>CAIGQZ010000379.1:15094498-15142589 GCA_903798205.1 Danio tinwini
TATATATGTATATAGTGATTCATGTGCTGGATTATACTTGGTGTTGCTCTTTTCACATTTCAAAACATACTAGCAAATGATTGTCAAAATGGCTCCGAAAGGGGAAGTCGTGTATGAGAAAAGATTTTTGATGATGACCACATATGCATTTTTTTCCCTCACCGCAGGATTCTGGAAGGCAACAGAGTTCACTTCCACCATTCCCTCCACTGCGACTGTGTCTACCTGAGTGAATGGTATACGGTGTTTGTAGTCCATAAAGTGTCTGCCATTTGTAGATATCTAGACAGATCCAAAAAAAGTAAGAATAGGTGAAAGTCCTGTGTGATAATTAACCATATATCACTCAATACACTTAAATAAAACAAAGAAATATGACCAATGGGGCTAATACTGCTCAACATCACTTCAGAAACAGAGTGAACGTTCTTGTACCTTATATCTGTCCTGGGCCACGAGGATCTGCAGGGTGAATGTTTGACCTTGAGCAAAGGGAGATTCATACTTGCGCTCCTCTGAGCCCCAGTTCCTGTTCAGATATGAGTTGTGCACTACATAGGCAGTGTCTTCATAGCGCGGGTTAAAGTGAAGAGCAACGTTAGCCCCTGAATGAGATCCACACTGAAGGTTCACATGAAACCTGCAGGACAAAGAACACTGAAAGGCTTAAGGACAAAAAGAGGACGTGAAAATGTAATAGGGAAGTGTGACAAAACAAGTTTCTCAATGGATAGACTGTGGTGTGTATGTGTGTGTGTGTGTGTGTGTAAATATATATATATATACAGTTGAAGTCAGAATTATTAGCCCCCCTTTGAATTTTTTTTCCTTTTTTAAATATTTCCCAAATTATGCTTAACAGAGCAAGGAAATTTTCACAGTATGTCTGATAATGTTTTTTCTTCTGTAGAAAGTCTTATTTGTTTTATTTCGGCTAGAGTAAAAGCAGCTTTAAATAAAAAAAATAAAAAAACATTTACATTTAACATTTAAGGTCAATATTATTAGCCCCTTTAGGCTATATTTCTTTTCGATAGTCTACAGAACAAACCATCATTATACAATAGCTTGCCTAATTACCCTAACCTGCCTAGTTAACCTAATTAACCTAGTTAAGCCTTTAAATGTTACTTTAAGCTGAATAATAGTGTGTTGAAAAATATCTAGTTAAATATTATTTACTGGGCAGCATGGTGGTGCAGTGGGTAGCACAATTGCCTCACAGCGAGAAGGTTCTTCCTTTTTAGAGTCAGCATCAAGTCAGCATCCTGTTTACTTTAATTGTGCAATTTGTCAAATCAGGGCTTAAAAGAACAAGAAAAGAACAAGAACAAAAAAACTTAACTAATTGGGTTGCCCCAACACATTTTCATTGAGGTCTGCTTTATTTGCAGCACATTTCTGTTTTGCATGCGTTGTCAAACTGAGGAAGATGTCTTTTCACAATGTTAGTGTGTTTTTCTATTTGCATGGGCATGTTTGAGCTCTCTCAGCCACTAGATTGTAAAGTGTGTATATGATGAACATTTTATTATAAAAATAACTTGTGAATGGAATAGATCACATGTTGTACTAAACACTACATCCAGATTACACAGTTATACTATATAACACTTTTTACAAGTACAAAATTTGTAACATCTCAAAAAAAGTAGGCCTAAGCTATTTCTGACACAACCAGTCATTTGGTCTGTAACTGAATAAATAATTGAACTAATTAGTTGACAAGTCAAATATTTCCCTACTACACTGAAAAACAGTGCAAAGGAGTAGTGTGTGATCATAAAACAACTAAACTATTAACAATAAAGGTTAAGCCTGTTAAAATAAAAATTCATAAAATTATTGTTGCAACTAATTATCTCATTGAACAAAATACACTATACAAAAATACACTAATAATAATAATAAAGGCACCACCAGGAATATCCTATTTTTTTTTGTTTTTTTTATTTACAGTAATGTTATAGAAGAACCATTTAGTGAAAAGTTATTCACAGAAGCACATTTTCATAAGAACATTTTAATAAACTAAATAAGTTTATCCACCAAAAACGTTTGTTTTTAAAAACCTTTTTACATAGTTCCTTACCTGTTAGCACCTGGTAAAACCCGTCCACTTATGATAACGCTTTTCCCGTCCTGCAGGCCTCCCTGGATTGGGCCACTGAATGGAATTCTCTGTTTTGATGTAAATATTATTACAACACA
Source organism: Danio tinwini (assembly GCA_903798205.1). Classification (NCBI taxonomy): domain Eukaryota; kingdom Metazoa; phylum Chordata; class Actinopteri; order Cypriniformes; family Danionidae; genus Danio; species Danio tinwini. The sequence goes on from CAIGQZ010000379.1 coordinate 15,096,710, forward strand.
AAACATAAGTAGGCATACTGATAATCGGGTAGACAATTTTTACTACTTTTTTAATCACAGTGTAATACAATAATAGCCTATATCCAATTTTCAGTTTTATGAATATCGTTTTAGTCTGCTTTTTGGCCAATAAATTAATGCAATTACTTTGCTAGCAGAACATGAAATTAGAGCATATTAGAGCAAATTACACTCTTTTTCTTCAGCAGGTGTTTTGAGCTCATTTCAAACATCTCATTCATGATTCCTGTAAATTAAACTATATTTAATCAGTAAATATAATTTGAATATCAATGAATGTCATTTTAACCTAAATATGCTCCATTCTCACACTTTTTTTCTCATTTAACCACACTGTAGCCCGTTGGCCTAATTGTGGTGTATGTTTTCTCAATGAATGCTTCAGTGAAAGCGTGCACAATTACTGTGATAATATGCCCCGCAACTGCGCAACATAATATAATATATGTAGAATATAATAATTATAATTTAATTACTTTGGTATAACTTAAAATCTAAATCTAAGTAAAATTGTACTTTGTAGTAAACTGCTGGTTTAAAGTAAAAATATTACTTTAAAAAAAACTAATGCTTTTAAATTTACCAAAGGGGGTCGTGTTTTGCTTTAAGCAAACTGAACACAGGCTACAATCAGAAAAAAAAAAACTTAAAATAACAAGTGACAAGTTGCACAAAGCCTCTTCTTTTACATAACGGAAAACAGGTTGTGCAAGATCTCCCAAATGGATACAAGAAAGTATGAAGGAAATACAAATAGCCTACAACCTTTTTTCATAAAAGCGTAGGCTACACCACATTACTGTGTAACAACGTGTCAATCAATGTAATTAACTTAACTATTTGCCTAGATAACGGGGAACATATTTAGTTACTGTGTGTAGTCAAAAATAAAGCTTGAGTATATAATCTGACTACCTACACTATTAATAAAGAAAGAACGGAACAAAGTCAGAAAGAAACCCCTCCCTCGAAAAGTGTCTCCAGTGCCCCCTTTATATTGATTTTGCAGTATTTTTTATAAGCACAGCAGGCAAAAAGTCTTATCGCGAGCAAGAAACAGAACAGTCCAAAACACAACAAATAGGAAGTATTAGGGAGCTACAAACGCAAATTCAGATTTTTGCCAGAACACAAATAACAACTATTATGGACTTACCGGGTTATAGTAAGGCTGTTGCTGGTAAAAAGCCATTCTTCCAGCTATTTTCCGTGCAGCTTCAAGTGAGCAGACAAAACCGATGGACAAAGGCTACAGAAACACCTTCTGAACACAGCAATGGTTTAAGAACCACCTACAAATCTTGTTTCCAAAGAAAAACGCGTGACGTTTCGCTTTCTCTTTTTACGATAAAACAGGAACTAGCCTGAGGTAGCCTACAGTATGGGGTAGCCTATGTTATTCAAAAACGTAGTTTAAACTGTATCATTGCCGATTGTAGATAAACGTTTGTTCACATAACAAACCTATTTTATAGTCAAGATGGATATATTGCAATATTTTATAATAATTCTATAAATTAATTTAAATTTTTGCGGTCATCGCAGGAAAGCGAATTCAAACAGGAGGCGGTTGGTCTGATTAAAAACAGATGTGTACTTGAGGCCACTCTTTGAAAATATGCTGTAAATTCACCCAGTGGCGGTTCTAGGACTGGGGGGCCCTGGCAGGGGCCACTTGTACTTTTAGGGGGCACACTTTAACATACATCACAAAATATTTAAACAATTATTCGAAGTCATTGTTTTCATGTGCAGTCTTCATAAACAAGCTAATTAAATAACTTAAACTCAAGAGAATCAATGAGATTTTTACAGTTTTTTTCCCCATAAAACAACAAAAATATTCTGAAGTCATTTATTTAGTTTATTTTTTGAATAAAAGCTTTTTTTTTTAAACAATTGTAAGGTCGGTAATATTAGCCTCCTTAAGATTATCTACACAACAAACCAGTTATACAATAACTTGACTAATTAATCTAACTTTCCTAGTTAACAAGTCTTTAAATTACACTTTAATCTGAATCAAAGACTACAAAATACTTAAAGGGACTTTGTCTTAATACAACTAGCAAAATCTTGCAAAATAACTAAAATATTATGCACTGAGTGTCACCATGGGAAAGATGAAAAAAAATAGTTGTTAGAAATTAAACTATTATGTTTAAAAACGTGTTGTAAAAAAAAGGATGTGTTTGAAGACTTGTGCTTGATGTTACAACTGAAATCAAAAACTAAACGAGTTGAACATGACTTACATGAGCATGACTGAAAACTAAACTTGATCAATGTATTACATCTGTTCTCTGGTACTTGCCGACTGTTTGTAAATTCAAGACTGCATTTCCTAACGTAAAACTACATATGTACACTCAATTTCTGATTATTTATAGCCTCTGCATAGCCGAAGACTTCCTATATTAAAAGTGTTAAAATCGCTATTGAAAACAGAAGTCGAATATAATCAACAGTGGACATTTTGGTAGTTTTTCACAACATGAACATGATTACTGAATCTTTTTATTACCCGTGTCAGTTTGGGGGTTGACTTTTGACGAATGCGGGGAATGTGCGAGGGAGGCCTCAGTCAGTGTTGCCAGTGGTTTTGGATAGTTTTTGGGCTGGAATCAGTCAGCTACATCTGGCAACACTGGCCTCAGTCATATCTCAGCAGTCTGCCACCGATGGCTGATCTCGCTTCTCCGTGGCGTTTTAACACAAAATGGTAAACATTTTCAAGCAAGAATGAAATATATTTGAGTAAATGATTAAAGATAAACATAAGTCAATTCATGACAATCAATATCATTTCATACATAAAACTATTTTGTAACTTTATCTATAGTAAGATGTGATAGTTAGGATATTACAGATACTGGATTAAACAGTTTTACATTTGTTTGATACTTGGGGGCAAATTAAAGGCTTGTTTTTTTTAGCAGGGTAAACTGGTGGGAACTTAAAATATTCATTCATTCATTCATTCATTTTCTGACGCTTTTCCAGGGCCGGGTCGTGGGGGTAGCAGTTTTAGGAGAGAACCCCAGACTTCCCTCTCCCCAGACACTTCCTCCAGCTCCTCCAGAGGGATCCCGAGGCATTCCCAGGCCAGCCAGGAGACATAGTCCCTCCAGCGTGTCCTGGGTCTTCCCCGAGGCCTCCTCCCGGTGGGACATGCCTGGAACACCTCCCTAGGTAGGCGTCCAGGAGGCATCCGAAACAGATGCCCGAGCCACCTCAGCTGACTTCTCTCGATGTGGAGGAGCAGCGGCTCTACTCTGAGCTCCTCCTGAGTGTCAGAGCTCCTCACCCTATCCATAAGAGTGCGTCCTGCCACCCTTCGAAGGAAACTCAAATCGGCCAGGGAACTTAAAATAGCTTTAAAGAAATGAGATTTTAAAAATGATCAAAAATTGTAATTGTTATACAGTATGTATATCTTCCCTATAGTGAATGTATTATGCATCAGGCAGTTTCTGCTTGTGAAGTTGAAGAAAAAAATTAAATGCTTCATTTGTTTATTATTTCTGCCAGAATAAAATTACAATGTGTTTACAGACACACAAGTTTTACAAAATATTAATTCATAATTACATAACATTAAAACCTCAGTCTAGAAATGTACATTTTTTATGTTTGACTCATTCTGTATATAAAGAGCTGTACAAAAAGAGTAAAGTACCTTTTTCCAAAATATTGCGATTCAAACATATAAATTTTTGTACAAATAATATAAGAATCTTAGCTTTACAATAAATTAAACATTTCTTTAAGTTGTTGATTAAGGGAACAGTCACCGTAGCTTAAACATTCTCTCGTTTACCATAACACCAAAAATAAATCACCCAAAACTCTGCATGCAATCACTCACACACACACTCACACACAAACAAGAGGTATTAGACATCAGAAGATCCTGAACGTAATCCTGCTGGGTCAAAATATATTTCATTCTTTAAAATATATTACAAACACCTCGTCAATTACTTATTTTTAACTCTCTCAGTAGGGCTCAGGAGAACCAAATATAGCATCTGGTAAATTATCTTTCATTTAAATCCTATAACTATAAACAAAAGTGTGAAAAATGGAAAATTAATGGTGTGGAATGCAAAACCCTTAGTCATTGTAATAAGCAATTCATGTGACGGCACACACAGGGTAAACTGAAACAATTTGGTAAAGACTGTAAGGTCAAAATGTCTTGAAATCCTTAGATCTATGCTTTCAGTTTACAAAGATTAGCTAAATCAGCTTGGCTAGAGTGTTATAACAGGGACAGGTTTAAAATCCCAAGAGAAGCCTAAAATGGGATTGCTATTCATTTCCAAGTAATGGCTAAAGCCCAAAGTATACTTCATTGTTTTTTGTTGTTGTTGAACACACAGCCTTTTAATATATAGTATTAACAGTGTAAGCCCAGACACTTAACAAAACCATATTAGAAAGATTCATCCTGTTTTTTTACTGTAATTTATGACAAGCAACAAAAATTATTTCTACTCAGTTGAAAACAGTGAACTACAAAAATAAATGAATAATAATAATAATAATAAATCCCTGTCCAGTGTCTGTGTATAATTTAGTTTAATCCTGCTGTAGCTCCGACATTAAAACATTTTGATATTAACTGTAGGTGGCCAATACAAACTACATAAAATGTCATCTTGTTGTCTTCTTGGGTGCAAAAATTGACAAGAGCACAAGCTACAATTTGAAATTTTAATATAATACCTGTTGCCGAACAAAAAAACAAATGTAAAACAACGAGAGGTATGGTTAAACGCAAAAAAAGAAGCTTTAAAATCAAACTATTTTTCTGTGCTTGTGTAAAAAATTACATTATGTTTACTAAATAAAAAGTCTTTAGTTGTTTCTAGCCTCTTTCTAGACGTTAAACAACAGTTGCCACCTTGTGGACAGACTAATTAGTGCACACAAATTAAAAAAGCATACAATTTGGCTATACAGTCTTGATAATGAAAAACTAAAGTATACTTTGGGCTAAAAAAAGCAACACAAAGATGAACACTGCAAAACACACTCCATCTATAGTAAATACATGGAATTGAATCAGACATCTGGATAAAACTACTATTTAGGCTCAGTGGTTTTCTTTGAATGCAGCATTCAAACTAATGCCATCAGCAGCTGGGGATAAACTGTCGTATTTGTAGACGTATGGACAGCGAGAGCGGAGGCCTGGACTGCAGTGCTCACGCAGGCAGTGGTGATGCCATGCGCTGAACATCCAGAAAACAGAAATGAGGAAATCAGATACATGGAAAAGATGAAGATTTGTGGTAAGAAGCAAGGGTGTGACATCAAGATGGAGACAGCAGCAGATGACAGAGACGAGATCACAGAAGATCAGCCCAGATCCAAGAGAGACCCACAAGAAGAAAAAAAAAACAATAGACAACATACTGAAAAACAATACAATATTAAAAAAATATATATGATGGCTAAGAGAGCTCAAATGTGCTGCAAGTTAAGAAAACACATGCAATAGAAAACACTAACAAACTGAGAAAATCTTCATCTATTTGACAATAAACGTGAATTCTCACAACACATGCAAATAGAGAAACACACTCCAGATAGCGCAAACCACAACGAAAATGTGTTGTGGGATCCCAAAATGTGATGAACCCGGCTGTTTCCTATTTAAAGGGCATCTATTTTACACCCTTTTAAATATTTAAGATAAGTCTTTCATGTCTCCAGATTGTGTCTGTAAAGTTTCAGCTCAAAACTCCCATCAGATTATTTATTACCTTTCAGAATATTGGATTTTTCTGCTCTGAACACAATGTAGCTGTTTTTTGTTGCCTGTGCCTTTAATGCTGGTTCTCCCCACCGACATGACATGAAGGAAGCAGATCTTATGTAATGTTTGTGAAAAATACTACAGTAAGAACTTTCCCAATGATTATTTGACGTATTTGTTGTGGAGTTAATTAAAGCCTTTCTGCAACGATGAGTCACACACAATGTCATTAAAAAGTTCACGCACACACACACGCACGCACACACACACACACACACACACCGCATGCGTTTAACTTTGCACTGTTTGTGCACGGCAAACGTGACAAGATACAGGTTAATTTCCACTGCTGTATGGATATCCGTTATGTTAATGTACAAAATAAGTCTGATTTAACATCCACAAACCGAGATTAAAGTGTCTTCTTGGGGTGAGCAGAGGGACCGGAAGGGGTGCCACGATCCAGGGTTGTTATGCCCCATTACAGGGGGCGTCAGCTTCACTTTGAATGGGTAACCTCAGGCATTGCTGAATTGCATTGTGGATCCGTCGGCCATGCTTCAGTGGCATTGATCGCAGCAGAAGTTGGGACTTTCTCAACTTTTCAAGTGCCGACGGAAGGGCCAGCCAATCAGATCGATGTATGCAAATGCACCAGCTCAGGCAGTAGCCGATTGCAGACTAATTTCATTGGCTGACGCTGCTATGACGATTGCGTCAGCCCTAACTTCAGACACGCCCTCTGTCAAGCGTTGATGCTGAAGCCCCGTGTAAATAGGGTGTTATAGATTGTACCAATCACCTGCGGACCGGGGGAAGGGGTTAAATTCCAGGAGTTTTCCAGGAGAAATGACAAACCAGGAGGTGGGTCTGAAATACGGGAGACTCCCGGGAAAAACGTGAGCGTTGGATCCTATTTTAACGTCAGGAAATAAAAAAAGATTTATTGTCTTTAAATCACCTCAATATGACTGTGGATGGACAGACTATAACTGCACACAGCCCTGTCCAAACGGCTTACAAAAGATGATTTTCATCATACTGTAGGTGCACTTGAAAGTTTTTATTTTTGTAGTAACGTGAGGTGAGTTTAATTGTTTATTTTAACATCCTAGAATTATGGTTCATTTTTGTTTGTATAGATTTAACCTTAGCAATCTGATGAATTTTAAAAATAAAGATGTTTTCTCAATTTGTTATGGTTTTTCTATTTGTTAGTGCTTTCCTAGCTAGTGTATTTGAACTCTCTCAGCCACTGTAAAAAGGCTTTGTAGGCTTTTGTATTGTCATTTGGTTATACTGAACAATGATAATAAAAACATTGTTATTAGTTTAAAAAATCACCACAGTTAAACCTTTATTTTTTTAAATATAAGAGCATTGCTGACCACAGGCCAGATATTGGGGAATAAGAACATCTTCAGAGTGTAACAGAAGTCAAATAAAATCGACACCATCGCACCGATCCACTTCATGTTCAGATTCAGAATCTAATTCTGAATTCCTACATGATGAATAAAATAAAAAAATATTTGCTTCACACATATTTGCAAACCAAACCAACCAGTCAAATAACAGGCAAATACTAGCAGGAAAACATTCCCAAACATACACTCCTTTTTGTTTCACTCTCAGAAATTAATTTCTGCACATTAAGACATTACGTTTGTCCCAAAATTGTATGACACAGCACTCATTCGGTTAATTCCATGCACAGTATTCTCACGACACTCGCTACACTAAGAATGCAATGGAGTAAATAAAATTAAGAAGGCTCAGAATAAAAAAAAAAAAAATCAAACAATGCACAGGTCTGCTCCAAATGATCAGTTAGTTTGTGTGCTTTTTACACTACAGCCCCAAAAACAGGGGGTCCGCAGCATGCAGCGCTTCAGTCTAGGATACATACTCCTCAGACTTCCAGAAGTGTCCCGGGTGCGAGAGTCTGCGGTTGAGCTTTGGCAGCTTCTCCAGTAAATCTGAGAGCTGAATGAATGTTGGCCTGTCCTCAGCTTTAAAAGACCAGCAGGCTGACAGGATCTCCTACAGTGGCAATACAATGACAATGCTTTTATATTTTGCATAACAACAATATGTATAAAATTTTGTAGATTTTTACATTTAAGCTTATTTTTAAGCGGCACAAGTATATTTTTGGGAATAATATATAATGTATAGGACAAAATTACAGATATTTCTTTTATGTCAAAAATCATTAGACTATTAAGTAAAGATCATGTTCCATGAATCAGTTAGTAAACTACTGTAAATATTTCAATTTTTAATGAATAATATGCAATCCTAAGAACATAATTTGAACAACTTTAAAGGTTATTTTCTCAATGTTTATTTTATTTTTTGCATCCTCAGATTGCAGATTTTCACAATTGTATTTTAACCAAATAGTTTTCTGTCCTAACAAACCATACATTAATGGAAAGATGATGTGTAGGTCTCAGATGATTTATAAATCTCTATTTTCAAAAATGTATGTACCACTTATGACTGGTTTTGTGGTCCACGGTCACATATAAAAATCCATAAAACATTTATTCATTCATTTTCTTTTTGGCTTAGTCCCTTTAATAATATGGGGTCGGCACAGCGGAATGAATTGCCAACTTATCCAGCATATGTTTTAAGCAGCGGATGCCTTTCCAGCTGCAACCCATCTCTGGGAAACACCCACACTCATTCACACTACGGACAATTTAGCCTACCCAATTCACCTGCAACCCATGTTTTTGGACTGTGGGGGAAACTGGAGCACCCGCAAACGCGGGGAGAACATGCAAACGCCACACAGAAATGCCAAATGACTCAGCCGAGGCTCAAACCAGCAACCTTTTAGCTGTGAGGCAACAGCACAACCTACTGCGCCACCGCGTCACCCCTCTATAAAACATAATAAAAAAATAAATTATATTAATCATAATATTATTATGATAATAATTTTATGAACTTGTATTGGATCTAGATTGACTTACATAAATATATAATACATATATAATTACACATAATATAATAGATATTTGAATGAATTAAATATAATGGTTGGATGGAAAATATTCAAATCTATTAAATCTATTTTAAAACATGCATATTTATATGATATAATTATTATCATTTCATGATTTAATTTATTTTGTGCGATTTAAATAATACAATACTACAAATGTAAATAAAATTAAATACAATTATATTTTTCCAATCCACTAAAATAATTATTATACAATAAATATATAATAATTTATAATTAAAATATGATATGTATTTAGTAATTATATTCTAATATTTATATTATTAAATACTGTATTAATAAAAATAATAATAGGGAATCACAGTGGCACAGTGGGTAGCACGATCGCCTCACAGCAAGAAGGTCGCTGGTTCGAGCTCCGGATGGATCAATTGGCATTTCGCCCACAGTCCAAAGACATGCGCTATACTGTAGTTGAATTGAATAAGCTAAATTGGTGTATGTGTGTGAATGCAAGAGTGTATGGGTGTTCCCCAGTGTTGGGTTGTGGCTGGAAGGGCTACGTAAAACATGTGCTGGATAAGATGGCGATGAATAAAGGGACTAAGCCAAAAAGAAAATGAATAAATGAATAATAAAAAAATTATAATAATAATATTTACAGTATATGTAATATTTACAGTATATATTTACAGTACATATTATTACACAATAATATGTAAATACATAATTACACATAATAACAATACACTATAAGTATTTTTTATTGAAAATGGCAGGGTTGGACTCACCGTAACCTCCTTGCCCAAGCTAGAACCCTTATTAGTCAGTAATGCTCTGATGCCTTCTCCACTTCCCAGTTGATAGATCAACACTTGAGTCGGCTGGTTGATAATTGGCCAGGCTTTGGCCTGGAGTTCATACCAGATAGTGCTAAAAAAAAGACACATTTCAAAGTCAAATAACCAATTTCAGTGGCATTATGCAAAATGTATTAAAAAATATTATCAATCAGAAAAACGTGATGAAAATATCAAGTTAGTTCTGCTTTGTATAAAACAAAAAGTAGAAATGAAACTACCATCTTAACCACATATACGCATTATACACTTTTCATTTGAGATACAGACATGGAAACAGACGTGTGTTTTTTACCCAAAGGCGTAAACATCAGCAGCTTTTGAAAAGGGTAAACAGTCTTCTTGGTTTCCTGGTCCAATCTTTTGCACAATCTCTGGAGCAAGGTAATAGATCCACCCTCGTGGCAGCTTCAGCTCATTTTCTCTCCTACACACACACACAATGCACGCATAAATAAAGCTGTATAATAGGGTTATTTAATTTATTATAATAGACTGACTCTCTACCTGTCCTCCTGAACCACCCCAGACATCCCAAACAGGCCAAAATCTGTGATGACTACTTTGTTTGAATCGTAAAACACATTCTTGGACTTTAAGTCTTTGTGTACAATTCCCTTTGCATGGAGGTAACCCATTCCCTGAAGAAACACAAAACAAAAAAACTGATAAAGCACAGACAGCAGAAAAGTATCACTACAGTAACTTCTTTTAAGACTACAAGGACTCAAGTTGTTCTTTCTTTTGTTAAACTCAAAAGAAGGTATTTTGAAGTATATTGGAAAATTGGTGACAATTGACATCTATAGTAGAAAATAAAATACTATGGAAGCCTATGGCTATTTGTTTCCAACATTCTTTTACAATGTATTCATTTGTGTTGAAATTAAAAAAGAAATGGATGGGTAAATGATGACAGAACGTTTACTGTTAGGTGAACTATCTATTTCAAGACATTTGCTTTGGATAACAAAGTGAATCATTCGAAATAAAAGCCACATACCTTTACGATTTCCTGAGCAATTTGTCTAATCTTGTTTATGTCAAGTTTAGAGTCTCTGACGACTGAATAGAGCGTCCGTCCTTTACAAAAGCTGTGACAGGACAACATAATTACATTACAACTGAAACCTAATTGATTTTATCCATTAAAAACATGCAGTAGCTTTGGAAAGTCAGTTTAAAGTGAACAGATAAGTACTTGATCAGCAATACAGTTAACACCCTAAAAAGTTTTGCACACTGAATTGTAAATATGTATTTTGTATTTGTTATACAAAATATGTTGTTAATATGTAATGTAGTCCTATACATATTAATTAATGTTGAGAAATAATAATAAAAACAATATAAAATGGAGTCTTCAAGCAATGAGGATGATTTAGTTGTCCTCTCTCTTATAAAAAAAGAATTGTTAATATTGGATCCATCTTATTGGATTGCATAGAGAGCAGGGAGATTTCTCCTCATCAGTCCTTAATTTGGTTTTACTTGTAAGGTGACTCTAAATTGTTAACACAGCTTTCAAATTAACTGCTACGCAGGGCTTGACATTACCTTTTTGATCACCAGCCACTTTGGCTAGTAGTTTTCCAACATTTTTAGCCACACGCCATTTACACTAGCTGCAATTTTGTTTTTGGGAAAATATATTTTATATGCATAAATTTGACTTTGGCATGCTAAAGTTTGCCTAAATTTTTAAATCATGCGTCAAAGCAAGCTATATAGCTGTATACATGAACTTTTTATTCAACAAAACTTTTCTTAAAAAAAAAAAAAGACATTTAAAAAAAGAATTATGCACAGTAGTCAGTCCAGGCTAAAGTTCAGTTAACTACTCATAAATGGACAGTTCATCTCATATTAAAGCAATGTTATTGTAAAGGATGATAACTATACCATGTAAAAAAAATAACTGCGAGTAATCATCCTCTCATTCGGTATTCACCTGCTTTCTTTTGCTCACACGAACACAGTTATTTTTGTCATCTCTCGCACTGGCGCGGGGCCATTGGGCCATCCTTATTGCTGAATTCTGCTGTTTAAGAAAACTACAATTTAAAAATTGTCTTCAATCAGCCAAAGTGGCTAGTGGAGTGGCTGTCTAACCCACCACAGCAGAAATCTACCCACATTTGGCGGCTGTTAATGTCAAGCCCTGTTGCTATGCATGCAAAAAATGCAGAAAAATCTAATCTGATCCATTTTTTTTATGAAAGACACAAGTGTATAAAGCTGACACAACATGAGATCATATTTACTTTTTCTGTGCAAAACTTTTGCATAAAAATTTCAGACTGTGTGCAATAAACTTTACATTGTGAAATATTATAATACATTATTACTATAAAGTAATTCAGTCCTGGATTTTCAATGTCATTCCTCCAGTCTTTAGTGTCACATGATCCTTTAGAATTCATTATATGATTTTAATATGCTGATTTGATGCTCAAAAATATTTATCATCGACGTTCAAAACAGTTGAGCTGCTTAATCTGTTTGTTGTAACCATAATTCATTCATGATGCTTTAGCAACATTATAAAAGCCTTTACTTTACTTTTGCAAAACAAAATAAAACAAATAAATAAATAAAATAAAAATATTTCACCTGGTGATAATGGCTAGATGTGGTGGGTGCATGCAGGCCCCCATAAACAGCACAACATTCTCATGTCGTGTCTGCCGGTAGTTCATCACCTCCTTCTTGAACAGTTTCAGATGCTCCTGGTTGTTACCATCAATTTCTAATAATCGAACAGCCACCTCTCCATGCCAGCGGCCCCTGCACACTTTCCCCCAGCGGCCTTTACCAATCAGCTCTCCAAGCTCCAGCTGCTCAAAAGGCACGTCCCATTCGCGCAGGTCCACACTGGTCTGGCTGGCTTTGCGGCTGATGTAGTCCTTAAAGTAGCCCCTGCTTTTGGGAAGATCATTCACTTCATCATCTTCCGATTCTTCCTCTGATCCTTCCTGATCCTGAGCGTCGTCCCCTTGCTGCTCATCATCCTAAGGGAGAAGAATATAGTAATTAGAGGGGTCAAAAATACAGTTAGAGTTTATAGTCGTGCTTCGAAAGCATTTTAAGGGTTATACAGTATGAGATAAAAAAAAAAAAAATTGGTTATGGCACAGTCTCTGTATGGAGGGCAATTCATGCCAAAATTCTTTAAACGTTAAAGGCTGATTTATACTTTTGCGTTAAGTGCAATACTGACGTGCACCTCTCAAAAAAATTAACTACACATCGCAACGACGCCTAGCGCAAGCTCTGTGATTGGTCAGCTTGGCAGTGGTGACGAGCGTGGAAGGAGCTAAGAGCCGCAAGCTCAATGGAGCGATTGTTTACAAGTGTCTAGTCGCGTAAAGCTCCAGATGTAAAGTTTTGTTTTTTGTTTACCTTATGATTAAAGTTGTTGCATGTCTGCCAGTTCCCACCTCTGAATGAGCGAGTTTTATCTAGTTGTAGTGTTCAGAAAAAAACAAAACACCAGCGAAGAGACTCGACACAAAAGAACATAAAAACCTACTGCCAGCTAGCGTTTCGGAAGTGTTATTGCAGAGCAACACAAACAGCATGCAGAAGTATAAATGCACGAATACGCTCAAGGCATTCGCTGTGGGTCACGCCGAACATGAAGTATGAATCAGGCTTATGCATTCACACAGTTTGATCATGCAAAGGTGTCAGTTTTTAATATTTGAATACTTTTGGCCCTTAACACCTTCCATACAGTATCTGTGGAAAGTATTTTTATGGAAAGCAATACAGAACATATTTTGTTTACCATGTATATGCCAAATTATATGTCTCATTTAATGAGTTTGAAAGCCTTTTAAGAGTAATACAGAATGAAATAAAAAACATTAAGTACTGGCACAATGGCTGTGTATGGAGGGGTAATCAATGCCAAAAGTCAGTAATCTGTCATTACTGCAAAACAATACTTAAAGAGATAGTTCACCCAAAAACAAAAATTACTTCATTTACTCACCCTTGTGTGGTTTAAAACCTTTATTTGAGCAGAACAGAAGAAAGAAGATATTTTGAAAAATGCTGGTTGCTGGAACCTATTGACTTTTATAGTAGGGAAAAAAAACAATGGAAGTCAATAGGTCTCAGACACCTGCATTTTTCAAAATACATTACTTTTAGTTCAGAAGCAGAAAGAAACTATAATAGGTTTTAAACAAGTGAAGGGTGATTTTGGGTGAACTATTGCTTTAACGCAACTTGAAATACATTCCATTATATAAGTAGCGTTACAGTTTATTGTCATGCTATCTGAGTCAGAAAAACAAAACAAATCCTATCATGGTGCAATAGAACTGGCATACTGTCTGTTTACGGAAAGTAATTAGTGCCAAAAGTCAATAATGCATTAATTTCTGCAACAAAATAATAATAGTAATATAATAACAATAATAATAATAATAATAATAATGAAATTGGAATGGCATTCCAGTTAATAACTAGTGTTACAGTATATGGTCATGCTATCTGGGTTAAAAAAGATTGAACTATTCATTGAGAGCTTTGAAAGCCTTTTAAGTGATTTGAAGCTAAATTTTTGATTATGGCACAATGTCTGTGTATGGAGGGCAATCAATGTCAAAATTCTTTAAACATAAAGCATCTACATACAGTTTGATCATGCAAAGGTGGCAATTTTTAATAATTGAATAATTTTGGCCCTAATCACCTTCCATATCTTTGGCAAAGATTTTTTTATGGAAAGCTAAAAAATATGACTGAAGCTGATTATTTACGGAAAGCGGTAGAAATAAATGTAGCAATTAAATGATACAGTTATACAAGTACAATATCATCAAAAAAAAAAAACATGATGTCTATGGGATTTTGTTTATCCCAACATACTATTGCAAAACATTAAATTAAATATTATATCAAAATTATATAAATTTTATTTGCTGTTGCAATTTATGATGCACTGACAGAATGAAATTCTCCATATCAAAATGTACGCATCTTATTTACGGAGTTTTGACCCCGATTATATTCCATATCTTAAGGTTTTATGTAATATATGGCAATAGAAATCTGCTTTAAACATGCATCAGGGTGCACGGGTCTAGCGTGCATTAGCCCATTATAGATTTTACTTCTCTTTTGCATTCTCTTTTGCATCAATTATGCAAAATGCTCATTTCTTTTAAGATTTCTCATAAGCAAAGTCATAAATAAGATTAAAAATTATTGATTTAATGTAAAGGACTAGGAGTAATTGTGAACGTGTGTGTCAGACTTCACCTCACTATAACCTTTTTGATTAAAATACATGTTTTCTTGAGTCAACACAACAAACAATAACTAAATGTGAAATTTACTGTTAATATATAATAAGATTTAAAAAAAATATGATCTCTTTGTTATAATATATTGCTTTACTTCACAGAAACAAAAAAAAAAATAAAAAGACATCATCTGATTAAATATGCAATTATGTATATCAATATAAAAATATATTACACAATTTTAACATGCATGTTTAATTCAGATTTACATTTAATCCAAATGTTAAGATAAAAGTTGAAGTACTTCAGTAGTTAAGGGGTCAGGGTCACTACACATACTGTACAACACTTCACAATAACAGGATTTGACCACTACGCTGAACTGGAAACTGTGACCACAAACAGTTTCAACTCCTCTGTCAAATGTTTGATGTTGAAAACTCACCACATCTTCGTTGTGGTCTGATGACGATTGGCTTGCAACACCATCCAACTGGTCTGTTTCTCTATATGGAGAGAGAGGGCAAGAAAACAAGACATAATTAAATATTATAATAAAATAATATCTCTTAATATTTAAACTTACAATAATAAGTTTTTATGACGGGAAGCTCACTTAAAAATGTGACACTGCTAAATTTAACATTTGAGATTATTAAGCTATTTTAATGAATTAGCTTTTCTTTTCATTGCTTTCAAATTTAGTTCAAGTAATTTTAGTGTGTTTTTGTCATTTTTAGCTTTAATAATTTACAATTACTAATTTCTCATTTCTAATTACCACACGAGATGAAAATGAATCACATTTATCTGATTTAAAGATTTACTTCCGCAAAATACTATGTACTCATTGTTTGTGTGTGTACAAAAATGACAAATAAAACCTTTTAATAATTTTCATTTTATTTCTGGTTTACCTAAATGACACATTTTAACTAAAATATATTTTATATAGTTTATTTTTCTGTTTATTTCATAACAACAACATTTTTATGGTACTAGTTTTAGTAAACTACAAATAACCTGTTTCTAAAAACTTTAAGCCTCCTTTATGGTTATTTATTTCCTTTTAGTGTGATTTATGGAGCTTGACATTCCACAGAAGAAAGTCAGACAGGTTTGGATTTAAATGAAACTGAATTAATGTGATGTTTTTGGGTGAACAACGCTTTTGAAACATCCATACAGTGCTTGAACTTGAATAAAGTGGTTTCACATCCTTTGCGTGTGAACTTGGCACATAGTTTTGTTTTTTTAGCTTTATCATGAATGAGTCATCGTCAATGCCAGAGTTCAGGAAAGTCATTAAATGTGTTGCAAGTTTGGATTGCCTGGGTCAAAACACTACTAGAAATTCTGCAGAAACACTGTAATGGAGAAGTCTTGTCTTACCCAGTGTAACCGCCATCTGAATGTGTGGAACTAGATACATCTGTAAGAAACAAAAAGTGATTCTTGAGTATGTGATTACAAGAGCAGCATAAGTGTACAAGTACTCCACTTACATTTTAAACTTTTAAATAATTGTGGGGTAGAAAAAAAAAGAGTTTATTTTTGTCCCCAGGATTCTTTGATGAACAGAAAGTCAAATATAAAAGCAGTTGAAAGAGAAGCATTACACATACAGTCAAGCCTGAAATGATTCATACCCCTGGCAAATTCTGTTTTAAAGTTTTCATTTATTCATTTACTTTTCAGCTTAGTCCCTTTATTAATCAGGGGTTGCCACAGCGGAATGAACCGCCAACTTATCCAGCATATGTTTTACGCAGCGGATGCCCTTCCAGCTGCAACCCATCACTGGGAAACACCCATACACTTTCATTTACACACATACACTACAGACAATTTGGCCTACCCAATTAACCTATAGCACATGTTTTTGGACTTGTGAGGGAAACCGGAGCACCCAGAGGAAAGACTTAAAGTTTTATTTAAATATAAATAAAAGCTAAGAAATATTTTTGCTCCACAATGACGACTGTATCTTATTATCTTTTGGGAGAAGCCTGTGTCATCTTATTATCTTTTGGGAGAAGCCTGTGTCATTTCCGATAAAAAAAAAAAACACTTGCTGGTTGAATATACTGTAATTAAGTCAGAATTTGCCCGGGGCATGAATCAATTTGGCCTTGACTGTATACTGTATATAGCTTTTGAAGAGAAAATGGAAGAATTCTCAGTTTGTCTGGATTTACAAGGTATGAGTTTAAGTAAAATGCTCATCTTTGCTTTATTCTACCAATTCCTGATGGTTTCTTCAAAATTGTATTCAAACTAATTTAATTTAGAGCTTTTTATTTAAGAAATTGATTAAAACAACAAACGTTTTCATTCATTGTGAGCAAAAATCAGGGTTTTTATAACTCTTCTGAAGTTAAAACATTGGCATGGAGTCTAAAAATGACTATGAACATGGCTAAAAACATGGCAACTTCCCAAATGAGAACATTGTTGATTTTATATTGAGAAGAAATGCTATCAGTTGTAAGACAATTGTACAGAATAAAACAAAACTCATAATTCTCCCACATATACATGACAATACAGTTTAACCATGATATACAGGAGACACCCACTAAAATGTCATTAAGTGTAACATTTATATAATAATAATAATAATAATAATTTATATATTTATATATAATAATTTTTACTATATATTTATATAAAAAAATCTTGTCTGGCATATTTACAAGAGTCATTTGATGAAATATTATAAAACAAAATGTTAATCAATTGTCATTTTAAATTACAAGTTAAGTTGTCATTCATAATTGTCATTTTAATTACAATTGCCACTAAATTGCCATCAAATCACACAAATGTATCCATTTGTATTACTTAAAATTACTATTATTATTTTGTATTATCACTAATTCTTTTATGCTATTATTTTAATACCAGAATAAATGTGTTGCTTAATTTTCTTTTATTTAAATATATCTATTACACTGAATGATGATGCAAAATCTGTGTAAATATTCAGATTACACAGTACAAGACGCACAAAGATGGTTAAAAGCAAAAGAGGAACTAGCTATTCCCATAGATGAGCAATAGGTGGCGGCACAATGCAGCAGGAGAATTATTAACAAACCAACACGACTGAAGCTATGATAGTCGTGAGAACTCGACAAAGAACTCCACACCACACACTACTGAAGAGAAAATCACAGAGGAAGAGGGGAGGATTATTAACTCACCAGGGAAGACAAACTGTTTTCTATGCTGAAAGTAGCAGGCAGCTAATGAACAGGACAAACAGACAGATGTCCACAAGGACAAGAGAAAGACTGGGTTAAACAATTTGTTAGTTAAGCATCAGGAAGAGCTCCAGAAGGCAGGATACAGCAGGCTCTTTTTATGTATCTGTAATAAGATTTTTCTTTTTTGCTATTTGGCTTTTCATGGTGTTATTTTCTCCAAAATACTGTTTTAAGTATTTGTTTTTCCTACTTTATCAAAGAGTTTTACAATTACAATAGATGTTGTTAAAGGCCAAATTAGTTTTTCCTCTCCTGCACTTAATTATAAATCTCTACTTTTTAATTGAGCAATTAGCAGCACTAACATACAACAATGTTAAGTTTTAATCATATTTGTATTCTGAATATTTTTACTAATGGATATGCTCAATATGCCTGATTATACATAACGACAACTTCTACAAAAAGTGTTATTATTTTTATGGCTTTTGGCTACTCTTTGAATTTTGGAGTGATAAAAAAAGATAAAAAAATATCTGAAAATAAAAAAAATTTAAAAAAAAGAAATTAAATGAGGAAAGGAAGAAAGAAAAAAGAAATAAAAAAGGAAAAAAAAAAGAAAAGTAAATGAAAGATGAATGAACGAACAAATGAATGAATTAATGAATGAATTAAAAGAAAGAAAGAACAAAATAAAGAAATCATGAAAATAAAAAATAAAAGAAAGGATGAAAAGAATGAAAAAGAATAGAAAGAAAGAAAAAAGTAAGAATGAAAAGAAAGAAAAAAGAAAGTAAAGAAAAAATGAAAGAAAAGAATGAAAAATGAATGAAAAGGAAAGGAAAAGAAAAAAGAAAAAAAGAATGAAGAGAAGAAAAAAATAAAGAATGAAAGGAAGAAAAAAAGAATGAAAAACTATGAAAAAATAATTTAAAAAGAAAGAAAAAAAGAAAAAGAAATGAAAGAAAAAAGAATGAAGAGAAAGAACAAAAAGAAAAAAGAATGAAAAGAAAAGAAAGAAAAGAGAAAGAAAGAAAGAAAGAAAGAATGAAAAAACAAAGAAAAAATAATAAAAAGAATAGAAAGAAAAAAAGAAAGAAAAAAACTAACAAACAAAGAAAAAAGAATGAAAAGGAAAAAGAAGAAAAGAATGAAAAAATGAAAAAATGAAAAGAAAGAAAAGAAAGAAAAGAAAGAAAAGAAAGAAAAGAAAGAAAAGAAAGAAAAGAAAGAAAAAAAGAATGACTGACTTTGTGTTCAAATTTTTGTGTTAGAAATGTTTGCAAGTTAGTTGTTTTCAATAAAACAATTAAACAACATTTGAGAAAACTTGTAAAAAAATGAGGTTTACATAAATTAAATGTTTACATACATTTATCATATATAAATGTACAAATATGAAATATCATAAATATTGATAAGTGATAAATATTAGCTTATTTTAGTATAACAATGTTTCCACCATTCGCCTGAAGGGTCTTGCCTTAAATGATTTAGTAATGCAATGTTGACACGCTATGAGCAGATATTAGCGGGCTAGTAGTCATTCACAGAGCAGGTTATTACTAAGCATTAGAGCACAGGCAGAAATCAATGTCTTCTGTAGATGTGGGCTGGTGAAAAAGACCCTGTGGTATCTGTGTAAATGAGTCTGACCTGGGAAGTGAAAGCGGCTGTCAGCGGTGCCCTTGGGTGAGGGGTTTGGTGGAGGGGTGGCACTCGGGGGGTTGCTCTGGCCGAAGGGAGCGGGTGAGGAGGGGGTGGAGGAGGTGGTGGAGGACGGGTTACTACTGGAGTCCAGGTGACTCAGTGATGGAGGGTGATCCTGAATGAAGGGACACAAATGTTAGAGGCTATTTTACCCAAAACAAAGTGAAAAGACGGTGCCTGAAACATTTATGACATAATAGGAAATAGCCTTATATTCTAATAAGAAATCTGATGGGTATCCACTAGGAACATCAAATGTAACTGAAGAAATGTTCATAAATAAGTAAATAAATAAATTTTGATGTTGCATTGAAGAGAGTGATCTATAAATTTGTTCTTTATTATCAGATTTATTACATTGTAGTTTTTATTAACAATTTAAATTGGTTTCATGTTTATATTTGATTTAACTTTTTCATTTGAATGTTTTAGTAATTTTTCGATTATTTCATTATTATGTTGTTTATTTGCTAAATGAAAAAGAGAAATATTTAAGCAATATTTTTATTTCAAATAACAAAAAATGTTTTATAGTTAGTTAACCTTAATTTAAAATTAAATAATATTTGAACTATAATTTTTTTTTTGTAATATACAGACATATTATGAATAAGAATTGTAATAAGTCTAAAGGCATTGTAATAATTCTAAAGGGATCACCCAATGGGATTCTAAAATTAAATAGACAAAAAATATTATTAATATTAAACATATTATAAAAAATATTATTAATATTTATTAAAATATTATAAAAATATATTATTAAATAGTATTATTATTAAGTTATTATTATTATTATTATTATTATTATTATTAGTAGTAGTAGTAGTAGTAGTAGTAGTAGTAGTAGTAGTATTATAAGTGATGGAAAGAAGGTCCTAAAAGAAGAGACACAACTCTGTAATAAAGTAGCCAGTATGGTACAAAATTGTCATATCTGGACCAATTAAGACATGTTCTAAAACTTTTTATAAAAAAAGAAAAAAAGAAAAAAGAAAAATGGGCATTCACTAAAATCAACAATTAACAAATTATAATTTTATTTATAGAATCTGTTGTTTGGCTAATAATACTAATACTACATACAAATAATAACAGATTAATTAATATATAAAAAAACAACAATAACAATATTATTACAACTATTACGATAATTTATTTATTTTTATTATTTCTATTATTATTATGAAATGTACACATAAGGAGCACATGCCTTCTTGTTTATGGCTTTTGGTAATGTCCCGTACTGCTGAGATTCTGCCGGTCGCTCCACCTGGTTGTTGATGCCTGACGGCACAGACTCTGTTCTTCTGATCTTATTTGGGACTGAAAAAAAAACAGAACAGAACTTCAGATCATCTGCAGCACAAGTCATGTGAATATACATATTACAGCTTGAAGCAAATCTTACATTGTGCAAATGAAATCCTGCACTTAGGGGCTTCTTTGGTACATCTGTTGTGGCACTTTACCCTAAAGGAGATGGAAGCAAACATTAGAAGGAGACATTGGGGAATAAGATGTGTGTTTCCCCCTCACTGAAATGATTAGATATATTTTTTTACTTACTTGCAATGTTTGCATTTAACACCAAACATCATGTTCTTTTTGCACACCTGGCACGTCTGAGACAACCAGGACTTGGTGGAAAACCTTTGAGCAGGCACCAAAAAATAAAAAATAAAAATCAGCCGAATGGATTTTGAAAAACAAAGAGTAGTTCAAAACAGGACAGAAATATTGTGTGTACCTGTGTGTGACATCCAGGCCGATGTCTTTCCTCATGATCACCGGAGAGCTTCCATGAGTCGTAACATTATCTGTGCAATGGTACAGAAATTCGGATTGCACTCAAAGTGGATTCAGCTGAGTAGTGTGTTAGCATGATGCTAAGCTAATTTGTGATGAGCATAAAAAGTCTAATAACACTACTGTATATATATATCAGCTGTCTGGAATCAGTGTTGATCTTCATGGCTGCATTTATTTGATCAATATACAGTAAATATAATAATATTCTGAAACTTTTTCATTTCAAATGTTTAAATTGTGATGGATATTTTAAATATTATGTCTCATTATTGAAGGTGCAGTAGGTGATCTACCTAAATGCTAACAGGTTAGCATAATATCTTTGAAAACACAGTCCCTCCCCTGCGGTAAAGTCTAGATTGGATATGCGGCCGGCCGGAAGTGCGATATGCACATTAATGTAGCAGAATTTTTTTATGACGCTCTATAACAATAATTAATATTTTTACAGTACTGTGACGGTTGGGTTTAGGGTTGAGGTGCGGGTAGACGATAATAAAATACAATAAATGGGAAATTTAATAAATAACATAAATAATTCTCTTTAACTTCCGGCCGCAAACATATCTGTTCTAGCAACAACGCTCCCCTGCCATCCAAAGCCACGCCTCTTGAAACACGAACGCGCACATTAAAAATGAGAGACCGACTAGATCATGTCATTCAACAAAACTTTATAGTACTTCATAATACTACAATTCTGAACAAAAAACTGTGTTATATCTAGCTCATTTTCAGTAATGTTGTTAGCAAGCAAAACTTGTCATATTTCATGCATAAAAAAGGATTGCTCGTCTCACTCTCACACTTTTTTTTCCTAAAGCAACTACTGTATGCTGAGTGGTTGGCTGGCGGGGTGCAGGAATTACACTTATTACTAAGCCATACTTACATGCTATTTCAGACCGAATATTCAGAGTAGCAGTAAACAATATAGGGAGCCCATCACAGGTTGTCATTGTTCAAAAATGAACCAATGTGGATATAATACCAACTTCACCTCAGTAAAGCAGCAGGCTAGGCGGAATAGTGCTATTTACTTATGTTTTGTTGTTAAACTACATAAAAATCTACATTATCGATGCAGTAAAAGGTACCTTATGAATCTGATAATAGTCACATTAATCTTTTGCAGGAAGATTTCAGTGCAACAACACTGAATTTGTCATCCTCCAGCGTGCGAAAGTACCTCCATTATTCATTCAGGATTTCAAAATTTTTGATTCAGCATTTGTTTTTACCTTAACTGTCTCGTGCACACATGAACGCGTGGCACGCGGGATCGCGCAAATGGCGGATCTGCGTGAACGGCTGCGCAGTTGGACAAATCTACATTTGTAGACAGGCAGTTTGCGCTACTTATCAGAATTATTGGAATTGTCAGCCCGACAAAATTTAATTGGATGAAAATTTTTTTCCTTTTATGCCTCACCCAGAATATAAAAATACGTTTATATCACTTACTTTAATCAGTACTATTGGAATGTGAAGAGACTTTCAACCAGCGCAACAAAAAATGTTTCTAAAAACAATAACCTACTGCACCTTTAATGCAGCTAAGATGTTTTTATTTTTATTTTTTTCTCTTTTTTCAGGAGAATTGGATGAATAGAAATAAAAAACAACATTTATGAGAATAGTAATATCATTATACAGTTATGCACATCTAGAGTTAGATCAGTGTAATTTATCCTTGCTGAAACAATGTATTAATTTCTTTAAAATATGAATAAACTGATTCATTTATCTTTTTATCACATTATTTCAGATTTACGTTGTGTTTGCATATAACTTTCTCATCTTTTATGCATTTGAAATGATGTTTGGCAATGTTTTATTAATTGTTTTTGTTGTAAGGCGACCTTGTGTGTCTTGAAAGGCACCATTTATAAATGAAATGATTGATAATAATAATAATAATAATTGGGCAGCATGGAGGCTCAGTGGTTAGCACTGTCACCTCACAGCAAGAAGGTCACTGGTTCGAGTCCTGGCTGGGCCAGTTTGCATTTCTGTATGTTGTTTGAATGTTCTCTCCATGTTCCGCACATGCAATATAGGTGAACTGGATGAGCTAAATTGCCTATAGTTTATGAGTGCATGTGTGAATGTGAGAATGTATGGGTGTTTCCCAATACTGGGTTGTGGCTGGAAAAGCATCCGCTGTGTAAAACATTTGCTGGAATAGTTGGCGATTCATTCCGCTGTGCTGACCCCTGATAAATAAGGGACTAAGCCGAAGGGAAATGAATAATAATAAAAAGAATAATATTAATAATAACAATAATAATAATAATAATAATAATTATTATTATTATTACTATTATTAATATTATTATTATTTAAAAAAATAAAGATATTTACCGACCCCAACAACATGTGTATGGTTTAACAATATAGCTCTGGAAAAACTAAAGCTGTTACTTTTACGAAGTTGCATTACTTTCCTGAACAGCTTTACCCACAAAGAACATGCAAAACCACCTTAAAATCTGGCTAATTCAACACAATGATATTGGATAATGGGTCACACTTTGCAATAAGGATTCATTAGATATTGTATTACTAACATAAACTAATGACGAACAATACCTGTTCAGCAGTTATTAATCATAGTTTAATGTTTACTAATGCTTTATTACCATCCAAAATCATATGTTAACATAAGTTAATGCACCGTGAGTTCACATGAACTAACAGTGAAGAAGTGTATTTTCATTAACCAATGAACAAATACTGTAATAAATGTACTGTTCATTGTTTGTTCGTGTTAGTAAACGCATTAACTAACATTAACTAATACAACCTTATCGTAAAGTGTTACAGGTTAATGTTGCTGCTGTCTTTGAAACAGTAATGATGTTTTAATCACACTAGAGATGTTTTAAAGTGCCATCTAGGCAGTACTGAACACACAAACTGTATTTTATTTGGGTCTGAATGAAAAGCTCTTACTTCTGAGAGCCGCAGGGTCTGTCAGGTGGCTGGGTGTGTTTGGTGAAAAGCAGGGCGAGCGAGCAGACAGCAGTGGTGAGCGGGATGATGAATCTTCCCAGCCGTTTCCTCCACCGTTCACCTGCACATTTAGGAGAGGCTTGCTCTTTTTCCCACTCCTGCAGGTCAGAGGAAAAAAAAACACTGGATTTAATGTCTGAGAAGCATTTCCACACAATATAAAATGTTTAAACAATTAATAGCACTAGACTGCATTATATTTGATGATCGAAATCAAATTCTTGATTAATATTACTCATTTTGCTGTGCTGATTTCAAACAAATCGCTTTAGCAGTTCACACTTTCTCCAAAAACATTGCAGCAATTCTGATTCAGAAGCCACTTTTAAGGTTTGTTTTTTTGTTTATTATTCCTGTAAACTGCTACAAAGACGTGATTCATGTCTTCCTTTAAACCACATTTGGCTTACTTCTAAACCACATTGTTCATTTCTCAGGTGATTTCCACATATAGGAGTCTTTTATGCAAAATTCTGATGAAAAGGGTAGAATTATGACCCCTGACAAAAGCAAATTTAAAACATGACCCAGATAATTTGGTGCTTCATGACATCCAAACAGTGACAGAAGTTGTGAGTATTTCATGTCACACAATCATCCAAAATGATTTAGAAATTTTGTATGGACATTTCTTAAACCTTAAATAAAATATCTGAACATTTCTTAAATAATGCATTGTTTTAAAACCAAACATTTAGCCATCTGAATGATCTTATTATATGTATTAATGCATTACAGCTTAACATAATTTAAATAATTTAATGATTATAATGATATTTAGATACTTTAATAAAAAAATAAGCTACATTTTAATTAAAAATAACTATAATAAATGAATATGCTAATGATTATACTAATAATTACATTGATAATTCAATTTCTATTCAAGTATATTTGTATAGCACTTTTCACAATAATTATATACAAATATACAGTATAACTAATAAAAATAGAACATGATAATAAAATCAAGTAATTATTGAATGAAGATGCTGTAGATTGAAACAACATGAATTGAGAAGTGTAACTGCAGAACCATTCAAAATGCATTAGTCAAAGCTCACAGAAAGTCAACTTTCAATCATTATGCTTATCATTACAAGCAGCATTTAAATGGAATTATTACATTGCAAGCAAACATAATTCCCAGAAAGCTTCCATAATGACTCATTTTGTGCCTCCCAGCAAGAAACCTTTCTATAGTACACAAAATAAACACACATCTGCAGCTTGTCCACCACAAACACTTCAAAAATGTGCTAAAAATGCAGGCGTGCAGCTTCACAGGCAGGGAGCTGGACTTGAGTTCACACTGATTATGAGGAGGAGCTGGATTTGTACGGACATTTACTGGCTCAGAGAGGAGCGGGAATGATCCAGCATGGGACGCCAGTGAGTCTGAGAAGGGCTCTGACCTCGGTCTTTTGCTAACGGGAAACACTGGGGCTTCATAAAGGGGCGGAAGCACAGACGGAGTGTTGAACTGCACTGCCCTCTTCCGAAATCTGTGATCTCGGATGACACCGTAGCTTGTGCCAATACACACACACACACACACACACACACACACACACACACACACACACAAACACACACAAACATACACACACACACACAAACATACACACACATACACACACACACACACACACACACACACACAAACATACACACACACACAAACATACACACACACACACACACACACACACACACATATACAAATACTGGGCAGGGCAACACAGTTTGATACATATTTGAAGAGCAAGAACTACAACAATATGGCCTGGATTTCAACATTTATGCTGCCGGGCAAAAAAACATTCCAAAAAATTTGCTGAGTTAAGCAAGTTTTTACGTGAAGCAAATGTTGTGCAATGTATTACGGAAACTCTTATTTGCAGAGTCAGCGTCCTGCTCTTTTTTTTGTGCTATCAGTATTAAAGATCATTATTATTACTATTTATTGTTATAGTTTTATTGCTTACATTTTTTCAAGAAAATCTTCACTAATTTGTAATCTTTATAAAAAAGTGGCATCATTAAAGTCATCCATTTATGTGACTTAATTATAACATTATTTTCTAAAATCCTACAATAGGTTGACATTGGGGGTCAAAGTGGTTGTAAAAATTATATATTTTTTATTAATTTCTACATTCATGTTGCAGGGCAAGAAATCAATCCATTGCTGAGTTTTTATGTGAAGCAATTAGTTTTCAACATTAGTGAAACTTAGCTTTAACCCTCTACTGAACACATTATGATAGATAATGTGATGGATAATGGCTAACCTTGAAGTGCTGTAAAAAAATTTTAGGAAAATGTTTTTTAAGGTACTTTATGATATGTTGCCATATGGCAACAATGTCCAACAGTGAATCAAACATAGAAATGTCTAATTTAGAACTTTCCTTATAATTAAAAATGTTGTTGTTTGAAATGTTGATTGTTTTGATTTAATTGGTGTTGCAGTATTATAAGCTTTAACACAGAACATATAAATGACACCTTATACACTCTCAGAAATAAAGGTACAAGAGCTGTCACTGGGGTGGTACCTTTTCAAAAGGTACACATCTGTACTTAAATATTGGTAACTTAAAAG
Organism: Danio tinwini; assembly: GCA_903798205.1. Classification (NCBI taxonomy): domain Eukaryota; kingdom Metazoa; phylum Chordata; class Actinopteri; order Cypriniformes; family Danionidae; genus Danio; species Danio tinwini. The sequence goes on from CAIGQZ010000379.1 coordinate 15,123,950, forward strand.
TATATATTAGTACCTACACATTTTAAGATGAACACTTTTGTACTTTTAGGGTTCTAATATGTACCCTTGAGGTATTAATGAGAAAAAGCTGTTTTTTTTATTGTTTAAGAACCATTATAAGGTCAAAATTATTAGCCCCTTTAAGCTATTTTTTTTGCGATTTTTGTTACAAACCATCATTATACAATAACTTGCCTAATTACCCTGACCTGCCTAGATAACCTAATTTACCTAGTTACGCCTTTAAATGTCTCTTTAAGCTGTATAGAAGTGTCTTAAAAAATATCTAGTAAAATATTACTTACTTTCATCATGGCAAAGATAAAATAAATCAGTTACTAGAATTAAGTTTAAAACTATTATGCTTAGAAATGTGTTAAAAAATCCATTAAACAGAAATTGGGAAAAATGGGGAGGGGGGCTAATAATTCTGACTTTAACTGTATATACTTTCTAACAACTGATATTCCAACAGTTTTCATTTATTCCATTCTTATTTGCTGAATATTATTGAAAACAAACATAATATTGTATTTTCATGTATGCAAAATAGAGTAGGTATAAATATTTTCTCTAATAAATATTATAACAAATAAGTCAAATATATCCAGATGCATCAGAATAATGCAGCTACTACAGTAGCTAGCAATGTTTATATATTATACTATATACTTTACTACGCCTGTCTTAAATGCCTCTGAGCAAATTTACCCAAACTGTCTCCATCACTGCTCCATCAAATGTCCAATCGGCATCATTCTAATGGTCCCTAAAACCCATCTCATATTCGCTTTCATCTGCTGGAAAAGCCAGTTCTGTTTTTTTTTTTCTTTCACTTACCAAAGAACATGGTGGTCCTCACTAATATACTGTTCCCTGTATTTATTAATTAAAAGTATTACCATTAAAACTTTTTAATGATAAAATTTTATCCATAATGCAAACTGTATTAACATATGACTAATCAACATTATATTACTAGCAATCATGCTGTTATTGTTACAACTTAAAAGATCACAGCTGACCTTGCTAGCTAGCTAACCCAATGCAATATTGCACATTCCACTATTGCATAGTGTTGCCATTTGGCAACACATATATTTGATTGATTTACAAAAAACTTTATATTTGATAAAAACATTTTAGAGTTGTGAATATGTCATCATAACTTATGTCCCAGATTTTTTTATGTGGATGTGGCATGAGTTGATTCTTTGTTTTTATTGACGTTTTCATTTGTATTCAGCAACTATTCACAATAATTGCCAGTCTGTCAGAAAAAAAAAGTGAACGTTGATCTTAAACAAACAGTAGCAGGGAAATGAACATAAATATGACAACGCTGTGCAGTAGAGGGTTAAAGATTTAGCATCCTGCACATATTTTAATAAATGCAACAAGTTAAAACATGCAATGCATTAAGCTAACGCATGTGAGAAACACTCGGTACTTATATTCAAATATGCTACTGATGTGCTAAAACATGATAGCATCATGCTCAATCATGTTAACGGCTTCAAAATGATCATTCAAAATATGAAGGCGTCTAACCAAAACTAAAAGCATCCTGTTAATTTACTAATGTGCACATTTTTTTTATGACAGGTTGGAAGATCTTTAAAGCTTTCAAATATAAAGCTTCTACAAATACTGCCAACTTGCTGGAGGGGTTGCGGAAATGGTAATCACACACATATATTTTGGGAATGTCCGAAGATTTTTGCAAGGGGTAAAGATTAAAATAATGAAAATTATGCTGTAAGATCTATATTTTATTCCTTTGTTTTTCTTGCTTGATGGGATACCCCAGTATGTATGTAATAAAAACCTGAGATATATATATTTACTTTTACTAAGTGCAAGAAAGACTGTAACAATTAACTTGATGAAGCCACAGCTTCCAACAATAGCATAGCGGAAAGAACAACTTGAATCCATATATAGAATAGAATATATGACTGACCCAACTTTAATTAAAATTTGATATTTTTATGCGTCTTTTTGTTATTTGATTTTATTTACTGGTAGAGTTACTTGTTTTTTTGTTTGTTTGTTTTAATAATCATTGCTGACACTGAATTTTTTGTTCTGAAAAAATGTTTTAATGTATAAAAATAAAAAACAATACTGCAAACTTTCTGGTAAAGTTTTCTCAGGCCAGCATCAAAGTCTTAATGAGGTTATTTATCTAATTTAAGGTTTTGTTCACTTACTGTGTTGACTAATTAACCATAATAATTACAGAATTAACCATAATAAGAGTTTTTTTTCACACTTGTTATATAGAAGGTTTAAAAAGTTTAATCTGTTCCTCACAAAAATCTGTCATCTTCAAAAGTCTTTGAATAAAGCACACAAATCACAACAAATTTCTCAAGCTCAAAAGCTTTTATTGTAATTGCAAGTGGAAACAGGAGAGTGACTAAAAGATAATAGAATATATATAACAGTTCTGTCTGGTTCTTAAATCTGATTCGCTGATAGCAGTGCGATATTCTGCAAATAACAGCACTTGTCCAGCCTCTTAACCCTAGTGTATTACTCCGCCCACATACAGAGACAAGCAGAGGACACTCTACAGTTTGACAAATATTGCAGCTGTTGGACAACATAATGTACTTTTAGGACTTTTTAAGTCAAGAATGTAGTTGTTTAGATTGCATCTATGCAGTTTATTTATAAGGATAGTGCCTATTTTAAATATTTATAATTTCTGAGAGACAGTGCGTTGGCAGCCATTAGCCTGTCTTTGAGCAAAGCACAAAATGGTGAGAGAGTCCGCATTATAAGCCCTTAGAGGAGGTAAACAGCATAATTTCTAACTACATCTAATCAAATCATTAGTAAACTGTTAAGTGACTTTCTGAGTTAATCTCTCCATATTTTGTATGTTGTAGTGCTGTTTTTATACCATAGTAATTGTAGAGTGTTAAGTGTGAGATAAGACTCACATTCACTGTCACTGGTGGGACTCTAAGACACAAAGCACACCTATCATTGCTTTATGAACAGTTCCTGCTTGTCGTCAACTATTTCAGAACGGTAACAAGATGTGATTCAGTCATAACTAATGTTAACACAGCTGTCATTAAAAAAATATCAATATGCAGAGCTTTCTGGATTCTTAGAAGCTATGGAAATTAAAAATCTAAAACAGGAAATACATCAGGACCATTGTTACTGTTTACACCCCTCAAAATGGTCTATACAAATCACCAAATTGTGACCACCTGCATTATGATGATCACCTTATGAATGTTGTTCATCAACTTTAGCACAGATCAAAAGAAAAGTCAGCAATAGTTTTTGTGCTGTTTTAAGCTTGTATGTCACTGTTAGTCCTGACACAGTCTAAAGAAGCACTGCTTATTCTTCAGATTTTATCTTTAAATAACCCCACTCTTCAGATAAAGCATGTTCCATTCCCATATTGCATGCATTATTGCATGACTGTATCATGCGCTGTGTTTCTGAGAATATGACATCATTCTTACAGTATTAGGTTGTATCCGGAAGGTGGAAAAAAAAAAATCTATAAATAAAGGAGCCAGAAGTCCAAGTGGATGTTTTTCTGTTACACACACCAGTGATAGCTTTAATCTCATGTCATATATTCATTCATTCATTTTCTTTTCGGCTTAGTCCCTTTATTAATCCGGGTCGCCACAGCGGAATGAACCGCCAACTTATCCAGCACATGTTTTACGCAGCAGATGCCCTTCCAGCTGCAACCCATCTCTGGGAAACATCCATACACACTCATTCACACTCATACACTACGGACAATTTAGGCTAACCAATTCACCTGTCTTTGGACTGTGGGGGAAACTGGAGCACCCGGAGAAAACCCACGTGAATGCAGGAACATGCAAACTCCACACAGAAACGCCAACTGACCCAGCAGAGGCTCGAACCAGCGACCTTCTTGCTGTGAGGCGACAGCATAACCTACTGCGCCACCGCATCGCCTATGTCATATATTAAACTGCGAAAAATAATAATAATAAAAAGGATGCATAATGTTAATCAGAACTGACAGCAAAGATATTTATGTTTATATTTATTGATGTTACAAAATCGTTCCATTGCAGGTAAATTATGTTATTTAAAATGTTCTATTCATGAAAAATACATTAATATAAGGAACATTTTAAATATAATTCAAGATTTCACACTTAGCTGATGATTGATTATAAAGCTTGTTTGGCATGCGGCCACGGGAGAGAGCTCGAGGGGTGTCGATTTGGATTAGTCAGTTAACTTAAGTTGCATGTTTTTAGACAGTGGGAGGAAACAGGGTAACCCGGAGGAAACCCACATGAGCACGGGGAGAACGTGTAAACTTTGCACAGAAATGTCGGCTGGCTTAGTAAGGACTAGAACAGGTGACATTCTTGCTGTGAGGCAACAGTGCTAACCACTGGGCCACTGTGTCACCCATCTAGGAAAAGAGGAAGAGTAGGGGTGGAAGGGGGGATTCTTTAAAACAATAATGGCTGTTATATGGAACTTAGGGTATTTATAGTGGCTTAGGAATCGTCAGATTGGTGAATTATAAATTGGATAATGCAGGACCAGCCGCAGGCAATCATAAGCACGTGATCCTCTTAAAATTAGTTTATAAGTAAACTTCACTAAGAATATGTCTTAATCATGTGACACTGAAGAATGGAGTATTGGCTTGGAAAGTTCAGCTTCATTAAATTTGAAAATGTAATATATTTGAAGAAAAAAAAAAAGGGAGGCTTTTTTCCATTTCCAGGCTTTTTGTAGGCAAATTGTGGAATTTTCTATCTATTTCTATCAGAATAATCTCTTCAGAATCTATGATTAAAGGCAAATTGAAACTTCACCTTTTAGAAAAGGCTTTTAATAACAGAGTTATCTGAGCTTGCTGTTTTCTGATTTATTTATTTTATGTTGTTTTATTCCTTCGATCTTATCTGATTATTTTATACAATTCGTGTACAGCACATTGGTCAACAAATGTTGTTATATTGTGCTTTATAAATAAAGTAAAATGTATTAAAGTAGAAAACATATTTACAATACTAGCTTTTGCTGTACTTTTCATTTAAAAATATATTTTTTAATTCGTCACTTTTAATCTAAAATAATTTAAATTATGAAACAAGTGCTGGAATAACAGATAAATAGCTTAAATATAAACACTGATGTTGGCAATCCAAAAGCAGCTTGATTCTTTAATGCCAGTATGACATGCAATAATTAATTGAGATTTCTTCAAAAATGCTGATTCATCTAGTAATGAAACACACAAAGTCTTTATAAGTGAGTTACTGAACCATTCCTTCAAATTGAGATTTAGAAAATATTCATTTAAATTCATAATTTCCTTCAGCCTAGTCACTTATTCATCAGGGGTCGCCACAGTGGAACAAACCGCCAACTATTCCGGCATATGTTTTACACAGTTGATGCCCTTCCTGCCGCAATTCAGTAGTGGGAAACGTCCATACACACTCATTCACACACACACTCATATACTACGGCCAATTTAGTTAATCCAATTAACTTATAGCGCATGTCTTTGGACTGTGGCGGAAGCCAGAGCAACCAGAGGAAACCCATGCAAACACGGGGAGAAAATGCAAACTTCACACAGAAATGCCAACTGTCCCAGGCGGGACTTGAACCAGCGACCTTCTTGCTGTGAGGCGACAGTGCTAACAACTGAGCCACCATGCCACCCCATTAATTTAAGTGATATTATATTTTTAAAAAAGCAATTACAATTTTGTCATAACCTCACTTAAATATTTTTTTTAGAACAACACAATTCTCAGTTTGGTTTAGTTTTTTTTTTACAGAAAACTTTAATCTAAACCTACCAAAATATCAACACAAAAACACCAGTGACATTTCTTTTAAATACCCAACAGCTTCTTCCCACAAGCTGTTAGAGCCCTCAAGTCCAGTCAATTTACCCCCCTCTGAAATCTCATCCACCCCTCTCCCCCATGCATTCCTGAGTAGGTCCCATACAGGTGAGTGGGCTTAACAAACCACCTGTAGAAAAGACACCCTCATGACTCTCGCATAGGGCTGTGCAATTTAGGAAAAAATATCTAATTGCCATTGTTTTGGACAGATACTGCGATTTCGATTTGATTAGCAATTTAATTTTGTAGTCAAACTTCAGCTCAATAATCTGTATCATAGCTCCTTACTTCTAAAATGCAGTGAGTGCTAGTTAAAAAAAAAGAACTGAAAAGATATAAATTTACTTAAGTTAAACATTTATTTATTTTTTAATATTCAGAAATGAAACTCATTTTTATCTACAGCAAACAGTAAACTAATTAAATGACCTTACCTTTCTGTAAACATGTTGAACTCAAATTAGAGAGATAGTATAGCTTATTATACAAACAAAAAATAATTATTATAAAATACAGAACACTCAGCAAGCTAACACGGCTGAAACAACTCAGAAATTGCACTTTGCTGTTTCTTGCTACTAGATTCAGTGTCACTGGCAATACCTTCGATTGATTTTTTTAGCAAGACACTCCTCATATAGCTGCCATGGTGCTTTTTAGGTGCTGGTTGTTGTATTTCCTCTTTGTTTAGTGTCTGTGACTTTGAAACCAAAATATACCCATATTACCCATGCCCTGTTTTTCTTTGATATTAATTTGTCTATTAATGCTTCTGAAGCAGCAAATGCCATGATCCCACTCGCAAGTGCTTTCCTGTTGGTTTTCTTTTTTATTATTATTATGGGCCTTCCGCATACAGATGTCACCACTTCAATTTGGTCCCTTTGCCGCCGTTCATACCGCTGTGGTGGCGGTATTGGGTGCCCCAGAAGCTTTTAACTGCAGGGTGGCGCTTTAACAACAGATTTTCAGCTTTGCCTTTTCACAATACTAGATAGACGGTTATGTATGTGTACCTTATGTGATGTGATGTGTTCAATTAAAATATAACTTAGTTTTAGTTTTCTTAGTAATAAACATGCTTTTACACTATACTGTTTGTTTTAGAAAAGATACATGGTGAGAAGTATGGCCCTAGGCTGCAAAAAGCAAATATAGGAATTAGTTCATCAGCCTTTATAGTGCCCTATTAAATTGCGTTGGGGTGAAAAGAATGTTTTGATTCTTTGACCATCATGGCGATGGTATTACCTCAAATCTTAAACATGTGCACATATGAAAACCGCGGCACACCACACACTTCATAATAATACGATTTTTGTTCCGGTGGAGCACTTCACCTTGTTATATAACTTACTTTATCAGTAGGCTATTATTATTTATAACAGGCTAGTATGTTACAAATATTTGACCAACTGCCATTACATGTAAAACACTCAGAAGTGGCAGTTATGAATTAAATAAATGGGCATATACGCACGCAAAGTGAGCCGCATATTATTTATCGTCTGTTCATTTTCCCTGTTCATTTCTCTTTCACACGTATGCAGAGAAAGAAAAAAATAATCAGCTTGTTTAAAAAAGCGCATTTTTCCACTAATGTATGATACTAACAATAATATTTAGCTAATATATCCATAACAGCGGAATGCGTGGTGTTTTGACTGGATATCTAGGTCAAAAGCAAAACTGTTACCTGTTTTTCCACCTAGGCTAGCCTAATGTGGAAAAATATAATTCACAACCTGGGGTGCGTTTCCCAAAACCATCGTTAGCCACCTAAGGTCGCAAGTTCCGTCATTACAAACAGTTTGTGGATTTGGCGTTTCCCAAAACCATTGTTTCAACGAACATTAGTTTAGCTGCGCAATTCTGTTTGGGTAGAACAAAAGTGTGCTCACTCAATTGGCTAGTAAGACTAACACACAGACGGCAGTAAGGCATTTGCTTTAGGTGGGGGAAATTAAATAATACATATATATATTTTATATCGCAGCCTTCTGCGATAAGATAATCGCAACGTTTTTAATCGCGATTGTGATTGCAATTCGATTAATCGCACATCCCTACTCTTGCATTAGGTTGCACATTTGCCCTATAGACACTTTCTTGGAAACATTGTGCATTTCAAATTGTGTTTCATACATGCGAGTGGGCTTGACAAACCACCTGTAGAAACACTCCATCTTACAAGAACTTACAAGAATAAGGAAACCGATGTTTACTATAAATGCACCACAGTCATGTTGCACTGCTTGCTTTAACCTTAAATAACTCTTCTGCACAATATTCAACCTTAAATACCCCTTTTGCACAATATTCAACCTTTAATACCTCTCTTGCACAATATCCTGCTCAACATTGTTTAGTCTCATGTAAACTACATGTACTTGTATAGCCTGTCCTATGTGTATAGTTAAGTATCTTATAGTATATGTTATTTATGCATAGGTTTGTTTTAAATAGCTCTTATGTCCAGTGTTGTGTTTATATTAATAATTAATTTATGTAGCACTGTTGTCTTGCGAGACACGACATTTCGTTCCTCTGTATGTCCACACATGTAGCAGAATGACAATAAAGAATGACAATATCTCCAAAAAAGAAGATGAAATTTTGCTCAATGCCACACACCTCTACACTCATGCAGATTTACAAATACTTACTTGTTGGGTGCTGGGTCGTCGATGCGGTTGGCCAGCTGGCTCTGGCTCTTGCTACGGGTGAGTGTGATGCTAGGCAGGAGGTTTAGCAGCTTGCGGGATGGAGGCGGAGGAGTTCGTGTAGGTTTGAGCTTGCCGGATCTTTTGGGTGGTGGGGTGACTGGAGGAGTGGACAGCAGGCCTGAGACGTTGCAGTTCAGCTGCGGGGTGGACGAGAAAGGGTCCGTCAGCCCATCACAGCGGGTGTAGACAACCATGGGGAACTCTGAGGAAGGGAGAGCGGAAACGGACACACAAGAGCGAAGCTTGGGTAAATCTGAAGAATATGGCCAGCTGGTGGGGTTGAGACCGTAAGACTGAGTAGCACGCATTGAACAGGACAGAGGGTCAGCAGAGGTGCTGTCGTGCTGAGTGGGCTCTGCTATCCACGGGATGCCCTCTTTTTTAAGTCCCACACCTAAAATGGAAACAGTGACAGAATTTAGGATGATATAAAAGCAGGTAGAGGATCAAAAAAAATCATCATATACTTTCCTTCCACTTGTCACAAAGAAGATATGTTGGAAATGTTGGAAACAGGTGACTTCTGACTTAATGGCTCGTTTCCACTGACTGGTACGGTATGGGTCGGTACGCTTTTATGGCCGTTTCCACTGTCAAAAAGGCGTACCGAACCGTACCACTTTTTCGGCACTCTTTCGAAAGGGTACCAAACACGAGAAAGGCTACCAAAAGGGCCCCAAAGGCGGAGCTAGACGCGCAGCTGAACTCTATTGGTTTACAGAGATGCGTCACGAGCTTATGCAACAAGCCAGAAAGAAAACAAAGGAGCCGCTATGTTTTCATACACAGCCGAGAGATTATATATACATATAATAACATATAATAACGAGCCCTGTTCGATCTGGGCTCAAATGAACATTGTCGTCGTCTTAATGAAAAGCCACAAAGCCAAAAAAAGGAGCAGATTTTACCCTGTGCCCCGCAAGCATTTTTTTTGGCTTGTGCGAGCCGCGTGTCTATATTTGAAATAACAAACTTCTTGAGCTGATGATGATAACGTGTGCTTGATTATTGATGTGCTTTTGAAACCTGATCCTGTCAGAAACTGACAAACGCGAGAGTGACGAGCAAAAAAAACAAAAGGAGAAGCTGGAAAAAAGGAGCACATTATTTTTTCAGCAAACGTGAACAAACTGCCATGTTTAACTATTATCATCACCTTTTGGACTATTATGAACTCAGAATGATGGAATTACTTTCTAACAAGAGGCTACACATGCTGCCGAAGATTACAGACACGTTTAATCATAAGAGGTTTGAACTATGGACTCGATTTCCTGCTGTTTTGAACCTTAATAAGGACTAAATGTATGCTGTGTGTAGTTTTTCTGTAATTGGTAACATATCGGAGACTGTAAGGGTCTGTATGTGTTCATATATGTTGCATTTATTTATTTATTTTATATAATTGCAGACGTTACAGTAGGCTATTTCGCACTGTCATTGATCTGCAGTTATAATCAACTCATGTTCATAGTAAAGTTAGTAATAAACATTTATACAGAAGTATTTATGTGTGTAAAGCATCTGTTTTGTGAGAAGTGCTTCTCATATGATATGTGAGCAACCCGTACAGCTTTACTTTAGACATTTTCTCGAGTGAAAATGACGTCCACTGCAACTTTCTGTCGTACACCACTCCCACCAAAAGAGTACCATTGGTACCCTTTTAGCAGTGGAAATGCAAGCCTGATAAAGGCGATCCGTACCGACCCGTAGCGTACCGCACTGTACCAGTCAGTGGAAACAAGCCATAAGTAGTATTTTTTTCCTACTATGGATATCCATTATTACTACAAATTTTCAACATTCTTCAAAATATCTTCTTTTGTGTTTAACAGATGAAAGAAACACATAAAGGTTTGGTACAAGTATGTGTTGAGGGATTCTCACTAGTGGGCCTCAGTAGTCATGTAGGTTGGCCGCGAGATGGCTTTAAACTAACTTAAATATTATACTATAATTGTTTGATTTCTTTATTAAATTTGTCATATTAAAATGATCGAAGTTATGGCATTTTCAGTTTTCTGTACTGAATAGGCTAATTTGGACTCTGTGCAAAAACAGTCTGTTAAATACAGATATATCTGTTGTGTTTCAGTAGTGAACAGCTGTTCACTGTTCCTGTCAGCGAACTCCAATAATGTTCAGCTGCAAACTATTTAGATCGATAATTAATGGATATAAATAGTAGATCAATAGATGAATAGTAGTCAGTCTAATTCAAAGCAGCAGCAGTTTGTTTTTTTGTCATCTCCTGTTGTCCTGTCAGGCTCATTTATTAAAGAAAATGTCCAAATACTCTGCAGTTGTAACGAATAATTGAAGTAAAGAAATCAGAAGCTTTAAATCTGTCAAAATATATAAAAAAGTAAAAAAATATATTTTTTATATTAATAATAGTAAAAGGCAAAAAAAATGGTTTGCTAATAAATAAATCTTTAAAATAAGCATTTCTCCAGATAATCAGTTTGGGCCTTCAATAAATTTTTGTAGAAGGAGGTGGGCCTCGAAGTGAAAAAGGTGGAGAACCCCAGGAGTTAATGGTGTATTATTTTATGTATTGTTATTTTATTTTATTTTATTTTTTATTTTTTGTATTATAGTAATTTAAATAAATTATTTTATTTGATCAGATTCATTTTAATTTAATTTTGTGCATCTGTCATTTTTATTGGTTATTTTATATATTATTATGTAGCTGTAATTATTAGTTTTTTCATTTACATTTTACATTAGTAATACTTATTATTACTATCATTTTAGAAAATGTAGCAGTTTAGTAGAATTTTAATGTGAGTGACTGACTTTACATCAGTTTTTTGCTGCTTTATCAGGAGCTCCCACCACGGAATGAACCACCAATTACTCTAGCATACGTTTTACAAAGCGGAATGCACACCAAAGAAACATTTAAAATGTCAGTTTTCAAGTAAAATATATACATTTTTTTATTTAGGCTTTAAATAAACAAAAACAATTTTACAAAAATGGGCAGTTCATTCAAGTAGCCTAAGCCGAAGGATAGAGAGTGAGTAAATAGTAACATCTGTATCAAGTAACATCTGCTATAATAAACTGTAAATTTGCTGTGATGTTACATGTGTTTATTTTAAATATATAATCTTACTTTCATCATTTAAAAAATATGTTAAAAAAAGCTCAATAAATAAATAAATGCATTTAAATACTAAAGTAACCATGAAAAAAAATTATTACAAAAAAAAAACTAAAAAACTTCCAGACAAATGACTAAAACCTGGTTTGAAATTTGCAATGAATTAGTATTTTGGGCTGCACTCTTTAAATAGAGCGATTCTTATGGAAAATATATATACAATATTTTAAAAAGGCAAAGTTGCACTATGCGATATTTGAAGAATGCTTTTGACCACAGTGTCAGAAAGAGTCCCAAAACACACTTGCAGCCAATCTGCAGTAAGGGGCATGTCAAGTAACTGTAGCCAAGAAATCAAAAAGGAGCGAGGTCTTGTGTTTTGTTTTGGTGCTTTCAAATATCAACATCATTTGGCAAAATTCACTTAGTGCCCTTTTTTAAAGAGTTTTTAAAAGATTAAGCGTTGCACAGTGACCTGTGTCAGTAGCACTTTTGAGGTAGGAGAGGGCAGTGGTGATGCAGGAACACTCCTCACTGCTGGAGCCTAGTCTCTTCATGCTCTCTTCCACCTGGACACTGGACATCTGCAGCAGGGCATCCAGAGACAGCTTCACAGGGACTGCCTGAACACAGAATACAACAATCAGTAATGTATGGCAAAAGTGGACAACAGAGGGAAAACTGACATGCGTGATAGCCGAAATATATATTTACTTCTTCATTTATTATTATCTTGACTGGATAGTTGTTTCTTTTGCCATTTCAGTAGCCATTGATTGAGTAAATTCACATAAATACCTGGCAAGTTTCCAAATTTTCCCATGCAAATGAAATTCTTGTGAAAATTTCTACTGGAAACTTTCAGCCCCTTTGCAACCTATGCATGACCAGGTTAGTCAAGGTTCGGGCATAAAAATACTCAGCAAAATATTGCTAAATTATTATTATTAACTGCTAATGTGCCTGTAGTCAGACAGAATAGAGGCCATACACTAATTAGAGAAAGATTAGTTGATAAAGCCTGCTGGAATCCCGTCGCCGCCACTAAGACTGCTGGCATCTCATGGCACCAGACTGAGCCAGTGTCCAGATACCCCACACAGGCCAGTTTTCTCCCTCTGTCCACCGTTCCTCCAACCTCCAACATTCCTGTGCTCTTTGGCGTCTCCCTGCTGTATTTCAATTCTCACCCAAAACACACACAGACGCTCTCTCTCAAACGCATGACTGAGAATCTGCCCAGCAACAGTTGTGGTTGTGGTCAATGCAGGCTCTATGGTAAATGAACAGATAACAGGGCACATGAGCCTCATTCATATGGAGGATTAAAATGTGTACGGAATGTCTATGGGGTAGAGAAGATTTAGGGAACATTCAACAATGCAGGTTTGCTTTGCATTATATAGTGAATATCAATGTACAGTATGTGGCTCTGTTTTGGTGCTTGACTGGTAATTGTTAATTAGATGGAACACTACAATAGTGTTGATATATAAATATTCATAACATAATGCAGCACACAAATACACAAAAATATCAGGATATTATACACACAAAAAATTAGGATTTCTCACAATTCCTTCATATTTTCCTAACACAAATTGATTAAGTTAACTTTATTGTTTTTACAAATTTAAGTGAATTAAACACAAAACAAAGTTGTCCCCCCAAAAAACTCAAAAAATGAAATGATTAGGCTCATTTTAAATAGGTAGAATGTATTGAATATATCAGTACTTAATTTTTCAGTATTGCTATTGTTGAGTAAAACTGTATTTTTAAACTCATTTTAGAAACAATTGCATTGTCCAGATCCGATCACATGATCGAAAATTGGTCTCGATCACTCAGTTTCAGGCTCGATCAGAATCGGAGGTTACCTCCCGATCAGGACTTGAATATATATGTATATTATATATATTCTCATTATTTTTAACACATCTATAGTTATGCGGTGGTAAAGAGTTAGACTTCTTTCTTGACTTGACAGAAACAGCAACGCGTGCAGCATGACATCACTTTGTTGCAAAGACGCTATTGGTTAAATGCCGGCTAAGTAGAACACGGAAGCAGCTTGAAGCGGAAAGCTTATGTCTGGGGTCTGGAGGTATTATAAATCTGATGATGACAACATTGCCATAGCAAACTGTGAGATTTGTAAACTTGGGATTGACTGCCGGGTGTTATAAGTTGGGGAGCTATTTGTTTTTATATTCGATTTTTTGCACTGTTGCACTGAAGTTCAAAAATGAAGAGTTGACGTTATTTATTACTTGATTGTTCAAGCTACCACACAGAAGTGCTCTGTTTGTTAACAGAGTTGTTGAATGTTGAAATAAGGTAAATTAAATAAAACAAAAGGAACAACCTGGATCTGTTACTTAACTCTTAAGTATGCTTTATGTATTAAGAAGTATCGAATCTGGTTTCGGTATCGGTAGATACTTAAAATCAATCAGACTCAAAAAAATCTGATAGGGACATCCTTACTTTAACTAAAAAATAGATAGGAAATCCTTATTTCCTGGATTTCTTTGAGGGTTAGAGAAATTATAGTAATCCTTAAAAATAAGAATATAAGTGAATCAGTCAATTGATAGATGGAGGTAAGGGAAACATCAAACATCTATAAAGTACTAATATTGGTGACCAATTAGTCACAAAGTCTCTGGAAAGGCACATAAAACTAAATATATATTTTCCACATCACAGCACATTACTATAATATAGGCATGCCATTTCTTGAATTTTCAATGACGTCTGAATTCTGAATTTTCTGAATTCTGAAAAAAAATTCTGAATAACAATATATTTTATTAGAAATTTGGAGAAAACGTTATGAATACTTACAAATAAAACAAATATATCAAATAAACAAACTGACATCTTTAATAAAAAACAATCAAAAGTGCCATTAGGGGTTTTGCCTTGGCAAATAACTTAATTTAGTTTTTGACTAAAACCGACAGAAATACGGCTGTAATAAATTAACATATTTTTTATTTATTACTATAATTAAATTTCAATTAAGTTATTTTAATTCAAATGAATAATAATTTAGTCTTTTAATAAAAACATTTATATATACAAATTTTATATCTTTAAAATGTAACTAGAAATTTAGAGAAACTAATATTTTTTTCAAATGTAGGTTCCATTTGGTAAAATAAATAAGCTTAGTTTAATACATTAATACGCATGAAAAAATATTTCTAAAGCATTTACTAATCTTACATAATCTTTATGTTACAATTTTTTATTTTAATCGTGTAATGAAATTGATAATTAAAACGTAAAATGGAATATCCCTATATTCACACGTGATCATGTTATGTTTGCATGTGGTGGGCGTGTGTAATACGGCATCTCATAAACAAGAGGAATGGCCTTGTAAATGGCATGTATGGCTCTCCAGGGAAAAGAAATCTCCCAGCATCCTCATGGAGACTTCCTTTCTGAACAACAGCCAAAGATTAGATTCAAGAGCACTGATCTCCTCATGGCAAATACCAGACAACATCATGAAATCATTTAAGTCATGGCTCAAAGAACAAAAGATATGGGTCCAACACAAGATGTGTTTAAAATGAAAAAGCATTAGTAGAAATTAGAAGTAGTAACTTATGGAAATAAAACGTCAAAACATAAAGGTCTATTGCCTTACAGTGTGATACATTTACATTTACAGATTTTATTTTTATTTACAGATACATTTTATGTAAATAATTTATGTAAAAAAACCTCTACCTTTTAAAATATATAAATATATAAAATAAATAAATAAATAAAAATAAATATGAAAGTAACCATGAATTTGAAATGTAAAAAAAGTATTATATTGTAAATTAGAAAAAAAAATCATCCAGACAAATTGATAAAACTTTGTTTGAAGAATAAAAATTGCAATTATTTAGTATTTTAGGCTGTACTCTTATCCTTACATAAAGTGATTCTTACTGAACATACTTTACGTTTACACTACTGTTACACTAAATGATATTTCAATAAGTCTTCTGTAAATTATTATAAAAATACCTTTTTTTTATTGCATCAGTATTATATTTTTAAAGCACATATACACTTACCGGCCACTTTATAAGGTACACCTTACTAGGACCAGGTTGGACCCCCTTTTGCCTTTAGAACTCCTCTGACCTTTGGCATCAACAAGGCATTTGCAGTCACAGAACTGCCACTCTTTGGATATTTTCTTTTTTCGGACCATTCTCTGTAAACCCTAGAGATGGTTGTGCGTGAAAAAGTAAGTCAGTAGTTTCTGAAATACTCAGACCAGTCCGTCTGACACAAACAACCATGCCACGTTCAAAGTCACTTAAATCACTTTTCTTCCCCATTCTGATGCTCGGTTTGAACTGCAGCAGATCGTCTTGAACATGTCTACATGCCTAAATGCATTGAGTTGCTGCCATGTGATTGGCTGATTAGAAATTTGCATTAAAGAACAGTTAGACAGGTGTACCTAATAAAGCGGCCGGTGAGTGTCAATATGAAAAATGCATCAGTATTATTTGCTCAATAAAAATATATTAAACCTGCATTAGCTTTTTCTAATGTTTAAAATCTCCTCTTTGACCCAAATATCAACTTTAGTTGAGTCTAAACACCAAACCATTAACACCACAACCTCTCTCTATAAACACACAACACAATGAATAATCTAATTATCCCAGGGGGCATACCATTAATGCACATTCCTCTGTTTTGTCATTCAGAAAACACAACAAAAAAAAAAAAACTCCACGAGCTTGCTCTATATGACCTGTATTCCTCTCGAGTTAATAAGTACGTGAATTACGGTGTTAAAACAGACATGCTGGGGCAGAGAGCAGGTGAAATGACACATACCGATACCGAGGTAAAGTCTGAACATGTTTTGAGCCTGAGTTTAGCTGACGTAAGGCAGGGAGTGATGCTCTGAACAGAAAAGCAAGAAGCATTACACTCACCTCCATCCAAACAAACAAACACAAAAACTCCCACTGCAATCTTAAGTCATTCAGCACATTCTGAACAACTTCACCCAAAGACCTGAAGAAACCTGAAGACTATAGATCATTGAAAATGTGTTATATAAATAGATATCGCTTTGTTTTGAATGTATAATTGCAGGTTAACTATGTATATGCTTTACTGCTGCACTGTCCACCTTGTTCAACACCTGATTTTGTAAAATGAGCTGAAACAACACAATTCTTGAGATTTAACTTAAATGTTTTATGTTTAAGTTATCATAACTTAATTGATGTGTAATGTGTGTCATAAAGTGTTGGGATAACATGAGCTAGTTGTGTGGAACCCTGCATTTTCTTACAGTGTACATGCATATAAACTTGAAATTAATTCATTAAAATGTAAGAAAAAATTATGAAACTTTGGTCACATTTTATTTTAAGGTAAAATTTGTGCTATTAACAACCCATAAACTATGAATTTTGTCTTAATAAACTCCTAATTTGTTGCTTATTAATAGTTATTAAGGTAGAATTTATGGTTGGTTTATGAGTGTAAAATGAGATCATGCATATTATGTACTTTATAATCACTAATAAAAAGCCAATATCTTAATAATAGGCTGGTAATAAGCCACTAGTTAATAGTGAGAATTGGTACTTAAACTAAAATGTCAGCAAAAAAGATCATCCATATAATGTACATAATATGTACTAACACAATAAGGTTGTATTAGTTAACGTTAGTTAATGCATTTATTAACATGAACAAACTATGAACAATACATTTATTACAATATTTGTTCATGTTTGTTAATATTAATAAAAATGCAGTTGTTCCTTGTTAGTTCATGTTAACTCACAATGCATTAACTAATGCTAACAAGCAAGAATTTGGATGTTACTAATGCATTAGTAGAGATGATGAACTATTATTAATAAATGCTGTAAATATATTGTTCATCATTAGTTTATGTTAGTAAACACATTAACTAATAAAAATTTTTGTAAAGTGTGACCATGTACTTTATAATTAGTAATAAAAAGCCAATATCTTAATAATAGACAGGTAATAAGCCACTAGTTAATAGTGAGAATTGGTACCTAAACTAAAATGTTAGCAAAATATTCATACATTAAACAACCAAAATAAATACATACAAAACGTTAACAAACTATACAAAAATAAGTAGAGTTTTTGAGTTGGAACTGAATTAAAAAAAAAAACTTGTTGTTAGTTTAGTAGAAAGCTAATTTAGTTTAGAAAGCCAGGTTAGCTTTGTTTGGCGTGAAGCAGTAATCAAACATTAAAAAGTGCCAAAATGGGTCTTCGCAAATGAAAGATAGAAATAAAATAAATGACTCAAGCTCTTCAGTGTAATATCAACACGATAAGCATCTCAAACAAACATCAAATGAGGAATTTCCTCGCAAACTTGCGTGTGTTTAAACAGTGTCTGCAGATTTCCCACAACCACAGACACTCATTCTCCACTTGCGCGCAGACAGGAAACTGACAAACATGAGAAAAAAAACTAACAAAACACAGCTGACGACGACTTCAAATGCGCCGCTGACACATGAAAGTCACGCATACTGTACCATGAGAGATCGTCCACTGAAGTTGATCTTCCCTAAATCTCATATCCCAGGAACAACAAATCAAAAAGTGTCTGTTCTGAAGTCAGTCACACTGTGAGAGCTGCTGACAAACTTTGCCTGTTACTCGTCCTGGTCCCTGCTCCTCCTCCCTTTCCCTGTTGTCCTGCCCCTCTATCCTTCCTGAGAGCAGGACTGGGATGCCTCTGGACACTCCTCTTCAGAGCACATGGTCACCGATTGAGGCCAACAGTCTTTACCTGTGCGGACTGACATCACTGTGTGTGTGTGTGTGTGTGTGTGTGTGTGTGTGTGTGTGTGTGT
>CAIGQZ010000379.1:15157635-15189163 GCA_903798205.1 Danio tinwini
ACACACACACACACACACACACACACACACACACACACACACACACAGTTATGTAATATATCTGTTTGCTTTTTAAAGTGACACTAATTACTTTTTAATCATCATTTAAAAGAAAATAAAAAAACTTTTTTTCTCATAAAAAGCTGTTTACTTAAAATATAAATTTGATGTTCATTTTACTTGGATGAGGATAAAAAATTTTCTAGAGCTGAAGATAAATATGATTCTTAGCTGAAACAGTGGTCCATGGCTACTCATACATTTCAAGTCAACAGTTAATGGCACTTTAAAAAAAAAAAACTGTAACAAAAGTAACAAAATGAAAACCTGTGGTGCTGTGGATTGTTTACAAATTATATATAGTTAGTTTGCAACATACAGAATAAGCATCAGTAGCATTTTGATGTACACATCCTCACTCTCGGTAGAATGCAACAGTAAGTGTTTCCATCAACTCATTTTTGTGTTGTGACTATTTTAGGACAAAAACCCCCAAAAGTTTCTTAGTGATTTAGGGCTGCACAATATATCGTTTAAGCATCGATATTGCAATGCGTGTGTCCGCAATAGTCACATTGCAACATATGCAATGTCGAGTTGGGATTGTAGATCACTAGAAACTACCCGCAGAACCACACACACGTTTCACGCAACCACAATCCAGCACACACGATCTAGGCAAAGTGGCAAACCATATATGGTTACGACAGATGTTATTGTTATTAACCTATTCTCTGACATCGTCATCAATATATTTTTGTATATATTGTTGATAAATATTGTACCCAATAAACAATAGTGTTTACTGTTTCACAAATATTGCGAACAAGGCGGGCGAATAGGGAACATTGTTTCCGATCGCCATTCTATATAATAGAATGATCAGTTTTCTATCAGTCATCATAGATGATCAGTTATTATTATCATCTGACAGAGTCAATATAGCAGATACTCAATTGCTGGCATTGCTGAACGATCGAAATTGGACAGTTTTAATTTATACAATTGATTCATTTATAATGAAGGAAATAATAGCAAGTTAATATGTATAGGCAATAATCTTTATATGTAATAAAAATCTGTTTACATTTAATAAATGTAAACACTATATTTTACTCAAGCGATTTAATAGTATTTATTTGCTTAATTTTCTAATGCAATTTTTATTAATGATTTCCCACATTAAATACTAGTTAGTAATATATTGTTTTAAATCATAAAGTACTGGTAATTTGTGGTAATTATAGTTACAACAAATTTAGCAATACAAACAAATTAACTGTTAATAATTAATAAAAAAATATATATAAATATATACACTATGCTATACTATACTATATATTTCCAACAGTTGCTAGAGTTTAGTAAAAGATTGTACTTTAAATCAGTTTATAACTATATTCATTTTAAATTATTATCGATAGTAATTAATTTTAATGGGACACATTATTGTTTGTTTTTTTATATTTTACAACAAAACGATTTTAACTAAGTATGACAACATTAAGATCCTGAATTAGTTTATTACACTTAATCCTACAATTAGACCGTCTTTGTGTATGTGAATATGTGAATAAAGTAATAAGTGTTTAACCAATTATTTTTATTTCCATAATTTGAGTTTAGAAACGGCAGAGATGTTAAAATGATTGTTACGATATATAATAATGAAATAATGACTGAAATTGGAAACCATAAACTGTACACAGTCTAATGAATGGCAATTGTAGCACAAGCGGTGTCGATCGCCATATTTGTGAAATACAGTAGGTGGCGATAACGCTCCTAAGGAGTTAGTTAGTAACCATATATGGTTTGCCTAGATTGTGTGTGCGCTAGATTTTGTGTGCCTGAATTGTGTGTGGTTCTGTGGGCCTGCAGCTGGATATTATTGGGGTCAAAGCACACCATATTTGTGGAGACACTACAGAATTGAACCATAATAGAGTAAAAGTTTATCATCTGCATGTGTTTTTAAGACCTGTGACTGTGCACTCTCAGAAATAAAGGTACGTGAGCTGTCACTGTGTTGGTACCTTTTTAAAAGGTACAGATTTGTACCTAAAAGGTCCATATTAATACCTCAAGGGTACATATTAGTACCCAAAAAGTACAAAATTGTTCCTCTTAAAATTTGTAGGTACTAATATATACTTTTGAGGTACCAATATGGACCCTTCAAGTACAAATGTGTACCTTTTGAAAAGGTACCACCCCAGTGACAGCTCGCGTACCTTTATTTCTGAGAGTGTGTGAGCATTTTGTTAGACTATGCAGGGCGTTACAGTGGCGCAGTGGGTAGCACGATCGCCTCACAGCAAGAAGGTCGCTGGTTTGAGCCTCGGCTGGGTAAGTTGGCATTTCTGTGTAGAGTTTGCATGCTCTCCCCGTGTTCGCATGGGTTTCCTCTGGGTGCTCCGGACCAAAGACCAAAGACATAGCTGAATTGGTAAGCTTAAATTGGTCGTTGTGTATGAGTGAATGAGTGTGTAGGTTGCAGCTGGAAGGGCATCCGCTGCCTAAAACATATATGCTGGATAAGTTGGCGGTTCATTCCGCTGTGGCGACCCCGGATTGATAAAGGGACTAAGCCGAAAAATAAATGAATGAAGACTATGCAATGTTACTTTGTAGCAAAATTAGCCAATGTTTTGATGCTGAGATATTGTTGTTGTTAAATGGTTGCTAGGTTAGTCTGTTTTGTTGCTATGGAGTCAATTCACAACTTAGAGTGTTGAAACATCAAAGCCTCTTGCCAATTTAAATAATATAAATCAACCTCAATGTCTCTATGACACTGCAGCATAAAGATATCAATCTGGTACCTTTACAATGGCAGTCTATGACAGTTTGAGAGTTAGACTCTATGACTAATGGCAGTTAAGGGTGCTCTTGTGCTCCAGTGGTATAACTTACACCCCAACAACTTACACCTCAGTTTAATATGTATTTTTTGACAGCTTGACAGCCTCTTTAGAATTGGAGGACCACACGTTACTAAGAATTTTTTTTCTGAGTTATGATGCGTCACGTTTTGGTCCAATGTTTTTGTAAGAAAACCGAAAGTTGGACCAGTTGGAAAAGATATAGCATTAATCTACAATCTATTTCCCAGCTAGGCAGCATGGTTCGAGCCCCGGCTGGGTCAGCTGGCATTTCTGTGTGGAGTTTGTATATTCTCCCCATGTTCGTGTGGGTTTCCTCTGGGTGGTGCGGTTTCCATCACAAGTCCAAAGACAAGCGCTATAGGTGAATTGGTTAAGCTAAATTGTCTGTAGTGTATGTGTGTGAATGAGTGGTATGGATGTTTCCCAGTGATAGGTTGTAGCTGGAAGGGCATCCGCTGCGTAAAACATATGCTGGATAAGTTGGCGGTTCATTCCACTGTGACGACCTCAGATTAATAAAGGGACTAAGCGGAATAGAAAATGAATGAATGAATATTTCCCAGCTAACTATTGATTTTGGCTATCGTATCATTAAAGACCTAAGATAAGGTTGATACAGATCAGAAACGGCAATAATAATAATAATATGTTTAAGTCAGATAACACTATGTTGGCGTTCTCAAGCTGACGCAATAAAAGATAATATTGAAAATAATATTTAGTTTCCTAACCAGACCAATTGTTTTGATTCATCAGATCTTGATATATCATGGGTGGGTTTTTGTTTTTGCATGCATTTGTTATTTCTGATTCTACTCAAATTAAATGATAAAGAATCACAGTTTCAGCTAAATGTCATCTTCATTGTTCTCCTTAAAAAATCTGAGGATATTAACATTAAATATCCAAAACTATCCTTTACACATGGCATTAAGCTCTTTGGCATGTTTCACAGCACTTCTGAGAAAAACATTTTTTTCAAAGTGACTAGTTAGATGCCAGAAAAGATTGAAAGAAAAATGAGGGACAGGCATGTGATAATTCAGTGCAAGCACTTTTCTCTAAACCGTTGTGTCTGCAAGAAAGTGTTGCTCGCAGAATGCTAAGTGAGAATAGACAGAGGAAATCCCCATGTGTGACTTCATTGTAAATGGGTGGGTGATAAAAGTGTGTGTGGTGTGTCAGTGCAACAACCTACCATGCACATAAAAAAAACTGTACACAAACACACCACATTCAATTTTTCAGTTTAAATACCAGTACATACATTAAATCTACCAGTTAAAATCATTAGACGAATAGCGGTTATCAGTGGTTCTTAATTCCAATCCTCGAGAGCCCCCGTCCTGCACATTTTGTATGTTGCTCTTATCTGACGCACAAGAATCAATTCATGGATCTCTCTTTTAATGAGTTGATCTGAATCAGGTGTTTAAAGTAAGGAAGACATACAAAATGTGCAGGGCAGGGGGGCCAGAGGACCAGAATTGAGAATCACTGGATTATAGAAATTCATTGCAGGTTCAGATGATTTTAAAAGTAACCAATCTTTATTCCCATACTCCCCCTGTTGATTGATTGATTGCATTAAGAATGGCAGTTTTTTAAAAAGTATTATATAATGTTATATGAGCCATATCACATGAGCAGCAGTGTGATGTGGCTGTATATCGGCACTGGTGAGTGGCGTGCACCTTGGTGTCCCACCAGTGACGATTTACAGCCACATCGCACTGCTACGAGTGTGATATTGCGTTTATACAACAGTTCGACGGCACAATCATATATATAAAAAAGAAAATCAAACACAAGAACCGAAAAACCCTTTTGTACGAGGAACTACTTTCTTCCGCCATTCATTCACATCTGCAGCTGACATCAGAACAACAGGAACCGTTGCTACTTCACACACGTCACTTTAGAGCTAGTGTTTAAATGATTCTCTAGCGTAATGTCTAAAGTGATGCCAAAACAGGTGATTTTGCTGACATTTTAAGATTATGAGGCTGACCGGCATGAAATGCCATCAGTTTACAGAGATTTCCCAGTATTTCTCTGTTGCAATAGGGAGATCACAATAATTATCCCAGAAAAAGCCAAAGCAGCACGAACACTACCTGATTACTGTTGTGTTTACCATAAGGAAAAACGCTCAACACATGCGGGCATTTCTTCTTTCTTTCTTTTTACTGAACTAGTCTGCAGTAATGAAAACAGGAGACGCATGAGAAACAAACAGATGGTCAACCAAAAAGTAACTCAGGGTTATACAAAGAGTGGCCAACACAAAATACATACATTCCTGATATGCGAATCCCATCTCACACTCAATACACTACAATTACTATGGTATAAATACAGCACTAAAACATACTAAATAGAGAGAGTCACTCAGAATGTCACTTTTCAGATTTATAATGATTTGATCAGCTGTTATTTGAAGTTTTATGCAAATTTTTATTTATTATGTGGTCTTGTGGATGGACAACGTCAACTGTCTTTGCTCTGCTACAAAACAACTACATTTTTGTCTTAAAAAAGCCTCAAAAGTACATTATGTAGTTCAAGAGCTGCAATATTTGTCAAACTGTAGTCCTCTGCTTGCCACTCGTGTGGGCAGAGTAATACACAGGGAGGAGGCTGCATAAAATCTGATATTGCAGAATATCAGCCAATCAGAAAACCAGACAGAACTGTTGTATAAATTTACATATGCTAATGAGTAACTATTTCAGCCAAAACTATGTTTTTATATTTTGACACAGAGTAAAAGTTTTCTACATATGAGGGTTTAGGCAGTATCTGTTTTTGTCACTTTATAATTCAGAAAACACTACAAACAACCAGAAAATAACAACAAAATCACAATTATTCATTTAAAATGAGCCACATTTTGTATGAACAAATCTCTCAGTACAACTATCAGAATACAGATATCAATAAAACGGTGAAGTTTGGTGTAAGCGCTGTTGCTATGGAGATTTATGGCTTAGAGCAGAAGTAAACAGTCTATAACACTATGTATTTAAAATATGTAACGTGCAGACACAAACTAAAACAAATGAAATACTTAAAAGTAGGGATGTCCCGATCAAGTTTTTTTTACCTCGAGTGCTAGTCAGAGACATTTGATTTTGAGTATCTACCGATACCTAAACCCAATCTGATACTTAATACATAAAAAACAGATCCAGGATGTTCCTTATGTTTTATTTAATTCATCTTATTTTAACATTCAAAAACACTCAAAGTTTGCTATGGAAATGTTGTCATAATCAACTTTATAATACCTTCAGCCCTCAGACATAAGCTGTGTCCCAAATGGCACACTATAAACTATGCACTATGTACTTATGCACTTATGGCTCATTTCCACTGACTGGTACGGTACGGGTCGGTACGCTTTTATGGCCGTTTCCACTGTCAAAAGGCGTACCGAACCGAACCGTGCCACTTTTTCGGCACCCTTTCGAAAGTGTACCAAACACAAGAAAGGGTACCAAAAGGGCCCAAAGGCAGAGCTAGATGCGCAGCTGAATGCTATTGGTTTACAGAGATATGTCACGAGCTCACGCTACAAGCCAGAAAGAAAACAAAGGAGCCACCATGTTTTCATACACAGCCGAGAGACTATATATTGATATAATATCAGATAATAACGAGCCCTGTTCGATCTGGGCTCAAATGAACATTGTTGTCGTCTTGATGAACAGCCACAAAGCCAACGCTCGTCGCTTTCCTTTATTTGAAATAACAAACTTCTTGAGCTGATGATGATAACGTGCGCTTGATTATTGACGTGCTTTTGAAACCTGATCCTGTCAGAAACTGACAAACGCGAGAGTGACGAGCAAAAAAACAAAAGGAGAAGCCGGAAAAAAGGAGCACATTATTTTTTCTGCAAACGTGAACAAACTGCCATGTTTAACTATTATCATCACCTTTTGGACTTTTACGAACTCAGAATGATGGAATTACTTTCTAACAAGAGGCTACACGTGCTGCTGAAGTTTAAAGACACATATATCATGGGATAGGATTTGGAAGTACCTTTAAAGTGTATTTTGGATGTTCTCTGAAAAAACACAATAATCCAGAAAGCCCAAAATCTTAAAACTGACAGGTGCATGAAAAAACAGCTTTTTTCAGCAGTTTCTCTTAAAACAACAAGCCAATAAAGTTTGAGCTGCACAGGAACAAAGACATCTCTGATGGTGCCCTCCCTTTGTTGCCGTAATGCTCGCTCTGCAATAAACAGCTCTGCCTATAAATAGCCAGCAGTTATCATGGTAAGGGAGTCTGGACTCTTTCTCACGGGGGCGTCTGCTTTGACTTTATGGCTGGAAAACACTCGCTGGCTGCAGCCAGAGTCCCTCTGACATCATGGAGCAGCGTGACACTGCGGTCCGGAGGTTAACAGAAACCACCACACACCTGCCGCTGAGTAGGTACAAGCTCAGACACCTCTGAGATAACCACAGCTGCTTCTGCACTCAATAAAAACAGGCTGCTTTCACTCACTGAAACTATGAAGAATGTTTCTAAAGATTGACAACTCTATTGCTAATGCTAGAAAATACTTAGAATAGATTACACTAAAGCTAAAAATAAAATAAAAATGTTACTTTCTTGCTAAAAAACTTGTTCTCATGAAAGGTCTGGTGCTTTTGTTTGGTTTAAGTTAAGTCACTTTACTGACCACAAACTGTGTGGTGGAAACAATGACATTTCTCTTTTTTGCATACACTGTAGTTTAAGCTGTGAATATGTAACTAAAGATGTAGATATAGATACCTTCACATCTAGATACAGCTAAAGCACACATACACACACTTCATATTTAGCTGTAGATTTCAGATATACATATAGATGTAAACATAGTTCTAGTTAGCACTACCATAAGACAGTTTGTCAGAAACCATTTCTCTTTTCATTTCATTTTCCTTCGGCTTACTCCCTTTATTAATCAGGGCTTGCCACTTTTGCATTCACACACATACAGTACACTATGGCCAATTTAGCCTATTAAATTCACCTATAGCGCACGTCTTTGGAGGACTTGCTTGTCCATGTGGGGGAAACCGGAGCACCCGGAGGACAGGAAAAACAGGAAAAACATTTACTGTATGATCTGTTTTTTAAACTGAACACACATGTTTTACAAAAATAAAAAGCACAGCTACTTTTTGAACATTACAAATAGTAAGAAGTATTTATTAAACACAAACTAAGAATATCAGAAAAATTACTGAAGTATCATGTGACAATAAAAACTGCATTAATTATGCTGAAACCCTGTAAAAAAAAACCTGTAATGACATTTTACAATGTTATGTACATATTAACAAATGGTTAGTTTATAGATTTATTCCAAAGATTCAAACATTAAAATTAGAGATGTCCCGATCAGGTTTTTTTGCCCTTGAGTCATTTGATTTGGAGTATCTATCAATACTGAAACCCGATCTGATACTTCTACAATACATAAAACAAGGTAGCTTGAATAATCAATAAATAACATCAATTCTTTAGCAATGTTGTCATCATCAACTTTATAATACCTCCAGAACGCAGGCACACTTATGTGCTCTACTTAGCTGGCATTTAACCAATAGCGTCTCTGCAACAAAGTGATGTCATGCCGCACGCGTTGCTGTTTCTGTGTAAAGTCAAGAAAGAGGTCTAACTCTGTGCCATCGCATAACTATAGATGTGTTAAAAATAATGAGAATATATATAATATACATATACATTGGAGTCCTGATCGGGAGGTAACGTCCGATTTCAATTGAGTCTGAAACAGCGTGATCGGGCTTAATTTCTGATCACATGATTGGATCTGGACAGCCCTAATTAAAATCTTACCAGCTTTAAACTTTTGAATGGTAGTGTGTATTTACTGACAAACTTTGAACTTTATTAATACAAACCCAGACATTTTCATATGGTTCACAAAATTATTTTGTATATTGTTGATGTAGATTGATGCATTTTATTTTGTCATTTATAAGTAAAAAGTGTCCAGGTCCAATACTGACGAAAAAGCAGAGACAAGCAACAGAAGCATTGCTTTTGCAAGTGAACACGACCATAAACCTTTCAACTGCATAAACCAAAATTGCCCGATATTACTGATTGAAAGGATTAAAGTGCTATATGACTGTGCAAGTTTTAGGAGGGTTGGTAGACTCAATCTACTCAATCTGTGGTTTGATCGTCATTATGAATTCAATTCAAACAAGGTCCTTCTAAAGAACTCTTTTTCTTCCTTATAGTTATCTTGTGTTAGGAGGTGGATTCCGGATGTTTGGGAACACAATTGTGTAAAACAGTTCTAGGAGGAAACGATTCAAAACTGTTTTGAGAATGAACTTTTGCACAGGTGTTTGGAAAATTATTATAAAAACATGTCAGATGGTGTGCAATGAGACAAGTTAAGTGTTTAGTCTAGATAGCCAGTCATATCATCTGTTGAGGATAAATCCAGCCTGATCTCATGAGGAAACGTAACTATTTTATGGTTTGTCACTTACATGGTGAGTTCAGTTGTATGAGAATGTAAGATTTTTTTTTTTTAAAAAGAGGCATTGCACCCAACACCGCCCCTAAACCCAACTGTCATTTGGGGATGAGCAAATCATACTAAACTGTACGAATGAGATTGTACGAATTCATACGTTTTAGCCACTAATTGAAAAAGTTACGAAGTGCCGTGAGAAAGTGCTGGATAAATCACATGATACACATCAACAAATCTATTCAGTAAATGTGCTTCATTATAGTTTATTTCCACGTATTTTTAATAGAATATCTTGCATATCTTATTAATAGTAATGTATTCTTTTTTTAATGCCATATTAGCAACCAATGCTATTTTCATGGCAACATTTCAATAATAAATATACAATTAAAAACAACAAACTAATGAATACATCAATTAAAGGTGCAGTATGCAAGTTTGAGGTGACGCAGTGGCACAGTGGGTAGCACCTCACAGCAAGAAGATTATAAACCTTACCAATTCATGAGTAAGTGCATATTCTGTGCTTCTGAATAGCTGTATTTAAATTTCTGTTGCGTTTTGTCTGGTGTAAACAGCCAAATTGCTTATCGCTGCAAATCTCGTCACGTTTCCTGCTGTTAGGACGCGGGATTACATTGTAACCTGCTCACCTAATGTTTACATTCCTAATATTTATAACATTTGCTAATTAAAAACCTCATGTGGAACTCTGAATCTGCGTCTCATTTCGGAGTCTGCAACAGTCCACCAGAGGTCTCATTTCGGTCGCAACCCAAGGCAACCCGAGGTGCTAAAATATAATTGGCTAAACTAGTATTGGGTGGGCATGTAATGCACATTTTCAAAGTACAATATCTGACTGTATCATTGTTGTTGGTTTTTTTTTGATAAACAAGAATGTTCACTTGGCATGTTTCTTAAATATCTACAAACATATTATATTATTTTTATGCTTTATAAAAGTCAAAAACTTACATACAACACCTTTAAAAAAAGATTTTTAGTGTTAATACATGATAAAAATTCCAATTTTTTCCTGGTGTCACTTTGTTAAAAATGTCCTTAAGAGAGTTCAATTAATAATTTTTTTGTAATAATTAAAAGCAAGACAGTCCTCTTATTAATAGAATACAAATATTTATTCAATTCCATAGAGTGCATTTTAGAATGTATGTGCATCTTGACATTTCAACCGCCGACAACTTTTTTTAAAAAGATGATGTAGATGGGGAACTTCTAAACTACTAATGTGCACTAGTCATGGCTGTTTCTCAATACATGATCTTAAATTATCTTGCATTCATGTTTTCTAATGCATCGTCATCATCAACTTGCCAAAGTTCAATATTCAAAGTTCCTATATTCAAGAACGCGAGTACAGTGGATGCATGAAAGAACCCGGATGTGTTCTTGATAATGCATACTTCAGGACAATGTTCACTTGAAGTGCTTTTTTCCACCAACATGAACAAGGTGCTAGTTTAGAGTTAGTGCTCTTGCTGGTTTGGATTCTGATCATCAAGTGAGCTTTTGCTTTTCAATGGACTAGAAAGCCAACATAGAGCCAGGTCTAGCTAACCCTAACCAGTCACTGAATACGTCTCATCTTTCCCAACAATGCAACCACGAGAGCACCAAATACAATCATCCCATCAATGTTGCACTGCTATTAATGTTAATGCAGTTTATCAACATCCAAACAGTGAATCAGGACATGTTTGAGCAGCATGTATAAAGCTTGTATAAATGAATATGACAAGCAATAATAACGTGGTAAGCATTATGCTCCACTCTCATTTAAAAAACAGCACTTAAAAACAGTTTTTTTTCTGTCTCACTGGTCATGGCCCTAATCCCAACCCCTGACACAAGCAGTTCTCAAGCAATGTTCGCAAGCAATGTTTTTGGTGCTATTTGAAGAGCCCCTGTTATGGGTTTTTTGAAAATGCAGTGTGTAACACAGCTCTAAGTGAAGTGAAATATCCAGCTAACGCTTAAATCTGAAAGTGTGCCGTGTTTAAAACTATTGATTTATATATAAATGAGTCGACTTATAGTGCTTCAAATGACTCCTCTTGATAACAAGTTTAGCCGTGTCGGCGTGACGTCGATACAGAACTCAAGCCCCACCCATTTTTGTTGCACATGCAAACCCGGGAAAATTTAAACCCCCGGCTCCGCCCACAAACACAACAGCAAGAAAAAGAAAACACTGTAGCAGACGCCGGCTAAATCATGTTGCTAAGACGCTGTGCTCAGCTGGATATTAATGGAAGTGTGAGGGTGAAGACAGACCTGTGAAGAGTCAGTGGTTGAGATTTATTTTTGCAAAAAAACCTCAGCATTATAGCTCCAGCCTTGTGCTGTGTTCATAGCCGGCCCTCCCTATAATCGAACTAATCGGCTGCTTAGGGCCCCAGCGGCACTAGGGGGCCCCCACAACTGTATCTTTTACAGTCTATGGGTGTGAGCCGCTTCCTTGCTAAAATTGTTTTTATTTGCTTTTTACAAATTATCTTTATTGACAGTGCTTTAGTGCTTAAATATTTATAAATTTTCACTGAAAAGAAAAAAAAATCATAACTTTTTGAAAGTTGAAATTATTTTTGTGTGAAAGTCATGTGATCAACAGGAAGCTCGTTGTTCGTAGTTTGTTCTTCCAAGGCAACCTGCAAGATCGACCAGTAGCCACAAGAACGCGAGCCCATGCACGGACACAGCGATGGCCTTTGCTTCATTGCCTGCCATTATATACCAGAATTATTTTGGAAATTGGACCGAGAAAATGAAACGAAACAAACATTCCTCTTCAGACGTAGAAAAACTGAGGGGGAAAATGACGACGAGAAGAGACAAGCACAACATCATTTTTAGCATCACTTTTAAGTGCTAATGATGATGTTAAAGACATAATCTAGTAGCACATTTATTAAAATAGATAGGCTCTGGACCCTGCATCTCAAATGTAAGGAATAGGGAAGAAGACTGAAGGAAATAATAAAGTTTGTGTTTGGGTATATTAACCCAGTATTTGTTGCTTCTCTTTTTCTGTTTATTTTTCATACTTACTTTATATTATTTGCTTATTGGTTTTATTATTTATGGTTCAATCTTTGCATTAATGTTAAGTGTTTTGTTGTTTTCTTGATTTTTTAAATGAGTTCAGAATGTGTATTTTATTACTAAGTAGTGCATTTTCACTTTTGGCTAATTATTGCTCACTGTCTTTCATTGCAGGGTTTTTACTTTTGGAATTTCCTAAAACAAAAAACTCAACCTAGAATATTTTATAGAATCTTCAATCTGTTTGCCAAATAAATACAATATGTTTTAAACACTCCAGTCCAGAAGGACGCAAAGTAGGAATCACTGGTCTTATTATTAAAAATAGTTTAATGCTTCATTTTTAAAGCTGCTAGTTGACAAAAACAGTGCTGTTTTAAAATGTCCAAGTCATTCAGAGTTATTAGGTAGAGGAAATCAGGCTTTACTTTTCAGTTTCATTGATTGCATTTAATAAGCAATAAAATCATTGTGGGCCAGTTTGCAATGGCAATACTCCACTATTTAGGGCGTACTCGCACTATGCTATCCGAACCGTGCCCAGGCCCGTTTACCGGATTGTTTGAGAAATGTGAGTGCTCTGAATCGGGCTTAGTTGGATTTCAGGCGCGGTACACTTGCAGTGTGAGTGCAAGCGTGCCTAAGCCTGAAACTGAAAGAGAGACGTGACTTTTAAGAGACTGTTTCATATGGATTAATTAATCATTCGTACTGTTCAATGAACGCAAACTGTTGTAGATTTGTGTAAAGACACAAATCCCTCACTGCACGTCAGCTTCGCCTTCAGCAAACTTCCTAATTCCTGCAGCACGAGGACTGTTTATGAGCGTCAAAAGTGGCTAATCTGTTCGGCGAAATATTTGACTGTGTGTCACCACATATCAAACGACTTAACCGATATAACTAAAGAAACCTCCACTGTGCTGAGTGACAGCGCTTACTGAGCAGCACATCATCGATGACGTAAGTGTGCCCAGGCCCGAATATAATGTGAGTGCGGGCCGTCGGGGGAGACGGGAGGGGGGACAAGCGTGCTTTGGCCCGGTTCAAGGCAACTACATAGTGTGAGTACGCCCTTAGAGCAAGATAGGGCCCCAAAATCATTCTGCTTAGGCCCCCCAAATGTACAGGACCGGCCCTGGCTGTGTTCCCTATATTTTTCTGACGAGTGCTTCAGCAATCCAAATGCTTACAACGGCCTTTTGTTAAAGGAAGGATCAGAAAAGACTATTGATGTATGGGACTTTGCAGAGCTTGACAGAAACTTTACAGTACACAGTTCATGGATTAGTTTCTTCCTCCATTTGCCAAGTGTAAGTACGTGCGATTAAAATGGTTGCCTCCTTGTTGTCTCTAGCTTGCAAATTATGTATTTAATTGTTTTGTTAATTGTATATCGCTTGTAGTGTATCTGGTTACATCTTTATATTATTATATCGCATCTAAAGCCACGTTGAAAACGAAACGCGTGACACTGTTTACGAATTTAAATGCTTTTGTGAGCTCGCATTCCATTGTTGTTTGTGGTTGCTATGGCCGCACCGTCAGCTGTTACTACACATGCGGCTGTCAAGTTTTAAATTAGTTCAGCTTTTGCCACTGTGTGCATTAATACTGAATGTGTATCACTGTTTTTACTTATGGTTAAGAATAGAGCAATATGCTGGTGTTTAACCCCCAGGGGTCGAAGACCGTGTATACGCATTTTGACGTGTTTTCACATGAAAACGCTGAAAAAAAAATTAAATTGCACTTTCAGTTTTGATTGTACAGATATGAGCAATACATCAATCGAATCTGTTAGGTGTCTAGTTTTTTTGTGTACACTCACAATAACAACAAAAGTGTGCTTTTGCAAAATAAAGAAAATAAACAGTGAAGGCACTTTCTCTTTTCTCTCTCCGTGAACTGTTTTTACAAACACATCAGTAATATGCACTGAAACTCCGCGAAAACTAAACACACAGACATGAGACATATATCTATAGAAAGCTTGAAGTGTCTACTTTAAAATGCAAGTGCTTGTTGAAAACAAATATTGCTTGATAAAGTAATCAGTATGAAACCAACGCTATGTCTAGTTTGTCTGTCAGAGCTCATTATTTTTAATGCGACCACGCCCACAAGGCTTTGTTATTACAATCGTCCACAAGAGACTCGCGCGACATGTAAACTGAGGTCAGGGGGGAAAAAAAAAACCAAAAAAAAAAAACAGCGGAATCTCCACGAATTCAAGAGACATACACATGACAGACATACCTGCATAAAGCTTGGAGGGTGAACTTTCCAACTCATTTTCAAAGCAAATGTTGTCTCGCTAGGTAATCCATACAATTCTCCTGGCAGAGCGCACATCACGCCGGCTCTTCCCACTTCCGCCATTAATACAAACAATGACGTAAGCTGCCCACACGCCCACAGCGCGCTGGCTAAAACGTGACGCATGTTATACGTGTTTTTAATTTAATTTTTATTTATTTTACCGTAGTTCAACCTGTTAAAGTTTAGAAAAAGTTAACTAAGGCTGCAACTATTTGGCCAAAATATATATAAAAGGTCTTAAAATATTATTTTTATTATTCTTTTGTTTTATCATTATGCCAGAGTCATTCAGAAATTATTATTAAATGCTGGATTAATACACAAAAAAGTTTTTATTACAAAAGTTTTGCAAACACGTTTTATACCATTTCAAATATTTCCCTCCATTTCTCAGTGAAAATAGGCAATGTATTTTGATGCATTTAAACAAAACAGATTTATTAAACAGATATATTTATTAAAATAATATTTTAGTCACCAAATATATTCAGAAATTGAAAGATAATACAATAAAATTCAAGCTAAATATTGAAAAGAATTACAACCTACAAAATTTTAACTAAATGTAACAAGTATTTAGTTTGGGCTACCTTTTGCAGATGGACATTGCTTAACAAAATGTAAATCTTTGTAATGTTTCATTTGAATGAGAGAATAAAATCGTTTATACATAATTGTGAAGTAAATATTCTAGCCTACCAGACTAGAATAGTGTGCTTTTTGGACCTTATTTCAGCTACCTTTTTTTCTCCAAATCCTACTAACCACGCATAATATTTAGCATGTACATCAATAATTGTTACATATTGTTGTAGCACAGTTTGTGCTGAATACAAATAAAAAGCATGTTGGCCAATACCATGTAATAAGCAGCTGAAATTAGCACAAATGTCAGGGCATGTCAAAACATCTCAGGGGCCCCAAAATCACCTCAGACCCCTGAGGGTTAACTGCATTGCTTAAATGCACTCCTGCATTGGGCTCACACACATACCTGCCAACATTTGTCCCTGAAAATCTGGGAGACCGGGTGGCTGTGGGGGTATTTGGATCCTATACCAATGTATACCAATGTAGACCGTACCAAAATGCTAAGGACTTTGCGTGTGATATGATACATGATATGATAATGATATTTATATGATATTTTAATCGTTATATGGGCTCTTTAAAACCACTTTTCCTGGTTCAAAGCTGGTGCTTGGGTTGTTGAAAGACAAAGTCTTAGTGAAAAAGTGTTTGTTTCTGAAAGGATCAGATGTCAGAAGAACTTTAATAATCATGCACACATTATTACCATCAGCTCAAGAAGTTTATTATTTCAAATATATAGACACGCACACGAGCTCTCACAAAAAGTGAAACCGCTGGCATTTAGACGACCTTCTAAACAGGAAACAGGGTAGATTCTGCTCTTCTTCTTGGCTTTGTGACTGTTCATCAAGACGATGACAAGGTTTGTTTAAGCTCGGGTCAACCATAGCTTGTTATTATTTGTATATATTATAACAATGTAATGTCTCGGCTGTGTATTTAAAAATTGAGCTTACTTTGTTTTCATTCTCCTGTCTTATGCACAAGCTAGTGACGTATCTCTGTTAACCAATAGCGTTCAGCTGGGCATCTTGCTCCACCTTTTGGTACTCTTTGGTCATGCTAGGTACCCTTTCGAAAGGGTACCCAAAAAGTGGCACAGCATGGTTCACTTTTTGGTACATTTTGACAGTGGAAACAGCTAAAAAAAGCATACCGTACCAAACCGTACCATACTTTACCATACCACTCAGTGGAAATGGGCCATAAGATTACCTGGCAAGATCAGTCTCCACGAGAAAGCAAGTCTGTTCTCTATGTTCTTGGAATTGAGAAACAGCCACTAAGTTGTCTACAAGAAACCTTGTAGGTCACAGTGGCAAATCAACCTGCACCTGTAGCCCAGCAACCAGCCACCTGTGCAGCTGATTAGCTCTCTATTCGTATCTCTATATAAGGTCAAGGCATAAGGGAAAAGCGCAGCTGCAGCATTGGACCGTTTTACAAGCTGTTAACTCCACCAAAAGACACAACAGCAGACGACGGCTTGATGTATGATGACTATATTATCACCTCACTCTGGCAAAATGGCCAAGATAACATGTAGCACAGTCTTCAAAAGAGAATTAGAGCAGCATGTCATTAAAGTTTTAGGAGCTCTATGGCGGTCTGAGATGGTGTCCTGGCTCTTTTCTCCAAGTACCATTTGAGAATGCCCCTATTTGATGTTGATTTGATGCATCGGTCTGCCACAAGCGAACCTCAAACACAACGGGGTGTTAGCTTGCACCAGACACAGCCTGGCACAATGTGCAGGAGCACGCCTGTATTCAATGACTATCTCTCCTCCCATCTCATCTGCCGTCTCTGTTACACCTCTCAAGGGGCAGTTAGAGTATGGGGCAGGGGGGACCTGCTTAACTAAAGTGTCCATGTGAGACCTGAGAGGGCAGATCGAGAAACTTTTGTGACATTTGAAAGAAGCCGGCCTCACAAGAGAGGCCTGTAGATAATAGAGGTGTAATAAGCTTCACTTTAGAGGACTAAAATATAAAGTGATTGTGCCTATTACGAAAGTTATCAAAAAGTACATTGGTAATCAAGAGTGTAGCAAGTGTGATGCTGATTTCATCACTATAGTTCCTGGTAAAACAATGCTAGAGTCATTTCAGGAAGAGGAGTGTTCCTAGAGAAAGATGTGATGAGATGATGTAAGTTCCGTCTCTACTTTCCGCACTCACTTTTGACAATTTCACTTTATTTCATCAAACAAGAGAAGCATAAAAGCTTTGCATAAAGAAGAGTCAGAGTTGGACCAGATGATAAGGTAACTGTAGACTGTGGTGGAGTGGTGTGGATCTTGTTACACACTGTGTCACCAATACAAGCAAACTCGCTCGTATCGTTTCTGATAACATAAAGGCATATGGGCTAACAAACGCAAGGTGATCAGTCTAAAACTTTTGAGGAACAGAGTTGGGCACATGGAGAAGCATAAATGTCTCAATGATGACAAAAAGTACAGCATTATACAATAAAGTGCCAGGGTTTGTGGAACATAACACATAAAAAGAAAGAAGGGAGAAAAAGACAGATAAAGCTGTTGAAAAACCGCATGGGGATTTCCTGATTTGAACAAACATTAGCCGGTTGAGAGGCCTATGCTTCACCGCACCTAATGGGCCTCGCAGTGATGTGTTAACTTTCCATCCATAGAAACAAAGTGCAAATGAGTCTTAAAAAGCCTTTGATGAGCACTCATGCTACCAAGCAAAGACTAGCATTTCCCAGAAACCAAAACTTAGACGCAAGGGAGCCGTGATTCTTCAAAATGTGTTTTTCCCAGATCTCTTCAATCAATTAAGGTCTATTACATGAAAGAGCGTCAGCCAGGAATATCACTCAAGTACTTATGATTACCACTGCCCAGGCACTGAAAACAGAATTGTGTCATTTACATGGTTTTATGAGCTCATATCCAACAATGTGGCAATCCCTCTTCCCATCAACTGCAAATTTAATGATTTTGAAATAAGCCTCAGGCTTGTAGGCAAGGTAATTCAGAAAAAGGTTTGTTGCATGTAGCTGAACTCGCAGTTTTATGTTCTGACAAATAGTAAAAAATGCCCAAAGTTATGTTGTTCCAGACCCATACAACGTAGTTAGTCCCATGGACAACTTTTTTTTATTTCCTGACGTTAAATAGGATCCAAATCCCTCCCATTTTGAGGCCCACCACAACGTGACGTAGAAGAGTGATTTCCTCGTCCACCGAATTGATTGATATGTGCGAATTAAACTGTCTCCCTAGTAACGCATACAGTATAATTATATGAACAAGACAGGACCTGCGAAAAGCAACTGGGATTAAAAGATCTGTTCAGCTCTCTGTGATCATCAATCATCATCAAATGTGATCAGAAATGAGTTTTACAAGTTTAACACGTTTTTAAAACAGTGCGTGTGTAATGAATTACAGCGATTTTACCATCTTTACTGTATTACAACAGCTGCATGTCAGTACAATTATAAAAGAAGATGCTTCAATCTTGGTTTGTGGACGTTAAATCAGGTTTATTTTGTTCATTAACATAACAGATATCCATACAGCAGTGGATATTAACGTGTATCCTGTCACATTTGTCATGCAAAAACAGTGCCAAGTTAAATGCACAGCTGTGTGTGTGTGTCCGCTGTGTGTGAACTTTGTAATGACATTGTGTGTGACTCATTGTTGTAAAAAGTCTTAAACTAACTACACAACAAATATTTATTATGAAAGTTCTTACTGTAGTATTTCTCACAAACGTTACGCGAGATCTGCTTCCTTCATGTCTGTCACTGTGCTGTTTATCTGATGCAGTCGAGGCAGAGATTGAGGCACACTCTGACAGGCATGTGGGAACGGTGGGCGGGGAGAACCAGCATTAAAGGCACAGGCAACTAAAACAGCTACAATGTGTTCAGAGCAGAAAAATCCAATATTCTAAGAGGTATAATAAATAATCAGATGGGTGTTTTGAGCTGAAACTTTACAGACACATTATGGAGACACGAAAGACCTATCTTAAATCTTTTAGATCAGAGAGCTCCCTCGTCATTTATAGACAGCAATGGTCCTGAGATGTTCGAAGTCCAAAAAAGAAACCAAACACTTTGTCAAAACATTTACGTGACTTCAGTAGTTCAACTGTATTTATATGTAACAAAAAAAAATTATGCAAATTAATATACAACTTTTTTCGCTTTCGTCTTCTCACCCTTGTCAGGTCATAGTGCACGATTACTATTGGCAGTACAGTGTTTTGCCGTTCAGGTTGTAAACGTGCAACCTGAACTGATGTGTACAATATAAACGAACAAAGATTTTTTTGGTGTTACTTTTGACATTTTGATGGTCCCTTTAACGCATTTTGTTGAATTTAAGTTACTTTGCATGTGCATGCCATTTAATTCTCATTAGACTATAAGTAGACTGTTAGGTTGTGGTTGGGTTAGTGAAAGTTGACAAGTATTTGCAAAGTTTCGTATAGTCTGTTAAAGGTGCATTATGCAAGTTTGACACCCAGTGGTTGAACTAGGTATTGCACTCCTGGATCAAAACAAATGCAAGCGCAGGTTGCCAGATTTAGTACAGGAGCAAGGGATTTAAACTGTGTTCTAAATAAAAGCAACGGCACGCGATAGAGGGAATATTTTCCATATTAAAAGGAGTTTTGGTTCTAACCAACACCTCGAATTGATATATTAGAAACGGCTTCTATTTCTTACAGCTGAACAACAGAAACCTATGGCAGTGATCTCCTCAGATAAACCTCCTGTGCTTTATTCAGTGCTAAATGATAACAATGTGAGTTTGAATGCCATTTTACATGACATTTATTGCCATATACTGAAAGCAGCAGCAGATAGTTCACCTCAGATCTTGAAAATACAATAAACCATTTGAAACTTTAGAACTAAACACATATCAGTGATTCAGCATCTACATTAAATTATGTCAAAGAGGGTTAACATGTATTAAATAATGTATTTGACGTGTGATACTGTCCACGGAGGTCGCATTTTCGGTCACAGATGCATGCTTTCAGAGCCTTTCTGAATGAATGAATGAATGAAATATGCTGTTTTCCAACAAGGCAACCCCGGGGTGCTGAAATATAATTGGCTAAACTGGCATTGTGCAGGTTAAATTTACCTAAACAAAGACAGCGTTACAGCACTGAAAAAACATTTTTAAAGCAGAATATCTGACTTCACCATTGTTTTTCAGTTAAACAAGTATGTTCATCAAGGATTTTTCTTAAATACCTGCACACATATTATGGTATTTTTATGCTTTAGAAGTGTCAAAAACTTACAGACAGCACCTTTAAATGTCTATTGAAGCAGCAGTATCAGCAGATATCAAGCAGACAGTCTACTAATACTCAAATGAGAATTAATTGTCATGTAGTTTTG
Organism: Danio tinwini; assembly: GCA_903798205.1. Lineage (NCBI taxonomy): Eukaryota > Metazoa > Chordata > Actinopteri > Cypriniformes > Danionidae > Danio > Danio tinwini. The sequence continues at coordinate 15,178,426 of CAIGQZ010000379.1, forward strand.
TTAGTCAACAAAATGTGCAATAGGGACCAACAAAATAAAACCTTACCAATTTTTTTTTTTGTCCCACAAAAGTGTTTTTGGAGCTTAGTATGATTATAGTTGAACCACTGTAATGTTTTGACAATATGTTTGCTTCCTTTTTTTGACTTTGAATGTCTCTGGAGTAATGTCACTGCAACAAATACTCATCTACACTAACTGTACTTCATTAGATCCAACGACATCATCATCAGACCAAAATATATTGGATTCATTTTAAAGTTTGTGTTCTTAAACATCTCAAAACCTAACTGCTGGTTGATGTCTGGAGAACAACATCTCTGTTCGACCAACTATACCCATCCACAAGGAAATCCCAAAACCTAACTGACACAGTTTTGTCACCAACACAAAACAAGTAGGAAACATGACTTCAATGCACTGCAGTTCCCAACCAATAAAAAACCCCCTTGCATTTAAACTACAAAGATGAGCAAGACCTGTCTGTGAGAACGAGCAGTTTTGCAGACTGACAGACTCTGGCCACAGAGTGGTTGTGGTCAGATCTGTTATGAGCCTGTGAAGAGCATTTAGTGTTAGACAAATGAAAGACAGACACTGAGAGATAAACAAGATTTTGTTTTAAGGACTTCTTATTGCAAGAATGTGTGCACTTTTAAGTGTTTAAGTTTAACTCTTAATAACAGAACAGCAGATTTTTTGTTCCAATAATTAACAGCAGAAAAAAGATGACATGGTTCCATGCTAAACTAGTATTATAGTGCATAAAATTAATTGGATGAAACAGCCAATACGAACTAGTTGACAAGTCTTCACATGTGAAGAGGTTGTATACGAATAGGAGGTTCACCTGGAGTTACCTGCTTCTTAATACAACTGAACATACAAGTTGTCTACTACCAATGAATTGGTGACCTCCAGACCACCAAGTTGCTGTTAATATGAATGCCTGACGCCTTTACAAGGAGAGAGTTGCTGCTCTGCTCCCAGAACGAAATTGAACACTCATTGGTTGTTTAGGTTATTGTGTAACACATGGTTGTAGGACATCTGCTGGCGTCGAGGTCTACATCTGTTCTCCCCACTACATCAAACAAAAAGATAAAGATTTTCTTTTGTCCCATCATCGAGACAGATAAACGTGATATCATAATGCAAACTGCCTGTCTCCTCCAATATCCATAAACACAGTCAACACAGTTTAATCTGAGTGCTTGATGTAACCCTACTCCTAATGCAATTCAGCCTGCCGCTCGGAGGCTTATTGTTCGAGCAGAGAGAGAGGGAGGAACACATTGCCTGGACTTTCCACCACTTTTGTTCTTCGGCCCTTTGATGGATGCTCTCTGTCTATACAAAAGTGCTTCGTGAAGCTGCGGCACGACGGGACTGTGTCGTGTCTAGCCAGATTCACTTTCGTAAACCTTCCATCGGACTGGGGAATCACATGCATGTGAAGAAAACACACTAAATTTAGGAACAGCCACAATAGCACAAACACACAGCAATCTTTCCAATGGCCTGAGAAGACGAGCCACTAACCAGAGATTCTCAGCTGCCAACCACAGCCACAATGTCTGAATTATCTCCACTTTTTGGAAACAAGCGCTGAGAGAGACAGCGAGTTCATCCACAGGAATTTAGAGAGATTTACTAACAGAAATCTTAATGATAATTGCCATTTAGCGCCATCTCTCTGTGCTCTGCTCTGTGTTATCAAAGTCAGTCCAAATGGAGAAAACAGCCTTGTCCAACCATTTCAGTTAAACTAGTTGGGATATTTTCAGAGAGATTATGGAGATTTAAAGGTGCAGACACCCAGTGGTTGAACTAGGTATTGCACTCCTGGATCAAAACAAAAGCAAACGCGGGTTGCCAGATGGTGTACAGGAGCAAGTGATTTAAACTGTGTTCTAAATAAAAGCAATGACATGCGATAGAGGGAATATTTTCCATATTAAAAGGAGTTTTGGTTCTAACCAACACCTCAAATTGATTTATTAGAAACGGCTTCTATTTCTCACTGCTGAACAACAGAAACCTATGACAGTGATCACCTTAGATAAACCTCCTGTGCTTTATTCAGTGCTAAATGATAACAATGTGAGTTTAAATGCCATTTTACATGACATTAATGCTATATACTGAAAGCAGCAGCAGATAGTTCACCTCAGATCTTGAAAATACAATAAACCGTTTGAAATTGAACTTTAGAACTTTAGAAACACATATGAGTGATTCAGCATCTACATTTAATGATGTTAAAGAGGGTTAACATGTATTAAATAGATTCTAAACCTTACCGTTTCGTGAGCCTTCTTAAAGACTGTATTTAAATTTCTGTCGTGTTTCATCTGGTGCAAACGGCCAAATTGCTCACTGTGTGTCTCGTCACAAAGCATGTTGTTAGGACACGTGGTTACAATGTAACCTGCTCACGTAATGTTTAAGTTCGTAATATTTATATAATTTGCTAATTAATAACCTCATGTGGAACAGAATCTGTGTCATTTCAACGTCTGATACTGTCCATTTCGGTCACGGATGCATTCTTTTCAGTGCCTTTCTGAATGAATTAATGAAATACGCTGTTTTCCAACAAGGCAACCCGGGGTGCTGAAATGTAATTGGCTAAACTGGCATTGTGCAGGTTAAATTTACCTAAACAAAGACAGCGTTCTGGCACGGAAAAAACATTTTCAACGCAGAATATCTGACTTCACCATTGTTTTTCAGTTAAACAAGTATGTTCACTTGGGATGTTTCTTAATTATCTGCACACACATTATGGTATTTTTAGGCTTTAGAAAAGTCAAAAACTTACATACAGCACCTTTAACCTTAATTAAACAGACCTGAACAAGCTACACTGATTTTTAGGAATAGTGGAAAGGTTTGGGAGGGTGTTTTGAAGAAGCTTGAAGATGCTAAGATCCACTGTTGAGAGTTTATGGTTAACCCTCATCAAATCAGCTACTAATTTTCAGATAATCCCAAAGACTTTTATTATATTTTTCTTTCATTCATTCATCTTCCTTTGGCTATTTATCAGGGTCGTCACAGTGGAATGAACCGCAAACTATTCTGGCATATGTTTTTACGCAGCAGATGCCCTTCTAGCTGCAACTCAGTACTGGGAAACTCACATTCACACACATACACTACAGCCAATTTTGTTTATTTAATTAACCTGTACCACGTCTTTGGACTGTGAGGGGGGGGAACTAAAGGAAGCCTACATGAACATGAGAAGAACATGCTAATTGAACACAGAAATGCCACCTGGCCCAGACGAGACTTGAACCAGCGACCGTCTTGCTGTGAGGCGACAGTGCTAACCACTGAGCCTCTGTGCTGCCTAAGATTTTCCAAGAATTTAATGATTGAAGCTAAACTCTGTAGGACATTTGATAAAGTTAATTTAAAAAAGCTGTGTCGTTTCAAAAGTAGGATGGCACAATAAGTATGAGATTTTTTACATTATTTTTTTATTTTTTAAGGCCATATTTTAGAGAAATTATGGGAATGCAAATTGTATTCTTGCATTCTATTTTTTATACTTTATTTTTATTTCTCTTTTATATACAAATAAATAAATAATATAAAAAAATAATAAAAAAATACAACAACACATTGGAACTTAAACCAACAGTTGACAGGTCACATATTTCCTTACAGGTCACATTAACAAATACATATAAAGATCAGGTTACACTGCGTAAAGGCATAAGTACAATCCATTTCTCCCAATATTGCAGGTATTTGTCCATTTGTAGTTTTAAAGAAAAAGTCTCCATATTTTGAACATTAGATATGATATCCAACCATTGTGATTTTGTAGGGGGTTTGAGTTGTAGCCATTTTCGAGTTACAGTTTTTTTTACTGGTTGCTAGAAGTACTATTAATAAATACTTGTCTTTTACCATTAAGTTGGCTGCAATATTTCCCAGGTAAATTGTTGTAAAAAAAAAAAGTCCATTCCATCACCAAAAATATTTAGTATTACTTGCATTACATCCTGCCAGCATGACTGAATGGCAGGGCAACTCCAAAATATATGAAAATGGTTTGCTAAGTCTTCCCTACATTTCCTCCAGCAATGCCCCCTATCCTTCTCCCGTGTTCATATGCATGTTAACTTATAAAGAAATCTGGTAAGATTCCTCCAGCAAAAATCTCACCACATACCAGAGCTGGAAGAAGTGGCCTGTACAGAGAAGATATTCAAGATAACTAGGTTGGATTCTCTTTCCAATTTTAGTCTGATGCCATTTGTTTAGTGTTCCTTGTTGGACTGGATGGAAAAATACAATCTGGAAACAAGTCTTCTATTGTTTTTAATCTTATAGATGTCAATAACTAATTCAATTAAGTTGGGGAAATGGTTCTTCAAACACCTAATCTCACAGGATCTGAGTTTTTAAGGAATCCTGTGGATGCCTCAGCAGACTGTTAGGCCATCATGTCTGTCACTTTGAGACAGCCCTCAGGACGTCAAGACACTTTCCAAGGTCTGACACCATACTGTATCTGTCTTTCTCACCTTCCCACAAAGTCCACTGAAAGCTTTTGATGTTGCTTCTAAATCTGGCAACAAACTGCATACTGGACCTACATGTCCACAGGTATCAAAAGAGCCAGGACCACCTGGAGATCCGTGACTTTAAAAGCAACCTTTTAAAAGCAACAATGGTGTCACTAGAGACGTGTACAGAGTCCACCACAATGCACAGCATGCTGACCCGACCCACTGAACATCAAAGATAACATCAATTACATAAGTTGATGACATCAGTAAGGTGCCATTTAGACTAAAAATTGATCTATGCCCACTATATACAGCCTAAAATGCATGATACGTTATATTAAAGCTCACTGGGCATGCACATATTTTGCCGGCATCCATACTTGCATCCATACTTGTTTTTTTAAATGCTCTGTTTTCACAGGTTAAAGTTGCCAGAGTAGTGTGGTAACCACAGATTAACCGTAATTAAACGTATACATTTTAATGTAAATGGTAGGGCTGCACAATATATTGCTTCAGCATTGATAATACAATGTACACATCCACAATAGTCACATGATTTAGGATTATAGTTGATCAGGAACAGTTTATTGCCTGTTTTGCATATGTTTTTTAAGGCCAGCGACTGTGTGAACATTTTAAGAGTATAAAACATTCAGGTACAAAGCACTTGTAACGTTAATAAAGATGAATTGTATTGAATTAATTCTACAATGAAGGCTATGCAGTGTTATTTTACACTTGATGATTTAATTTCTGTACCTGAATACGTTTAGACTCCCCAGAAAACCCTAAAACACTTTTATCTTTGCCCTACTGTATTTATCAATGCTTGTAAATTGTGTTTTACATTTTATGCATGATTCACTCCCCTACAAATTAATCCCAATCAATCTAAAATAAATGCCTTCTTTCCACATAGAGCTATTTGGAAAATAAAGTAATCTGATGAAAAAGTATTTATTTATATTGCAACATATATATATATATATAATATAATATAATTTTGTCTTTTAATACAAGCAGTCAAATATATGAACTGTATCTTTAAAAACTCAAGAACATGCACAGAACAACATGAGCATTTATGGCAAATAAACAAGTGTAAATATCCCGCTCGCATTCTGAGCATTGTCGAGCGAGTTCTTACACCCCTATGATTGGTCCCACGCTCAACAGAAAGGGCTGTGATTGGCTCTAACGTGCTGGTGCTGTTCACCGATGAGTGGCACTGATAAACAGCAGCGGCGATCACAGCTGATTGATGACAGACACGTTGGAGAAAACTCACTCTGCAGACACGCGCTTGTGTCTTTGTCCAGAAGTATCGCTGTAACAGTCGAGAGAAGAGGAAAAGTTACCTCACACCAGCTGGTCAAAGGTGAAGAGAGAGAAATGGAATTTACTTTAATTTTCTCCATTAAAGTGAAACAGGGTTTCTGCTGTAACTTCAGTGTCAGTGAAAGACTGTCCAGCAAACACATGCAGTGAATTGTGCGAGTTTCTGTGTTTTAATTACCCGCACTTGCCTCCCTCACTATAGTAAGCTACCGCAATATAGTGCATATGGGATAAATGACATCAGTACGTAATAACCGGTTATGATCTATTACTGAACTGATATTTAATTGTACGTATCTACATTGCGGTGCATTAAAAGAAAAAATTTATTTTGACACCCCTAATATACATATTTATATATATTTATATTTCCATTATCATGCAGCCCTTGTAAACTGCACCAAATATGGTTGATAGGAAAAAGGTAGAACACCTCTGTTCTGGTCTGCCAAAAAAAGACAAATGGAGAGTCTACGCAAATCACCCACACTTCAACAGTGTTCAAAGTTAACCTGACAGTCCTTTCTTCTAGAGAAGACTAAAATTAGAAAGTGAAAATTTAACAGCTATATATAGGTGTGTCATACAGAGTACCTGAATTACCTGCTGGATCACTGTCTGACATGTTAATTGCTCTAAAATAAATCTCGGTCATGGGAAGCGAGAGCAGCTCAGTTCATCACTACATCTGAATTGTTTTATATTATACCACTTGGAGAAACACTGGGGTGCTGAAAACCACCAGATGAAAGAACAGTCTCTTCCCACAAGTTGTGAGAGACTATCCAGTAACTGTTACCATTAACAAATGTACTGTCAGTGTCCACCCCCACCCAACGCAGAAATGCAACCCATACCCCTGACTCTGCTTGTTGTTGTTCTACCTCAGCACAATCCCTGCTGCAATACAGTCATTTTATGGGCACTAGACTCTTGCAACACAAATGTATCTGACACTATATTTAACACTATACTTTAGTTTGTATATAGCACTCTGGCTACATATTGCTTACTGTTTAGAATATTTATATTGCTTGTAATTATAGTTGATTGTGTGGCCTTGGGCCACCACTCATTATCATTTTCTGTTATATAATTGTTGTTGTGGTTTGGAGGGCATATTTTCCATTCCCTTTCTTGCACTTGGCTTATAATAAGACAAGTGATTAAAAACTTGACACAACCCTGCTTGAACGGATGCCATTTCTGTATTTAACCATGAGAAATATTTGAAGCACCTCCCTAAGACATACCCAGCCAGTAGATAAGTATCTCCGAAATAAGCATCAATCCACCACAATGTGATAATCACCTGTGTCTGTGTGAACTAGCAGCAAAGATGCATGGTTTATTGGACAAAGCACATCTTGATTATTTCAAAAAGTGAGAGTCTCCAAGCATGGGCCTCCAAGTGGACACATGAAAGGTTTTTATTTGGAGAAGAAGGTGCTTGCTTGACCTTACTAAGTAGATAAACTAATCTTCATGGAGGAGCAGCCATGTTATGTTATTTGAAGAAATACAAACACATTAGGATTAAAAGTGACGCTTTCCCACAGGTTCAAGCAACTTGGGATTTCAGTTCACTTTTTGTGGGAGGGGTTAACCACGGTTTCAAAATACCTGAGTATGGTTAAAAATAGCTCTAACGCTCTGTCTGACATATGCTCCACTTGTTTGCAGAGCTACACTGAGATAACAAACCGTTTGACATGGAACCTACAGTTTTGAATCAGCTTCAGGACTTTGACTAGTTTACTCATCTTAAATAGACTATTGCAAAAGTATTCCACTGCAGTGATTACCACTAAGAAGAGTTTGACAGTTACTCAAAGTGAAAGCATTAGCAACTTCATTATCAAAAGAGCAGGAAAAAAGCAGGCCTACTAACGTTTTGCAAAACAACTTGGCTTAAATGCCTGTATTGAGGTAAAGTTGGTTTTATATTAACACATTCTGACTTTCTCCTTAATAATAAAACTTCACAAAAATATTCTTTGCAAATTATAAATAGTGAAATCAAATTATCAGCCAATGACTATCAAAGTACAACATTAGCACTGTTTATTTAATGGTGAACAATGATATCAAGTCACACTTACATGTGATTTCAGACTAAATATATTTAAAGTGTCATGGTAAACAATATAGGGAGCCTGTCACAAGTCGTCAAAGAACGAATGTGCGAATATAAAACCAACTTTACCTCAACAATGCCTGTTTATGCTTTAGCCAACTGCACCATATCAAGTAAACATATTATTATATTCACAACACTGCAACCCATGGCGCGTTTAAAGAAGCAGCAACCACTCCATGTTATCACATATAAAGTGCTGTTTAATATTTCAACCGTTGAGATATCTACTTAGCATTGCGCAAGTAAAGCTTTACATCATAAGGGGGGTTTTCAAATGCACCCTCAATAACTACATCAAACAACCAGGAAGTAAGAGGGGGTTTCCATGGCGCCAACAAATTATACAACAATTGTATATTGGGGTAAAGTTGGTTTTATATTAGCACATTAGTTCATTTTTGACTAGTTACAATTGGTGACTACTTTGAAAACTAGGTCTGAAAGAGTGTTTATGTATGACTTCAAAACAACATCAGCACTATTTAATTAACTGTGTGTGAACAATGTTGTACTTTATTACTCATTGGCTGCTAATATGATTTCCCTATTTAGAATAAAAGAACAACTTTTCAGAAATGACATTTGGTCCAAAGTCCAAATGTGAGCATATAAAACAAACTTCACCTTAATGCAATGTAATAACAGACAACATAATGAATGGTGATTAAAACAAGCACCTAATGCAACTATTATGGATCACTAAATCACACTATAAGTGGTGCAAACTTGTTTGATGTAAGACAGTGCAACCTGCCAAAAAGCACTTACAGGTAGGCATCTAAAAACTGAATGTTATTACCTCTAAAGCACGAATTTCGTGTTGGGTCAGGTCGTTTGTAGCGGCGCATTTGGTCCGGAGCCCCTTCAGACTGGAGATGGAGATCTCGATCAGTCTCTGGATCAGTTCGCATTGGTGAAGCGCGTCCATTCCAGCATTACTGCACTGCAAATGCTCCTCATCACTTGCGACCATATTTCCAACTTTACCAGAGACATTGCTAGTATCCATTCCTCGGCATTGGCACGGCTTTAGGGGCATGAGCTCGAACTACAGCGAAACACTAGTGCAAAGACATGCTGTTGTAAACTAAACGGAGGTGACAGTCCTAGTCCAGATAAGTTCTGTTACTGGTTTAGGAAGCAAACGCACTCGTCAAACATAATCGTGGACTGGTTTGATAGCCTGACAGGACGTGTTGTCAGCTTGTTCCGCCTCAGATGTTGCATGAATATCCCGTGAAGCCTCTGAGAAGCGCTCGCGTAGGTCTCGCCCTCTGTCAGCTGTTTGAAGCTGTTAGATGCTTTGCAGTGTGGGAAATGAAGTTTTGTTTGCGCGCGCATCAGCAGACCTTTGGAAGTTAGATTTATTGTCGTTGGTATATAATTATCATTAAATGAATGTAATAAAAATATTTAACACAGTATTACATGTTATTAAGTTCGTTTAAATATAGTAATATAATACCTAAAATACTCAAATGTAGGCCTAATTATTATTTTGATTAGTTAAATTATGTTAATATTATATGAATATATGAATTAATAGTATAATCAGAAACATGAATAGTTGAATTAAACATAATAATGCAGGCTAGTATATATTGGAACATGAATTTATGCACATCTAGTATGTTTATAGCTATAACTATTATTACATACTATTAAAGATAATTATTAAACGTAAATTAATGAAATATAATTCAATATACATCAGCATATTAAGTAATATATTTAGAAATATCGAGTATGTTTATATCAATAATTATTAATACATATTGTTAAATATAAATAAAATACACTAGCAAATTAATGTAATGTTACACTTTATTATTATCATAAGTATGATATTAAAATATAATTTGATGTTGTTACTGTGTATAATATGATGTTTTATATATCTATATTGAATTGTTACATTTAAAAATATATTGCATATCTATTTGGCCAGCGACACAGTGGCTCAGTGGTTAGCACTGTCACCTCACAGCAAGAAGGTTGCTGGTTCGAGCCCTGGCTGGATCAGTTGGCATGGGTTTTCTCCGCGTGCTCCGGTTTCCCCCACAGTCCAAAGTCATGCGCTATAGGTGAACTGAATAAACAAAATTGGCAGTAGTGTATGTGTGTGAACATGAGAGTGTATGTGTGTTTCCCAGTACTGGGTTGCAGCTGAAAGAGCATCTGCTGTGTACAACATATGCTAGATAAGTTGGCGGCTCATTCCGCTGTGGTAACCCCTGATAAATAAAGGGACAAAGCCGAAGGAAAATAAATGAATAAATTTGGCCAATGCTATATAACTTTAGCCAATCACAATAAATCAAATGGTCAGTAATATTTGCCTACAATCGATATGGCCCTGATATTGTGCAACCCTAAGTGATGCATTTTTTAAATATTGTACCATTTGCGATATGACTAGAAACAAAAGAACTATCAAAGTCCAATAATATTCTCCCCATTAAACCAGAAGGTTCATTGTCAGCCTAAGTTGAGACACTCGAAGTAACTTTTTTTTCAAAGCTACATTTATGAATGTCAGTCTATCATATATTTTACAACCCTTTGTAGAGCATTGTCATATCTCATGTTGGTTCAGTGATACAGTGTTCCCATTATGTCATCACAGGCTCACTTTGTACAAGGGCTGGAAAAACTTGTCGAGTGTGTGTGTGTGTGTGTGGGTGTGTGTGTGTGTGTGTGTGTGTGTGTGTGTGTGTGTGTGTGTGTG
>CAIGQZ010000379.1:15189173-15216039 GCA_903798205.1 Danio tinwini
TGTGTGTGTGTGTGTGTGTGTGTGTGTGTGTGTGTGTGTGTGTGTGTTGCTCTCCGCCCACTCATACAAGAAGATCCTTTTTTTAGACTTTCCACTTAGTTACGACCTGCTGGGAGTCCTTGATGTCAAAGTATGATTTGTGTAATCAGATTATTATATAGTTGTATAAATAAACATGATTTTGTTTTGTGTTTCTTTAAGTTACATAATCCCCTAATCTACATTCTGTCAGTACTTAAGCAGCTAAGATTAAAAATTGTAACAGAAAGACATCAGGAAAAGCCAGCGTGGTGTATCAGAATCTCATACTTTTCCCAAGGGAAAGACAAACTATACTCTCCTAGAAAGACACATCATTTCAAAGATGAACAGTAAAGAGGACTTGAGCCTGATTAAAAAGCAATGCAAAACACTTTTAAAGGAACACCACTTTGGAAAATGCTCCTTTTACAAGTACCCTAGGGTTAAACAATTCAGTTTATCATTTAATTTAATCCATTCAGCCGTCAGTGATCTAAATGAAAGCCCCTTCCATTAGTGACGATCTCTCCCTTGTTAGCATAAACAGCCATGAGTGTAAAGCAGCTGTCAGCCATTAGAGCTTTCACACTGTACCTGCTGAACAATATGTTGGAGCTTCATGTAGACATGAAGCGTAAAGATTCTCTGCCTCGTTCAGTTTTACCATTTTATTTAATCCATTCAGCCGATCTTCGGGTCTGGCAAAAGCACTTCTAGCTTAGCTTAGCTTAGCATAAATTAAATCAGATAAGTCCATTTGTCTCGGTCACACAAGGTAGACAAGGATGGTTATCTTTAAAGGGTGTTTATTTCTACAAGACAGCTGATGCAGAGAGATGAAGCAGGTAAATGGTGCAGCAGTAGGAGAGCGATTTCACACATAGTTCATGTGGAAAGCATTATGTCTTTAGCCAAACTCCAGAGAAGTTTAGTCACTTCCCTTATTCAGTTGTAATTTGCATCCATGGGAGAAGAAAGACATCCACGGAAGAAGACGAGAGAAAGAGGGAGAGTCGATAAGGTAAACCATCCAACGTCGATCCCAGCCGGTGAGTGATTGAAGGAGGTGAGTATTTAAAGTGTATGGTGATTGTGGGTGCAGGTGCAGGTAATCAGTATTCTGGTGATTGTTCACGGGTGTGGTGAGATGTGGATGGAGAGGGAGAATGGTGATTGGAGCTGCAGGAACATGCTGGGGATGTGACACCATTAGCATCTCAACCAAAAAATGTGGGTGCAGCTAATCGGTATTCTGGTGATTGTTCACGGGTGTGGTGAGAGGTGGATGGAGAGGGAGAACGGTGACTGGAGCAGCAGGAACAAGCCGGGGATGTGACACCATTAGCATCTCAACCAAAAAATATAAGAGTCTGTGGTTTGTAATATTTTTACTTTTAGTGTTGTTTTTTTCAGCAGGAAAGCATATTATAGATGCTGTTTATACAATTTCAAACAAATATATAATTTAATATATCACATTTTTCGCATCAATATAATTTAATATATCATCACAGCCTACCTGAGTATTGTTTCTGACCATGTCCATCCCTTTATGACCACAGTGTACCTATCTTCTGATGGCTACTTCCAGCAGGATAACACACCATGTCATAAAGAGCGAATCATCAAGACTGGTTTCTTGAACACTGACAATGAGTTCACTGTTCTGAAATGGCCTCCACAGTCACCAGATCTCAATCCAATAGAGCACCTTTGGAATGTGGTGGAACAGGAGATTTGCATCATGGATGTGCAGCGGACAAATCTGCAGCAACTGCGTGATGCTATCATGTTAATATGAACCAAAATATCTGCAGAATATTTCCAGTACCTTGTTGAATCTATGCCACGAAGGATTAAGGCAGTTCTGAAGGCAAAAGGGGGTCCAACCCGGTACTAGTAAGGTGTACCTAATAAAGTGGTCAGTGACTGTAACCTATAATACATCTAATAATAATTTTTTACTATGGCTGAAGTATACAGAGTTTGCTGTTACTTATTTGCTGTTCTAGGTATCAGTCCTTGGTTTGTGATGGATTATAAAAGACTCTTTGGGCACTTGTAGTGTTAAATTATGTCGTTAATTTATCTGTGTCAGTGGGATGACAGGAGTTTGATGACTCTGTGGATAGAAATGCTGCTTAGTCAGTGATCTAATTGTAGCTACCCACAATCTTCAAAGTAATGCCACTGCAGAACAGGTTAGGCTTAACATAGAAAGAAGAGATGTAGAGAGTTCACCAGACACTCCCTTATATTCCAGGTAGGCACTGAGTTTTTTCTGTGTAACACTCAAAACATTCACACACTTGACAAAACTGCATTGGTGAATGAAGCCATTCAAATATGGCTTTGTACATTATAAACTAGCAGAGTGTATATTCTGTTATCAGCTATGAGATGATAACCATCTGCTTAATAACTTAGTAGTGATTAAGGAAATATATTCACATGACTTAAAGCTGGAAATGTAAACACTTGAACAAACAGACAGATCCAGTTTTTAATACATTTCATATTATTTTATTATTATACTTTTTTACTTATATATATACATATGTACACACTCACCGGCCACTTTATTAGGTACACTTGTCCACATGCTCGTTAATGCAATTATTGCTTGTTAATGCAATTATTGCTCGTTAATGCAATTTTTTAATCAGCCAATCGCATCGCAGCAACTCAATGCATTTAGGCATATAGACATGGTCAAGACAATCTGCTGCAGTTTAAACTGAGCATCAGAATGGGGAAGAAAGGTGATTTAAGTGACTGAGTGTGGGTGGCATGGTTGTTGGTGTCAGACGGGCTGGTCTGAGTATTTCAGAAACTGCAGATCTACTGGAATTTTCACTCACAACCATCTCTAGGGTTTACAGAGAATGGTCTGAAAAATTTAAAATATCCAGTGAGTGGCAGTTCTGTGGGTGGAAATGCCTTGTTGATGCCAAAGATCAGAGGAGAATGGCCAGACTCTGCTAGTTTATAATGTGCAAAGCCATATTTGAATGACTTCATCCATCAATGCAGTTTGAGCTGAAAGAAAGGCAACAGTAACTCAAATAATCACTCGTTACAACCAAGGTATGCAGAAGAGCATTTCTGAACACACAACACGTCCAACCTTAAGGCAGATGGGTTACAGCACCAGAAGATCACAACGGGTGCCACTTCTGTCAGCTAAGATCAGGAAGCTGAGGCCACAATTCGCACAGGCTCACCAAAATTGGACAATAGAAGATTGGGAAAACGTTGCCTGATCTGATGAGACTCGATTACTTCTGGGACATTCAGATGGTAGGCTCAGAATTTGGCATCAACACCATGAAAGTATGGATCCATCCTGCCTGGTGTGGGGGATATTTTCTTGGCACTCTTTGGGTCCATTATTATGAGTATTATGTCAACGCCACAGCTTACCTGAGTATTGTTGCTGACTATGTACATCCCTTTATGACCACAGTGTGCCCATCTTCTGATGGCTACTTCCAGCAAGATGACACTGAGTTCACTGGCCTCCACAGTCACCAGATCTCAGTTCAATAGAGCACCTTTGGGATGTGGAACGGGAAATTCACATTATGGATGTGCAGCCAACAAATCTGCAGCAACTATTTGATGCTGGCATGTCAATATGGACCACAATCTCTGAGGAATATCTCCTGTACCTTGTTGAATCTATGCCACAAAAGATTAAGGCAGTTCTGTAGGCAAAAGTGGGTCCAACCCAACCTTTGTACTGTAAGGTGTACCTAATAAAGTGCCTAGTGAGTTTTACAGAAGCTGGCTTTATTTCTAATAATACAGCATATTGTGTAAACTAGATTCTGTATTATTATATATAATTATAATTATTATTAATATTATTTTTAAATACTTCTTTACTAATAAAAGTGATCATGATTCTTTAGGCAATCACTGGGAAAAAATAGCAAAAACCGCACTATTTATTGGAGAAAATATGAAGCCATGTGACATGTCCACATGTGCTAAAATGTTTTTTGCTTTGTCATTGGTTAGTTGAGTTCTCCTCCCCTGGGATAGCATTGAGTGTCTCATTTTATATATAAAAAATAAAGCAAGAAAAAAGGGAACCGAAAAAAGGAAGGAAAAATTGTGTTTCCCGGAGGCAACAAAACATGGTACCATAGAAAATTGTGAATCACTTTTTACTGTACTGTTTAAATCATAAAACCTAATAAAAATGAGTAAGCGAGTACATAGTGCCTCCTACTGGGAAAACAAGGTAAGTAACAATTTTGATTTAAAAAGTAGCTGTAATTGTTTTGCAGCGTTATTTTTTGCAGATTGTTGTTGTCAGAGTTAGTATAAGATGTCTGCTCCAGAAAGCCTGGTTTCACCTTTCACACGATCTACGCAGAGTCTGTCCTAGTTGTGGTGCTGAAGCGTTAGATGCAACATCAGGGCAGGAAATGATTCACAATCAGAAAAGTATTTGGTTCACAGGAAGTTGGGACAATTGAAGGAAGACTAAAAAATGCACCGCACTTATTTCTCAACGGCACATAGCATGATTGTTACAGAACTGTAAATATATTAGAGTGCTACCTAGGTACTTTCTTTGCAAAAATTATTTCTATAAAGACTTACTAGATTATCAAGGTAGATGGTTTACCTTTGGTCTGCAGAAAATATTTCATTACATTATAATGTCCGTAAAAATATATAATATAGCCTTTTATATTATATAAGGAGACTTTTAAATTTGATATTAATCAACACTCATGTAATATATGAAGAAAATAAAGTCTATAAAGAACTTTTCATATCCATGAAACCTCTACATAAAGGTTTATTACAGTGGAAAATTATTCTTTAGCTAAAAAAAAAACTTTCTTTACATTTACGTTTTCTTCACATTTACGTTGTGTTTACATTTATTTTTCTTTACATTTATCTCCACAGGACAAATGGTATTTTTACAGCCTAATTTGTTTATGACGACACCACTTAAAACAAATAGTGACTTTTTTTCTTCTAAAAAGGTTTTAAGCATTTTTTTTGTACAGTAAACACGTCGCATGCTGTCATGGATAGAATTAGTTGAGTGTCACACAGCTGTGACTAACAGCAGAGAGCGCGCGCTCACTGTATATTCAGCTGCAGCGTAGAAACCGAGAAGCTGAAGCAGGGTGCGAATATTAGACTATAGCCTGAGCCTGACACCCCCGAAGGGCGTCGAAACAAGATGTGTGGGGGTCTTCTCTTTAAAAATGGTAAAATAGTTTGCAGTAATCTGTATTTAATAATACCAATTAAAAAACCTGCTATAATAGCTACTACTATATGTAAAATGTAATTTTGACCGCACCGTTAATGACTGTACCATTATCGAAGTACGATGCATAACATAGTCAGCCTGCTGATAAACTGCCCAAGAAGATAGACTGATAGACTGTTCAGAAAACACATTTTCTTGTTAAAAAAAGAAGAAAAAAAACTACTGAACTACTGACTGAACTGTCTACTGACAGTTATGTGGACTGGATGTTCGTACTGGTTCCTTTAGCCTAAGGCAAAAACAGTGTACTAGGCAAATCATGAACGCGTAAAACAGGTTTTCCAGAATTTCTGGAATTAGTGTACTTGATAAAAAAATGTAATAATAAATACTTCGAGATTTTCCTAAATAAAAAGTATAACAGGCAAATTTAACTGCATCTTTCATTGACTTAACAGATAGTTATTACCTCATCATAAGTACTGCATTCCTAATATAACAAAAGACCTTCATAAAATATATCCAGTGAATAAAACTCTGGCAGAGTATATGGAGGTTGATAGCTCATGCTCTTTTTGTAAAATTAAAGACAAAACCATGATTCAATTACATTGTTTCCTCCCATCCCTTTCGATAACAACATATCATTTGTTACTATAAAAGTAAATTTGGTAAAACTAATATACCAGAGAACTAGGCCTACATTAATCATTTTTTTATTTTTGTTGGAAATATTATTCACAAATAAAACTTCTCAAATTTGCAGCCTTTTTATTGAAACTGATGTATTTATTAAATCTGGTTTAAAACAAGAATATGATGACACTTATTTTGGACGTCTTTGCTGTATTTGTGCTATTTATTCTTTTTTTAAACTGTTTTACATGTATTTATATGATCATTTAACTTGGTTTGTTAAGTTACTATCATCACCTTTTTGTGTAGGTTCGATTTTTGTATGTTTGTTAATGAAGCATCAATAAAAATATATTCATTAATTTTCTTTTCGGCTTAGTCCCTTTATTAATCAGGGGTCACCACCAAAGGAATGAACTGCCAACTTATCCAGCATATGTTTTACGCAGCGGATGACCTTCCAGCTGCAACCCATCACTGGGAAACACCCATACACACTCATACACTATGACCAATTTAATTTATTCAATTTACCTACTGCATATCTTTGGACTTGTGGGGGAAACTCACAGGGAGAACATGCAAATTCCACACAGAAATGCAAACTGGCCCAGCCGGGGCTCGAACCAGCGACCTTCTTGCTGTGAGGCGATTTAGCTACCCACTGTGCCGCCCTTATAAAAATATATATGATTTTTGAAATATAATAATTATATATATAAGATGTCATGACCTCACATGGCAATATTACATAACAGTAACAGACTGGCAGTTTATTTGTTGCACCAGTCAGATTATAGCAGCTCATAAGACCACATAAACTGAGTGTAATAATAGGCTGAACACAGCTAACACAAAATGGCTTAATAATGTGACATTTATGAGTGTGTAATACACTTTAGGGGCGACACGGTGGCTTAGTAGTTAGCACTGTCGCCTCAGCAAGAAGGTCACTGGTTAGGGCTGGGTCAGCTGGCGTTTCTGTGTGGAGTTTGCATGTTCTCCTTGTGTTCGTGTAGGTTTTTCCATATAGTCCAAAGACATGCAGGCATAAGAGTATGAACTAAATTGGCCGTATATGTGTGTGATAGAGTGTGTGGGTGTTTCACAGTACTGGGTTGCAGCTGGCATCCGCTGAGTAGAACATATGCTGGATAAGTTGGTGGTTCATTCCGCTGTGGTGACCCCTGATGAATAAAGGGACTTAGGCGAAGGAAAATGAATGAATGAATAATACACTTTATAAATACCAACTACAAAGCCAACATGTTTGTCTAGGTTTTGTCTATGGAGTTCAGGTGGTTCGGAAGACCCACCTCTCACTGACAAAGGTCTAAAATTTATCCTATACATACTCATCTGTCTTATTTTGACTGTTCTGCCATCATAACTACTGAAAATAACCCTTAGAAAATGTAATTATGAACAAACAGAGTCCTCTGTTGGCTGTTGCTTCGGTGAAACTTCAGCTAATCAGTTTTGGCCAATGCTAACAAATATTTTTCAACAAGCTAATCCAGCTAAAAATAGTGCTTAAAATGTCACTAAAATGCAGTATTTAAATTACACAATTAAAAAGAAAAAGAGGAATAACTGCAATAAGCCCCCCTTTTACCAGGCTGCCTGAATGTGATTTTTGTGCTTGATGATCACAAGCTGCCCAAATGACTTGCAGCTTCACAGACCTTATACAGCAGATGTCACGAACCCTGAACCCTGAACCCATCGCCTCATTTTACACTTCAAGGTTATTTATAGATTTCACAGTCTGATGTGATAGTACATACTGTACTTTTGCTGGAATGTATATGGTCAGTATCCATTCCCCATGCTGTTGCATGTTTCATTTCTTTCTTAGAAAACTCTGATATGTGGATGTGGAATGTAATCTCTGAAAACTGTGTCACAAATATTGTACTGGTCTTAGTCTCTCATACAGTTGCAATCAGAATTAATCAACCCCCTGATTTATTAGCCCCCGTTTATTTTTTTCCCCAATTTCTGTTTAACGGAGAGATTGTTTTCAACACATTTCTAAACATAATAGTTTAATAACTCATTTCTAATAACTGATTTATTTTATCTTTGACATGGTGACAGTAAATAATATTTGACTAGATATTTTTCAAGACACTTCTATACAGTTTAAAGTGACATTTAAAGGCTTAACTAGGTTAATTAGGTTAACTAGGCAGGTTAGGGTAATTAGGCAAGTTATTGTATAATGATGGTTTGTTCTGTAGACTATGGAAAAAATAAATAGCTTAAAGGGGTAATAATTTTGACCTTAAAATGTGTTTTAAAAATTAAAAACTGTTTTTCTTCTAGCCAAAATAAAACAAATAAGACTTTCTCCAGAAGAAAAAAATATTATCAGACATACTGTGAAAATTTCCTTTTTCTGTTAAACATTATTTGGGAATTTTTTAAAAAAGAAAAAAAAATTCAAAGGGGGTTCAATAATTCTGATTGCAACTGTATGCTTCAGACTGTGGAATCATCTGGAAGTTGAGTCACTAGACAGGCTGCAACACACAAAGTGGCACGCGAGGAAATTTTAAGGGGATAGTTCACTCAAAAATGTACATTCTGTCATCATTTACACTCATTCCAAACCTTTATACGTTTCTTTCTTCTGTTGAGCACAAAAGAAGATAATTTGAAGAAAGCTGAATCTGTAACCATCGACTTCATTAATATTTGTTTTTCCTATATGGAAGTCACCGGTTTTTAGCTTTCATCAGAATATCTTCTTTGGTGTCCAACAGAAGAAACTCATAAAGGTTTATAAGCGCTCAAGAGTGAGTAAATATTCATTTTTGAGTGAACTACCCTTTTAAGTTTTATCTAGCTTCATATTTCAGGCTGTAATGACTCGCGTGTGAAGCATGTTGTCTTTATGCCTCCAACAGTAATGATTTTTTGTGTCTCTTTGAAGCTTCAATTTTATTGGCAGCAGGTCTTAATATTTAACCCGATAGCATTACCAGTGCTAGTCAATAATAAACCCGATAATGACCTTTCATGCCTTTTGGACAGAGTCTGAACTCGCTCAAGCTGTTCAGTAAGTTTCCACACTCTGTGGAATGCAAGCTTAAGAAAAGGAAATCTTAAATATATTATTTCTTTAAAATGACAGATCTGCCTTGAGCAGGTTGAAGTTGCTAAAGGTTGCATTTGTCGCCTCTGTAAGGCTTTGTAATGACCTGTTGTACTTGGAGCCTGGGTAGATTAACACAGCTGTGAAATCTCACTGTCATTCTTGTTTGCTCAGTCAACAACTGGGTCAAATGTTCCAATGAACAGAGCACTACCAAACTCTTACTGCTTCTTGATAATAATTTTCAGATATAATTACATATGTAATAATGATATATATATATATTTTTTTATTTATATGAAATTGCTTCTATTTTGATGTGATATACAGAACGTGTGTAAATGATGTTACTTATGTCATTCAGCCTTACAAATATATCTTTAAAAAAATGTTAAAAGCTTTACAAGTTGTTCCAAATATTTAAAAACATGCTGACAAATGGGGAAAAAAGATTAGATTGTGGGATAATGGTAAAGTATAAAGATTTACACTGCAAATACTTTTGAAATTGTATTTTTAGTGCATTGTGATTCCTAAATAGACCTTTAATAGGTTATCAAAAGATTCTTGTTCTAAACATGGCAAAGAATGTTTGGCATATAAACTTATGTTACAGTAAATGACATTTTAGCAAGTATACACGTTTGCTCAGATGGGACAGTACACACAATAAACTTTTAAAAGGATCATGAAAAACAGCACAACGGTTTTAGCAGATAATACAAATATTAGTGCTGCTGCGATTATTTGCATCCAACATAAAAGTTTGTTTTGACATAATATAGGTGTGTATTTTATATTATTTATGTGTATCATACAGACACATACATAAAAACTAAACTATACAAAACTTATCATAGATATTAAAATTTAGATACATGTAATTTACATATTATATCTAAAAACAAATAAATCTAAAACACATGCATGTGTGTATTTATACAGTTGAAGTCAGAATTATTAGCCCCCTTTTGATTTTTTTTTCTTTTTAAAATATTTCCCAGATGAGGTTTAACAGAGCAAGGAAATTTTCACAGTATGTCTGATAATGTTTTCTTCTGGAGAAAGTCTTACTTGTTTTATTTCGGCTAGAATAAAAGCAGATTTAAATTTTTTAAAAGCCATTTTAAAGACAAAATTATTAGCCCCTTTAAGCTAATTTTTTTTCAATAGTCTACAGAAAAAAAAACATCATTATACAATAACTTGCCTATACCCTAACCTGCCTAGTTAACCTAATTAACCTAGTTAAGCCTTTAAATGTCACTTTAAGCTGTATAGCAGTGTCTTGAAAAATATCTAGTCAAATATTATTTACTATCATCATGGCGAAGATAAAATAAATCAGTTATTAGAAATGAGTTATTAAAACTATTATTTTAAGAAATGTGTTGAAAAAAAATATTCTCTCTGTTAAACAGAAATTGGGGAAAAAAATTAAGAGGGGTGCTAATAATTCAGGGGGGCTAATAATTCTGACTTCAACTGTATATTAGAGTTTCTGCAGGTTTCTTTAAGCCAAATTCAAGACCCTTTACCAGGCATTATGAATGATTTTTTAGACTTATACACAGCTAAACACTAAGGATTTTTTTAACTGCCCATTCACTTCAGTAAATAGTTGATATGGATTATTGGTGATTGGGTAGCTTTACTTGGACATAGGAAACTTAGCACTTGTTTGAAATTATTTAAGACCCACAACAAAATATTTAAGCGAATTTAAGACTTTGAGACCTAAAATTTTGTTTTTAAAATTTAAGACATTAAGACCTCGCGGACACCCTGATATATACAAAACAAACACAGAGCACACACGCATATAAATTTTTTATTTTTTTTTTGGAATTGATTAATTGTAATTATCCTTTACCCAGCACACACACACACATACACAAAATTAATTAGCACCAAATCAGCATCAAAATGATTTCTGAAGGTTCATGTGACACTGAACATTGCTAAAGATAACTAAATATTCAGCTTTGGTTTTTAAGAACATTTTCAAATATATAAAATTTGTTTAATGTTATATTGTCTTAATTATACACATTTTACATAAAATGTTGCAAAAAAAGGAAAAAAAATGCTTCAAGGCAACAAAATGAATTAAAATACTTTATTTTGACAATCCAAATAAACAAACAAACAAACAAACAGAAACCCCAACTTTGAGGAGAGAAAGAAAAAGTACATTCTTGTAAGATGACTTTTTCCTGTTGACCAAATGAGAACAGCATAAGGTATTCTGTCTGAAACAGCTGGACAAATTGACTAATTTCCAAGCATCTCTATAACACGACTGAAAAACACTTCCACAACGTTCTAACAACTTCCTGGTGCATCTATGCATCTTTCTACTTCACATCAGCATTCTTCATACACTCAAGCATAACAGCAGACTTACGAATACAAAAAAAAGACTTTCAAGTTTTCTCCATAAATGGACGAAGAGGGAAAGAAAACCCCGAATGCGCCAATCTCATCAATAAGCGGGGATCTTTGGCATCAGCTTTATCAACACATTTTGTTTTTATTGCCGAGACTCTTTGCTGCATGACTAGATGAACACGTCACTTCAGATTGCCACAATGTAAAACATTTCACATTAGTTATACTTACAAACTTAAGTTCACCAGCTGCCTTGAAAATGTGAATCAACTCAGAGAAATTCTTTGTTTCAACTCAAGATGTTGAGTTTTAGTTAAATATATTGTGAAACTCAACATCTTAAGTTAAAAACAAAGAATCTCTCTAAGTTGAGTTGACTCACATTTTCAAGGCAGCTGGTGAACTTGAGTTTGTAAGTATAACCAATGTGAAATGTTTTAACAGTGCACATTAATAAGACTGTGATTGCTTTAAGCTGACAGGCAATGGTCAAATTAATGCATTAATGGATCAATAAACAGAATAATGATGCTTTTCTTCCAATAATCCATCAATATTATCAGTTCTCCAAAATGAGAGGTAGATGAGACATGCCCAAATGAAACCAAGTTGGCTGTAAAACTGCACATAGCCAACATCTACAGTGCACAAGAGTGAACTGTGTGTATATGTGGGGAAAAGAAAGGACAATGCAATGTGTCCCGAGTGCCATACAGCAAAGTTGGTGATAAATTGTTCGGAAAAAGAAATCAAATGTGGTTTTGCTACTGGAATACATCATTGAACTGGCTGCCAGTTTCTCCTCAGCAACCTGTTGTGCAACTCTGCTACACCCAATCATCGCACAAGAGAAAAAGAGCTAACTTTAATACAGCCATGGATAAAAGCGCTGGAAAAAAACGAAGCTACATATATATATATACTTATAATATTTATACAAACATACATATTTATATACACACACGCACACTCAACAAAAACATGCCTTTACAAATCTCTGTACACGTAAAAAATATACAATTTTTGAAGAAAAGAATAAGCCTGTGTGCATTACTGTAATTTTAGGATTGTGTTGTTGAACAGAAGGTCGTTACTGAAGCAGCGTTAAGCGAGTGTATTTTATCTAAAGAGGCACGTAAAGGGGAGGAACTGCCCGTGTCCCTGAACTACCAACCTATCTTCAATCAAGCACACGCACTCACACATACAAGCTTTCACGTTGTATCTTCCCTTCAATCCTTCACACAGCCAGCACAGGAAAAAAAAAACACTGCAGAACATTGGGGAGACATTATTCCCCCGTCACATTGCTTCGGCAAGGTAAAAGGTAAAAGCACCACATTCACCTAGCTATAAGGTGCTAAACATGTGCCAGATGAAAAAAAAATTGAAAAATTGCAAATCAAAAGAACAAAATGTGGTCCGCTGATATATTAAGGCTTTCTGAAGGCCGCTACCTGATATAAGCTTAAAAGAAAGAATATTGTACAAAAAAATAAATACAAAAAAAACAGACCTCACTGTTATCTAATGGTCTGTATGAGTAGAAACAAAGAGGGAAAAAAAAAAAAAAAACGAGAGAGTGCTGTGGTTGGTGTTGTAAGTTAAAGCGTTTTGTAGGCCAGGTAGTCCTGCATGGAAAAAGGAATGGGCAGGGTGTAAACCTGCTGAGTGGGCATGACTCGCCGCAGGGTCATTCGGCACAGGTGCTGGAGGCTGGCGATACTGCGTGGAGAAGCCCAGAAATGCACACTGCCATCCCGAGACCTGGGAGAAGACATTTGATTTAAGTAACTTAGCACTGAAACTCATTCTGATGTTGAGTAAACTAAAGCCGCCATATTAATGTTTGTATAGTGCTGCTCAAATGACCGTTCATAGACAATAGCCCCTTTTTCATGCATACAGACCTTTACTGAATATTACCGACAATTTTCCAAAAAAGGTATGTGTGTGTGAACAGGCCCTTTTTGAAAATACCGGTAAATTCGTTTCCGCAACTTTCCAGAAAGAGAAGTTGTAACATTACCGGTAATTTGCCGGAATGCTGCTCTGTGTGAATGCAGAAGGAATATTGCCAGAAAGAGCACGCTTACGTTCACAACATGCTGACGTGAGACGTCTACTACAGCCAATCAGAATATTCAGATCCGTGCTGCTTATAAAAAAAAAAAAACTTGAATATTTTTCCAGACACATTAAGCTGCTAGACATTAGTCAGATAACGTTTCTATGTTCCTTCTTAATGCCAACTGTGTAGATAATTATTGATAAAATGCTTATGATAAACCGCCGTTTGTTTACCTTAAAGCTCTGCTTCAGTTGCTTGACGCGTGTGCTTGTGAAGCAGCCAGTGAGCGCCAGCACACACATATTATGTACATCTTGACATGCGAAAGTGTTTCTCACATCTTTACATCGAAGTTGTTTACAATACTTATCCATCAACAGAATTTGTAATGTAGTCAAATGTGTAAACATATAGCTGCGGTTTGAGCTTCTGTCTTTGGATATCTCTGGGACAAAGTAGCTGTAGGAACCCTAAAGCTTTAAATAAAAGTGAAACCATCAACAAAAGCCTGGCCCCTTTTATGTTTACAAATGCGAGCACAGCCATTTAGAGGTCTTTTCTGGTTGATGTCAGAATTAACCAGTATTTTGGAATGAATGTGTGAATAGTCTTTTCTGGAAAAATTCCAGAATGTCCTTGCCTGTATGAACAGCGCTTTTTTTTAATTTACCGGTAAAGTCGTTCCGGAAATCTTCCGGATATTTACCGGTATGACTGTGTGAAAGGGGCTATTGACTTTATTGTCTGTGGAAATTAGCTAAGTTTAATATGGATAGGACTGTGATGGTGGCATTTTATAAGGTCTATACAGAGCTTGCACAATTTCTAAATTCCTGGTAGCCCTCAGGCAGGCACTCTTCAGTTTTTGGTAGCCCGAATATAAATCTAAGTAGCTCAAATAGAAAATACAAAGATAAAATGGCATTTTTTATATATATAGACTGTATATTAATTTTTAAATAATCAAAATTGTATTATTTAATTTATGTAATATTTAATCATTTTATTTTAAATAATTTTGTTTAAATATATTAGAATATTCCCTTGTGATTATTTTGGATTATTTCTTATATAACTAACTTACTGCTACCTGTAGAATCTGAATGATTTAGCTCTGAGGTAGAGAAGACACAAATACATCTTTCACCCAAACTGGAAAATTGTGTCATTATTTACTCACTCTTCCCTCATTTCAGACCTGTTTGTGTTTCTTTTTCTTTTAAACATAAAACATTAACTTATCCTTATTAACTTATAACATGTATTCTATCTTTCTTAAACATGTGTGTCTGATCTGCACCCGGTTTTCATGACTAACCATCTTGATCTTAATATTGAATAATTGCATAAAGATATACATTTTTAATTTCGCATAGCTTACACAGGCCTCATCATGTGAAACTGCTTGTTTACGAACCCAAAGCCATGTCCTATTAAATTGTACAGTTCTAAATTTTCATTTGTTCCTTGTGCGATTGATTTGCTGAATCTTAATGGGAAGACATTGCTGAATTTTAGTACTAATAATGCTGTTTAATGTTTGTCTTAACTGTGTGGTGTGATATATGGGTTGTAAATAAATTACGCTGCAGAACAAAATCACCCCAAAAAAGGGACAATAAAGTTTACAGTAACAGTATACTGACTAAAAACTTGAGTGTTTACAGTCTGTATTTTAATCAACCAACTCATCCACATTTATTTCACATACAAAGCTGCAGAACCAGTTCAGTGCACTTTTGATTATGGATTAAGTTAACAATAACTCAAGTTTTGGCATAATAACTTTTTTTGGCATAATCATTCATATAATAATGTTATTCACTTAACAACAAAATAAAAGAATCATACCCAGCAGATAAGACACTTCCGTCAGTAGAAAAGGCACAGCAGAGGCCGTTAGTGAGAGGGCCGATGGCTTGAGGACTCTTCTCATCGATACTCCAGAAACGCACCAGCCTGAAATATTCAAATACAAGCTGTTTGTTTATTTTTATTCACCACTTTGCTTTCTTTTAGTGCACTGCACCGTTTAGTTAAATCGAAGGATAAAATGACACTGGACTTAAAAAGTGCATACATTTTCTTAATTCAAAAAGTTATTTAACTAATCTTGTGGAGTTTTGGGGTCAGTAAAATGTATTTATTTTTAATAAAACATAATAAAACATCTTTAAATAATAAAAAACACATTAGATTGTTACAAAAAAGTGACAATATAGATATTTTATTATAATTTTTTTTATTAAAATTACTGAAGTGCATTTTGTTTCACTTAACCACAGAATTTTGAAATTATTATATAGTTTTTAAATACAATATCTAATATGAAAATTACATCCATGCAAGAAACCATATTAGAAAGATTTTTGAAAGATCATGTATCATGATAGATCATGATAGACGCTAAACACTAATGTCTGCACTATGAAAATCAGCTGATATGTTTTTACTGTATTTTAATCAACTGAATATAGTAATGATGCAGTAGTATGATTTTATTTGTGGGTAAAAATATTAAATCAAATGCGCAGTGATGTAACTTTCTTTCGCTTCCGCCATTTTGTAGAGCACAAACAATTTCGTGTACAAGAGCAACGCCTTCACCCAGAATCGGCAGGAGGCGCGCTGAAGCAAACTGTGTGCCTCATAGTGATTAATGGATGTCATATGAGAGGCATGTGATCTTTCCAAGAAAGAGGCCCAGCAACCAAAATCACACACTCCTTCCCCATACATTCCACGTCCCCTAAAAGTAGGCTACTAACTGCAACACGAAAACACCAATGTTGAATTCTTACCTGTCATCAGTGACGCTGGCAATGTGCCGACCATCGTGACAAAAAGCAACAGAGCGAACCCATCGATCATTTGCTCCTCCAGCAAATATGGGTGAGGGAGGAGGAAAGAGATGCCTGAGGGGAAGATAAGAAATAACAGGAGCTTGAAAATGAACTCACATTAGGCAGAAATGCTTGGAACGAGAATGAAAAACTAATCATATACCCCAGCTCGAGTAAAACTGTGGCTGTATGAGGGTCCCAAACTATGACACGGGTGTCATAGGAGGCTGTGGCCAGTAGAGCCCCATCTGGAGAAAACTCGCAACACACAACATCATTATGATGGCCCTCCAGCTTACGGATCAGAGTGTATTTATCCATGTCCCACAGGAAGACCTGCAATGCAAGAGTTATAGGTGTTATAGCCTACTGCGCTTCTCTACAGTACAGAGACAAGAAATTCAAACAAAGAATTAATCCAAATTAAACAGCAAGATCAAAATGTGCTCAGTGTCATTTTTTAGGAAAATCTTTAGCACTACAACCAAACCCAGAAAAAGTAGCACATGCCAAAGTAACAGCAAGGCTTAGATGCACAACACTGCACAAATGTCAATCTCTACAGAGCAGCTAGCAGTTTTAATACATGAAATATGTTTAACAATTCAAATGTAGCTACAAATGTGCATGGAAATACTAGTGTACATGTATTTAAAAATTACATTCAAGACATTTGTCCAAGAATTACTACAAAATGTGGAAATAAAAATAAATACAAAGTAGTAACTTAAGGTAACATAATGTTACTCCACTGGTATCCCCTTTCAGTTTTAGTTCACTTGAGTTTACAATAGGCTTGCACCGCGCCGGTGGAGGCCTACGAAGAGATACTGCAAGAGAAGAGAACATTTGATTGCCAAAAGGTAGACTCCTTTGGCAAACACAGAATACAGGCACATTACACAACTGCAAAATCTGCTAAATCAATCATCCAGTTTTTCTAGAGATTTGTTTTGCTCTAGCACAACAATTTACAGTTTAGAAAGTGAAAAGGTGCGGTCACATTTGCAGTTTGGTCAAATATCATGGCCTAAATAATTTCAGTATGAATCGATGTGATTTTAGACTTTCCCACACAGATTTTGCAAATGAAAAAGTGAATAAATAAAATATGCTTGATTAAAAGACACCCTGACCTTTAACAATGCAACATCTGATTTATTTTTATTTTAAATAACAGTTTTTGTACTATCAGTCATGGCAGCAATATATGACAAAACCAGCCTGATCCCATGAGAAAATGTAACTATTTTACGTTTTGTCAGTTTAGTGGTTAATTTGTACAAGTTCAGTAGTACGAACATTTACGATTTTAAAAAGCAGGTGTGGCACCCAAACCCACCCCTAAACTCGTCATTGGGGGATGAGTAAATTGTACGAATTAGATCGTGCAAGTTCATACGAATTAGCCACTAAATCCAAAAGTTACGAATTGCCCTGAGATGGCGTTAAACAAAACATACCATTTCAGAAACAATTTCTATTTCTACTATGACACTTCTGAAAGAACAGCACATTATGGGCTTTATTTAACGTTAAAAGTGTCTGACATGTGTAAATATCAGCCATACATAATCATATTGAAAGTAGAGTTGAAAAAGGGGGATATGTTATATTGTGGAAAGGGTTTCTCAATACTGCACGATATAAAAAGGACAGATAAATTTGTCTGTCAAACTACGCTACTGTACAGACAAGATGACTTTTCTGACTATAAGATTTTGCTAATGTGACCACACCTTAACTGTATATTTCCAAGTTCCAAAAAGTCATAACTCCTGCATGGTTTATTTATATTACAGAAACATTCTTGTTTATTGGATGTAATCTACAGACATTGCACTTGAGCAAATGTGCATACATAATTATTTAGTATCTATTTGCCATTTAAACATTACGGTGTTTGAGGGGAATCTACAATGGCCTATGTAAGTTTAATTCACCATTTTCTTGGCAATGTGAGTTGAAAGGGCTTCAAGGTGCAAGAGCTAACACAGATATCTTTACAAAATAGTCTTTCTGTCTTTCTGTAGTGTACGACTGCAGCTTCAATTAAGTGCTACTATTATTAAGTGGTACTTTATAAAAGAGAAAAAGCATGTTGTTACTTGCTAAAGTACTCTGGTCTGGCACCAGTGAAACAAACTCTCCTTTGAGAACGATAAATTGGGTTATCCACATTTGGAAAACAAAATATGCTTTCACAGTGCAAGCAGCATGGAAAAACCCCACAGATCTTGCTTCTGGTGGCTTCATGCATGACGCAACAGGATGATAAATTTGCGTAACATGTTTTCCTGATCCAAGTAATTCCACATTAGACTGACATTACTGATTGGCAAGCAGTATGCTGAGGCACAAGGAGCCCTTTCATTGCTCACACATGCCAACAATGCTCCAAATACCCCCCACAACTACTAACCCCATTACAAAAGAGTCTGACTAGGGCATTACATACAGAAAAAAAATAAATAAATCAACCAGCGACTGAGCATTGTGACTCAAGAGTGTTGTGAGTTTGGTTAATTAAGAAACTAACAGGTAGGGGGTGGGCTCTACTGGCTGGCTGGTGTACACATACAGCAGACACAATGCCTAGAGCTCCTGCTTTAGAGTAAACGTGTAGATGATGGAAATGCTACTGAATATAGAGATGGAAAGGAGATAAGGAAGGGAAGTAAGGGGGCAGGAAGGGAATGGAGTCTCACTGTCAACTCTTCTGAGAGATAAGGTAAAAGAAGTGAGAACTGCGACAACGGGAGGTAGACAGACATGGAGCAGAACCTACGTACAGGAAGCCCTTGTGGGCAGGAGCATGGAAGCCCCTGGGGCGTGGGCACGGGCACATGAGCGTCCAACGGGGGCCGCGATGGCAGCCGTGCCCCACTTGGTCCGCACCGGCTGCTCTATATGTCAGCGCGGCGCTTCCCTCAAAACCACTCAAACACACAGCTCTGCCATCACCTGGGACAGGGAAAGCAAGACACTTATGGACACACACAACCGTACAGTTCAACCACTGCAGCCTGCTCATGGGAGGAGAATTAACTTGGGAGCCAGAAAGACTCTAAAACTATTTTTTATAGGGACATCTGGAACACTTTCCTTTTTGTGCCGTAAAGGCTTTCACACACAACCAGCGTGACAACTATTTTTTAACTCTAAAAATTACGTTTCAGAAGTTAGGGTCAGTAAGTCTCTTGTATATTGCTGGCATACTATAAAAATATAAATATTGTGAAATAGTCATTTAAAAAGCTTTGGTTTTAGAAGTATTAGAAAATATAGTGGTTTCAGTGGCCAAAATTTTTACGGTATCAGAAGTCATTACTTAAGTGTTGCATGATCCTCAGAATAATCACGAATAGTGATCACTCAGTGCTCAAGAAACATGAAGACCAGAATTCATGTAAATCAAAGATTTAGCTACATTTTAAATGTTTTACTGGTCACTTTATATAAATTTAAATAATCATTGTGGATTGGACATACAAATTTCATTAGAAAAAACATTTTACTGACACCAAACTTTTAAACATTTGTAAAATTCCTGCCATCAGATTTAATTTCTCTATGTGTGTATATTTTAAAAGTTACAATTTAATTCATATAACATTTCTAGACTTTTCATTGTGCATGAAGACCATTAGACTGCCATCAATAAGTTTAGCTTCATCGGAAGAGAAGAATCATGCTCCATTTTCATTTCAATCAATATATACATAATAATCATGTTTGAACAACAAAAACCAGAACTCAAAACTGCAGGCAAGGTTTATAGAAGCATAGTTATGGCACTGAGCATTAAGATAAAGATTAATTTTGCACTCAATGATTGGTCAAAGCAGAACTATCAACAGAAAGCAGCACATCAAACAGATAACAAACAGGAAGAAAGAACTGAAAAACATACCGCTTTGCCAGCGCCCACAGAACAAAGGACAGATGAATCAGGTGAGAAAGCGCTGCAGTAGACCCAGTTTTGATGGCCACGGAGTACTTTCACCATGTTACCTATTAAGACACAATGCAAAGATTAAGGCACATCCTAACTTTAGAGAGTTAGACATAGTTTGTTGATCCTGGAACATTGTTCCTGTTCGAAAACGTCATCCAAACCTAATACCTAACCATAAACCGAACTGTAAATTATTTCTAACAATCAAAAAGAACTATAGGTTAATAACAATGATGCTGAAGCACATAACCCTGATTGCAAACCTAACTTAAACTATAAATGTATCCCTTAAATCTGATTGGCTGATTGAATGTTGTTCCAGGATCAACATAAGTGTTAATCCAGGAACATGTTGCACTTGGTAAAATCAGGTTTGCCATGCAGCTATAATTTTGCAAACTTTCTATTAACATTTATTATGATTAAAATTTAAAATGATCAAAAAGAAAGTTCTTCCTGCATTTTAATGTTAATCTGAATAGAAAATATGTCTTTGGACATAAAGCTAGTGGCTGAATTCCATCTCAAGTCCCGCTTGTATCCACTTTGAGCGCATTGGAATTGAACGCTGGCCAATATTCTTGCACGATTAGTTGAAAGGTACATTGAGCTCCATTTTATCATCGAGTTCCCACAATATAAATAAGATTCATGTGATTTAATTACAACAGCAAGTTTGTTCTAGAAACTTGCAAGAAAAAGAGAACACATCAGCAAACATTCCTTTGGGCTTGGCATCCTGTTGTTTTCAACAACTTTGCCCCATATGGAGGAATCTGAGTGGGTGTGCACATGCATGCTTGAGTGAGTGTGTGTGCCAAACTCCATCGAGATAAAATGAAAATAAAATGGCTGCTAAAAACAAAGCAGGCTGCTGTGCAAGGTAACTGTACAGCATAGAACTTTTCAGCATGTGGTTAGACATACTCTAGTTCATTATGAACGTTAATGAAAAATACAATGAAAATACAATTTGTGGCAGCAAATACCAAACCAACAGTTGGTCCTCACCGTCATCTTTTAGGTCCCACACGCGAAGAGTCTTGTCTCTTGAGGCAGAGACCAGTACTAAACTCCCATCTGGGGCGAATGTCAGGTCTCGCACAATGTCTGTGTGATCCATCAGGTTCAGCAAAAGCTTTCCTATAAACAAAATACAAAAATACATTTTCAGTTTCATTCAAACCATTGTAGATCTAACACTGTTTTCAGCACAAAGTCCATGTTAATCGATTCAAACTGTCAATGTTGCATCAGCGACAACATTTTGGGAGCTGAATTGTACATTTAAAGTATTTTTGGTCTATTGGAAATTAAATAGAGAAAATACAGTTGTAGATTCCACTTTTTTAGTAGTATACACCTATGCGCTTGATGTACAAGAACTGCCTTGAGGTATATGAAAGCAAAGCCTCTGACACCTGCCAGCCTAATAATATTAAATCCCTATAATTAGTTGCAATACAGTGACTAAAACGTACTGTAACAATGTAAACATGTATTTCTGGATATACGATTGGGGTTTAGTAACAAGCCTCATTTGTAGTCTGTCAAGTGTGAAAACCTACAGTGACTTTAGCTTACTGGATGACAGGTATGTGGCACAAATCCTGTTGCGTTACTTTAAATACACTGCTATCAGATTTCCAGCAAGTTTTAAGTGATGTTTAAAAAAAAAGAGAACTAAAATGAGTCTTACATCCTGGAAAGAGCATGTCTGCTGGATAAATTTATAGCATTGTGGTTTCAGTTAGAAGGGAGGTGGAGTCATTCAATGAAGAAAACATCGCTGTCCCCTAAAAAGAACCAATGGCAGTGTCCAAACAGGACAGTAGCAGATTTACAGTGTTGCACTGTTAAGATTGTTGAACTCAGAGGCAAAAAGCAGAACCTCAGCAGCTGAGAAACCAACAGTAAAGTAGTTTAAAGCTTTGTAAAGCAGAAACATGTATTGTAAAAGGGTGAGCACACCT
Source organism: Danio tinwini (assembly GCA_903798205.1). Taxonomy (NCBI): domain Eukaryota; kingdom Metazoa; phylum Chordata; class Actinopteri; order Cypriniformes; family Danionidae; genus Danio; species Danio tinwini. The sequence continues at coordinate 15,211,412 of CAIGQZ010000379.1, forward strand.
CTCTAATGTGTAATAAAAACTATTTATCACCTACATAAAAGTTGTCAGTAGATGCATATAAGATGTACATTTGAAAAGCAATATGATAAGTATTATTAACTTGGTGAAAATTTTGGCTTAAAGATCATGTCAACAGCTTATATAACCACCACCTCCCCTCTCTCTAACACTCATGCGCAAACGCATCTGTTAGGGAATAGAACAGGAACCTGGCATGTTGAATCAGGACAAGCATTAGTGTACTCACACAAACCACATTTATTTAGCAAAGAAACTAATAGAACTGTCTGAATTAATAATAACACATTAACCTTTCTATATTGAATGACATTAATTGCTATGATTATGTAAACAGTAAACTAGACAAATGGTAATGCCACATGAGCCGCAGGCCTTCTGAGAGCTGCCCGGGAGTTAAATTGCTGATGTTCCAGAAGCCACATTTGATACTTAATTAGCCTGTGATGCCTGACTCAGTCTGACACCTGAGAGGATCCTCACCTGTATATACGTCCCAGATTTTGATGCGGCCATTGTTGAGGCCTGTAGCCAGCAAGAGCTGGTCCTGGCCGAACTTGAACCGATGCCATTCAATATTAACACAGCGACTTTGCTTCTCAGGAACGGAAGAGCCGAAGGCCAGACCCCACACAATGTCACCACAGTCAATGGTGTGCTCCCTGGGCTCGCCTGGCAGCAAACTGCCCTCACTGTTCTGCCGAGAGAGTCTTCGAGGACCAGCACCACTCGACCGATCTTCCTTCCTTACAGAACTAGGGTGAGACAAAAATGAAAGTTAATGTTGTACAATGGCATCTGAATCATGCCTCTGCTTGATGGAAACAGATAATCAACATGCTTTAACCTTTAGAAATTGCAAACAGCAAAAGAACTATTTAATTCTCTCGTTAAAAAACCCTTGGTAATATTTAAACACCAAGTTAACTCCCTGCCTTACAGATTACTGAAGTGTTGCATCAACTATGACCCATTTAACAACACTTGCCCAACTGTACAAGTCATGAAAGCCGAAGTGTGAGGTTCTGGAAACATCAATACAATACACAGCAGGCAGAAGTGAAATGGATCATGCCTGCTACGTGTCCACTGAAGCTTATAACGCCACACAAGCTTCTGTTTTTGCCTTAAAGGGATAGTTCCCACAAAATAAACGTTCTGTTATTAAATTCTCACCCCATAAACATCTTCCTCATCTTCAGAAAACAAATGTAAGCATTTAAATTACAATAAGAAATTTGTTTAACTCCTTTTAAAATCCCTGCTTTCATGTGACAAAGAAATGAACGAGTAGCTGATATCAGGACTGTCATATATTTACTGAGCTACACCTTTAAGGAAAGTTCCAGCACATTCTATATAAATGAAGACCTGTGTGTGTACAACTACAAATAAAGTTACTACACTTTAACATATAACAAACGCAAATTGTTTTACAACAGCATGCTTTTTTATAGATAGCATGTAAAAACTGTTTGTTTAGCTTCAAATTATTGTAACCTCTCTGTTAAACTTTACCCTGGATTGTGCTGCAGTGATATTTTTGGAGTTTTATGATAGCTACTAGCATGAACATGTCAATAAATTCTATAACAATACAATATAACTCTTTGAAAAAAAGGCAGAAACATATATTGAGCACAGAAGACATTGGATAGATCACTACTACATATCTAACTCTTGCAGGAAAGAACAAGACCTACTGTATTAAATGTCTGGCAAAGAGAAGAGAAAACAAACAACCAAAAAGTTGCTCAGTTGGAGGCATGCAGCCAAAGGCCATTGGAGGATTTCACATCCAGAACTGGACAATGGCTGGTTGGCAGGGCTGCATGCTGGACTGCAGTCTCTCTATCCAAATGGTAAGGTGAGACGATGACTGCTGACCTATGCAGTGCTTCTGAATGCAAAGCAAGCCCAAACTGGGCACCACTTTGAAAGCCCAGAGGGCCAGACCAGACAACCAGCACACGCACAGACTTCCTTTGTCAGTCCATCAACAAACAAGTTGCATTACAGCAATTCACCATAGTGAGAAACAAAGAGATCAGTGTGTACTCACAAGCTGGCTAAGCATTTTTTCCATGGTACAAGTCTCACAATCCGATGTCCTTGAGACCAAGCGAAGTAGGAACCATCAGGTGCAAAAGCTACAGTCCATGTCTCCCGTCCAGACTTCTGGTCAAAGGGAGCAACAGGAGGTATGAGTTCCCCTATGAACTTAGCTTTACCTGTTGCAACAAATCATATTTAAAACAGCAAATGTTAGAACATCAAAGGGTTAATCTCAAAGGACAGTTTAACAGCAAAAAATGTTTGTACGAAATTACACAATGCTAAACTTTAAGCTTGCTTTTTATGAAAAATTGTAAAAAAAATAAAATGTTTGTCATTAAAAAATATGTGAAACTCAAAAGTTATTAATCTAAACTAATTTTGAGATTGCAATATCAAAAATGAGCTTTCCTCAAGTTCTGTATCATTCTGAATAAAAAACAGATCAGCGGCTAAAAAAACATTTTAAATGAGTTATTAAGCAAATCCGGTACATTATGGGACATCTATTTATGTAATATTTACATTTTTTCCTTCAAAATAGCAATGCAATAATTAAATTCCACTAGCAGCTACTCATCATAAACTAGTACAATAAAAAGTTTACAAACATTAGTCATTTATAACCAGGAACAATGGACAAGTTTTTTTGCCATTGGTTACTATCCTGGTAGTGGCAACTAGTAACATTACCTAATTCTTTATAATTACTTCAATAAATTCCAGTTACTATATAAACGTCCGGAATATTATATTATAACAGGAACAATACAAGTGACACACAACGGTTGTTTCCCCTGATTATTTAAAGTTTATTAACACCACTCGACTTCGTAAAGCTGTAGTTTAGCATGCGTTTCACTGGTGTGGTGAGTCATTCAGCGGGTCTGGAGCCGGAGAAGCTGCTGCTGGCAGTGGGGGAGGTGTGCACGCGCGCTGGGTGTGAACATGAAGCTCAACCACGAGCATAACAACTAATTTATGTTCAAAATAACTGTCAGTGTTTAACGTCACATTGTTAATGGCCACATATACAATTAGGGTTCCGCATTTTTTTTATTAACGATTGTGTCTCATAGCATGGTTGATTTAACACACTGGAATGATGAGACAACTAAAACAAACAGCACAGCAACATATACGTACACGCTATATAACGTTACATATATACACTATATTCATGATGAGTCACACGGAAATGAACTAAACATTAAGACCCTCCCTCATGAAAAGCAAATTGGAGACATGGAAGAAAACTCACCTATTTCATTTTCATTGACACAATCTGGGAAGCTTGCCATCTAAATCGAAGCGGGTCTCTTAAATCTAAATGTCCCTGGTTATCGAAATAAAAAGGTTCAAATGAATACGGAAAAAACGTTCAGAATGCCGCGGCGTGTCTTCAGTCAGTCAGACGCCTGGGAATCCGGAGCGTCTCACGTCGACGCAACGCTGGCTATATTTACAAACACAACTGCTTACAAACGGCAGATGTACAATGTTTGAAGTCCAACTCGAGTTTAATGGAAACAAATTTTAAACTGAAATTAGGATGTAAATATTTCGGGTTCCTTAAACAGCGGAGCGCTCTGCGTGGATTCTGTGTATTGTAATGGCTGTAAACGTCCAAACGATTCGAAGACAGGCACTGATGGGCGGGACAATGTAGCGACGTCATAAAAGTTGCCTTGGCGACGGGGCAGCACCGCTCTGTAATTCGCGAAAATTCGTTTACGCGCGGCCCCTGATTGGCTGGTCACTCGAGAATATGAATGGGATGGATTCGTGGAATACGTGCGTAAAAGGAGTGTGACGATGAAACGCAAAATCCACTGCTGAATTGAAACCTCTCTTACAGAAAAAAGCAACAACATCACGAAGTTAGAGACGGGATTAATTGGAAAGTTGCAGGAATCTACATGAAAATTAATTTATTTTTATTGGCAATAGTTTTTTTTAGGTTAACGACTCATGCTGTGGTTAATTTAATGGAAGTATGCAGAACAAAGAATAGTTTTCCCATTCCCATGTTAAATTTCAGTTGAAGTAGGCTATTTACGTGCAAAGTTAAATTAACAACTATACTTTTAGATATCTAAACATTAGTCATTGAATATTCTATTCTTTGATCTATTTAATTGATCTATTAAATTATTTGTAACATACATCAGCGAAAAACATCTGTTCATTTTGACTGTTGTTTATGCAAGTGTTTTTTAATCTTTTAAAAGCCACGAAATCCAGATACAATCTTCCAACAATGTAAGACAAATGTAAAGTTTCTTTTAGACCATTTTGAGGGATGTAAACAATAACAACGGTCCTTATGTATTTCCTGTTTTATATATATTTTTTATTTTAATCTATCTATCTATCTATCTATCTATCTATCTATCTATCTATCTATCTATCTATCTATCTATCTATCTATCTATCTATCTATCTATCTATCTATCTATCTATCTATCTATCTATTTTTTTCTAATAAGTTACATAATTACTAATTTTTGCATTGTTATATGATGAATAAAATGCATTAACATAAATATTATTTT
>CAIGQZ010000379.1:15221039-15238374 GCA_903798205.1 Danio tinwini
TTTTTTTTCCCAAATTTCTGTTTAACAGAGAGAAATTTTTTTTCAACACATTTCTAAACATAATAGTTTTAATAACTCATCTCTAATAACTGATTTATTTTATCTTTGACATGATGACAGTAAATAATATTTGACTAGATTTTTTTCAAGACACTTCTATACAGCTTAAAGTGACATTTAAAGGCTTAACTAGGTTAATTAGGTTAACTAGGCAGGTTAGGGTAATTAGGCAAGTATATTGTATGTTCTGTAGACTATGGAAAAAATAAATAGCTTAAAGGGGTTAAGAATTTTGACCTTAAAATGGGTTTTAAAAATTAAAAACTGCTTTGATTCTAGCCAAAATAAAACAAATAAGACTTTCTCCAGAAGAAAAAAATATTATCAGACATACTTTGAAAATTTCCTTGTTCTGTTAAACATCATCTGGGAAATATAAAAAAAAAATAAAAAATTTAAAGGGGGTTCAATAATTTTTATTGCAACTGTATATATATAACTAAAATTTATGATTGTTATCCTTGCTTTTAAATTTTAGGCCTGGCAGAAATTTTAAACCTGGCAGAAAAATAGTTTTGCATTTAATAATCATGCTTAACCATACCATTTACAAAAAAAAAAAAGAATGATAATAATAAAAAACTTCCCACCTTTCATACTTGTGAATCATCCCCTCATTTGGCACTTTAAAGAAGAAAAACAAATTGACAAGGTCAGACAGAATACAACAATTTTATTATTTATTCCAATAGCTAATAAACATCTGGATTCAAGAAAAGTCCAGAGTGAATGATGTGATGCAGAACAATCACATTTATTTTGGACAAGTAGACAAAGAGTCAGTTAATTTGAGAATGATTCTCCTCAGAAGAAACTAGGGGGACAGAAAAATAATGGCAAGATCAAATACTTTACATATATAAAAAACGCTAATTTGCGTGTTGTTGCTTCCTTCCAATATAAATAGTACATTCCACTAATTGTAAAGACCCACTATAAATCATGTGGCTCACACGCTACACATCAGATCCTCCAACTATATCTCTCCCACATGAAGACTGAAGGTGAATATGGGGATCTTGAAAAATGAAAAAACTGGGTAAACACACAACATGTAATCAAGAAAAGGAGATTGGCTGCAAAATGAAGCTGACACGACTTACTGTGGGTAAAGAGACAATGCTACCCTGCCTATTATTGAAGCCTCTGGGCTAACAAGATTTCAGTTTTAACTTTGCTTCTAGCAGAAAGTGAAATAAGAGCAAGTTCCCTGAGAGGATAAAATATGTAATGAAGCAAAATGGAAGGGAAAATCTCACATAGTTGTGCCCGTTAATCACAGATGACACCAGTAACTCGTTCACACCAATAACAATAACTATATTGATACAATTAAAAAAAGAAAACTCAAATTTTTTGGATATATGATAATAACTCCCCTTGAGTTTTAACATTTTTGAAGCCATTCAGATAATCTCCCTTGATCACTTTTAGCTTAGCTTAGCATAAATTATTGAATTGGATTAGACTATCAGCATCTCACAAAAAAAGGTTTTCTATTTAAAGGGGATCTATTATGCTCGTTTTTACAAGATGTAAAATAAGTATTTAATAAATAAGTGTGTATGTGAAGTTTCAGCTCAAAATACCCTACAAATAATGTTTTCTTACTCTTTGAAATAGCTTCTTTTAAGCTTTGATCCTAATTGTGCCATTTTGGTGACTGTTGCTTTAAATTCAAATGAGATTGTGCTCACAGCCCTCTTTTCAAAAGAGGGTGGAGCTACAAATGCCTATGTGTCAGCATAGTGGGAGAATCAAAAACAAGACTAACATCCCATGCTAATGAGGGAGAGATAGTCACTAATGGGCGGGACATCCCACTATGATGACATGTACAAAGAGAGAAAGTCAATCAGTGTGTTTCTGCAGACTGTTTTTACGAAGTGTGATTATAAAAAATAAAATGAATAATTTTTTTATTATTAAAAGCAGGTTTTAAATCACAGCCTGTTGCCTTACAACAGTGTTTTAACCCTTTATAAAAGTAATTGTTGCATAACAGACCCCCTTCAAAGCTCAACTCTTCTGTAGTTACATCGTGTAGACCAACGGAAATTGAAAAGTTATTTTCTAGGCTGAAATCGCTAGGAAATATACTCTCATTCTGGCATAACCTTGCTGCTGTACCATGGCTGCAGCAGGTGCAATGATATTACACATCACCTGAATAGATGGTGAATTGTAAAATGATCCTATTTCCAAAAGTGGATTGTTCGATTAGCAAAGCAACCTCTGAATTATTTTTCACTCTTTTTCAATATTAGTCCACTTGAAAGACTAAAGCTGATTTTCCATTGTGTGGTATGGTTCGGTTTTGCTTGGCATAGTTTGCATTTCCACTGCAGTTTAATACTGCTTAAAGTGGTGATTTTACTGTAATTAGAGCTGTTCACATCTTCAAATTCTTGAATTCTAAATAGGGGACAAGTGAATGAATTTATTGTGGTCATGTGGTACAAGTTGTAGCTCTCTGAAAATTCCCCATTTGCATTTTAAAGAAACATGTTGCTTTTTACTATATCCAGGATCTTGGAACAATGAGATGACGTGAATGCAACTATTCATTCGGCATGACCCTCACAACTGCAATATGGATCATTTCTAGTCTTCCAACATTTGATCCAATCCCAAATGGCAAATTTCATGAGCACTTGTAGTCTTGCAAAGATTGGATGTTTTTTTTTTCTGACTTCTGCCAGCAGGTCTGTACAACTTTCAAAGTAACATGCGGTGCACATGGTAGGTCACCATTTTGGACACCACTACACTACTGTGATCTGCCTATTTTAAGGGTTAGTTCACCCAAAAATGAAAATTTACTCAACTTGAAGTGGGTTGGAACTTTTAAAAGTGTATTTCTTCTGTTGGACACTAAAGAAGATATTTTGAAGAAAGCTGAAAACCTGTAACCATTTACTTCCATTGTAGGAAAACAAAAACTATGAAAATCAATAGTTACAGGTTTCCAACATTTTCTTCTTTTGTGTTTAGCAGAAGATAGAAACACATAAAGGTTTAAAACAAGGGTACGTAAAGATGACAGAATTTTCATTTTTGGGTGAACTATCCCTTTAGTGTTAACATGCTTTATGGCAGCCTAGATTGGCTGTGAGGGTTTTTGTTAATCAGCTAGGGGAAATCATTCTGCAAGGCAATATCATTATGCTTGTGATGTGGAGTCTGCTATTTATTTAAATTTGGAACCATTTTGGTTTTGTTAACATAGTTATCGTCCTTGGTATGAACATGCCTTTACCTCTCTCAATAAGGTTTTGCTGTAATAAAACCTTTTTTTTTCTTCCAGTTCACATCATTTTCAAAACTGCCTACACTGCACCATACAAAATGATCTAGAAAACAACAAACTTGCATGGGCACCATAACATTTCATAATGGCTATTATTACTCTTGACAGAACATATAATTATGTGATGCCTAAGGAGACCGATATAATTTGTACTATGTCAAAAGGTGATGTAATAGGTAAGAGACTTCATATACATAATAATGCCCTTTAAATAAAACTGTCATGCCCCATTAGTCATATTTAGTACGTTTTAGGAGCTCAGAAGTGAATCAGTTATATCATACAATGGTCTCTCAGCACATATTACACTGTAACGCAATGGTTTTAAACTAACAGACTGAACTGTTGGACAACCTGATGTACATGAAGTCAAAACAAACACATCATCACACAGTGTGTTCCCATGGGCTATTTTGCACTGAATCAATACTGAGATGCACAACACTCAAAGCAACATAATGGCACATTCTTATTGGTGGCGATGTCTGATCTTATAGTCACATGACCTACTGGAAGCACAGCAGAAGGGGAAATTGTTCAGTGTGATTTGCGAAAAAAGCAAAGCACACAGCAGCGTTTGGTTGGTTCAAGGACAGCATTATGCATTCTGTTGATTTCAAAAATACCAGAAGATAAGATGGCAACTATACTGGCTTAAACAAGCAATATAATCACATTTCATGAAAAAAACTCTAATGTTTTATGAAACAGATATGGCAGTGCAAATATGAGGACCTTTTTTGACTGAAATCTATATTTTTGTCATTAAAGATGAACTACACAGTGTGCTCTAGTATCTAAATGAACGATTTTGATTTAACTGATGCAAAGGTAGTATGAAAATGGACTATTCAGCACCCTAAAATCACATCAGACCTGAATGTTTTCTTTTCCTTAAAGGGAAAGTGCAATCAAACATGAATATCTGCAGTCAATTTACTCAGACAATCCAAGATGCAGGTGACTTATTTCTTCAGAAGAGCATTAAAGAAGATTTTTAGCCAAAACTTTGGTCCTTGGTGATTCATAAAATGCAAAAGTCTTCACCTAACAGCAATATATACAGTACATCCAAAAAAGATGAATACATGTGACTAATCTAATGTAAAAAAATTAAATATTGCCAAAACAAATTAAAGTCAGCACCAATAGCCTAGTGGTACTGTGCACCGACATATAGCACAGAAGTGCTCACGGCGACCCGAGTTTGATTTCTAGCTCTAGGTACTTTGCCGATCCTTCTTCACTCTCTCTGCTCCCAATGCTTTCTTGTCTGAATCTCCACTGTCCTATATCATAATAAAGGTGAAATTAAAAAAAAAAAATTATTATAAAAAAAATAAAAATAACAATAAATTACGGAAAAAAACGGCATGTTTGAAAAGGTCTTTATGCCTCACTCATAACATTCAGCCGATTCGAACGTCTTTACTCGACTGAATGGGCGTTACCAGTGGTTATCAGCTGATAGATATGGGCCAGTAGGGGCCTTCGCACCTTTTTGATAGGCTCAGAAGGCTGTTATCATCCATCCAACACAGTTTATCAGCTATAGATCACATACGGCAAGTTATCGTAAATTATTTATATTTATAAAATTTCCCATTAACTGTATTTTATTTACGTCTACCCCTACCCCAACCCTAAACCCAACCGTCCCAGTAATGTAAGAACAGATCTGGAGTCTTCTTTATTAGTATAGCTGATTAACCACAAAAGGTTAAGAGCGGGTGTAACATTGGCCTTTTAAATGTTAAAAATATGTAATCCATGCTGAGTAGATATAATAAATCAACAAGTGTTATTTACAGGTGAGCAAATTACGCAGTTCATGACTGGAATTTGGTAATAATGCTTAAAGTTTTTGCACAAAGCAATGGTTTTGCTTTAAAAAATCCCAATGCATTATCATATAAGCCATGTAAATTAATTAAATTTTGCCTGAATATGTTTTTTTTTGTTTATTTAATCTTGCTTTATGAATATGAATCGCCAAAGACCATATTCATTCATTCATTTATTTTCCATCAGCTTAGTCCCTGATTTATCAGGGGTCACCATCAGAATGGACCACCAACTATTTTGGCATACCTTTTAGGCAGCAGATACCTTTCCAGCTGCAACCCAGTACTGGGAAACACCCATACAATTTTGTTTACCCAATTCACCTATAGTGCATGTCTTTGAACTGTGGGGGAAACTGGAGCACCCAGAAGAAACCCACATGAACACGGGGAGAACATGCAAACTCCACACAGAAATGCCAACTGACCCAGCTGGGACTCATACAAGCAACTTTCCTGCTATGAGGTGACAATGCTAGCCACTGAGCCACCAAAGCCCTCCAAAGACCACAGTTTCGGCTAAAAATGCTCTTTTTTTGTTCTGAAGAACAAAAGAACCTACATAACAGCAAATACATTTTTGGGTGAACTATGCCTTTAAAAACAATGATATAAAAGAGAAGAAAGAGTTTTTGAGTAATGAATGCGGTGACCTGGGTACATTCATTGAGGAAACACTTTTCATGTTTAATGTGCAGATTAGACTCCTAAAAATTGGGTAGGTAGAGTCCATTAAGAAATAAGGAAATTGTTACATACTAATGCATTGAAACAACTGACCGTCATTTGTCATCTCTCGACACTATAATAAACCCCAAAAATAAAACTATCAAAACATTGTCAAGTCAAAATCAACATAAATGGGGAAAGAAACTCCTCAGTTAAATGATGCATTTGAAAAACATAAAAGGGAATTTCGTCTCAGCTAACTGGGGATACAACTGAAAAAGTACATACCTGGAAATCAGTACAATAGCTGTTGAGTTTTACATTTGAAACCAAATATTAACAAACAGTTACAATACAATAATTTTAATAGTAATCAAACGTAGGTAACAATAATCTTAGGCTCGCAAAAAGGCTGCTACAAAATGATCATACGGTCAGTCCTGCCTCGGCTGTTCCTCTGGAGTCTGGGAGTCTTGCTTGGCATTGAGCAAAGCACCGGAGCCACTGACAGAAGGAGCAGTCAGCCATGGGTCATTCTCAGGTCACCATGGAAAGCCTAATTTCCCAACAGCACCGAAGGATCTGGAATGAAATTTGCAAGAGGTTTGGTACTAATTAACATCCGTGTCATTTACAGGATTATTACACGAGTGGATTGAGTATAGAGTGAAACATTCATATAATTTTTAAGATGATTAATCAACAGGACTGCCTTTTAAAAACAAAATAATACAAAAGGAAAGAAAATCAGGGATGCATGAGACATTCACCATGATAGTGGTTCCTTTTGTGGCTCCTCCTCTTCCTGTGCAGCCAATCGTCTGAGCTGACGTTCTTCATCTGGAAAGACAAACACATCAACATCCCAAATTAAGACATTCAATCCTGAATTTGGGCTGCACACAGCAAAAAAATGCTTTTCTTACTTAGAGATTTTGTCCTGTTTCTAGTCCAAATATATATAAAATTCTAAAATTAAAAAGCATTTTCTAGGGAAATAAAAATATTGTCTTGTTTTCAAAAATAATAGGCTGTATTTTAACGATCATGGTGCAAAAACATTAAGGATGTGTTCGAATCCACTTTTGCTATTTTAAGGGTGAAAAAATTCCGTTTGCACCCCGACGCATGGTCTAACAGGGTTGTTAACAGTGCTTATTCTCTTAATGAGCTACAGGTGTGTTTTGAGCATAAAACCATTAAGCATTAAACCAATCAGTCTCCTCTTCCATTCCCTTTAGAAGTCAGTTGCATCGTGCCATGGTATATTTGCTATTTACATGGCGGACTTTGTAAGTGAAAAAACTGAACGCTTCATTAGCGAGAAAACAGTTAAATAGACCATCTGCAGCACGAGATTAAAGAATGAGCCTCCTCCATTCAGCATCTTTACTTTCTCTTTACTTTCATAGATAAGGAAACGTTGTGCAAACTCCACTAAAGACATCCATTAGCCTACATATTTTGTTTGTTAAGCTCAAAGATTTGTTTCAAAACTAAATTCAAAAACTGTAAACACTGTTTCTAAATTCTGTTCTAATTTCTAGCAAAGGAATAAATAAACAATAATAACGAAGTGTGGTCAAAAAACTGAGTTATATCCAAACACACATCCTATTCTTAAGCACCCTATGGTGATGCATACGTCTCCAAAACCCAATAGGTGGACAAATATAAACTTGATTTTATTAAAACAAATATAAATATGCATATAATAAATATTACAACTAATAATAATAACAACATTATACAAATGCAAACTGTCATGAATAAACTGAAAAAGACCCCCGAGATGAGGCATGGAGGTAGTGGTTTTTATATTTATGTAGAAAATAATCCTTAATTTTTTTGTCATATGTAAAGATATTTGTGTATTGCTGTACATCCTGTGTGTATTAAGCAATGTGTAAGCATTTGGACCCGCATAGACGTATATGTAACTAACACGCTCTGCGATGGACTTTAGACTAGCTTTTAGTTGGTCAATGGCGCAGCCTACTTCAGTTCTTCAAAATAGCAACGCACCAACAATGTGCCTTAACACACCTCTATTTTAGACCAGCACACCCATGAGTTCACAAAGTGGCACAAATGGATTTGCTATTTAAACAACGTGGTGCAAAACGTGAAAATTACTGTAGTGCTGGTCTGGATATAGCAACAAGCCATACACGTCTCGAGCCTTATTGCGCCAGGTGTATGATAGGGCCCAATATGTGAGTTTTTCAATAAAACAAGCTGAATAATCTGCCAATGGGGTTAGCAATATACACTCACTTTGCTTGACTTAAGGAAAAAACTCACTTTGTTTTAACAAATTATATCTGAAAACATGAAAAACATGAAAAAAATGTTTTGCTTGTCTAGAAAATGCTTCTTAATTTAATAATTTTTGATATTTGGACTAGAAACAAGACAAAACCTAAATAAGCATTTTTTGCAATGCATACACTACAATTTATTATGTGACCTTAATCATTTAAAATAATAGATTAAAGGCTGTATAAATAAAACAATAATAAAAGTTTAAAAGTGAAAAAAAGTTTAGAAGTAAAGAATTTTTTTTGTAAAATCTAAAAATAATATTATTATTTTTTTAAAATGGAAAGTGTTCATGTGATGGTAAAGCTAAATAGTTTACAACAACATTCAACTCTTTCCAAAATGCTGATTTGCTGTTCATGAAACATTTCATATTATCAATTTTGAAAACAGTTGTGCCGCCAAGTAGTTTTGTTTCGATTTATTTACGTTTATTAATGTTTGTAAACATTTATTTATGGAAATATTTTATGAACAGAAAGGTAAAAACATTATGATAAAAGAAAGGCATTTATCTAAATTAGAAAGAATTAACAACAACGGAAAACTCATTTTAATCGATTAAACAATTCAACAAAAAACTATATTATTCGCACTTTATTATATTAATACATGAATATATTTATATAACATCTAATGAAACAGACACACACTTACACACACACTATTAAGCAATACAAGTAATAAACTCCCCCCAAGGAAACACACTTCAATCCAACACCCAGAGACATAAAGAAAATATGGTCTAGAGAATTGGACAACAAGTCTTACCACACGGGTTTCCTTCTACATCATCTAGAAGGTTGGCAGTGGAGTTGGCTGTGCCCAATCTGAGAAAGTGCAGTTAAAGTATACAGCTGACACCAAATTTACTCTACTAAACTTAATCAAAATCAGTGTGCCAAGACTCACAAAATAACATTTACTGGACAATGCCTAACAGCAAAAACAGCATCATAACTAATGCTGAATCTCAAAAATATTCATATTTCTCTCACACTGTCTTTGTCCTAATTCTGAATACATTACTGATCCTAAAATATTCAGATGTTCTGCAGCTGAAGGATATGAATGATGCCGTAGCAGCGTTCTCCTTTTAGACTTCCTCCGCTTTGTCTTCTCTGAGAAACCTCTGGCAATTTCAAACAGCTTCTTCCTGGTTGCTACAGATGAATAGGCAACTGAAATGTTACTGTCCTAAAAGTAAAGTCCTAAAAAACAATTGTATTTTAGAAAAGACCCTTACATTTGCCCATGTGCTTAAGCTTGTCTCTGAAGAGAGCGTCATCTGTGCTGGCCTCTACAGATCCAGAAGCATAGTGGTCACCTGCGTGTCAGAAAAATGCAAATCATATTGAGGTCGCAAAGAACGCTACAAGGCCATTTTAAACCCATTAACATTTTTGTGATTATGTGATAACTTTACATATAAATAAGTTTAAATATGAATAATTAGGACACATTTAAAAAAGCATTATTTTATTTTATACTCCCAAATAATTTTTTTGCTGCTTGTTCAAACTACTTAATTAAAATGAGCTGAATCAACACAATTCTTGAGCTCTTTTTGGGTCAACTTACGCCGAGTTCAGACTGCATAATTTTAACGCCAATTTTGACTCGCTGACAGGTTTTGAGAAATTGCAGATAAATGCCTAAAATCACAGGCAAATCGGTGCTCGTTTGCGAGAGTAACAATCATACAGTGTGAACTATCAAAAACGCGATCTGAGACAATTGGCAATGAGTCGCAGACACACGTGAGATATTTGGCATGCTAAATATCTATACCTGTCGGCGATTTAAAATCATGCCGTGTGAAATGTGTTCTGATTGAAAATAACATCAGCGATCACCTTCAGCCAATGAGAAAGCAGCATCCACTAGTATGGGTATCTGCAGGCCAGTGGGAGGTTGGTGGAGTTGTTAAAAGGGGTTCTTTTTGATCTATTTGGACTCAAGAAATGGAGGACAAACTTGTGTAAATTTGGCAGGAGCATCCGTGTCTGTTTGAAGAATTGTGTTGCTTTAGCTAATTTTGAATAAGCAGTTTAAACAAATAGCAAATGTCATTTTTGAGTTTATGTTTTGGTCTCTTGTCTAGATGTTACAGATGTTTTTTTGTAATTTGACGCTCTTCAAAATAACAAATAATACATTTTAAATGTTATTTTTCAATCGTAGTAAAGAATGTTAAAAAAAAGGAATCTTAAAACAATGACAGGTTCAGTCAAGTAATGCATATTGTAGCAAAAGTCTAAATTCAAATGTATTCCGTTATTGACTATGCTAATTTGACTTGTAACAACTAATATGACTTGGGAGATACAGTAATTATATTACATTACCCCTTTAATATATTTAATACATTAATAACAATACAGGGTTTCTGCAGGTTTCACAGAGTTAAATTTAAAACTTTAAGACATTTTTATACAAGGCTAAATGCCAAAGATTTTATTTCAAATATTCCAGTTAGAAAAGACTTTCACTTGCCATGTCAAAAATGACTAAAATTTAAAACATTTTATAATACAATAATAATAATAATAATAATAATAATAATAATAATAATAAGAAGAAGAAGAAGAAGAAGAAGAAGAATGTAGTTTGAATTTTTTGTAATAATTTTTAAATACAGCCATTCACAAACCTTATAACCCTTACCAAGAATAGAACAAAACATAGCAGTCAATTACATCAGTCTACAATATCAATAATGATTTAATAATACAAAAATAATTAGGTCAGGTCAGTATCCTCAGCAGTAAATAAATGGGGAAATTTTAAGCAAATGTTACTGTAAGAAAAGTAATTAAAGGATATTTTAAAATAAAAGTTTAATTGAGGTGGATTGTATGGGTTTTACTCGTCATTTTTGAGTAGCTATACATGAACAAAGGAAAATTAAGACCTGTTAAAAAAAGATTTAAGACGTTTTAAGACATTAAGACCCCTGCAATAAGATTTTATATAAATATCCCATATTTTTGTCAATGGTTCCCTTTAAGTGTTAATGCAGTAAACTACAGTAATTAACCTGATCGATTTTTCAGCTGTTTTGCGATGTTTTGGCTGTTCTGCTTTGTGTGCTGTCTTGTAGAGAATGACAGCACTGATTAATCTGACTTTAAACTTGTTTAATTTGTGGTTTGTTTCAAAGAGTTTGGTAACAAACTAAAACACTGATCAACACAGCTGATTTCACAGCACAAATAATGTAAATGCCTGGTCCATTGAATTGCTGTGTTTTCTTTTTAGCCGAGCTGATTAAAGGTCCATGTGCTGCACAGTTTTAAACAAGTAGTACCGTTCGGTTCCATTTCACTTTTGATGTGTTCTGCTATGTATCCTATATGCAACAGAATGACATTGCTTATCACTTCAGCAAATTGGTAGTGGAACCAATGTCACTTCTGGCAAAATTCAGCCACACTGGCTGAAAAATGTGACCATTTATGTAGAGTTCACACTGAAGAGTTCACAATTGTTATCATACTGCATGTATATATGAGGTAGCTTTCATTTGCTGGTGTGTTCATGTTCATGTCTTTACTATAGGAAGATTTGCCTAACAACTGTCTGTATGTTGCATGTGAGAAGTGATAAGAAAATAACACATCCTCAGACAAGACATCGAAAAGATTTGGGTGTTCCTGCCAAAGTTCAGCAAACTCTCCCCATTTCTTTAGTACAAATGGAAAGAGAGTGAACCTTCTTGGAAAGCTATGTTTCCTGACACTGTGGTCTATAACTTCTCCCCAAACTCCCCGCTGCCTTTCTTGCTCTTTCATTGGCTGTAGTTCATCATTAGGCCAACATGAAAAATTGCGCCCACAGATTTTTTTTTTGTCAAGAATAAAATTATTTATTTACTGATGTAATTGTGTGTAAATACATATTTATTTAGTTCTTATAAACATTTTATTACTATTATTAAATAATATGTAAATATTTAGGTGATTTTTGTACGAATACAACTTGTAAACAAGTATTTTCAATGCCTTTTAGTGGATGTGTTATATAAGAGAGCTTATATGGCTGTTTACCCAAGTAACATTTTTAAAATTGTATTTATGTAAATGTGTGTAAATACCTATTCATAAAGTTTTTATATACATGTTATTACTATTATTAAATAATATGCAAATATTTAAATGATTTAGACACAAGTACAACTTGTGAAGCAGTATTTTTAATTACTTTTAGTGGATTTATTATATGAGAGAGCTATTATGACTTTAATAACCCAAATACATTTTTTTGTAAATAGTATGTTTTAGAACTCAGCTCTTTTACTATAATTTTCTGCACAAAAACAAAAAAAAGTCTGCCTATTCTGCCTGGGTCTAGTCATCGCCAATGTACTTTTCAGTGAGAACTCTTTTCACAAAGCAAGATTTTGAATCACAGACAGGTCCAGATATTTAGCATGCAAAATATTTCATGAATTCTCTCTGATCATGTCTTTGATAATTCACGCTGCATGACTCTTAATCAGATGAAGTGCCTCAGATTCAGGCTTTTGCTGGCACGTTTACAAAACCCGCCAGGGAGTGAAAACTGTGACTAAAATCATGCAGTGTGAACTTGGCATAATAGTTGCATTCTGAAGCCCTGCAGAAGTAATCGAATAAACATCCTATCAGAATGGTTTTGAGAATACAAGAGTACATGGATCATTTTCACAATATTGTCATTTTTATGTAATTTCTTTCAAGGATGTAAAGGAAAACCTTTCTTTTTTTTAAATACATTGTTATCATGTAAACATGCTAACAGTGTGGAAAAAAACCTTTAAGAATACTAATCTGGACAAACTAAAACATTTCCATAAGAATGGCTCCAATAGGGGTGCCTAGAAGTGTTGGAAAATTATGCATATGCACAGACACGCAAACATGCACAGACACAGTGAATGATATCTACCTGTGGAGTTCTCCATGCTAGCTGATGAATGACTGGATTTGGATTTCTTTGACTCGTATTTCAATCGATCTAAAACATAGAAGGCAGGTGTTACGGAAGGAAAACTAGCCGTTCTTCATTTAACTACGATATGAACTGTCCCGAGGACTGTTTATATCAATAATTAATGTGTAAAAGGTGTATGACAAAGCATAACAATATCTCGCTGTGTGAGAAAAAAACAAAACAGTCAGTGTCTATGAAATTAGCATTAGAATTGACTCTTCAGGATTTGTGGAGGTGGAACTGTGAAAGGAGGGGAAGTGGAGTATGTCAGAAAGTGCTCATTGTCTGGTTTAGCGTGTGGGCGAGTGTCTTCCTACCTCTTTCCAACGCAATAAGGAACTCGCGGTTCCTCTGCAGCTCCTTCATGAACTCCTCGTTTTGCAGGAAGAGAGCAATACGTTCATCTTCCAAATATTGCTTTAGTTTGCGCTCCTGCTCTGAAGCCCCAGCGGCTGTTCCCGCTGCGGCCTCCACTTTCTGGGTTACTGAGGCGGATGAGGAGGAAGTGGAGGAGGAAGGGTTGGAAGTGCTACTCTGAGAGCCCTGCAAAATTGAAGGGTGAAGTAAAAACATTACTCTTATAAAAAAAGTTTACCAACTAGAAAAACTTGTCAAACTTAATAAACAGGGTTGTTGTAGAAAACATAGTTTCTCGACATTCTCATTCTCATTGCCAGGATGTTGTTCATAAACAAAATATTTTAAGAAAGTTGTCTACTGCAATAATATTTTTTTAGACAGCTTAAGAAAAAAATTCAGTTCTCTATAAAAACTAATTCATCCATCAAATACATAAAAATATGAAATAATATAAAAGGGTTCCCCACTCTTTCATGAACAGCAGATTCCAGGATTTTCAAGAACTTTTTAAAGCAATCAATTAATCAAATTCAATACTGGTAATATTCAAAAGAGCTTTGTGAAATATTGCTCAAATGTACATTATTTGCCATTTTAATTTAGGATTTTAAATTAAGAATTTCTCAGTTTTTTGTTCAGTTTTTGAAACCAAAACAGGACAATTGTTGAAATAACACCATAAACTATAAATTCAAGCAATTTCAATAACCTACGTTTGATTTTAAGTACTGTCCAGGCCTTGAATACATATAAATTCAAGCACTTTTAAGAAACATGGTAACCCTGTATACATATTTATATATATAAAATAAATTAAGGCGCATTTCAGACTCTCCTTAGGTATTTTACTAATATATAATTCATTTTGGACACACGTTATAACCTATATCTAAGATAAAAAAAGACTGTATTATTTTTGCTTTAATATTTATCATTTTTTATGAATAAACACTATATCGGGTGACACGGTGGCTCAGTGGTTAGCACTGTTGCCTCACAGCAAGAAGATTGCTGGTTCGAGTCCCAGCTCGGTCAGTTGGCATTCCTGTGTGGAGTTTGCATGTTCTCCCTGTGTTGGCATGGGTTTCCTCCGGGTGCTCTGGTTTCCTCCACAGTCCAAAGACATGTGCTATAGGTAAATTGAATAAACTAAATTGACTGTAGTGTATGTGTGTGTGAATGTCTGTGTATGAGTGTTTCCCAGTACTGGGTTGCAGCTAGAAGGGCATCTGCTGTGTAAAACATATGCTGGGTAAGTTGGCGGTTCATTCCGCTGTAACGACCCCTGATGAATAAAGGTACTAGGCTGAAGGAAAATGAATGAATGAATTAAATACTACATAATTTAAACAGTATTTTTTATTATTTAAAATACTTTTATACATGCCAATTTAATTTTACACACAGCTCAATTTCCATGCATTTTCCCCACCCCTTTAATTGGAAGGTTATAACTGGCCAAGATAACTAGCTTAAAGTACTGGTATCTATTGACTTGCATCTTATTAATCACTAGGTAGCACAATTTCAGCAAAAAAAAACTACTTTAATGTTAGAAAAATAGTCACACCCACACATTGGATGGCCTGAGGGTGACTAAATGAACAGCAATGTTTTATTTAAAGGCAAAATATCCTTTTGCTGGAATGAAAATATGCTTAAAATAGCTTTGCTTTATTTATTTATTTGTTTATTTATTTATGTTTGACAATGTCCTAGACTACTATAATACCATGAGAAAGTCATGGCTTCATAGTGAACACAAAAACATTGGTTTATATTTGAATCCTCATCATGCAAGATGACTGCATCTGTATAATGGAACAAGGATGTCATTAGAGTTAATAAAGCCATTTAGAAAGCAAGATATGGAATGAGAGTTTAAAGGCAAATGCTTATTGGCCTCCCTGCTCCACCTCTTTAATGCATTTGCAAGTTTTAATGATCTCTAATGATGTTTCTGAACCATTAATGGTTTTTTGATATCACTGGATAGCAAAAGAGCTTGAGCAAAATCAAAAGGCAAAAAGTTTTGGCACCAAGCATTGATATGATGATTAGAAAGTTTAAAAGAACTTATTTTATTTAAAGCTTCTATGAGGTGCTTTGAAACATGCACTTATTTATTTAAAAATCTGATGTAATCTCAACTGAAACATGAATGATGGTGGGACATATAGCAGCTTCTCTGCTTGATAAAAACATCCAATAGCATTTCATTTTTTTATCACAGCTCTCTCAGTGAGAGTGGTTGGGATCAAACGCATCAAATGAAAAGTTTCTTGAAGGAGGCAGGACATGTCAGATACTATAGAGCATTTCATTGGTCAGAAGATTTGATGAGAAACTGAAGTATAAGGTGATGTAAAAACAACCCAAAAAATGATTCTTTTAGGCGGAAGTGACAAAATGCAAGCTTTGGATGTTTATATCAGGTTCATATTTTCTAAATGTGAAATTTGTCACTGTTTTGGAGCACACTAGCTTTCAGATATGCTTAAAACCAACTGATACTAACATCTAAAAAAAAACTTAATTTTAATTTAACAAGACCTTTAAATAAAAAATTTAGTGACACTATATATGATGAGGGATTTTAAAATTAATTTTACACAACTTTGCAGAATAAATACAGTCATTTCTTTCAAACGTGTTTCCCTTCCATCAATGCTCACCTGTATGCTGTCTAACTGTTGAGGCAGGATTCGCAGGAAGTCGTCAGGCAGATTGCCAAGTAATGGAGGGTTCCAGTTTTTATAACCTTGTACTTGCCTGTGTCCAGGGGGAGGCTGGGCCTCGAATCTACAAGATAACAGAGCCCAGTGTCACTGACCCTCATTTTATTAGCACAGTGAAAAAAAAGATTTCTGCAAAATTGTTGTAAACATTTATATCTGTTGAATTTAAACAAACAAATTAAATTTATTAATGTTCAACTTAATTTGTTTGTTTAAATTTAGCCAAAATAAATTGTTTACAACCGTAAAAAAATTTTTAACGTAAAAAAAAGTAAATACAAGGAATCATCTGAATCATTTTTTTCAGTGCAGCTCTCAAATATCACATCGTCTTAATTCAATTACAGCTGCTACAATGTGTCTCACACTTTCAGTACTTTCAGTGCATCCATGGATAAATGGAATTACATGCATGCTGGTAATTAGACCACGAAAACAATACTTAACAGGAACTGCAGTTTGCTTTCTGAACACCAGGGGGCATCAATTACAGAACTGTGACTAAAGGAGACCCCATCTGCTTTTTTGAGTCTGGATCATTTTAAAGCCCCTTTGGTTGGAGGTGGAAATAAACATAAGTAGAGAACATGTTTTTACCTGGGTGGAGGAACAGGAGGAGCTTCAGGGTATTTCCGGTCATATATGTGCATGTCATATGTTGGTGGTGAATAGACAGGTGGTGGCTCTTCATCTGAGCTGTCTGGCTCGAGAGTCCGTTCAAGAATCTGATAATAATAAAAAAAAGTCAAACTTATTGCAATTAGTAGCAACAAGAAACTTTCAAAACAAATGTACATAATGTAGTCACTTATGTAACATTAGCCAGCCAAAAAAACTGTAATATGAGTAATGCGTTTCTTTACTCTTCTTTGGCAGCAGGTTGATAATAATATAAATCTCAAATAGTATTGGCTTAAAACTAATTGTTTTTAACCAAGTTTGTTAATATTTCATATTTAAATTAATATTGTAAGTATTTAAATTTACAAATTCATAACAAATGCTAAATTTACTCCAGCATATGTATACCTGAAAAGGTACTGTTTCCAACACATGCA
>CAIGQZ010000379.1:15244760-15273768 GCA_903798205.1 Danio tinwini
ACACACACACACACACACACACACACACACACACACACAAACACACAAACACACAAACACAAACAAACACAAACACACACACAATTTTCTCATTAATCCTTTCTTATCACATGCTAATTGACCCTTCGCTAAGCCCCGCCCTCCTTAGTTACTATTGCTAGGTGTGTCAAGCTTTCGTGCCTGGCAATTATATTACAATGTGTATGCGCTGGTGTCAGACATTCCCAGGTATATAATAAGTCATTTTTGGCGAACAGGTGAGATAACTGAAAAGGCCAGACAAAAAAAGGACTGCAGCATGCATTAATTAAATCAAAATTGAAGCTAGGTTAGCTTAACCGCCTCATGCGCTGACCATTCAACAGCTTAGTTCACAGCAGGAGAGGTGAAATTTAAAAACAATCTCTAATTATAACAAATTAAACTGTGATTTCTCTATTTTAGCCAAAAAGCCTGAGACTAATTGTTGTGCAATGAAATATAGCGCTACTATCCCACGAGGAAACACACATAGACAGTGCTTCTACATCATTCATTCATAGAAAGAATAGCCAGAAAGAAGAAATTAATGAATTTGTACCAAATATTAGCATCACTGACCCATAACAATGTACAGTAAGTTACCTATAACTGTTAGTATGTTTGTGTGCTCTTTATAAATTACTGAAAAACAGCTGCGGGTAACGTTAAAGTATATTGATCACAAGTGCTCAGTTTGTGATCACATCTCTGTTTTGTTCTGTTGATTTGTAATTTCAAATAGTCGTAGTTTGAAACAGATGGAAATATGACTACAATGATGGAAAAATAACTACAATGGCGAGGGCTTAAACGGAGCAGTGCTCATAATAGAGCAAAAAAAGAGAAAAAGACAGCTGTGAAACATAACCTGCTTTGTACTTTTGTAGGAAACAGGTTAGATCGTTTTAGGGTAACGTGAGAGGTGTGCGAGTTATTGCCGTCGGTCTATTACTGACTGTGTCAGAAATATCAAAACAAAACCAACTTAACTCCGCTCCTTTAGCACCCCTCACAGAGCTTGATCCACGCTGACATTTCTTCCCTTGAGTTTTAGGTTTTGAAAACTGAAAAAAATTCCACCACCCCGTTCAAACTTTTAGAACATCAGCGTCAGATTTGCACAATCCATAAGCACAACGCTTTGGCTTGTTTCCCTCGCTCGAAAGCTTGACAGAGCCAGTCGGCACAATAGCCTAGTGGTTAGCGCACCGACATATGGTGCAGTAGCACGTCAGGGCGTCCCGAGTTCGAATCATGGACATTTCCCTACACTATCCCCCTCTCTCTCTCTCCAACTTCGTTTCCTGTCTCAATACTGTCCTATCAAATAAAGGCAAAAAAAAAAAAAAAAGCTTGACAGAGCCCCTGCGCATATCTAAGGTTGCTAAGCCATGACTGGTGCGTGGTGGTTTTTGGGTGTGGCTTAGCGAAGGGTCAATTCAGAAACCATTTTAGTATGCTCGTGCATTTATCCATTTACATACTTTTGTTAATAACGCAAAAATAGCTACTATCACTTTACAGAAATTAATGCATCATTTTAACAAAACCCTGATTGACTTTATCCAGATACTGTAACCTTATTCACAAACACAAATATCTATAATAGGGCTCCACGATATTGGAAAAATCTGACAATGCGATATGTTGTTTTTCTGCTATATATATTGCGATATGAATACAGTGTTACCACAAGGCTTGAATAGCTCATTAGCACAGAAATCATTAATTAGGATTGATTGGGGTGATTTTCTTAGGGGGGCATATCATGTATAAAAAAATAATAAGCTACATAATAAACTGAAAACAAAACATAATTACAATAGCTACAACAACAACAAAAAAGTAAAATATACAGTGCTTAATAGTTTTCCGAAGAGCCAAACAGTATAGAAATCGTAAATGCAATGTAAAATAACACTGTATAGTCTTTATTGTATTTATTCAGTAAAATAATTCCTCACTAAAGTTGTGAACAAACGTACTTTTTGTGCCCGAATGCTTTAAACTCTCTTGAAATGGCTTTAATGATGCAAATGATAAACTGTCACTCTGTTACGGTTATACTTTGTGACTCCACAAATCTCATGTATTCTCAACTGTTGTGCTGATCAACTGAAATCCCAACTCAACATTGCATATCCTGCGATGTGACTATAGCAGACACACGCATTGCAATATGGATACTCCGATACATTGTGAAACCCTAATCTAAAACCAGCAAAACTCACAATGCTCAAAATTACAAATATTTACAATCACAAGGCACAAAAATACACCAGATCAATACATGTAGTATATAGTGACAACACAGCCCTGGTCCAGTAGGTCATGTGATAGTCTGACCATCTGGCCTCCGCACTGGCCATATAGGGGATCGGTGATCACATAACATCAGTGCAGTTCAGTAACAGAACTAGCTTGGAGGAACTGTGGCGAGAGAAGTCTAGTGTAACACTCATCACGTCACTAAAAGAGAGAATTCACACAGACACATGAACAAGAAAAAGACAGACAGTGTTCACCTCACATTGTAAGGCCTGGATTAGCACTAAACAATATATGAAACTGCAGTGCCATTTTGGACAGTAATTTAAGAGAGAAAAACCCAGTCTTTGGTATCATTTTAAAGTTTGTTGTAGAGAATATATTGTAATTAAATATATAATGAAATAATGATGATAGCATAATAAAATAGCATATGGTTTCTATTCCTGTGTATATGTGCAGGATAGTGTTGCATACACTTTATTTTCCTGCTCACTAAAGGGTTTAAAAAATATTGATTTGTATAAAAATAATTTTATTACGTGAAACTAAAGTACCTGTGGAGATAAAGACAGAAAACTAGCTGCCAAGGACAGGGTTATTCAATAATTTATTGATATGATATAATCAAACTAAAGCTTAAATGTAAAAGGAATGGTATATTTATCATATGAATGAAATTAATTCTTCACAATTTAGAAAATTGTTAACAATTTTAGAAAAAAAATATTAGGAAAACAATAACAAATGCATAAAGATAATACTAGAGAGTACAACAGGGTATATTGATGAAAGAAGAATTCAACATGTTTCAATGAAGAAAAAGTGTGGAGTGCATAACTGATGCATAAAGCTGGATTTATATTTTCGCCTGGTGCCGCATCGCACACCTCCGCTGACTGAGCATGCACCTCGCGAAATGGACAAGGCTTTTATACTTGCTGCTTTCACAGTTGTGATGTTCTTTAAAACGACAGGAGACGGTCAAAAGAAACTGACCGTAAAGTAAGACGGATAAACAGAGAAGTAGAAAGTTTCCGTAACTACGTCATATCATTAATATCATTCAAATATTTTTAAAATATATATAAATATAGATTATTTGAATGATTATAAGGATCTTTATAACCATTTAATATTTTTAAATCAAATTTGATTGCTTTTGTTCATATCTCGGACAGTTTTACCTATTAAAGTTTAATAAAGTCATAATGACAACAGAACATGGATTGCTCTACAAATATATTTTTATTATGGCAAAAATAAAAGCAAAAAAAGCAGACTTACTAAAAAATACTGATGTTTTTTAGATTTAGCCCACTCCACAATTCACACATTACTGTCTGGCAAGCTTCTGTCCTATACTTATGCTAAAAGGGCAATAATGGTCCAACATTCCTGACCATTATCACCAATAAAGCCTAGAAAAACAGGCATCAGTATATTGTAAACCGATAGAGGTTCAAAATGTTCCTTTCCAGTTATCAAAGAAATAATTTGTTCCCCAATTATAGTTTTGTAGCTATTAAATTTTTTTCAATTCAAAATTGTAATATATACATCAGTGTAAGACCTATGACTGGTGGAAAAACATATTTCTGTAATTGTGTACCCGGGTCTACACTTTTGCAAGGGCCTCGTTTGGCTTTAACAATCCTATCCCTCAGGTTTTTCCAAACCTTTTAACAAAAACTTTCCTCCTTTCTCACGACTGTTGCAATTTCTAGCCAAGAATTATTGATCACCTGGTTATCTCTATGATCACGGATCACAAAGATGTCTCTACAGTCGTACAGTTTCAGACAAAATCTCTTCAAAGTGGTTCATATTTAACTCAAATCAAACGCGGCGCCACGCGCACTGTTCGCCCGAATCTCAAAAAAAAAAAACATGTGCTCCACCAACCGAAATCATGTCGCGGGCACCCAAAGTGAACCTCCCCAAACTCTGCGTTGGCGTTACATTCTCCGCGCGCACTCAATCGAACTAGCGGACATGTCGAGCATAAACCAGGCTTAGGAAGTTAACCTAACCAATGTAATACTTAAAACATTACTGTGCCTCTCTCAATCTGGAGTGTGTTTCCGAAAACCATCAGTATAGCTAACTAAGATTGCAAGTTCTGTCGTTACAAACATAGTTAGTTGATTTAGCGTTGAATCCATTGTTCCAACGAACATTCACAGAATGCGTTGCAAACTTGAACGCTTACAACTACACCTCTAGAGCTTTAGTTATCAGCATAGTTCCTGGTTGTGTTTTATTCACAATTATCCCCCATATGCCCTATTAGTTTAAAATGTTTTAACATTTAAACTCGGAATAATAATAAAAAAAACATTAAGATCATCTCTGTTAGATGTAATTTGCTTTCAAAGTATTTTTACAGTTCAGTTTTAGCGATCTTCATGTTGACAGTTGCGTTGCCTTCATAGTGCACTTTAAAATCTTTTTTGCTATTTTAAACACAGCCGTGTTTCGTCATGACGAAAGTTATAGGTAACCTATTATTTAAAAGCGGAATTTACGTTATGTCTCCAAAGAATTTTAATTGTTAACAAATTTAGAAAAATATATTAGGAAAACAATGACAAATGCATAAAGATAATACTAGAGAGCACAACAGGGTATACACATTCATAGTTTATGTGAAGAAATGAAATTCTCCCATATATCCACTTCCGTATGATCACCATTCATTTTGGCTAACATTTTTTCATACGGCACATTCTCAATCATGAATTCCATCCATAATTTAAGTGTAGGGCATTAAAAGTCTTTCCAAAAACTCAGTATTTTATGTGCTGCTGTGGTTATACCAACAATTATAAGGGAGAACTCATCATTCGTAATATGTGGAACTGTTTTATCACCTAAAAGACATATCATGGGTGAGAGAGGAGTATTAAATTTCAGGCATCTACCGTCTTAACACAGATTCCTAAAAAGGTCAATAAACATAATATATATTTATTTATTTTTATAATTTTTTTCTATCATTTATTTAGTTCAATATTATAATGCTGACCAATAAAAAGACTGCACTAAAACACAAATTTTGTGCGAAAATCAAAAGTTTTGCATGCAACAAAAACTTAAACGAAAATGCTTTGTAAAAATGTGTTATTATTCTCTTAAATAAAATTAAGTAATTTTGTAAGACATTTTCATTTTAAAGGCAATAACAAAAATTATACAGATAAAAAAACCAAAATCCAAATAAAATAATAATACTTTTATTCACAGTGAACTGCTTTTTTATTATGCCATGACAACACAGTATAGCGTTATCCGCTTGTTAAGTGTCACATCACGCAAAGCGGCTTTCGGGTCCAAGCGATCTATCAAACTGTATAGGGAGACTCATCAAATGGTAATAATAAACGTTTACAAAGCGATGTAATACTTTAGAAAATCACGATTGCAATATATATATATATATAACCATGCCTAATATCCGATGGCCAGTGAGTGATTAATTTTTGATGCAGCAAGTCCAGAGACTGTTGTGTACACCATGATTTTATATAAAATTCACTTTAATGTGTGATATGGCCATAAAAAAATATTTTCTCCATTCAAATGAGTAGCAGCTTGGACACGGAAACAGTATTCCATACGTCACCAATACGTCATGACTTAATAAGTGGATTGCAAGCAGCAGGAACAAGTATGCTAAATAGAAATGTCCTTTTCCGGTGAGCATATGTAAATCTTGCATAGATAAGTATATGGCTAGATGAGAGGAAAATTCAAAGAGTGAAATATTTGGCTATTTTTAATGTGACTATAATAAAAGTTGTGCAGAAATCCAAATGCCTGCCACAACAATGAATTTAATTCATTCAAATTTAAAATATATTTTAATTTATAATAAACAATTTAAATACATTGACAGTATTTACTACAAACTAATCAGATTTTAATTACTGTATTATTTTTTTAAGTGTTCCCTTTTTACATTATAATGACTGTTTATCATTCAAAAATATGCATTTCCTGTTTTTTTTAATGCTTCTTTAGCAGATCGATAGTTACTAGCCACAAACAGCTAAAACGCCTATCCACAATTATTCATTTACCTTCAGAATGGTTCACAGAAATCCTGACCATCCCCAGGCCACAGCTATCCACATCTACAGGCCCTAAGTTTTCCACATATCTGCTTTCAGTTAAAAAGCGAAACAGGAATGCCAAAAATGTACAAGTCTGCGGAGCAACTTCTGCAGTGATGTTCTGAGATCTCAAGCGCCTGCCTTCTCGGCTGCCCCATTTCCACCCTCCCATTCGCTCAGTGCAGGGCAGAGAAATCCCTGCTTCTATGAAAAACAATGCACACAGCTGAGCCCGAGCCAAGCCCACATGGCAGTGCCAGGACCCAGCACCCCTCGCCAGCCTCTTGTTGGCATGGAGAGATTTTGTGATGTAAACAGGATGCTTCACCGTGCACTGATACGAAAGCTTATGCACTAGGGCTGAACTATTAATTGCATTACATGGTGACTATATTTCTGATATGCAGCCTGGGGACATTTTGTAGATCAGTGGTCAAAATAGCATTGAAATCTCACTTAGTACTATTTATGAGTTTTTAAAACACTGGGACAATACATTTAGTTTATTCCTATTTTTAATTAAAACAGCACCAGTAGGGGACAAGATAACAAAAACTGGGAATGTTTCTGGAAAACAGGACCATCTGATCACCCTATGATATTTATGATTTTTAAACTGAAAAGCCTGCAATAAAATTGTGGTCACGTGAGTAAAGCAAAAAAAGAAAAATCAGGTCAAAGATTTCTGTATTCTCAGACATTTTGGGATGCCCTATGTGTATATTATATTGTCATAGTCTTGTAAGCGCATCAGGAAGCAGCTATATAAAGGAAATGGCACTTTTCACTTGTAATTTAGCTTTTAAATAGTGGATGTGTATGAAGCTCTTTAAGCCCACAGCATTCTTCAATTTTTATGCATATTATTGCTGGAATTAAGTATTGCTGATTTAAAGTAGTGAAGTAGGGCTGCATGATATTGGAAAAAAAAACTGACATTGCAATATTTTATTTTACATATTGCAATATTAAGCATAATTTCATCAGATGGCTTGAATGGCTCTATTTGCAAAAAAATGGTCATTTTGGATTGATTAAGATAATCAATAATGTATCTGCATAAAGTATAACAGACCAATCTATTGGTCCAAAGGCATTGGGAAATACAGTAGCAAAGCTACAAATAAAAATGAACAAAGCTTTATACTTTTCAGGAAGTTCAGGTACATACAGCGCATCCGGAAAGTATTCATAGTGCTTCACTTTTTCCACATGTTTTTATGTTACAGCCTTATTCCAAAACAGATTAAATTCCTTTATTTCCTCAAAATTCCACACACAATACCCTATAATGACAATGTGAACAAATACTTTTTTAAATTGTTGCAAAATTATTAAAATAAAAAAGCTGAAAAATCACATCTACATAAGTATTCACAGCCTTTGCTGAGAAGCTCTATACTGAGCTCAGGTACATTCTGTTTCCACTGATCATTCTTGAGATGTTTCAGCAGCTTCATTGAAGTTCACCTGTGGTAAGTTTAGTTGATTGGACATGATTTGAAAAGGCATACACCTGTCTATATAAGGTCCCAGGGTTGACAGTGTATGTTAAAGCACAAACCAAGCATGAAGAAAAAGGAATTGTCTGTAGACACAAGGCTGGGGAAGGTTACAGAAAAATTTCTGCTGCTATGAAATTTCCAATGAGCACAGCGGCCTCCATCCTCCTTAAGTGGAAGATGTTTGGAACCACCAGTACTCTTTCTAGAGCTGGCCAGCCATCTAAGGTGAGTGATCAGGGGTGAAGGGCCTTAGTCAGGGAGGTGATCAATAACCCGATGGTTACTCTGTCTGAGCTCCAGCGTTCTTCAGTCGAGAAAGGAGAACCTTACAGAAGGACAATCATCTGTGCAGCAATCCACCAATCAGGCCTGTATGGTAGAGTGGCCAGATGGAAGCCACTCCAGCCTGGAATTTGCCAAAAGGCATCTGAAGGACTCTTAGACAATAAAAAAACTAAATTCTCTCGTCTGATGAGACTAAAATTGAACTCTTTGGAGTGAATGCCAAGCGTTACGTTTGGAGAAAACCAGGCAGCGCTCATCACCAGGCTAATACCATCCCTAAAGTAAAGCATGTTAATAGCAGCATCATGCAGTGGGGATGTTTTTCAGCAGCAGGAACTGGAAGACTAGTCAGGATAGAGGGACTGATGAATGCAGCAATGTACAGAGACATCCTGAATGAAAACCTGCTTCAGAGTGCTCTTGACCTCAGTTTGGGGCGACGGTTCAACAATGACCCACAGCACACCACTAAAAAAAAAATCAATGGAGTGGCTTCACAACAACTCTGTGAATGTCCTTGAGTGGCCCAGCCAGAGCCCAGACCTAAATCCTATTTAACATCTCTGGAGAGATCTAAAATGGCTGTACACCGTCGCTTCCCATCCAACCTGATAGAGCTTGAGAGGTACTGCAAAAAAAAAAAAAGGCCAATCATTCCCAAAGCTTGTGGCATCATATTCAAAAAGACTTGAGCAAAGGCTTTGAATACTTATGTACATGTGCATTTTCAGTTTTTTTTTTTTAATAAATTTGCTACAATTTCAAAAAATCCTTTTTCACATTGTCATTATGGGGTATTGTGTGTAGCATTTTGAGGAAATAAATGGATTTAATGCATTTTGTAATAAGGCTGCAACATAAAAAAATGTGGAAAAAGTGAAGCGGTATGAATACTTTCCGGATGCGCTGTAAATTGAATTATCAAATGTAAAATAAACCTGTATAGACTACATTAACCTTTGAAGTTACAAACATTATCAACTATACCCGAATGCTTAAAAGTGAATGCTTACACACTCACAGACCTTAAAAATACATGCAAATGATCAAATGTTTGGTAAATCTGTGGAGTTATTTCAAAGTGTAACAATAAATCATGTCAACTTTAATCCTGACTCCAGATTTCAGATCCCTGCAATGTGTCTATTGCAAATACTCACATTGCGATATTGATGCTGAAATGATATACTGTGCAGCCCTACAGTCATCTCAGGTTTAACATCAGTATGAGGCAGCTTTGAACAAATTGGAAACCTAAAATTATTTACTTGACTATTCAGTTAAACTGCTAAAAGAATGTAACTTATAAACCTAAAACTGAAAATATAATCATAATTAATTATGATTAATTACTGTCGATTTTTTAAGTTTACTAATAAATTTTTTACATTGTGTGTCTAATTATGAAATGCTTATTTTGGGATTTTTTTAATGTGAAGAATAAGGTCAATATAATAATAAATTGCACATATTGTTGAATAACAGAGACGATAAAGAGCTTAAAAATAATAATTGCATATTTAATGAAAATTACAACACTACTGTAAAAAAATACAAACGTTCAATGTGCCTGCAGAGATGTAGGCAAGAGAAAGCACTGTTTAATGCTTGAGGAAAAAATCCTTTCGTAGCCAATTTCAGTGGCTTGGGGATTGTGTTCTGAGTGAAAAGGTATTGTTTTAGTCCTTACTAAACTGAGCGCCTGTTTTGCATCTACTTACTCATTCGGCTTAGACCCTGCAATGCCTTGACGACACACAACAAGAAAGGTCACTGAAACAACAGTGGCTTTCTAAGAGTATGACCTATTTGGCTAGTAGTAATGGCAAGTCTGAGAAATAAGCAGAAGGGAACTGCAACGTCTGGAAAATCCCTGGGCTATAGGAGAAGTGTTTATTATAGCGTGGCAGTGCTGTATTGATATTTCTCAAACATGCTATTAGGGTTTTTCTAAAATTACAATTCTGAAATGACTTTAGCTTGTACACAAACCTCTTTGAGTGTTTGCATAAAAGTAAATTTACAAGTTTTATATATATATATATATATATATATATATATACAGAGAATGATTATTAATATTAAATGCAAGTGTCAACTGTCAAAATGTTATTTTTAAATAAAAATAAAAAACAGTGTAATAATTCTCGGTCATTCAAAATAACAGATGTTTATGTAAAAATTATGTATTAAATTAAAAATATATATTAAATAAAATAAATTATAAATTTATAAAAAACTCATTAATTATTGTGATTATACTATTATTACTATTAATTATGTATTTATTAAATTATACATAAATAATATTTAATATTAATTAAATATTTATTAGTATGTTTTACTTAAACTTGAAAAATGTCTTGTTGCATTCTAAAATGCAAAGACTTGAATGTATTGAAATTATTTCTAAAAAGAATAATGAACCTTTAATAAATTAAAACTATTTTCAACATATTTGATTACTGTTCTCACACACACCAATTTATAAAATAGGAAAAAAAGGTAATATATTAACACTTTAAAGGGTAACACACACTCAAGTTCAATGTAAGAATGAACTCTTACTGTTAAAATAAACTCTGAGAGTCATGTTCAAATTTCACACTTTAGAAAGTGTTATTTTAACTCCAAAATAGAGGGAGTCATATGTCCACCCAAGGAGTGTTAAGTTAAACTGAGTTAAATGTACACTGTTTTTTGGCTGTGTGGTAAGAAAGATAGCAGCATGATTTAAAATGATAATTAGTATTTTGGAGATTTACTGTGATCCTTAAATGATTCTTGTTCTACTTGTTTACTGTATATTACAAAACTTTACATACAGTTAAAGTCAGAAATTATTAGGTTAAGTCATATTTTTAAGTTATTACTTTAAAATTATTATTAATTATTATTATCAACACAACGCAGTGGGGCAGTGGGTAGTGCTGTCACCTCACAGCAAGAAGGTCGCTGGTTCGAGCCTCGGCTGGGTCAGTTGGCATTTCTGTGTGGAGTTTGCATGTTCTCTCCGTGTTTGCGTAGGTTTCCTCTAGGTCCTCCGGTTTCCCCCACAAGTCTAAAGATATGCGGTACAGGTGAATTGGCTGGGCTAAATTGTCTGTAGTGTATGCAGTGTGTGAATGAGAGTGTGCAGATGTTTCACAGTGATGGGTTGTGGGTAGAAGGGCATCCGCTGCATAAAACATTTGCTGGATACGTTGGCAGTTCATTCCGCTGTGGCAACCCCTGATTAATAAAGTGACTAAGCCGAAAAAAAAAAGAATGAATTATTATTAACTCCCACTGTAAAAATTTTATTCTTTTTCAAATATTTTCAAAGTTATGTTTAACAGGTCAGGGACATTTTTAAAGCATTTACAGCTTTTACTTTGGCTGGGATAAAAACAAAAATACAATTTTTATTTTTATTTTTTTTACAATTTTAAGACAATTAAAAAAATAAAAAATAAAATGTATAATTCAATATTATTGAAGAATAATTTTTTTTCAATTGGCTAAGGAACAAATCAATGTTATCCATCAATTTTCTTATTTATCCTAAATTTCCTAGTTAACGTAACCTAATGCCGAGTTCAGACTGCAAGATTTTCAAAGTAGTAGTCTGTCAGATGTTTTCACACTGCATGACTATCTGGGGTAGCATTCCGTTGCTGCTGTGTTCACACTGCAAGATAGATTTGCGACAGGGAGTTTCACACTGCATGACTACAATAGGAGAATTGCTGGCAACTTTGTCTCAGTCTGCAACCTATGTCTCAACCAAACACGCGAGAAGTGACATGTAAACAAAGTTTAGTATATCTTTTGTTTAACTATAAAATGAAAAAGAAGCCTTTAGTGGGGTAGAAAATGTACTTATTTTGCTCACCTGACTTAGAAATTAGCAATTTCTCCTCAACTTTTTTTTTCTTTTTGGACCTGGTTGTGGTATTGCTCAGATGACATGTCAAACAGACATGGATGCTCCTGCCAAATTTACACTAGTTATTCCTCCATTTCTTGGGTCCAAATAAACCGAAAAGAAGCCCTTTTAACATCTCCACCAACCTCCCGCTGGCCTGCAGATACCCATACTAGTAGAAGCTTGGCTGTAGGTAATTGCACGTTACACATTTCACACGGCATGATTTTGAATTGCAGACAGCTCCAGATATTTAGCATGCCAAATATCTGACAGGTGTCAGCAACTCATTTGCGATTCTCTCAGATCGCATCTTTGATAGTTCACACTGTGCGATGGCACGTGAATGAGCACCAATTTACCTGTGATTTCAGGCATTTATCTGTGATTTCTCAAAACCTGTCAGCGAGTCAATATCGGCGCTAAAATTATGCATAAGCTGATTTTACTTAACATAAGCTGAATAATAGTATCTTGCAAAATAATTAGTAAAATATTATTTACTGTCATCATTGAAAAGACAAATTAGAATTAGTTATTAAACATATTGTGTTTTAAAATGTGTAAGCAACACATTTCACAGAGGGGCTAATAATTTTGACTTTGAATATGTATATATAACTGTATGTTTATACATGTATACATAACTGTATATGTACTTTTACATAATTTATATAGTCCTAATGAGTTATGTTTGTTCCCTTTTCTCAAGAAAGTACTCAAGAGGAGTAAAAAACAAACAAACTACAAATTATTTTGAAGTACATATGACAATAAAGCTCTTGAACAACTGGAGCATTTGTTTGGCAGTATTACTAAATTGCAGCCAGTTTACAATTGAATCACGATATTTATGTTTTACTAATAAAATAATGCCTTTTAGTTAGATTTCGAGGTCTATAACTCACAGCGTTATTCTTGGCCTGTAAATAGCTCCTCCTCATAACCAACACTATATTAAGGTTGCCAGGCAGAATATTTCAGTATGGAATTCTTTCTGTATTATTTCAACTCCCATCAGTGATCCCTGGAGACAGGAAACAGGGAACAGGATGCTCTATAACAAAGCCTTCAAAAGCACCTCGACCTTCTCACATGCTCAATGCAATATACTACAATGTTCTGAATGTTCACACACACACACAAAAAACTATATATTTTTTTAAATGTAAAAGATTATCTCGTACACTATTTTTCTGAACTAAATATCTCAAGAGCGGATTAACAGTAACACAGTACATTAAGTCAGTAAGTATACATGAGCTAATCGTCAGCTGAAAATCTGAACATCCCACTTTCCACTTACTTGTCCTGCCGAAGACTCTCACTTCCTGTTGTGAAGTATGTGTCTGACCCGTCACTAACACCCCGTATCAAAGAGCTGTGAAGTGAAAAAGAACACAGCGGAGATGACTTGCAGTGCACGTAAATGCATGCGCTCAGAGTTGGCACGGACTGCACAAAGCCCAGGCCGTTCATTCCAAAGAGCTATTTTTCACATGACTATGATCTGTATCTGAAAGCCTTCTATATATACTAGTGGGAGCCAGAGCTGCATTTTACTCCTTCAGAAAACCAACTCACTCTCTCTCTCTCTGCTGCCAACACGATGATCAAAAAAGTCAGAGCAGATGTAAGGCAGTCATGTGAAATGTGCTTTATAAATCTGTTAGTATAAATTTGAATAATGTCTAGTGTGACAAAGACATACAAAGGGTATGGGACTTTGGGCAGTAAGTAACTTTTAGGCAATAATTAACTAAAAAAAACATCTAATAAAGTCATTTAGAGTTTACCACTGGACTGCATGTCTTACAGCCTATGAAAATAGTAGCAAAATAGTACAAAATATTTTTGTATTTACATAATACTTGCATTTGTATATATATTAGGCATGGGCGATATAATATTCTGACTGTATGATAGTCTTGGATAAAAATATCAGAGTTTCAGAGTATTGTGATTATTGTTGTAAAATATGCTTTTTTAAAATGTCTGGCTAAAAAAACAACAACTTTTTCCCTATTGAAAGAAATATATTTTATTTTAAGTAACATTTATAATATTTTGAAATGATAAACATGTCAGGCTAAATAATTAAAATAAACCAATAACTTTCTTCATAAGTTTAAAGTACACAGATCTTTTTAAATATTAAAAAGCATTACAACCTAAAAAACTAAATAAAGTAGCCATGAAAACATATAAAATAACAAACTTACCAATATGGAACGGTATAAAAAAACCTTTTTGCATGTTTAAAACCTTGACTTTTCCAAACTGTGGTAAACCTTAAAAGTGGTTATCAACCCATGCCTATATATAGCCTTAAACATGCATAAAAAAATGAATAAAAAAGTTGAATACATATTTATATATAATTTGTATTATATTATTATGTTATAACATTAACATTTTCCCAAATATTTACATTCATTTTCTTTTCAGCTTAGTCCCTTAATTAATATGGGGTCACCACAGCGGAATGAACCGCCAACTTATCCAGCATATGTTTATGTTTTACGCAGCGGATGCCCTTCCAGCCACAACCCACCACTGGGAAACATCCATACACACTCATTCACACACATATACTACAGCATTATTGACTACAGCTTACCCAATTCACCTATATCAAATGTTTTTGGACTTGTGGGGGAAACCGGAGCACCCAGGAAACCCACGCGAACACTGGGGAGAACATGCAAACTCCACACAGAAAAGCCTACTGACCCAGCCGGGGCTCGAGCCAGCGACCTTCTTGCTGTGAGGCGATTGTGCTACCCACTGTGCCACCGTGTCGCCTCATCTTATATTGAAAAGTATACATTTCTAAACAAACCCAAATGTGAGAACGAAATTCAAATCTGTTGTTCATCTGCATCAATATAACTATTTACCTACTTATATTTACTCATTTTCCTCTAAAACAATTGATGCAGGCAAAGCCACAATATAAAATACATTAAAAATCATCTAATGTATCATCCACAATTCTGTCTTTGTCTTATAATTCAAGATTCTTTTCTCAGAATTGTGATTGTAAGTTCATTTATAAAACACACAAACTTAGAACTAGTTCTAAAGTGATAAATCAATGGAACTGCATCTAGAAAAACTGGTACATACGCCTGTGACACAAAATAAGAAAACAACTGGCAACCGCTGGAGCAATGAACTCCTGAACAAAGTATTTTGCAAACTGGCTCGGGTTAGTCAATAACTCACATGGTTTCCAGATCCAACTCATGATGTGAATTATGGGAAGAGAAATGCATCATATCCTGTCTGCAGGCCAGTAGAGATCCAGATGCTATGGTGCTTTAAAAATTACAAGACACATGGATGTGAGAAGTCCACTTTCACATGCATTATTCAGCTCTGTTTGCTCTAATCGTTTAGACAGAGATGGATTCAAGTAGGCAAATCTTGATGGAGACGAGAAAGAATTAGCCTAACTGATGTCCTAAACTTTTAAAACCAAGTAGCGCTCGCAAAAAGCAAGCCTGATTTAGTTAAGAGGCATCATAAATGACTGAGCTTAAGTGTATTGTAAAGTTTCAAGAGTACAAATTCTGTACACTTAGCACCAATGTTTAGGGAAGGTTACAGCAATTTATTTTAATAAATTCACACAGAATATATGCCCAATTTTTAACATAAAAGAAAGAAATTTATGGTTAGATTTTTCATGGATACTATAAAGGTTTATTTGGTATTTCTTTTAAAATATACTTCCATAAACACAAGGCACAGCGCCCTCATGAATATGAGCCCGATACTGACACTGAGAAGATGAAACTGTAGAATAAAATTGTTATTTTTGTTTTATGTGCATGCAAAAGTATCCTCGAACAATTTTTGTTCAATTAATCCACTGAATGCTCTTTTTTGATGATTTTATTTTTGTATTTTTCTGGACTTTAAATGAGCCGGGACCCTTACTGTCTATGGTAGATTAGGCTCTTATTTATCTTATTTTAAAAAGCTCTTATTTTTACAATGTCTTGGGTTTGAAACAGAGTTTGGGTTTGAGGGTGAGAAATTAATAACAATTAAAATTTTTGACTTAACTAACCCTATAAAAATTAAGTGAAAATTAACAATTTGGGAAAAATGTCAAATCAAGTACAAGAATATTTCCAAAAATGTGCATGCTCAAGAATTCGGACACATTTTAGGCATTGACCTACATTAGTGTAGCAGGCTACCAGTCGCCTGATTGTGGGTACAAACTGGTTGCACTCAGCTTGTTTTGACAGCTGATAAAGGCCAATTAAAGCCTGCAGGTTGTGTTTTCACAGGCTTTGTCCAGACCATTAGCAGACAGGTTTTACTTTGAATTAATAATGGTTAATCTGACAGACCGCCAAACAATGTCAGGCTAAAGGACTTTAGAGGAAAATTGCATTATTGGCAAACACGTTGTGTGAGATGTGATTAATATTTTTCAAAACTCTAATAACATTAGATTGCGTTTGATATTAAAGCGTGAAAGTTATTTAAACCACAGGAAAACAACAACAACAACAACAACAAGTATTAAAGATTGTTTCTGCCATGGAATAAAAAAGCAGAGCTGGGAGAAGGATCAAATCCAAAAAGAATAAATTGTTTGATTCACAGGCGTTGAGAATCAATTCTTCTCTAGTCGATTCTTAGATTAAAAATCGATTTCATAAGGAAAACACTAATTAAAAACTAAAACTAATTAAAAACTAATTAATTATAATTTGACTCTCTCTGGCAAATAATGTCCAAAATTCCCACCAGTGATGATATACAGCCACATTGCACTGCTAAGAATGTGATGTTGCGTTTATACAACAGTTCAACGGCATAATTATGTATATAAAAAAGAAAAATCAACCACGGAGAGTCTAAAAACTCTTTTGTATGTGGAACTACTTTCTTCAACTATTCATTTACATCTGTCGTTGACGTCAGAACAGCAAGAACCGTTGCTACTTCACACACTTCACTTTAGAACTCGTTTTTGAATGATTCTCTAGCTTAATGTCTAAAGCAGCGGTTCTCAAACTGTGGTAAATGGTACACAGGCTTCCTTCTGGTGGTACGCGGAGGAATCAAATATGTCATATGTACATGCTACATATATTTCAAAATGATCAAAAATGATTTATCCAGGTGTTGATGAATTGGCTACTATACTATTTGCTACATTTAAGTTTAAGTTTTTTTTTACTTTTAAGAACAGTAATCTTTCATTTTTAACTTTTAAAAGCATATTTTAATTTAAACATTGATGTTTTGTTTTTATTTGTTTGTTTTTTCACATATAAGCACAGTACAGTGTTAATGTTTAAACTATAATGTTTAAAGTACTTTAAGTAATGTTGAACTGTGCAGTGATGTAGCTGCTTCATCGGGCCTACTACGCTATGGTATTTCAATACTGGTCATTATGGTGGTATTTGGAGAGACGATTTTTTTCTGAGGTGGTACTTGGTAAAAAAAGTTTGAGAACCACTGGTCTAAAGTGATAACAAAACAGGTGATTTTGCTGACATTTTAAGATTATAAGGCTGAACGGCATGAAATGCCATCAGTCTACAGAGATTTCCCAGTATTTCTCTGTTGCAATCAGGAGATCACAATAAAACCCTGAAAAAATCTGCCAGATCTCATACGCAATACACTACAATTACTATGACATAAATACAGCACTACAACATACAAAAGAGACAGATCGACTTAGAATGTCTCTTGCCAGATTTATAATGATTTGATCAGCTGTAGCTTGTAGTTTTATGCTGAATTTTTCACCTCTAAGAGCTAATTATGTGGTGAAAAATTCAAAAATTGCATCAATTTTTCAACCATCTTTGCTCTGCTACAAAACAACTACATTCTTGCCTAAAAAAGCCTCAAAAGTACAATATGTTGTCCAACAGCTGCAATATTTTTCAAACTTTAGTCCTCTGCTTGCCACTCAAATGGGTGGAGTAATACACAAAAGTGAAGAGGCTGTTCTGCCTTTTTGCAGAACATCGCACGGTTATCAGCCAATCAGATTCAAAAACCAGACAGAACTGTTGTATAAACATAAACAGGCCTACTTGTGTAAAAAATGTTAATAACGAACCTTTCTATGAACTTGATTTGATTCTAGCTGCAGATCAATGATGATGTGAAATAGCCTACTGTAATGCCAGCAATTATATAAAATAAAACAATAAATAAAACATATATGAACACATAAAGTCTTACAGTTTCTGAAATGTTACCAAACAAAACAAATACAGTCAGTACAAACCTCTCATCTTTATTCTTCACCAACACATGTAACGTTAACATCTTGTTAAAGTAATTCTGTCATTCTGAGTTCATAATATTCCAAACTCTAATGTTAGAGAAAGTGAAACCACTCACGCTTTTAGGCGGCCTCGTAAACAACAACCCAAAAAATAACCAAATAATCGACTATGTAAACATTTATTGCTGATTACTTTTCATTTGTTTATGTAAATCTTGTTTAAGTTAACTTAATGCTTGTACCTAATGCACACACAGACACACAAATGGAGATTGTTTGTTGTACTTTCTTTATAAATGGCATGCTTTAGCATTGGTGAAATTGAGCTATAATCCACAACAGAAGATTTTATGTAATTTATTTAATCTCAAGCTGTGATTTACAATTTTTTTTTCCTGTGGCAGAAATGGTTTTTTAAGTCATCTGAGGAGACCTTAGAAACTATCTAGCAACATCAGCACAAGCTAAAATAGATAACAAAAAGGCCAGCAAGCTAGACAAAAACAGAAGCAAGAAAAGCACTCTTTCACCAAGAGCGAAGAGAGGAAGGGAAAAAAAAACATGGGTTTGTTGACAGAAGATCTTTTCGAAGCCGTGCGTGCCATGATCAAAAGAATGCTAAATCAGGATGCTCAAATATCAGGCCGTAATTTTCCTTCGACACCGCCTGGCAGATTAAAGATGACGCTTGCTCTGTCGGGTGCTAAATCAATCTGGCATAAACAGACAAAAATCAAGTTAACAAATAGACAACAACAATATTAGGTCTGAAGAGTATATACTGAATAAAAAAAAAAGGCAAATGGAGCAGTCAGGCACAAAAATACGGCCATTCGGCAAGCAGATGAACAGAACAGACTCATGGGGGGGGGGAAACTGGAAAGCCTCCATGAGTTCTCAAGTGAGCCAGTCAGCTCTAACACCTTGGCAGAAAGACAAGAGCAAAACTAATTGCAAAACAGACCTTAGACAGAGGCACAATCAATTACGCCGTCTGTGGCGTCTGGCTGCTCGTATGTGTTTTTGAATGAAAGAAGTGTGAAGTCTGCAAAAGAAGAATAATTCATGGCTTGAAAGCAAGTAACTCACTGCTATCTGTAATGGGATGTGCATCTATCTGAATGCATCACTGACTGGATGGATGCCACACAGCTATTCATTGGCAAAAATCGCTTGAATAGGGAGACAAAACAGGTCATGTTTGATTCATGCCCGTTTTTCTGCTTTCATTCTGGTAGAGAACTCGAAAAGGCTTGTTTGTGAACTTTATATTCGCACTATTATTTTGGAAAAAGCCTTGTTATTTGTGACTCTAGGTCAAGAATCAGTCAGGCAGGCACTGAACCAAGTGGCATAAGGGCTTAACAATCCCCTCCTCCTCCCCTTTCTTCCTCCTTTCCACTGACCTGGTTCCAAAGTCATAGCCAACATGACGAAACTGGGTCTCTGAGGCAGCAGAAAAGAGGAAAGAACAAGGCTGACTTGACTCTGACACCCTCAACATGACTACTGTCCTGCTGAAGTGAGAAAGAATCGCTCCACGAGTGCATCTGTTGAGGCTCCATAAACCCAATAATGATAGTGATGATGATCTTAACAGGCCTTTACTGGGCCATCTGCCTCAGAAGGAACAAAAGTCTGCCATTATCCCATGGGACAAACTAGGCAAAACATTTGTTAAGGACGATCACTGAAAGTACACACTCCCTGCAAACTTGGCATAAAAAGTGAGAAGAATATAATAGTTCCGTCCATTTAAACAGCTATGTTTGTTTTCAGTAAGGATGAACTATACGTATCAAAAGCCACAATTAGGTTTGCACAATATAAATCAATTTGAAATTGAAAACTCGCAATTAAGCAAAACCTGCAATAGTTATGCACTTCTTGTCTAGAATGCATGACTCAGTGATCACTAGTAAATCTCTGCTGAAGGCCATAGAGAGCTCTCATACTAAAATTCCACAAGTTATGGAGTAAAACATTATTAAATGTTGTATTTTCACATACTTTCAGATGTAGCAGCAACATGACACAGTAAACACTCGTAGTTCACAGAGAAGTGAAACAAACAGCTGTCTGATAGTCATCCGATTTCAGAATCGTGATAATTAAATTAACTTTTTGCATAGTTTGTCAGTAGGGATGTGACGAGATCTCGGGCTACGAAATCTCATGAGGCTAAATCGTGACGAGATTTCTCATCGAAGTGAAAAGTTGTTTCCTGAGTTGTAATGTTATGATGGAGCGTGAGGGTAAATTTAGCACTTATGGCTCGTTTCCACTGAGTGGTACAGTACGGTACGGTTCGGGTCGGTACGGGTCACCTTTATCAAGCTTGCGTTTCCATTACAAAGGGTACCCTTTTGGTGGGCGTGGTGTACTACAGAGAGTTTCAGTCGACGTCATTCTGGCTCGAATAGATGTCTACAGTAAAGCTGTACAGTTCGTTCACATTATATGAGAAGCTCTTCTAACAAAACAGATGCTTTAAACATATTAATACTTATTTATAAATGTTTATTACTAACATTTCTATGAACATGATTTGATTATAACTGCAGATCAATGACAGTGTTACAACCTATTGTAACGTCTGCAATTATATAAAATAAATAAATAAATGCAACATATATGAACACATACAGACCCTTACAGTCTCCGATATGTTACCAATTACAGATAAACGTCACACAGCATACATTAAATCCTTATTTGAGTTCGGCAATCCTTGTAATCCTGTCGGGCTTCTCCTTTTTTTTCTGCGCTTCACTCTCGCGTTTGTCCTTTTCTTTCTGAATGGATCAGATGTCGAAGACGCTTCATTAATCACACACGCACGTTATTATTATCAGCTCAAGAAGTTTGTTATATCAAATCTAGACGCGAACGCGGGCTCCCTAGAGAGAGCGAAAAAACGCTCGCACTTTTAGACGGCCTCATAAAACAACAACA
Source organism: Danio tinwini (assembly GCA_903798205.1). Lineage (NCBI taxonomy): Eukaryota > Metazoa > Chordata > Actinopteri > Cypriniformes > Danionidae > Danio > Danio tinwini. Next base: position 15,266,094 of record CAIGQZ010000379.1, read on the forward strand.
GGACACGGTAGATTCTTGGCTTTGTGGTTGTTCATCAAGACAACGACAAGGTTTGTTTTGAGCCCGGGTCATCCATGTATCGTTATTATATGCATATAGTTGTCTCGGCTGTGCATTTAAAAACATGGCGGCTCCATTGTTTTGATTCTGGCTAGCTCCACGAGATTGTGACGTATCTCTGTAAACCAATCAGCGTTTAGCTGCGCGTGTAGCTCCACCTTTGGGTACCCTTTCTCGTCTTTGGTACCCTTTCGAAAGGGTTCCGAAAAAGTAGTATGGTACAGATCGGTTCGGTACACTTTTGACAGTGGAAACGGCCATAAAAGCGTACCGACCCGTACCGTACCGACCCGTACCGTACCACTCAGTGGAAACGGGCCTTTAGGTTTAGAGGCAGAATTGGATTTGAACCACACATCAAGTGTTTTTTGCACACACCTGGCAACCCGGACTGCCTCTGTGTTGCGCGTCAATTGTTTGCTTGGGCAGGTGAGTGTGACGTAACTGCTTTTCTTCTTTTGGTTGTAGTGACAAAAAAAGAAGCGGCTGCTACAACACACATTAACCACCGCTCATAACATGCGATGGAATAGCACTTTAGCATGTCATAAACACAAATTTAATCAAGAGGTTGACTATTCCTATTTTAGTCGCATTATTGAAGTGTCGTGCAGACAAGGAAATGTCATAATCAAACTATTACCATAGTGTTGGACTTTTAGCCACATTTTGCAACAGGATAAGCCATACACACACGGCTGTTTGACACTATTCTCTGCACCTATTGAGTCAGTAAAGAACCACAGACAGACACATCTCCTCCGAGTGCGCGCACACACAGTGAACTCCTGGAGACACACAAAACCATCATCATCATTATCATCACCGAATACATGTTTATGCTGTGCGGGAAAAAAACAGGAGCTGTTGCTGAATGAAAGTAAAAAACAGCTCAAAAAATTACATGATTACGTACACTTTTTTTTTTTAAAAGTTCAATTTGTGGAAAAAGAGTTTGATTCTCATGTGAAACTGTACAGGGGAGAAGCCAGTCAGTAGAGTTTGTAGCTAAATATTTAGCAGTGTTTGCATGTCCTTTATGGCATAATTCATTCAAATAAATGTAAAATTACATTCATTACAAGATGATTTAAAAAAATGCATTGCATTTTGTGATTTTGTTTTCCGTCTCATCTCATTCTCGTGAACCCCATCTCGTGTCTTGTCTGGTCTCGTGGAGTGAGCGTCTCGTCACACCTCTATTTGTCAGTAAACTATGACTTTGACTAGTAAAAGCTGCTTCATCTGAAAGCAGGTGCTGGAGATTTACTTCTGATTTCAGAGCCAGTTTTACTGACAAAATGCACATAAAAATCTCCTTTGATTAATTGTGCAGCCCTACTTATTTTGTATAAAAAAGCAGTTTCCTCAAAAATATTAGGTAGGCCTAAAGTATTAAATGCTAAAAACAATAATAATTCCTTGGACAGAATAAAGTGTATTTTTTAACTACACATTGTCATAAGCACAATCAGACAAATACTTATATAATAAAAATAAAGAAAATAAAGACAACATGCCACTCAGAAAACTGAAGGTAAAGAGTTTGTCTTTCAATCATGCTGCCTGATCCATAAGAGCACAGAAGTAGTGGAAAGTATGTAAAATGCTTTCTCAAATCAATAGCGTCCAATAGAATTAAAATGCTGATTCCCTGTTCAAGCTTTCCAAAAGTAAACTGTTTATGATAGTTGATATTTATATACAGTACATTATAGCCATTACATAACACTTGGGACTTTGTTGTCCTAAAGTCATATATTAAAAATACAGATGCTTAAACACATCCAATAGTGACTAGCCAAACAGATTTAGGAATCAATCTCTTCGAATATATGTCTCAAAGCAATACTGTTCTCTGTCGACAAAGTTTCTGATTATTTACATGCTCATGAAAAGCTACTACAAGTCAACAAAAAAATATCTCATTTTCAGCATTTCTGATTTATGAACAAACCTACCAGTATGATTTGAAGCAAACAAGTACAAAATCCAACAAAAAAATTTAGTAAATTAAAAAAATTACAATGATTATTTAAGCAATTGGTTGGATTTATAGAAATAAAATATTTAAATGTTTTTTTGCAAGATAAAAAATTGATAAAAATCAATAGTAAAAATCAATTTCCCTAGTATGGAGAAAATCAATGGAGCATTTACTTCTAGCAGCAGACTGCTTTGCTCTATATAATAAGGATCATCTGAAGGGGTCAATCTACATCCAGTTCATCACCCCAGACTCTGAGATTCTGGGCCAGAACAAGAGACAATCTTAAGAGCTTTCAATAGGATAATGCTTTAGAAAATGGGAGGTGTGTAAGTGGATGCGATCAGTCCATCAACCCCTCCGGCATCTTCAAGAAGGGCTAAAACAGGGTCAGTAGCCATATGTAAATCAAGACTCACTTAAGGGGAGAGGAGTGGCACCAGCTGTCCGAATGACAGACCTTTACCGCCTCCTCCATCATTAATAACATTTCAACAACCAGGAATATGGCTGCCAGACAGATCTAGATTTTTGAACCCAGAAATGTGCTTCACAAGCCGAACACCAATGCTTTGTGTCTTAAAATACGAAGGCAGCATTTCCTTAAAAGGTTTGCATGTATGGGTAAGCAGAAGTACTTTATGAAAGATATTGTTAAAAGAGCAGCTGTGTGAAAATAATATTACATTAACTACAAATATAGGCGACACAGTGGTTAGCACTGTCTCCTCACAGCAAGAAGGTTGCTGGTTCGAGTCCTGGTTTGCATGTTGGGTTTTCTCCAGGGGCTCCGGTTTCCCCCACAGTCCAAAGACATGCGCTATAAGTGAACTGAATAAACTAAATTGTCCTTAACATTTAGTGTGTGAATGAGAGTGTATGGGTGTTTCTTAGTACTGGGTTGCAGCTGAAAGGGCATCCGCTGTGTAAAACATATGCTGGAAAAGTTGGCGGTTCATTCCATTGTGGCAACCCCTGATGAATAAAGGGACTAAGCCGAAGAAAAATGAATGAATGAATAACTACAAATGTATTTGTTTCAATATTCTTGAATGCTATCCTTAGTGCAATATGAAGTTAACGAGTGACTCTTTCCCTTCCCCCACCCCCCCATGAAAACCCCAAAACATGATCAATTTTGAGTTTGCCCCACACAGTTGACAAACCACCTGCAGAAAACACACTCTTTCATCTCTCTTTAACTGACACTTGCACCAGTTTTGCACATTTGCACTGTACACGTTCTAACAATAACTCCAAATCTTTTAAAAAAAATGTACATGAAGTGTGCTTCAAACAAGTGAGTGGGCTTGACAAACCACCCGTAGAAACACTCTTCTCTCTCTTTTAACCATCCGCCCCCCAACTCTAGCATTTAATTCTCATTGGTATAAAAATTTAATTTATTCAGAGGTCTAAAACTAGTTCCTTAGGGTGCTTTCACATTTAGTTCAATTGCCTGGACCAAACCCAAGTTCGATTTTCCCCCCTTGCCACCTTCTCGGCTGGTTTGTGTTCACATTGTCTTTTTTCCTTCTGAACCCTGGTACGCTTGCGGCATCAAGCTGCTGTTTTGTGTACAGCTGTTGCTAGGTGATGGCCACGAAAGCAAATTGCCAAAATTGAGACGTCCGCATATCAGTCATTCTGCTTTTACTGAATCTTTTGGTTTTGTTACCAAAACCAAAATACAGAGAGCCACTTGCGTCTATCTGCCGCAAAAAAAAAAAAATTATTAAAAACATTTAGAACATCACGTGATGTCTGCAGAAGTTACTTTTGGTGGAGAAAGCAGACATTATTACTGTTTGCACTGGGTCAGTCCCGCTTGTCACCAATGTAGGTGATACACAGACATACACACGAATGAACGTTATGAAAACTAAAGTTTGTTGTACAATTAGCGGCTCACTTCCGTCATTTGGTACGATTACATTAATATCAGAAGTGAACCGTACCAGAGTTTGCACGAACAGTACCCCAGACCACCTCTTTCAGGCAGATTCGGGTACGGTTCACAGGTGCGCACCCGAGTTCAGAAGACAAGTTCATACTAGCTAAAATGTACCATACTTTGACATCAAACGAACCCGGGTGCGGACTAAAAGTGCTAGTGTGAAAGCACCCTTAGTGTAAAGCTTTAATGATTAATCTGTTGTTGCATTTAATGAGCTACAATGTATCTAAGTAGGCTTACATGTTTAAACAAGCCTATGAACCTCAAAGTTCTATTTGGATGTGAAAATTATGTACATATCTTACTGAGAAGTGATTCTTTCAAAACGTACATTTCAATAAAGTGTCGAAATTACATTCACTACTACGTAAATGCATATATTAAAATATTCCTTTTACCACACTTATTATTATTTAGTTAATCTTTTGTAATCTGGATGTACTACATTTGCCATGTTGGTTTTTATTACGTGACCTACCAACATCAGTTACGTATAGCTATACCGCCATTCACAAATCCTTGTCCGTGGCCTCTTAGAATAGAAGTCTTATGCATACTTAAGAACCTGACTTAAGCAGAAGCTTATAGATGTTATTCTTGCCTACTCTGTTTTGAGTAATGTTCATTTAGATTTTTGTTGTTGTTAGGGCTGTACAGTATATTGAGGTATTGTAATTTGTGCATTGATACTAAAGGAAGTCGCACATCATATGTGCAGTGCTGTGCTGCGCATATGACAGTTGGAAGTAATGCACACCGATGTGCACATTTACATGTTGTGTAATATGAAATTATGCAGAAATCTGTAAAGTGCCCTGTGCGACCCCCTTTAGGCTATGTTTACAGGACAACAATGTAGCCAAAAACAGAACATTTTTTTCTTTGCAATTTAAAAGTTTCACATTTATACAACATTTTCAAAAAGTTCTATGATCACACACCTGCAAAAACCACCCTAAAATGTGGTATTACATACGGCTGGATATTTTTTGGCACTGTCACCTTCTAAGTAAAAAGTTTATGTAAAGACGTGACTATTTGCTGTCTTCGGCACTGATATCTATGCAGAATTTGCTGTGTATGATCCATCACTGATGTCGGTTGTAATGTGATTTACATGTTACACCTGGATTAATATAAACACAGCTCATTAAGATATGAAAATTTGTATTATTATGTTATTAATATTGTATACTGCAATATTGTAAATATTGTAGGTTTAAATGGTATGTGTATGGATTGGCACAGTACAGTTGTTTGTAAGGGATAAAGTGAAACTACACCAACTGCAATGCATTGGGAAAATCTCAGAATCATCTCATTTCTCGAATCACGATGCATTGTTTTATTGTCCCAGCTCTATTATTTATCACAATGTTTTTTTTTTGTTTTGTTTTGCCTATTATATCATTTCCTCACATCACTTCCACTCACAAAAACGTCCCTATGACATTATGGGAAATTAACTTTGAAAATTTACCAAAAGTATTAAGTTAACCAGCTACTTCTCTCCTACGGTTTTATAAAAACTATGCTTTCTACCATATTACTCAGTGTATATACTGCCTACTATACACTGTATGTATAGGTTGGTATACAAGTAAGTATATTAAGACAGAGCAATAGCATTTGGTTCAGCGAACTGTCTGATTCCCAGTGACTAGGTTAACAAAAGTAACAACCTTCTACAAATGTAAGTCAGTGAATATGAAACCTTTACTGCCTCAGTATGTAAGTTACTACAGTTGACTTCAAATTTACTCCAAGACTGTTAGAAAATGTTCTATAGTATGAATAAGAGTAGTGTGAATAAAATTGCGCATAACGTTACCACATTTGTTCTCTAATACTTCGAATTTGGACATGCTTCTCTTACAAACTGTTTTTCCACTAACTATATTAAGGTAGTTTGTTTTATATTCAGACATTCCGACTTTCTTCTTAATAATATAATTTCAGAAAAGGATTCCTTGCTAATTCTAAATAGGAAAATCATTTTAGCAGCCAATGTAGCCTACAACATTGTTCACAGTCAAATGAATAGTGCTAATGTTGTTTTGAAGTCATACTTACACGTGATTTCAAACCGAATATTCAAATCACCATGGTAAACAATATAGAGAACGTGTCACTGAACAAATGTGTGAATATAAAACCAGTGGTGTAAAACAAATTACAAACTACAAATACTCAAACTACTGTAATTGGGTAGTTTTTCCTCAGAAATTTAAGTTTAAAATTTTTCAAGCTTTAAAAATGTGTACTTTTACTTTCCCTTGCGTACATTTTTAGTGCAGTATCAGCACTTTTACTCCACTACTTTCCTTCAATCTGCAGTCACTACATTATTTTTTCTTGTCTATGGGGATTAGAAAAATCAGTCCTGAGATTGCTGTCCAATCAAATCACACATAGAAAGTAAATCGCATCATACTGAACTACCTAAAGACATGGACGATTTATAATTGCTACAAACTGTTTGGAAGCATTAAAGGTGTCCAATATGTCCAAAATCTTTACCCTCAAGGATGAGAAGATGACAGATGTTAGCTGTATCATGACCAAAATGGCCTTAAACACACAGTAGGCCCAGGACGTCAATATAACGTCAGATTGACGTTGTACCCCAACGTCGTGGGGTATTTTGTTTGGAAATTAAAATCGGGTTGACGTCAAAACCCAATGTCAGGCCAACATCAGTGTCCAACGTCCAACCTAAAATCAACCAAATATCAACGTCTATTGATGTTACAGCTTGACATTGTGTGGACGTTACCACTATGCGTCTATCAGACGTTGGATTTTGTTTGCCAGACCTGACCAATAAATGTCAGAATTTTATGTCAATATGACGTTGGTTTGTTGGCTTATCATGTATGGTATGTTGGCTCGACGTTCAATTTCTAACACAACCTAAAATCAACCAAATATCAACGTCATTTGACATTGTTATTGGACATCAAAATAATGCTGTCCTTAGACACTGGCTAGACATTAGATTTTGGTCACCGGACATCACAATCTAAATCTAACCTAATATTAATGTCTTATGACGTTGTGTGCCTGCTGGGCAATAACTAAATGCACTACAGAATGTTACGTTTACACACATGCACAAATTACTCACTATGCTTGAGTTCTTTTCAGTACTTTTTCTACCACTGTATAAAACCAACTTTACCCCAATACTTAGTGTACTCGAGTATAATACGTTACTCAAAAACCACTCGAGCACATTCCCTTCGTCAGGTTTAATCGAGTCAGTAAAACGAACCGACTTAAAATAACGATTCGTTGAAGAATCGGACATCGCTACCTCTCGCACCAAAACTAACTGAATTAATACGCGTCAATAATACCTAAAAATGTAGTCTAGTTAACGTTAGAGAGCGAAGTAGCTTTTAAAGCACAACCAACCAGATTTATAACAGAAGGGCAGCACTTCACAGATTCAAGATGTGGACTTCCCTGTCTATATTAAACACCGAAATCTCCCTTCACGCATATAACACGTTCAGTTGAAGTGTAAATAAAACTGGAGGCCGCAGCAGTTCACAACACACTCCTCAACAACAGCCATACTCTAAACAAAGACACGTAAAACAACCATAAATCACCGACATAGCGATTTCAGCAACGTACAAACTAAATCTTAATAATGTCACCATTAT
>CAIGQZ010000379.1:15274168-15301475 GCA_903798205.1 Danio tinwini
GAAACCCGTGGAGTTGTGTTAATTCAATCTGGTTTAAAGAACAAGGCTACTTACTCTAGGTGAACAGAAGCAGACTTCACAGCGCACGTTCCCAATTCGTCCCGTTTTTCTCCTTTATCCTAAATATAAACACTATTCGCTAATTTCCGTGGGCTTTAACAGACTATACACATCGGCGTGCATCATCTCTGTCGACACCGATTGGGACCCGGTCGGTGTATTTATGCCCAGCGCCTGAAATCCCCACTGAAAGGGAACTAGCAGCCAGTGTGTTGTTGTGTATCAGGATGAATCAAAGAGATGGGAAAAAATCTGTCACAGCCACAATCTCTGTGTGCAGGAACAAAAGATCCACACTGCCGCCTAGCGGACAGAGAGAAACATGACACCCGCAGAGGATACATCTGAAATATGGAGTTAATGCATTTACAATAAAAAAAGATGAAGAGTTCACATGCAAAAGCCTCTTAGTGTCGCCTGATTGCTAAAATGAGTAGTTTAAAAGCCTCATTGTGTAGATTCATTAATTTCACTTTATAATAAAGAATAGGTTTTATTGTCTTTAACCTGAATAATGAACATTCATTTTCTTTTCGGCTTAGTCCCTTTATTCATCAGGGGTCAAACAGCCGAATGAACCGCCAACTTAATCAGCATATGTTTTACGCAGCGGATGCCATTGCAATAGGCCTACCCAACACTGGGATACTCCGTTACACGCACGCACGCACGCACGCACGCACGCACGCACGCACGCACACACACACACACACACACACACACACAAGCCAATTTAGTTTATTCATTTCACCTATAGCACATGTCTTTGGACTTGTGAGGGAAATCGGAGCACCCGGAGGAAACCCACGTGAACACGGGGAGAACATGTAAACTCCACGCAGAAATGCCAACCTACCCAGCCGCTTGGCTCGAACCAGCTGCGAGGCGATCGTGCTACCAACTGCGCCACCGTGACGCCGAAATATTAACGTAAACATATAAAAAAATGCTCATTTTAAAATACATTTTCTGAAAAGTTTGCATTTGAACTCTTTATTTAAAAATATATTCAGCACCAATTTAAAGTTTGGAGACATTCAAGATTTGTAAATGTTTTTGATTTTGCTGCTTTCTGCGCACCAAGGCTGTATTTGATAAATAATAATCTTAAAATTAACAACTATACAATAGTAATAATAATAATAATAATAATAATGTGAAATAATTATAAAAATATTATTAGAAAACGTAATAATAATAACATTGAATGGCTGCTGGAAATTCAACATTGAATCACAGAATTTCCATTAAAAATATATTCACACGCAATGCAAACAATTAAAATTGAAATATTATTGTGTAGAGACAGTGATAGAGCTAATTTGTTGGATGGGGATGATTGAAAGGCCATGATGGGTAAGGGCCAATGGAGGGAATTTGGCCAGGACATCAGGGTTCTTTACAAGAAGTGCCAAGGGATTTTTAATGACCCCAGAGGCAGGACCTCGGTTTAACGTCTCATCCGAAAGAAGGTATTCACTGACAGTATAGTGTCCCTTTCACTATACTGGAGTATTAGTACTCACACAGACCACAGGTTAAGTGTCTCCTGCTGGCCTCACCAAGTCTCCCATTCAGGTACTGACTATGCTCAGCCCTGCTTAGCTTCAGTGAGTAACCGGTCTTCTGCTGGAGGGTGATATGGCTGTGGCAAACGGTTGTATATTGCTTTATGAGAGTTTCATCTCTGCTTTGTCCACTTTTCATGTTGTAAATTCAACTCTACAGTTTAACCAAATGACTTTCATTGACAATTTAGTGTGATTTGTTTTTAAAATTTACATTTCATATAGAGAACAAAGTCTGTAAATTAACAGAAATTGTACTGGTATGGAGCTGATAATATTTTGTGTTAATTTGAATTATCTACAATTGTAATTTAATATGCGCCATTAAAATGGTTTTGGATTTGAATTTCTTAATTAGAATTTCATAACTTAAATATTGAACATCTGAAACTTAAGACTAAGTCTACTCTTCCCTGTTGATCACCCCTGACCTACTTTCTGCTAAATCTGAATTTTAAGATCTGAATTTCTAGTTTTGAACTTTTGGATATTAAATTTGATGTTCTGAACTTCATCTTGAAAATTTGAAACTGCATTTTTACAAACTTGATATCTGCAGTCTATGAATTCAGAACACAAAATCTGAAGATTGAAAATACGCCTATAAAAAAAAATATATAAATTCTGCCTTAAAAAATTCAGTTGTCATAAGTTTCAAATGTTCAGTATTCAAGGTATGAAATTCAAATTCAAATCAAGAAATTCTAATTAAGAACAACTTATAATGACATTTAAAATTCAGATTTATTAAATTACAATTGTCAATCATTCAAATTAGCATGATTCAAATTCAGATTGTTTTGGCATATTATTAGCTCCATACACTGGCAGCTTATTGCCAGGTTTTTGTACTATAATTTACAACACCAAGCCAGACAATATACTACTATAAACTATTTAAAATCTCAATAAATTAACCTTTTTAAACATTTCTCTCTCAACTCTTTTGGAGAAAACATCAAGATCCCATAATGCTATTCAAAAGCATAAATAAGCGAAGAAAAAAACTATATGGAAAAAAAGTCAATTTACAGATATTTTTTTACAGTGTATGGTGTAAATTTATGTATATATAAAATATAAATCAATGAAAATACACATGTATTTCATGCTGCAAAATGTCTTGCAAAGCTTTCACAGAACGGGTTGAATCATACTTGACAGTTTTCTTTTATTTAGACAACCCAAATAAAAGGCACATAAAACATTGCGCAATGTGTTTACATAATTATTCTTGACATACATAAAAAAAGTAGGAATGTTTTTACCTTTCTGCTAACCAAAAAAAGCCTAGCCTTCATATATATATATATATATATATATACAAAATTACCAATGTTAATGTTCTAATACAAAAAGTCTTATAAAAGGTTATTTTACTTGTGTTTTTCCTTGCATGTGTCTATCATAACTACCACATTCTCTGAGCTAAATGTTTTTGTACAAAGATATACATTCATTGGCCTTCACATGGGTTTGCCAATTTAATTAAAAGAACATGAAAGGACTGGACTCATTTTTGAAATCTCCAAATCCAAAAACCAAACACAAGCTCTCTTTTTCCCTCCCAGTAATGTTCTTTAAAAGATACTGATGCATAAGGAGTAACTTCATGAGCAATACTTTATAGGATATTAGAAAAAAAAAACAACTAAATCATAATTCCTCAAACATGGCAACTTGATATTTCATATGCAAAATAGATTCTAAATCTCCACACATTTGGTAAACAGTTAAACTGCAGTTTGCCGCCCAGGCAGTTTCCATCGCTGAGCACAGAGAGAAGACTGATGTGTTTCACGGTGGCATTTTCAGACATGCAGTTCAGGCACGGAAGTGACGCCATTGCGGAAGGACAAACATTTAAATCACAAGCACAATTAGAAACACTGTCTATTTTCCCCTCATGTTGTTTTAGTGTTTTCAGTCACATTCCTCAAATTCCAGTTCTCAATTAATCCACCTCGACTGAAGGCAACATTTCAAAACAAACAGAATGAAAAGGAAACAGGCCATTGAGTGATTTCAGCATTTGACATGTAAATCCATGTAAGACTAACTTGACTTGAGACCACAAATGTTCTGCTACCAGGTCAGCACTGGTTTGGAAACACTGGGGGTGCGAGTTTAAAGATTAGTTCACTGTATAAATCACAATTCAGTCATTAATAAATAAAAAATCAGGTTGTCCATCATTCAGAACACAGAACAGAGAGATTTTTGTTCCTCCAATTAAAGTCTGTTCAGCTCAGAGGCTTCCAAAAAGTTGATGTAGATATCAAAACAAATCCGTAAGCTTACACTCAACAAATAACATTTGATGTTTGTTCAAACTACTTATTTAAATTAAGCTGAAACAACACAATTTATGTTTTTTTTTGTGACAACTTAATTGTTTTATGTTCAATCAATTTAAATTTGTTGGTTTATGTTCAATCAATTTAAAATTGTTGTTTTATGTTTAATCAATTTAAATTTGTAAAAAAATTTATGAGTTAACTTAATTTCTTGATGTTTTCCAAACACAAATCGATTGTGTGGAACCCAGCGTTTTTAACGGTGTACAGCTATTTTAATTTTAAAGTCCGCATGAACCGGAAGTTGCTGAGACTTTTATTTCAGGATGTTAATGTACTTCCAACTGAAAATGAATTTTGGATAGGAGACGGGGCTTTCTTTTTGCACATCATTCCCACGTGGTTAAAAATAGTGGGTCCTACCTTATATTAAGTAGCCTTAACTAATATGTACGAAGTTAATAATTTGTTACAATGCACTTATTGTGTAGATGCATGCATTTACATTGTACTTATGCTTCATTAAATACCTGCATGTATTTACTGCATGTATGCTGTATTTAATTTCTGTAATTACATTTGTAAATATACTGTTGACCATCCCTTACACCTTAACTCACCCTTAAACCTACCCATACCACCAAATCTGCCCATAACACCCGTATCCCAACTCAAGAGCACCACAAGTGTTCTTAAAAACATTATAAACACAGTAAGTACATTGTATTTATTTTTTGATGCAAGTACATGACAACTTAATTGTTTTATGGTCAATTTATTTAAATTAGTAAAAAAAAAATAAGTTAACCTAATTCCTTGAGGTTGTCCCAACACAAATCGATTGTGAGGAACCCAGTATTTTTAAAAGCATACAGCTAATTTACAGCATTAAAGCCTGCATAAACTAGAAGTTACTGAGACTTTATTTCAGTATGTTGACCGAATATTGTGGCTCAAGCCATCAAACTGACATCAACAGAGAAAGACCGCCACTTCAAACGCAGAATTAAATGGTCAGACTTTGATTGAGATTACCAAAACTATTTTTTTTGTTGATTAACCTGCAGTTTTTTTTCCAGCTAAAGAATAACAATCTATGCTAGCACATTGATTTCACATGGACTTTAAAAATATGGAAACAAGCATGCTTGCTTGAGCAAAAACCAATGGTCTTCACTTCTGTCACATCAACATACTTGATTCTTTGCATAAACCAATGAGGTTTATTCTTATGTTTCACTCAGATATTGCTGAGGTATTGTTTATGTTTGTAGGTGTATAAAAGCCTAGATTAAATCTGTTAATCAAAAGACTTGGGTTAAACAGAATAGGTCATATAGATTTGTATTTTTATCTGTTAGCAAACATTTTAAAGCAATTTTGGGAACAAGGAAAATCTCTCAAATTTTAATAATTTAAAAAATGTTTTCATAAGACGAACAAATTCCATTGAGGCGAATAGATGACAGAATTAAAACTTTCAGGGTGAACTAATCTCTAAACACAAACACGATTTCTCACAGCACAATTTGCACCCAGACGGTGGTAACTATGACATCATCATTATTTTAAATATGATCACATTCAGCTGGTTTTACTCTTTGTTTCAGACTCATTCACATCATACAAGCGAACGCAACCCCAGTTCAGAAGGAGACACGTGACAACACACCTTGCATCAATTTCCCCATATCATAACACAAATACGGGTGCAACAGTTGTCCGGATGGGTCAACAGGAGGACTGTGAAAGGCATATTGCTTTTATATATCCAACAAAAAGAGAAAAATCTATGAGAAAAGATAGTCTAGGGAGATCTGCGATGGCCAATTCAGATATTTAGAACAGGGTTACTCCGAACAAGCCCTGAAAATTTGAAGGCAGTTTTGGTTTTTATGGTGACAGGGTAAACGGACACGGAACAGGGGTTAACTTCACGCTTCTGGGATGGACAATCACGCCAACGGCTGAACAGTATTTGGCACCTCAACCTCTGAAATGCGTCTCAGTTTGTTTGTTTTATTAGACATTTAGTGTGTAGAAAATTAGGTCTGGAAGAAAGTGTTGGCCGTGATTTTGTCCACCACAGGAGCACAGCAAGTTGGGAAACCCTCAGCAAATTTCCTGAGCAAAAGATCCTTAGGAAAAAAACAGCCCTCATCCTTTGGAAAGGAAGAGCAGATACGTCACTGTTACAAAACTAAATGCTCTTAAGATAAAATTCAGAATAAAAATGGACATTTCAGTGTTGAAGTCAGCCACTTGGTGACCAGGCATCTATATATGAACACTCAAAATATTTGATCTAAAATAATACTGCCGTCAGAATAATCACCAAAGAGATATGTGTTCAGTGCAAGAGCTCATCAGATTGTTACTGTAAATGTTCAACCCCACTAAGCAGAAGTGTATCCCAGCTACTGAAACAGAACGTAATTATTCTACAATCAGGAATGACCAACTCCAAAGATTACCTATAAAGAATAATAATTAGAATATTTATGAGAATAAAAACACAGCTACAGATTAAAAAGGCAACAAAGGAGGCCTCTTAAAAACAAAACTCGCTCTAAATTTCAGTTTTCCTCATTTGTAGAGTATTGTCTCCAAAATAAAACATAATAAAAGCCTCTCTTCCATTAGCGGAAGCCACTGTCCCTTTTGTTGTACGTGACTCATTAAAAATGCATAAACCTATGAAATACTGATAAGCAAGCTAATGTAACAAAAATAAAAATCCTCACAGTTAATATTCGCCAAAGTCTTTAAACCGTTAACACTAACAATGAAGCGGCGACGTGCTCCACTTCCGACAATTTTCTGGCACTGGAAAATTGAGAAAAATCTTACAGCATGTCAGTCTTCCACTCGATGCAATAACTATTTTCATTTTTTTCTGTCCGTCAACTAAACTCTAAACAATCTGGAGACGCAAAGTGCCAGCTAACATCCGCATGATTCCTTGCCGCTGCGGACCATCATTTTCCTAAACTCGCCTTTTTCACCCCTCGCAGCAGGAGAGGAAGACTAAAATGGCCTGGGACGGGACGTTTGGGCTCTACCAGGGAGGGGTGGAAGGCAGGACCTGCGAGAGGAAAGACATGCTTTCCATGGGTCTCATGGCGATGTTGAGCGGCCCGGTGATGTTCATTGACATGGGCGAGGTGATGGCGACAGGATGGGCGATGTTCATGGATGCTGTGGCCGGGATGTTGACTGAGGCAATGTTGACGGGGGCAGTGATGGTGACCGGGTGTTGAAGGCTGACGGGGGATGTGATGTTGACGGTGTTGGTGGTGATGTTCATCTGGGCGGCGATGGTGACGGGGTTGCTGATGCTGCCGCGGATCATGGCCGTAGTGTTGGATGCGGTTGAGGCAGTGACTGGTGTGGCTGAGGCAGAGTTGCACACATTGTTAGAGTCTGGCCGGGAAAAAAAAAAGGAAATAGAAGAGTGTGAATAAAACACCAGGGTGATTTCTAAGTTGTTACTATGGCTGAATAAAGACTTGAGCATTTTGGTTTAGAAACATTTTCCTTACAATGTATTTCAGTGTGTACAAGAAATAACAAGTGAATAGTTAAAAAAATAACCTGGAGAGGCTAGTACAGAAGAAAACAGAACTGAATAAATCAGGCCTAAACAACTTTGTTTACGCATCTCTACATATAATACAATAGGCATTTTATAAAAAGAAATAAATATTATAAATGCAACATTTAACAATAAATAAATAGTATTTTAGTCAATATTAAATATATATAACTGAACATCTCTTATTCCCTATCTCTTATGCACAACAGACAGATAATATTTGTGGACTTTACAAGATTGAGACGAAAAACTATTCAGCATTTAATAACGTCAACATTGTATATATTGAATTAACCAAATTTGTTCTCAATCAATCAATCAATCAATCAATCAAATCAATCAAAAAGCATTAATGTACATAATAGGATCATCAAGAGACCCCAGTGACCCCTCTCTCCTCCTAAAAGACAGAACATTGATGAACATTTGTTCTACCTTTGTTACAGGGCGAGGTGAAGCCGGCCTGGCCGTGAGTCTTGAGGTGGCTGGTGATGTAGGCGGCGCTCAGCATCTTCCCGCAGATGTTGCAGGTAACCTTGCCTTCGTGTCGTATCATGTGTGAACGCAGACGGTCTTTGGTGGCGAAGGCAGACGTGCAGGCCTGAGGTCAAGCAAAGACAAGTTAATTGTCTTAACTTAAAACCTGGACTGATACAGTTTCAATTTACTAGAACTTCTATGTTAAGCTGCTTTGACACAATCTACATGGTAAATAAAAATGAATTGAACTGAATAAAATTTTGACAGATCAATCAAACTCAGCTTAAGGCCGTACTCGCACTATGTACAGTTGCCTTGAAACGGGCCAAAGCACGCTTGTCCCCCCCCCCCCCCCCCCCCCCCCCCCCGGCCCCCCCCCCCCACACTACCGAGGGAGGGCGCCCCTCAGGGATCATTAATTCTCGCCTCCGTTATAAGCACTCTCGTTCAGCACAGTGGAGATTTCTTTATATCGTTTAAACGTTATATCGTATAAGTTGTTTGATATGTGGTGACACAGTCTAATATATCGCCGAACAGATTAGCCACTTTTGACGCTCATAAACAGTCCTCGTGCTGCAGGAATTAGGAAGTTTGCTGAAGGCGCAGCTGACATTCAGTGAGGGATTTGCATCTTTAATAATCTGCAACAGTTTGCGTTCATTGAACAGTACGAATGATTAATTAATCCATATGAAACAGTCTCTTAAAAGTCACGTCTCACTTTCAGTTTTGGGCTTAGGCACGCTTGCACTCACACTGTAAACGTACTGCGCCTGAGCCCAAGTGAACCGCGCTCAGACCCACCTCTTCCAACCGGGCCATTGCCGCCCAAGTGAACCGTGCCAGAGCCCAATTCAGAGCACTCACACTTCTCAAACGATCTGGGAAACGGGCCTGGGCACGGTTCGGATAGCATAGTGTGAGTACGGCCTAAGTCTTGATTTGCAGAACTTTGATTACTAATAAATACAAAATGACTCAATAAATATGTAATATTCCTTGCAAAGTTTTTTTTTGTGCAGAAATTCAACATTTTTCAGAAATATCTAAATATTTTAACAAAACAAAAAATAACGGAAGAACTTTTTAAATTTATATGACAGTTCATATAAGAAAGTTTATATGTTAATATGAAAAAAGTATATTTAAAAGTTAAATTTTGCGAAAATGATGACCAGTAAATTTAAAAATACTATTAAAATTATGTAACTCTCTTTATAGAAGATTGTAGAATATTTTATTTAGAATATTAAATGTAACATTTAATGAAAAACAAATTTTTGGGGGGGCTCACACTTTATTTTGATGTTCTGTTTGTTGAATTTAAGATACATTGCATCTATGTCAACTAATTCTCTTTAGATTTTAAGTAGACTGTTAGGTTGGGGTTAGGGTTAGTGTAAGTTGACATGTACTTGCTATAAGTTTCTTATAGTCAGGTAAATGTCTGTTGAAGGAGCAGTATCAACAGATATTAAGCAGACAGTCTACTAATACTCAAATGGACCTTCAAAATAAAGTGTTACCATTTTTTTCTAGTAATTTGAAAATGTATCATTAAAGAAAAATGTCCCTAATGAAAAATATTGCAATTTTCTTTGTAAATGTGAGATTTTATGAACATTAAACATAAACAGTACATACTGTAGATACAATGGTCCCCTGCTCTAACGCGGTTTACCTTTTACGGCCTCGCAGTTTCGTGGATTTTCTCATGCAATTTGACGTTCTTTTTTTTTTCTTTTTTTTTTTACAGCGCATTGTGTTCTGCGTCCTGACTGGCTGTAGACCATTGTCAATCAATCTCCTGTACAGTACAGAATGCACTCAGCCTGTCAAAATTACATAAATCTTCAAATCGCTAGCAGTGTGACTCTGAAGTGCTGTACTGTATGTTTGTAAGGCCCCGTTTACACTAATAAGTTTTCGTTTTAAAACGCATAAGTTTTGCTACGGTTACGCGATCCGTCCACACTACGCTGGAGTTTTCGAGCCCCGAAAACTGAGCGTTTTGAAAACGCTGGAGAGGTCGTTTTCATTCTAAAACGCTGCTGCTCCGTCTCAGTGTGGATGGGGGCAAACGGAGACATCTGAAAACGGAGGTGTGGCTGCAGACATTTGCTACCTGATTGGAGCTTTTGGATCATTGCGTATCCTTCCCTTATTTGTCAAGCCCCTATCACATGACTATTATGCTACCGGAAGACACACTGTATAAAGTGTGTAATAAGGGGTTTTACAGCATTAAAACTTCTATAATACTTGTAAAAAATAAAAAGCGGACAACTTTGCGGATTTTACCTAATGCGGGCTATTTTTAGAACGTAACTCCCACAATAAACGTGAGACCACTGTACTAAATATAGCAAATACAACATTTCAACTAAACGCTAAAAATACACTTAAAAAAATAAAAATAACAAATATGTAAATAATTTAAGTAAATAATAAAACAAAGAAAACTATTAACATTTTCTTTTTTAAATTGTGTATAAAAATGTCATGTTATTTTCTGAAAAAAAAAAACCCCTATAGAGCAATCTTACCGTTACTTGGCATTTAAAGGGTCGTTCTGTGGAGTGTACATGTTTGACATGACAGCTAAGATGATCTGGCCTGTTAGACAAAAAAAACAAACACAACATCAATGTGCATATATATTCATCACACATTTTCAATCACCAGTGTCTTCTAAAATCCACCATGAAAGAAATAGAAGCTTTTATGTAAAGTAAATTCTAAATGCTAAACCAACCGAGAGAAGCCCTTCCCACAAACGGAGCAGATGTAGGGCTTGTGCACACCGCCGTCATGCGAGCGCACGTGGTACGTCATGCGGTCCTTCCTCTTAAAGCGCTGGTGGCAGATGGGGCACTCGAAGGGCTTTTCGTCCGAGTGCGAGAGCTTGTGCCGGTTGAGGTGGTAGACATCCCGGAAGGCCTTGCCGCACATCTCGCAGCCGTGGTTCTTCTTCACCGGTTTGGGGGGTTTTTTGGGCACGGTTGGCTGCTGTTGGGGCAGAACTGACATGATGCCTGCGGCTGTGGATGCTGAGGTGGTTGCCGTGGTGAGGATGCCCGCCACTGTTGACACGTAAGATGGGTTTCCGTTGTTGTCGCGTGGCACAGTGGAAATGAGAGGCACCATGGTGGGCGCTGTGGTGGTCTTTTTGGGCCGGGACACCATCTTAATGCCCGTGTGACAGGACTCGTGGCGCCGGAGGTGGTAACTGTCCCGAAAGGCCTTGCTGCAGTAGCTGCATATGAAGGGTGTTTTTGATTTGGGCTCTTTTTTTATGACCACCGGACCTCCACCTCCACCACCTCCTCCTCCTCCACCCGTCCCGCCGCCCATGTTGTCTTTGAGGAGGTCGGATGAAATGATTGGGGGCTTCTGGTCCAGCGGGATGGGGAGAACAGGCTTTTGATCCTGCGGCTCAGAGTTGAGCAGAGGCAGCAGGCTGTTCTGCGTGACCTGATGCTGGTGATGGAGGGCTTCATTGGCCTGCTAGATGGAGAAAGAGAAAGAGAGAGAAGACTGCACATAAGTACACATGAAATCAAAACTAACCAGATTAATTTTTGTTATCTCACATTGCTAGTTTTGTGGTGAACAATTAATTTGTGCATTTTATTAAGAAAGAAAAGTTTGCCCTTGTAATCTAAAATTAAAAACAAAAAAATGGACTTCCTGTTTGTTAATTTATTATTTTGTTTCTCTAGGAACTGCATCATAATGCAAAAAAAACACAGCTTTCGCAGCTTTCAATTCATGTAGACTTTAAAGGGGTGGTCAACTACGATTTCTTATTTTAACTTTAGTTGATGTGTAATGTAGCTTTGTGAACATAAACAACATCTCTGAATGTAATGTGCTCAAAGTTCAATGCAAAGGGAGACATTGGTTTTACAGAGTTAACTTAGCAAAGCCTACAGTGAACAAAGTTTGGGGACTACAAAAAAATACATCTGAGCTAGTGAGATCACAAGGGCTTCCGGTTACGTGCATTCACCACACGCACACACCCTGCGCAGCGAAGGGGTGTTGCCAGAGGCGCTGTAATGTTATAGCAAAGAAAGCTAAAATGCCATCCAAACGCTGCTATTTCCACAGAGCTTGACAATTGACAACTACATGCACAGTTTCTAGCGTTATTGGTATGTTGTAGCGAGGACGTAAACAAGGATGTAAACAACAGGAATTGCTGTCTGGCACCGCTAACAATTTAGCTACAAATTCATATTTATCAGACAAACCGCTGTAAACAGCCACAATCTTCAGTAGCGCGTGCACTGTCTCTCTATGTGGACGCTTTCCCTGCTTTCTACATATCAAATAACAAATTTGAAAAATATATGACAACCCTTCATATTAGTTACTTACACATGCTTATTCTGAATAAAGGTGAAAGACACCTGTCAGATTTCATTTTAGTGAGCAGGCGTGAGGCTCAGCTGTGTGCTCTTCATTTTTCTGTCTGATACAGGCAGCTAACGCTGCTAACAGCTACCCTGACTGAGTGACAGTGTTTACACAGTGCAAAATTGAGTGCTTGAATGGGCGTGACATGGAGCCAATCAGCGAATCACAGCACTTAATGTAAGCTAACCAATCAGAGACTTTTTAGGGCAGGCTTTTAGAGCAACTAGGAAATTTGACAGTCGTTTTCATGTTAGCAGACTAGCTGTATATAATCAGATCTATGAAAAAATTATGTGATTTTCTACGAGTGAAGCATGAGCACACATGGCTTTGCATCTTACAAACACAACCAAGCCTTAAAAATACACTGTGTACCACCCCTTTAAACAAGACTTCAGCGAAGCATTTAGATGTGTAACTCATAGAAATAATAAAAAAATAAGGTATTTAAACATTTATTATACATTAGTCCAATGGTGTTTAAGATTAGTTAAGATTAGATTAGTTTTTGGTGAAAAAGTCTTATACTAGGACAAGCTCTTTCTTTATTTATTTTTTTTTAAAATACTGTAAAAAAGGTAAAACTGTAAACCAGATGTTGTTGCCAAGACTTATTTTAGTATGTTGATGTACTTAAAACTAAAAATGAATATTAAGTAGGTGATGGGGATTTCTTTGTGCGCATCATTCCCTTATAGCAAATTAACAGTAAGAGGGGCGTGGTTAAGAACATTGTGGCTAGAGCGGTCAAACTGCACACAGACTTTAAGCATTTTTTTATGTGTGTATATAATAAAATGGTATGATGGTAAAGTTAAATTTTTTAGACAATTTCAGCCTTCAGATTTACATGGTGCTACAGAAACCATTTTAACATCAAGACACATTTCTTGTTATTATCAATGACACTGTATGCTTTACTTTGTAAGACAAAAAGACATTTTAGTTAAATAAGTGTCTATACACTTTAATCTTGGTTAATGCACCCTTGCTGAATACAGGAAAAATCGTATTGACACCAAACTTCAGCATAGTAATGTAACAATGTCTTCTGTATTTATATAACAAAATTAATAAAAAATTATTAAAGGGCACCTATTTTACCCCTTTTTTAAGATGTATTTTGTGTCTCCAGAATGTGTCTGTAAAGTTTCAGCTCAAACCACTCATCAGATTATTTATTATACCTTTCAGAATATTGGAATTTTCTGTTCTGAACAGCTCTGAGCTGCCTCAATCTCCGCCTCGACTGCGCCAAATAAAGAGCAAGTGACAGACATGAAGAAAGCAGATCTCACATATTGTTTGTGAGAAATACTACAGTAAGAACTTTCCCAATGATTATTTGATGTATTTGTTGTAGAGTTAATTCAAGCCTTTGTGACCATGGGTCACACACAATGTCGTTACAAAGTTCATGCACATGCACACACACACACACACACACACAGCGCGTGCATTTAACTTTGCAGTTTTTGCACAGCAAATGTGACAGGATACACGTTAATATCCACTGCTGTATGGATATCCATTGTTAATGTACAAAATAAACCTGATTTATCGTGCAAAAACTGGGATTGAAGCATCTTTCGGATGAGACGTTAAACCGAGGTCCTGACTCTCTGTGGTCATTAAAAATCCCAGAATGTCCTTCGAAAAAGAGTAGGGGTTTAACCCCGGCATCCTGGCCAAATCTGCCCACTGGCCTCTGTCCATCATGGCCTCCTAACCCTCCCCATATCATAATTGGCTTCATCACTCTGTCTCCTCTCCATTAATCAGCTGTTGTGTGGTGTGCGGTCTGGCATAAAATGGCTGTCGTAGCGTCATTCAGGTGGATGCTGCACACTGGTGGTGGATGAGGAGATCCCCCCCCCCATTGTGTAAAGCGCTTTGAGTACCCAGAAAAGCGCTATATAAATGTAAGGAATTATTATTATTATTATCATCTTCTTTTATAATTGTACTGACATGCCGCTGTAGTGATGAAGATGGTAAAAATCGCTGTAATTTATTACAAACATGCACTGTTTTTAAAAACGTTTTAAACTTGTAAAACTCATTCTTAAAACACATTTGATGATGATTGATGATCACAGATCGCTGAACAGATCTTTTAATCTCAGTTGCTTTGCGCACGTCCTGTCTTGCTGACATGATTATACATGTTACTAAAGAGCCATTTTAATACGCAGCTGTCAATCAATTCAGTGGACGAGGAAATCACTCCACTACGTCCCGGTACGGTGGGCCTCAAAATGAGAGGGATTTGGATCCTATTTTAGAATCAGAAAATGAAGAAAAAAAAAAGAGACTTATTGTCTTTTTCTCACCCAATATGACTGGGGACACACTATACCTATACACAGTTCTGTCCAAACAGCTTACAAATGATGATTTTCATCATAGGTGCACTTTAATATGCATACACTAAAAAAAAACAATAATAATAGTAATGATATTACCAATCATATTAAATGTAATTTAATGCAAATAAAATATTAAATAAAATATCTAAAAATATTTCATGTGAAACCCTTTTAAACATGGGTTCAAAAATATTTTTAAAAATAACAAATGGCCAATTCAACCTCTCAAGTACAAATAACTAGGTCATATCAGTTTTTATAATATTATTCATTGGAAATCAGCTGGTGAGCAATACTAACACATTAAAAGTAAACTTCTTCTGACTGTGTATCATTTGCTTTGAGCACAAAATGCAAACTCATAGCCCGAGTTGTGTGAACTGACTGGCTGTGATATTATGGGCCAGTGTTGCTATAGGCCAGTGTAAGGTAGACATGAACTCAGCTGAGAGACGGTGTTAAATGTTTATCAAAAATAGAAACTGACTCATTTCCAGGGCATCTGTGCAGCTTGGAAAACAAGAGAAGCTCTGACTTGGTCCTATTAGAGAGACGGGTCAGCTGTTCAGAAAAGCACAGGATGACTAATGAGATATTAGAGAGAGTGAAAAAGTTAGACGGACACACAAAAAGTGAGGGAGAGAGAAAGAATAAAAAAAACTTTAATTTAATCTAATCAGATGAAACGGTACATGCATGTGAAAATGTCGTCCATTAAAGAGTGAAACTACTTTTTTTAATAATAAAAAAAATCTTGGCAAACCTAATTCCCCATGTGACTTACAGGAATGTGTAGATCACGTCAGGGCAAGATGCAAATGTACAGACATGTGCATCATATCAAAGCTCTTCAGCGCAAGAAATTGACATCCTGCAGCCAGCAAACATAAATCTGCAGAATGTAAAATGATCTGAGGCAGTAATGAAAGCAGTTCCTCATGTGACCAGCCTCACAGGCTCAGGATGTTCTGATAAACCTACAGATGCATACACAACAACCACTACATGGTCAGATGGACGGATATTCACAGGGCTCTTCTGCAGAGACTGCAGAGTTATAAGCAGGGTTTTATTTAGCTATTTCTGTGCAGAATTTGGTAAAATATCTGTGAAGTTAGGCAGAATCCTCTTGAGAGTATAGGAGCTAAAAACTAAACTCATAAAATAAAGTAAATAAATCCAGCTAAAACCACATCCTGCTTGGAAAACAACAAGTATGTCTGAAATAATATATCTTATTACTTTTCAAACTGTATTTTTATATAAATCTTCTAAACAATTGCATATCCTTCAATAATATTACTGAAATTAACAAAAAACAATATACAGTTTATTAGAATTATTAGCCCACCTGATTTATTAGCCCCCCCATTTTCTGTTTAACGGAGATATTTTTTTTAACACATTTCCAAACATAATAGTTTTAACAACTCATTTCTAATAACTGATTTATTTTATCTTTGCCATGATGACAGTAAATAATATTTTACTATATATTTTTCACGACACTCCTATACAGCTTACAGTGACATTTCAAGGCTTAACTAGGTGTTAACTAGGCAGGTAAGGGTCATTAGGCAAATCATTGTATATCAATGGTTTGTTCTGCAGACAATTGAAAAAAAAAATTAAGCTTAAAAGGTCTAATAATTTTGACCTTAAAATGTTTTAAAAAAAAATAAAAATGCTTTTATTCTAGCCAAAATAAAACAAATAAGACTTTCTCCAGAAGAAAAAAACTATTATCAGACATACTGTGAAAATTTCCTTGCTCTGTTAAACATCATTTGGAAAATATTTCAAAAAGAAAAAAAAAAATCAAAGGAGGGCTAATAATTCTGACATCAACTTAATATTTACACCTGCTTAAGTAAGCAAATGACTGAATGACAGGCTCAATAATCTGCAAAGTTTTCTGCGAGCACAGATTCAGTGTGAGCATAGTTATAGCCAGTACAAAATAAGGAATATAATGCAAAACTGTTATAACAGTGCTTTTTAGTATAATTTGGGAGCATGACAGCATCTGTTACTCTGTTTAGCTTTGATGTGATAAAGCGGTGCAGATATTAGTCTAAATGCATGCACTCCCAATGAAAAAAGGAAGAATGTCATATGGCTTTAAAATGACATCAGTGTGCAAAATTAATGAGAAACACTATCACAGTGGATGAAGAGGAAAACAAATGCATCTTAGCCAGAGCAAGAGAAAAAAAAAACATGTATTAATCAAAATGTGAGTACATGACCATGATGTTTATTTGCTTCTTAAATTTGGATCTGTAGCCTCAAAATGAAAGGCAGTCCCTGCATCTTAATGATGATCCAAAACAAAGATGCTACATTAGTGAAGCAAGAGGTAGGAAGCTTGATTGGTGACTTGAATTTTGGAAAGGAGCAAATATCCAGACACTAAAGAAACATTTGTGTATAATACAGCCCACAGGGAGGCAATATATAATTTGTTAATCTGAAAAGATTTTTTTGGGTGTGTAAAGTAAATGCAGTGTGTGCTTCCCGATATATTATTTTGTCTGTTGGTACACTATGCCTCTGCTGTCTTCAGTATCTCTGGCTTCTGTTAATCCCCCATTTACAGACTATGCAATATTTACACAAAACTGACATTTTGGAAAATGATTGCATTGCAGTTTGTCTACAGGTCTAGAAAAAAAGTAGCAGAAAAAATATGTAATCGTCAGTCAACCCAACTTGTGCATTTATAAATAATGATAAACAACAAAAAATTAAATAAACACAAAATAAAAAATAAATATATTAAAATGACGTTTTAAAAACAAGAGATTTTAGGAATCTTTTTAAAGACATTTAAAGTGAGTGATATCAATGATTGAATAATATATTTTTTTCTGAAATAGAACATGACTGTATAGGATCTGATAAAAAAGGAATTGGGAAACAACTCTAAATGCTGTACCTAAAACTAGAGTAGCTGAAAGTCTACACGACTATTAGGCTCCTCGTTTCGCAGCTGCCTGCATTGTCCCATTGGTCACGGCATCCAGTTGGTGGGGAGGGGGTGGGCATTCATGAACACAATTGTGCCGCTAAGGACATATAATAATGCTTACAGTAACGAGAGACCTGATTCTGACAACACTATGACACATTAAAGCTCACATGTCCAAAAAGTAGGTAAGAAGAGACAACTCTGGTTTGTGTTTTTATCTAAAAGCCCCACTATAGGAGGTCTTTGTGGGCTTGAATAGGTAAAATAGCTGGAACAAAATGTGTAATTAGACAGGTAACAGCTGCTTTGTGGTCTGATTGATTTGAACATTGTTTACACAAAATTATTTGGTATTGCAGGGCTCAAAATTAACTTTTTTACTTGGTAGCACCGGTGCTCCCAACTTCAAAAATTTAGGAGCACCAGAAAAAATTTAGGAGCACCCACCAAAAATGAATGAGCACGACTGCAAATTTGTATATTAAGGGATTTATTGTATTTGAAAACCACATCACTCAGGACTAACAAAAACCAGAAACAACTAACTAATGCTGTGATGACTTATTGATATCTGTGCAATAATTCCAAAATGATAATAAAATATTATTAATGATGATGATGAGGTCAATAATACTTACAATGAATTACATTGAATTACATTTGTCATTATCATGCTGCACTGCATGTGCTTGAATGAGAGTTATGTACTGTTAAAGGTCCTGCTGTTACTTTATGAAAAATAAATTTATGGTTTGCAAACAAAAATTAAGCATTGCAGAAAGTAATATTTATTTTGCACTATTTTTTTAATATGCATGTCAATTTAATAAAAAATATTTCTGCTACAAAACAAACGTAAGATTATAATAAATCATTCAATCCAATGCTGAAAGCTGCAAAGCAGTCATCAGTAAATAGAAAAATAATATACATCAAGAAAGAATGGACCAAAGAAAGTAAGAAGTTTCACTTCTACCACTCTTTAACAGTTTTGGTTTCGGTTTGTGTCATTGTAAATGCACAGTCTTGTTATGCGGTGATTTAATTTTTTTCTGTGTTTGTGGAAAAGCAGGCAAGTCAGCCGACCCAATATAAGAGCAGGCCGAGCAGGATTCTCGTGATGACCACCGGCGCAAATACCGTTTTATTGTTATGAGCTGCAGATTCAGTTTAAACTTAGTAAAGGCGAGCTTCTTTGACGATGATGTGTAGTGTTGGATTTTACATTTAGCGGACATTTGCGCTGAACACGCAGTAAATGCAATGCATCAAGATTCTGGCACCTTCACCTTCTCGGCCAAATGCTCCCAAATATATTATGAGGTTGCATAGATTCAATTTCGGGCGCATATGCGACCAAAATGGTCACAATTTCGAGCCCTGTATTGGTATAGGACCATTATCAACAACATTCTCTGAAGCCTATTATAATGCAATTCAAAACCCTATTATTCAAATTATGAAAGCAAAATAAACGAATTAATAAATGGTTTTTGTAATGAGGTTGGTACTTTCACAGGAGAAGGAATGCGGTTTTATCAAATATCAGCAGGTAAGTCTGATTGCAAATGTCATAATGATTTTAATCAACAGTTCAACAAATATGCATTTTATATTGAGTGAGTTACATTTAAGACACAATATTGTCCTGTGTTTTTTAGGTTTGCCACAAAAAAGCATCAAACAAAGTGAGCGCACAACATTTTTGCATCTCAGAGCATCACTGACTTATTTTGTTCATGACCAAATCTTAGAAATTTAAGAATTATGATCCATTTATAAAGACAAATCAGACATTTTGAAGAAAACATCTGAATGAATTAGGGCTGGGATGATTAATCAGACTAAGAAATTGAACACACAATTAAACAAAACTGCAATTGTCATGCTCATCTTATAAAGAAAGCCTGGTGTGATCTAGCGCTGCGCCATATTAGAAAAATCTGACATTGCAATGTCAAATGCATACAAATGAAATAAAGAACTGACTGAGTTATTCTGTTTCATGCCTTGAGGTTGGTGGTAACTTAGGCCCTGTTCACACTAGACATGAGCCGGTATAAGATTCTGACGGTATGATAACCATGGATAGAAATATCATGGTTTCATGATATTGTGATTACTGATCTAAAATATATTCTTTTTAAATGTCTGGGTAAAGAAAAAAAACTTTTTCCTCCTTTGAAAGCAATATATTTTATTTTTTGAAAGATTTATAATATTTTGGAGAAGTAAACATGTCAGCCTAAATAATTCAAATGAATCATTGACTTGTGCTGTCTTCATTAGTTTCAAAACACATTTCTTTACAAATTAAAACGGCATCTTTTGATTTTTTTTTCTGCTGAAGATACTGTTGTCCTAAAAAACAAAACGTATATAAAAAAATCTTACACATACCTTAGAACCGGTATTACAGAAATCTTGGCAGTTTTAAAACCTTGACTTTTCCAAACCGTGGTATAACTTGAAAACGGTTATCGTCCCATGCCTAGTTCACACTAATACAAGTTTTTGGTTTTAAAACAACATTTTAGAATGAAAATGATCCACGTCCTCACTGGCGTTTCACCTAGCGTTTCTGAACAACTTACCGTCCACACTATACCGCTGAAAACGCACATCACGTGACCACACACACACTCTGGCATGCACTGCAGCGATGAGAGCTGTGCACATCAGACTATTCATCAAGGATCTACCACTGAATCTAATCTCACTATATTTATTAAACGTGATATTTAATTCATCTAGTTGTCTATATCTAACGACGTATTTCCCTACTTTGGTCTTTTGAATCTTCTTGTTCTCAGGTAACGTGTTTTGGCTGAGTGCAAAGGTAAGTTAGTATATTAATTAATGTGACCATGTACACTGATTCTGCATATTTGACTGATTGCTCTCCTTTATTTACTATAATGTATAAGAGCAATTCCATGCAATTGTCAACCTTGCCATGAAAAAAAATGTTTCTACATTTTTTGTGTAGGCAAGTATTTTACAGTACTTTAAAAAGACTCATGAATGTATCTGTCAGTGTTTAAATCTATTATATTTAATTTGCCAAAATCACACAAGTGGCAATTTCACAGGTGTCACATCTATAATGGAAAAGTGTCACATCACATCCATAATGACACTTTTTCCTCATAAATGCAAAAATATAAAATAAAATCAATCATGTTTGTTCTTTAGTGAGCCGACTCGTATCTGTTTGATTAGCATTGTTTCTTTTGGGTTGCGCAGTTTAATTGACAGAATTTCTACAAAGTATGTTGTAGACTGAAAACTCTGGAATTGCCCAAACTTTGTACGTTATACTTTTATAATGGCCATTATTGATTATTAAAACTGATATTCAGCATAAGAGAGGGTATGTTTCATATTTTCAATGAAAATGAAAGGAGGCAGTTCTGTTATAGGCTCCGTTTTGTTATAAATATGCATACAGTGAAGATGACGGTCATATAAACATGTAGCTACACGACGCCTCAACATTTTTGGTGTCTGTTAAGTTGCTATCAAAACAATGAAAATAGGCAGTTTCTCATATCATGATTTCATTTTATTGTTAGAAAAGTGAAACTGCGTAGACAGGGTGATGTGAACGAGGTTATAAAGCACACTGTTCAATTGGAAGATTTACCCGACGTGTCCTCTGGAGTTTGTTTTACATATCAAACTTGCGAAGTCTGAACTTCAACCAAATAAGCGATTGTCTTCAGCCACACTTTCGTTTTCAGATGTCTCCGTTTTCCACATCCACACTGACACAGAGCAGCAGCATTTTAAAATGAAAACGCCTCTTCAGCTTTTCAAAAAGCTCAGTTTTCTGCGCTCGAAAACTCTGGGGTAGTAGATGGCGTAACTGTAGCAAAACTTATGCGTTTTAAAACTAAAACGTATTAGTGTAAACGGGATAAAAGTGAGTTGAAAGGGATTCACCAGAAGAATGCTGTCTAGCATTCGGGATGTAATGTTTGACTTTAAACTAAATAACCAGCATGAATCACATTTATATATATTTTAAAATCAATATTATGTTTAATAATTTTGAGAATATTTATTATAATTATCATGAAAATGTTTATACATATATATATTTTTAAATAAAGTCTGCTTTTCATGGGGTAATTCCAAATGAAATAATACTGAGATTAAACAGTGGACATAAAAATACAAGTACAAATACAATACAAATACAATACAACACTTTGTGCAACAAAACACAGGCCTATATCTGACAGGTGTGACAAAGCGAAACCAAAACATATAATGTGGTACTATTGTGAGGCGATATTGCTATGGGTTAATCCGCATTGTGTGGACAGGCATAACGTGGAGATGCGTTTCATATTAAATCATTTTAAACTGTCTATGACACACTCAGATTTGCAGTTTGAAACTTTAACTCTAATGGGAAAAAAAAAAAAACTGATTGGTGAAGGTGGCAGATGCATGAGTAAATCTCTGTTTAAGCCTATTACAAGCAGTCTTACTGGCAAATTAGAAAATGTAGCTTAATAACAATAAGAAAAAAAAATAAACATCTGACAGATCACTTGATGTAAGGGAAGAACAAGAGTGAACAGAACTCCTTTCCTCCAAAGACAGAACCTAGTGAATCAGATTCTTGTTTGCTGCAGACGGATTAAGAGATGCCTGTTGGGAGCCGGACAATGCCTCGCTCATGAATAACCTCCGACGCCTGCAGAACAATGAGGAGTGACGCGCTAGACCGTCGTCTCATTAGATGCTTCATCACATGGATGGATTCAAACAGAACAAATTAAGCACTTTTTTTTACACCAGCTTTAATAGGCCTGTAAACTAAATAACTAATCTCTTGGTTAAAGAACTGGTCAACGTTTCTAGCTACAACCATATTACAGAGTTATTATGAGACATTTGGGAAGAACTTCCAGCAAGCTTTTAAAAAGCAAACATGGTGTTTATCTATTAAATGGGAAATCTGAGAAACCTGAGAAACCTTCAAAAGTTCTAATACTAGCACTAAATAAAAACTCACAAAGACACTGAATATGGAACCCAATTAACACCAGATAAAGAGATTTTCAAAATACATACTTTTAAGAGAAGTAATTTTCTCATTACTCATCCTCTACTTACTTTAAAACTTTAAGTCCTCCCCATTGTACACAAAAGGTTTTCAAAGAATGTTGGAAACCATTGCCTTCCATAGTAAACATTTTCTACACCTACCATACAGTTTGAAGTGGATCAAAAATTATGATCAAAACTGTCCTAAAACTAATCAACACCCATTCCTGTCCTCTGAACAAATTTGAAAACCTTTTCTGATGCACTTCAAATGTTAACTACTGTAATTAAACAAAAACGTCAGCTTTTGTGTTCAACATACGAACTCCTAAAGCTTTGTAATCAACTAAGGGAGAGTAAATACATTGTTTTATAGGTGAATTGTCCCTGTAAAGGCCAATTTATACTTCTGCGTTGAGTGCACTTGGTAGGTACTTTTTGCTGTACCCTGACACGCACCTCTCCAAAACTGTACAACAAAAAAAGTGCAAAATCTGTGATTAGTCAGCTTGGTAGTGGTGACAAGCGTGGGCAGGGCTGAGAGTTGTGGGAGGGGAGCAAGGCTGGTGGCTTCATTGCTGAAAATGTCGAGTCAAAAAAAGAAAAAAGAAAAAAAAAGAAAAGTGTTTCAATTTTTTTTAAAAAAGGTTTTTTTTTCTTGAATAAGTGTGAGTTTAAGCTACTTTTACAGTATCATCACACACATTTTCAGTGTAAAGACTGATTTATACTTCTCTGTAAAACGCACGCATATGCTCTGGCGCAGCCCGTGCATGGACGCATAAACTTCACCATGCCCGTTGCGGACCTCTCAAAAAAATTGACCTACACGTCACAACGACGCGTAGCGCAAGCTCTGTAGTTGGCAGGCTTAGTTGCGCTATTGAGTGTGGGCGAGACTGAGAGCCACACGAACCGATTGGAGCGAGTGTTTACAAGTGTTGAGTTCCATGAAAGAGGTCCAAATTGGGTTTTCCATATGATTAAAGTTGTTGCACATCCCTCGGAGACATCCCGCCTCAAAATTAGCAAGTTTGAGCTACTTCTACAATAAGGTAGCATTCAGAAAAAAACAAAACACCAGCGAAGAAACTCGACACAAAAACATAAAAACCTCACTGCCAGATAGCGTTTCGAAAGTGTTATTGCAGAGCAACACAAACAGCCCGCAGAAGTATAAATGCACGACAACACGCAAAGTATGCGCCGTGGATCACATTGATCACTCGACGCAGAAGTATAAACCAGACTTAAACCCAAAACACCAGCAAAGAAACTCAACACAGTGGACACTGGACATAAGAACATAGCGAATATAAATTCCACTCCAATGCACTATTATTGCAGAGCAGCTCAGACAGAACAGAAGTATAGATGCTCACAATGTAGTCAGCTAGGTGCAAGCTATGCACCATAGTGTACAACGATCATTTGATGCAGAAGTATAATCAGGCTTTAGATTATCAGGCTTTTGTCAATCTTGTCATAACTGCATGATGCTAAATGTAAATGGGGTCGAAAAACATTTGGAGCCCGTTGTCCAATGCTTCTAAACAGATTTAAAAGTCCACCTACTGACCTAATGTGATTATGTCGACACTAAAACAAGATATTCCCCTAAATTATCTAAATTACAATAAAAATTTTTTTTTTTACTTTTTAAATTGCTTCATGTAACATTTGATTGTTCATTTAATCATACTTGTCACACTGATTGCTTTTCAAAAGTGAAGCAGAGTATCGAGAAACAAAAGGAAAAGATTACTGTCAAATAGTCAAAATAAAAGCCCTTTAAAAATATAATTAGTTCACTTATCAAAAATCAGACATGCAAACAATATTGAGTATAGCTATTGCTGTAAAAAAAAATGGAAATGCATAAAGGTCAATGCATCAACTAGGTCAACTACAGTACACACATATTTCCTCAGAAGGTGACTTACAAAATGAATAACAACAACAAAAAGTTTCATGTCAACAAAATTTGTATTACACAATGATAAGTTTACAGTATAAGGTAGAACATATCAGATCAATAGTAAAGAGTTGCATTCTGTCAATCACCACCAAAATCCACACTAAACTTTTCTCCACCATACCATAAGCACGCAGATTCCTCATGCATCATTGCAAGAGCTGAACACACTTACAAAGTAATGCAATGGATACTTAAATATCATTGCATATGTACAACTATGGATGCCAGTAAACTGGACGTAAGTGGACTACACAGATTTTTTATATTACATTATAATTATATTATATTTACTATTTATAGACAAAACCTTTGCTTAAGTTTGGATGGAGAAAGTAAGTCTAATTATAAGTTTGTTTGTTTTTACAAACTTAAACTGAACGATTGTGGGACACTTACACAAAATAGTATTTGGCCATCATATGCAAGATTATGATGTCTATGTAGGCAGCTGAGAAGGTTTTGAAACACAGCCATTATCCCTATGTTCCCTCCAATAAATGTAGCCTTAGAGCTGCGTTGACAAGCATAAAAATAAGAAATTAACGAGACGCATGGAGATCGATATGAAAAGAAAAACAATATACAAAATAAAACTGCAAAAGGAAAATGCATATAAACAGTTTTTTGTTACTACACACGCAGGACATGGACCCTGCGTCTGGCAAAAACATCCAAATTATGTCACAACAAAATCAATGAGTAACAAAAACTAAGACAAACGCCGCCAGCTAAAAGTGTTAAACTTGAAGACAAAAAAGCAAAAAGCAGGTAAAATGAGTGCGAATAAGAAGAAGAGAGGATAAAACTGGGAAAGAAATCCTTTACGACTCCCATAGTTCACAGCTGGAAGTCTGGGAGAGATGCAGCATTAGCGGCTAATGTGAGCTAGCTTAGCTACCATTGTTTTTACAGGCTTACAATCCCGCTTTTAAAGCTCAAATCTCCGCGCCTCGCGCTGTTTTTAAGAGTCTCTGTCGATTTTCTATTTTTCCCGGCCGGCTGGGATTTATTTCGATGGGCTGGCTTACCTGAAATAAAAATGAACTCCAGCTCGGCTCCATTGCAACACTTAAAAAAATCTGCAGGAAACCTACAAGAAATCTACAACAAAGCAGCTAAACATGGCAGCTGCTACAACTTCCTGTAACCCCGAGGGCCAAACCATTTCATCTGATATACGCGCTGCTGCTGCTGCTGCTGAGATTCTGCCAGCTCACTGCATCACAGCACTGCACTCACACTGTACAGCAACGATAGTTTTTGTCTAACGAAAATATACTAAATATACCAAAAGAAAGGGCATTTTCTTTAAATTATAGAACGACTTTTAACACGCCACAACTGGACGACCCATTATGTCGAAAATAATAATCAGAAAACGAGAAAATAAACATGCATATTTAGGTGATGTAAGAAAAACTATGGAGGTAACGTTGATTATATATTATCCATATTCGTTCAGTGACAACATTGTCAAACTTGATACTTTTAATATTCAGTCTGAAATCACAAGTAGACTTGAAAACAACATTAGCGCTATAGCCTATTTATTTGACTGTGAACAATGTTGTACTCCGATAGTCATTGGCTGCTAATATGATTTTACTATTTAGAATTAGCAAAGAATACCTTTCTGAAATTATATTATTAAGTAGAAAGTCCAATTGTGTGAATATAAAACCAACTTTACCTCAATGCAAAAACTATAGAGGACGAGACCTGCAAAAACAATAAAAAAATATGCAAATACACAAATAAATGAGTAAATAAATCCATAAAATCCTGCATAAATATAATAATAAATTAATTATATGCAAAAAAATAAATGCATAAAAAATTAATAATAAATAATAAAAAATAAATAATAATGATAATAAATAAATAATAAAATTGTTTTTTATAATAATAAATAATAGTGGGCAGGTAAATAGTTAAATAAATTACATGAATGTTGGGGAAATGAGAAAATGCTAAACTGAAAGTTTATTTTTCTCCTCTTTCAAATGTTTATTAATTTCTTGAAGGTAGTTGCATAGGTCAAAATGCTAATAAAAACAACTGATTTAGCTTAAAGCAGAATACAGAATTAAATAAAATTACCTTTTATTTTAAAAACATAAAAACAGAGCAAAAATAAATCTTTCTTGATCTTTACAGCTCTTAATGCAAAAATATTGATTGATTGATTGATTGATTGATTGATTGATTGATTGTATTAGCCTACATCAAAATTCAAGTAGGCCTAGTTAGTTACAAAAGTTTTAACAACAACGAAGGAAAAAAGCAGGATGATTCAGGATGATTTTAAGGTTGATATTGTATTTTTAATCAAATAAATGCAGAAGACATTATTTTTCCCAAATACGAACAATATTATTTGTAATATTGTAATAAATTTAATAGAGCACATAATTTTTTTTTTGTATAAATTAAAAGAATCTATAAGCAAATAGAGGATATATATATATATATATATATATATATATATATATATATATATATA
>CAIGQZ010000379.1:15301485-15314456 GCA_903798205.1 Danio tinwini
ATATATATATATATATATATATATATATATATATATATATATATATATATATATATATATAGAGAGAGAGAGAGAGAGAGAGAGAGAGAGAGATAGAGACCTTGAGAATCGAACTGTGCCACCACAGTGCTATATGTCCGTGCACTTAACCACTAAACTATTGGCACCTACATAATTATTATATTATTTTAGGTTATTTAGAGTATCCTTTAGAATAGAAAAAATGAAATGTCTCAATGTATTGAAATGTCTTAGAGGAAAAAGTTAAAACTAAAAATAAAACATGAAATTTGGTAAACAATACATAAAGTGTATCAGTAAATACAGTAATTGTAGACAGTTTTAGTGTGCATTAAGTGAAAGCACCTAATGCAAAATTTATGGATTATGTACAATGAATAACCAAGGCAGATGTCAAAGCAGTGTAAAATATGCCTGCATGTGTGAGTTGGATATTGTGTGTCAGGGCAGATGGCTAAGCACTGAAAAAACTGAGGATGTGCAAAATGGCTACTGTAGAAGTACATCTGTCTATCTGCAGTTATATATGTAAATCTGCTTAAAAATATCTCTCCTTTGGCACGGCAGATGCAATTGTAAATATATTGTCTTGGCAGCTGTTTACTTAACTGATATTATATAAAACATGCTTTATTACACATTAAAACATATTTATCTCCTTAATTAGAGGTCAAACCTTTCTTAAAGCTCTAATGAACATTTTCATGATCTAATAATATTTTAAATAACTGTTGGGTTTGCTGTTTTAACCCAAAGAGTGAAATGTTGTGTTAATATTATTTCAACATTGGGGATCTAAAGTTACCTGAGTTGCAAAACAATGTTGGGTTAAATGGGTCAGTCCTTAGATGTCAATACTTTGCTCATCATGACATTTAATGTGCAGAAAGTAATTAAATTCGTTTTCACGCTTTCAGAGCAGGTATAGGACAAAAATCTGTGATGAATTAGCATTGTTTCCCTATTCCAGCAGGTTCTTTTGAACAATTTGTATGACTGTTCAGGGACATTCAGAGATGTTGCATCCCATTGTATTTTGAAACTTTGTGACATTGTACATTGGGACTCTTTGTCTGGATACAGTACAATGAGGGTTTTGGATGTATGCCTGTGGTCAGCCCGTTTCCCAAGCTCACACATCCAGGTCCTTTCCCCGGGACAAACAACATTTTTTTTTTCCAGATGTAGCAATGATATTGTTTGTTTTGTGCATTTTGTCGAATTTGTACCAAAAAGAGGCTAATTAAACTAAGGTAAGTGTTTTGTCTTATATGCTTTCTGTATAATATTGATCAGTCATGATGTTGTACAGTCTCATTTAATAAATTGAATTGTATGCGTATTGACTTACCAAATTATTTATTGACTGTAAAGTAATAACTAATATAAAAATAATCAAAGGATTACATTTTTGAACAGAAAACCTTTAAAACATAATTTCATGAGAATGTGAAATATAAAAAATGAAGTTAAATGTATGAATCAACATACTGTCATCACAAACTAAATTCTTCTGAAACACTGAAATATAAATTTGCTTAAAATAAAATGTTTCATAGAGAATATTTCCTTTTTTTATAACATATTTAAATGAATGTGCCCCAATTCTCTTAACTGAACAAGGGGCAGAACAACCTGTCAATCACATGGAATCAAAACAATAGCAAATGACAACAATCAAGTCAATTGCCAAAGGACAAAATCAACAGTTATAGAACCACTTGACAATTTGTTGTTTCTCTGCATTTACAAGCACTGTAAAAAAAATCCGTAATTTTACGGTGTATTTCTGGCAGCTGGGGTGCCGGAAAACCCCCGTAAAATAACGGCTGTTAAATTACAGAAATTTACTGTAAAATAACAAACGTTAAATGACAGAAATTTCTTTACATTTGAATTTCTGGTAAATTTCTGTAATTCAACCTCTGTTATTTTACAGTAAATTTCTATAATTTAATGGCCGTTATTTTATGGGTTTATTTTTGACCCTAGCTGCCGGAACTAAACCGTAAAATTACTGATTTTTTTACTGTGAGGTGTGCTTGAATAAAATGGTATCCGTCACATTATATAATGGTCTGCTAACATGTCTTCTAAATTTCAAATGATTGTTTGGTAAAAATAATTATGGTCAAATAACAAATAACCTGCAAATAGCTATTCCATTTCAATTTTCAATTGAGAAACATGGTTATTTTACCAAATAAGCATTTACTTAACTCAAAACAAACATGTCAGAAAACATGACATCTTTTTTTTTAACCAATTGTCGTTTTATGCAGAAAGGACATTTTGAAGAAATTTCAACAGAATAAAATGAATTATAGAATAAAACTAAAAATGTTTTACTCAAACGCTTAACTACATTGCTCAGCATATATGAGTGCACCCCTCACAAATCTACTATTAACATAATATTTTCAACAGAATGCTATACAATATTCTATTTGTGCAGATACATTAGATTAGCCAAATCTGGAGGTAATGTAATACAACAACCTTCGGATAACAATAAATAATCACCTAAATTTATGTCTTGAGGAAAAATATAAAATATAAATAAATATATACTGTATAAATAAGGAAAAATCAAGAGAAACTAAATATAAATACAATTTAGTTGATATTCTGAAGTTTGTATTTTCCGCTTGAATTTAAATGTATTCTCTTTCTATTTATAAAGATGTTTTGTCTCCAAAGTATTGTTTTAATACATAAAGCTTTTTAATTAAATTGTTTTGTTCAAATATTACCTATATTCACAGAGGAAGGGATAAAAATATTCATTTTCAAAAAGGTGTGTACTTATTTATGCTGAGCACTGTATATATAATATTTAGATATTTAATGTTGAGATGGCATTTATTTAGATTTCTCAATAATAAAGAAAAGACTTCATTACTACTTTATTCCAGTTTTTTCCAGATTAAAACATGGGTGATTGGTCAATTCTGGGCCGCTTTCTAACAGAGGTTCAGAATCATTCGACAGTCATCGGTAAGATCTGGCTGACAGTGCTCCTGATCTTTCGCATACTGCTGGTAACCCTGGTGGGAGATGCAGTGTACAGCGACGAGCAGTCCAAATTCACCTGCAACACCCTACAGCCGGGCTGCAACAACGTCTGCTATGACACGTTCGCCCCCGTCTCACACTTACGCTTCTGGGTCTTCCAGATCGTTCTGGTCTCAACGCCCTCCATCTTTTACATCATCTATGTGCTGCACAAAATCACCAAAGATGAGAACATGGAGATGGAGAGGATCCACGCAGAGGCCAATCTCCCTAGTCGAATAGAAGGAGATGGTTCCAGACTGGCCTACGGAGCCCAGGGCGAGGAATGGGGTGGTCAGGACGAGGGAAGCGTTGAGCAAAGTCTCCTGCAGGAAGATTTCGGTGAGCTTGGCAAAGATCCAACCACACTTTCCAGTCAGGTTCTCCTCATTTATATTGTTCACGTCCTGATCCGCTCTCTTCTGGAGATTACCTTTCTTGTGGGTCAGTACTACCTGTTTGGGTTTGAGGTGCCTCATTTGTTCCGCTGTCAAACATACCCTTGCCCGACACGGACTGACTGTTTTGTGTCTCGAGCCACCGAAAAAACAATTTTCCTTAATTTTATGTTCAGCATCAGCTTGGGTTGTTTTCTCTTGAACATTGTGGAGCTTCACTACCTGGGTTGGGTCTACATTTTCCGTATGCTCTGTGCCGCCTGCTTCTTGTGCTGCAAGTCAGAGAGGGATTTGTATGCTCAACAAAACCCACTGTTGCTTCGCCTCAGACACTCGATGCGGAGCAGGCTGGTCCTGCAGTCTCCAACAACCACTCTGTCTCAGGAGAAAACCGGGACGGCTTTACTTTCACATGGTCCTGCCATTTCTTTTGAGACTGACTCTACTGTTGAATGCTCCTCAAAGAGGAACCCTGAGGAGAGGGAACGCATGAGGCTGAAATTGTCCAACATGGTTAGATTTACTGGTAAAAAGTCTTGGCTATGATGTGTACAGATGGATTTTAGTTTTTTTTGTTAAGAGTAGCTCATTGTAAATTTCGGTCTGAGGCTTGTTTCACACATATGTGGCTTTAGGTTCCACAATGTACTGTATATGGTTTGCTGCAGCTGATTCCACCTTCCAAATGCTTGTCATCATGATTGGCTGACTGAGATCCTAGAACTGATTCTGATCATTCAAGCTTTATGCAAGCTCTATATTGATGGTCACTTCAAATGTTAGTTTAATTATGTTATTAACAGAAATGTTGTATATTGTGAGCCTTTTTGTAAAAATAAAAATAGGGTTTACACAAAAACTAAATCTATATTAGGATACTTATTAACAAACCTGCAAGAAATAGGATATACAGTATTAAGGAAACTTACTGTTAACCTAGTAACACATTTCTACTGTAGCACCTTTTAGTAATTTTATTTACATCTGTTAATATCACAGCAATTTTACAGTGTATAACAACATAGTTTGGAGTAATGGGATCATCATCTGGGCTTTTTGGACCTTGGTCCTCAAGAGTCATAATCAAAGTGTGGTCAAACTGCAGTAAAATCATCTTGTGAGATTGATCACTATACCGATAGTGACAAGTGTTATTCAGCTGATACCAATCTATGATCAATCACAGCATCCGAAATAGAATGTGCAATACAAAACAGATTCAAAATACACTGTAAGCATATTTGTCATTAATCATTTATCAAATTATCTTTTAAAATACTTGGAGTGTTTTAAATTACAGCAACCTACATTGATCTTATTCTCCATTTGTTTTTAAATGAATATAATATGAAGGAATTTTCTGCTATAATTTTTCACAAGTGTTTTACTTAATATTGCATTGGATTATTTTGTGTTTAAAGACTGAGGAAAGTCAACAAAAAACCCCAAATCTTTTTCTAGCAACCCAGGATTTAGAGTGAAGTTCAAAATGAGCCTGCAGGATATGAAACAGGGCTGAAGCTTCAGCTGTTAAATATGCTGTTGCTGATCCTGTCATTTGAGCTGAGTTGTAGTGTGATTGTGTTGTAATGTTCATTGTCTTTTAGTATTTTATTCAAACCCCTGATGCTGGACATAAGAAAGGAAGGTTTCAGCCTTTTAGAACTATGATTATAAATCAAGAAAAGCACCTTTAAAAATATGTGGAAATGTCATAAAAATTGTATTACATACTTAGCTAAATGTTATTAATTAATTATCAAATTATAAATGTACATTAATAAAATTTTACTTAGTATATTGCATGCATTTAGCTCTGAAACCATAAGATGTAATGTTACAGTACCTAGCACATGGTTGATGAGTGTTCAGTTAGCATGGTTGACAAGTCTGCAGTGCGCTTTTGTACATGCACATGCATTGTGAGATTGCAACATTGCTTGATTAACATATGCAAATGAAGCTGAATGCAATAAAAAAAAGAAAAAGCTTGTATACTCAGAAAAGTTTCACATTTTAATATACATACATTATATTTTTGAGAAATTGGAAAGTAAATACACTTTAAGGTGAACTTGTCTAAAATGTAGTGGTATTGTTTGTTAAAAAATAAAAAAAGATATAGTATAAGTAATATTAAATGCAAAAGTTTGAGGCCAGTAATTTTATTTTGAAAGAAATTCTCTTATTATGCATTAACAGGTCAAAAGCCATAAAGACTTTTACATTCCTACAAAAAAAAGCTGTTTTAAATGAATAATGAAAAAAAAATTACTCTTGGTTTACACTAAAATATTACACAACTTAACCCTTCTCAACAATAAGAAATGTCCTTCTACATCCCTTGCCACTACAAATAGTTAAATAAATATGAATATGCATTTATTTATAAATAAATATTTTTAACACTATTTCACAATACAAGATTGTATTTTTTGATTTAATAAACGCAGCCTTGGTGAGCAAATTTAAAAAACAACATAACATTTATTGACTCTAAAAATGTTAGATAATAGCAAGGCCTGTCACAATAATCAATATATTGACTTATCACACAACACATGGACATAACCTCAATAATTATTGGTGATGCAATATATATCGCCCATAAATGATTGCGCAACCTCTCTATCTATTTGAGGTGTCAGTGTCATTGTCAGTTAAAAAAAAATATTTACTATAAATTACTATATTTTCATGTGGGTGTCTGACAACTGAAAATAAATCTGGTAGCAGATATCGCAGTTACTTTTCACCTTTTTACATGTATTATTAGTTATTTAGGATATGCGTTTTCACATTCTGATTCCAATGCCTAAATATTCAATTGTTAAAATGACTATAATTTAATTAGATATTCTTATGAATAAAATATTATGCGTTCTTTGTCAAGTGATGATATTGTATTGTCATTCTGGCATTATATAATGAGTGGCATAAAATGGTCTTAAAATGACAATAATATCGTTTATCACAATATATTTTGGTGCAATATATTGTACAACAAAGAACAGATATCATAGCAGGCCTAGTAATAGCTGTATGCTTGAAACCAAAATGAGAAAAGAACACTTGTAGTACAGAACAGTATGAGTTTGAAAAGCACGTCCAAACCTTTGTATCAAGCATGTGCAAACAAAAATCGATGGCTTATATTGCATTTAGATAGATTAAAAAGTAATAAGAAGAAATTAAACACATAATAACATGATAATTTATCTTATGTATATGTACAGTCCAGCCTGAAATTATTGTTCAAATGTAAAAAAAAGCAATTTTTTCCCACAACAATGCCTATTGTACATCATCTTGTTATCTTTTTTTTCCCTTTTTTTACTTAAAGGTAATTTTAACTTAGAATTTGCCAGGGGTATAAATAATTTTAGGCTTGACTGTATATATAGCCAAGTAGCCTTAATACATTGGATAATGTACATGCAGAGTGTTGTTTTGCATAATAAAGCCCTGCGGCTGCTGATAAGGCAGTCAGGCTTTACTCTGTGAGAACAACCGGCTAGATGTACATTATACCTTACATATTAACTTGGGTCTAATTACCCTGAATTTACATGGATTATATTGACCACTAACAGGGCTTAATTTGTGCCGGAACACGGAACACGCCAGATCCGGCACCTCTGAAACCTGATCCAGCACCTCATTTTACCTGCGACTCCTCAACCCTCTACACTTTCGTCCGCGACCCCCCCCCCCCCCCCCCACCCCCCCCTCTCCACTTTTGTATGCACCACCTCTCCATCCTCGTGTAACATGCCGGATCCGTTACCCAGATCTGTTCCGGGACCTCGCAATTCACAAATTAAGCACTGACCACTAACAACAAGAGCTGACCTCCTCAGCAACTGACTTCTCTGCACCAGGCCATAGGGGGGCGCTGTTGATTTTGGATCCGATTTTAACAGTTTCATTCTGAACACTGTCCGTCCCAAGTCTCTTCTGGATTTCAGAGGCCATTGTTAAAAATGCCTTCTCGACATTGTTTGCATTCTTGGCACTCGTCTCCAGGAATGGGATTTTGAGTGATTCAGCAAATTCCTGAAAACAGTACAAATGATATCACTGATGTTTTAGCTAGGATCTCCCATTCCTGTAAAATAAACCATACTATAAACTCAAAAAGCAAACAACTTACCATCGCTGTGGTAAAGTCTACCACCTTTTTTGATGAAAGGTCAATTTTGTTGCCGACCAGTAACTTGGAGA
The DNA here is from genome assembly GCA_903798205.1 of Danio tinwini. Classification (NCBI taxonomy): domain Eukaryota; kingdom Metazoa; phylum Chordata; class Actinopteri; order Cypriniformes; family Danionidae; genus Danio; species Danio tinwini. The sequence continues at coordinate 15,309,183 of CAIGQZ010000379.1, forward strand.
CACTTTCACAAGCGTATCGATCAATTTCTTCTAACCATTGCTTCACATTGTTGAATGACTCCTGTAAAAGCCATGTAATCAGTTATACATTCTCCACCGACAAAATGCAGAGATATTAAATTATCATATTTAAAGGTATTACTTGCTCTGTGACATCATAGACAATTATAATCCCATGAGCCCCTCGATAATAGCTGGATGTAATTGTTCTAAATCGTTCTTGTCCTGCTGTATCCCACTTCAAGACAGAAAAATGAACATGAAAACATGTCTAAAAAAGGGCAACATGTTAAAAAAAGCATAATACTATTTTGTTCGCACAAAGATGTGAAAATATAATTCTAAATACAGACATTTATGGTGATTTTTCTCTATTGGCACCAATGATAAAGTGACTGGTAAGTATTGCTGTAACACGTAGACTCACGATCTGCAGCTTGACAGTCTTCCCCTCCATTTCAATAGTTCTGATTTTGAAATCTACTCCAATAGTGCTGATGTAGCTCTCTGTATATGTGTCATCCTGTTGGAACAAGTGTATCATCACCACAAGTCAGCTCATATTAAAGTATACAACAGTGGAGACTTTTTCCAAAACATATGACTTAAAAATTATATTTAATTTCATATTAATAAACATGTATACTTGCATATAAATATGGTACACTTTTCTACATACAACTATGGTGACAGTTTAGATACCTCTTTAAAATTCTCAGAATTGATTGGATCTGTTAGGTATGCATGTTGAGTTAAATGTTTTTAAGCATTTTGTTTATTTCTACAATAGTCTGACAGCATTTATTCCAAAATTTCAAATTAAAATACTGTTGTCATTAGAGCATATTTGTTCCACGCTGTAAAATTTTATAAATCAGTACAACACAAAAATCATAATCCTTATTTCCTTTTGTTTTTTCTTGTTCACTCAACTTTCGAAATAATCAGCTGCACTGACCTAAAATTATTTGTCAGTAATACAAAAAACAATTAATTGTCAGCAGAATTGGAATGCCTGAAGTTGAGTGAACAACATTAGTTTTTTTCTCATGTACTCTACATTTTTTTCCACCTTTAATTGATAGGACAGTAGAGAGTATAGTCAGGAATGCGTGGGGAGAGGAGAGAGGGAAAGGATTGGCATAGGACCTCGAGGCAGGAATCAAACTCGGGTTGCCGTGAACACCGGAGTGCCATGTGTCGATGCACTGGTGCTGACGTGTTACGTGCCAACAGAATCAGTTGCACTGACCTAAAATGTCTGAGTTGAGTGAACAAAAAAACACTTGTGGACATTGGTACTATCAAATAATACAATATCAGAACAAACAAACATAGTTCAATTGAAAAAACAGGAAAGCACGCTTCACATGTGAAGCATTACAAAGCATTTTTCCCTGTTTGCCCTTTTTGATCTTTCTCTTGTTTACCGTTATTGTTGTTTTACCTCCTGTCCTGTTTCTAATAAATGTTTTGTCAACATTTCTCTCTTTTTTTCAATTGAACTATGTTTGTTATGATAATGTATTATTTCTTAGTACCAATTTCCAAGTTCCAAGTTCCAATTTCCAAGTTTTTTTGTTCACTCAACTTTAGACATTTTAGGTCAGTGCAACTGCTGTTTTCAAAATCTAAGCACATGTCGGTGCCAATGGTGTAGTGGTTAGTGCGTCAACACTTGGCACTCGGGTGTTCATGGCCACCCGAGTTTGATTCCCATCTCGAGGTCCTATGCTGTTCCTTTCCCTCTCCCCACGCTTTCCTGCCTATACTCCACTGTCCTATCAATTAAAGGTAAAAAAAAGATGTGTACATGAGAAAAAACTAAAGGAAATATAGATTATGTTTCTTTTGTTTACTCAATTTCAGGCATTCCAGTTCAGCAGACCAAAAATGTCCAGTTGGCACAACTTAAAATGTTTTGTTACAGAGTAGTTCACCTCTCCAGAAAACTAATAAACTTATGTTAACCCAACTAAATGTTTTTATATAACTGACAAATAATTTTAGGTCAGTGCAGCTGATGTTTTCAAAAGCTGAGTGAACAAGAATAAGTGAAAGGAAATAAGGATTATGTTTTTTGTTGTTGTACTAACTTACAATTTTTTACAGTGAAGAATATATCAATTGGTTAGAGTAAAATGTTTTTATTTATTGAGACATTTATATTATTCCACCAAATATTAATTTCTTAACACAAGTTTATAGTATCATCTAAAATAAATATAAACATGACTGACTACATGGCACACATTTTTGTTATTTTATGCAAAAAAAATACAACAATAAAAATGTCAAATTATTTGTATACACAAACACATACAGTAACTAACTGTAAGTCCTGAAAGAGTGAGGTGAGTAAACAAAATATTGGATGAAATATTTTAAATACTGCATCTTTTTCATTGAAGAAACTCCTAAAAGAAAATAAAGTTCTTATTAAAAAAGGGAGGGAAAATGATCGAATACTAGGACTGAACAATATATAATTTTAACATCGATATCACAATGTGGGTATCCGCAATAGTCACATCGCAGTATTAGATTATTTCATTTATTCATTCACAGCAGAATGAACAGCAGAATGAACCACCAACTTATCCAGAAAATGTTTTACACAGCGGATGCCCTTCCAGCTGCAACCCATCACTAGGAAACACCCAAACACTCTCATTCACACCCAATTCACCTACAGCACATGTCTTTGGACTGTAGGGGAAACCGGAGCACCCAAAGAAAACCCACACGAACATGTGGAGAACATGCAAACTCCACACAGAAATGCCAACTGACCCAGCCGAGATTACCAGATTACCACCGGATTAGATTATTTAAAAAAAGTATTTCTACAATGACGACCAAATTATTTTTTATGTTTGATTGTTGAATTTTTTTATTTGAGTGTTAGGCCTCCTTTAACTTTTATTTGTCCTATGTCATATTTATATATGGTTAATTTCTTCAATTTTATGCAGATGTAAGGCATAGAAAAACCCCCTAGTCGATCTAAATGAATGAGATATTTCCGAATGAAGCTATTCAAGTCATCTGGTGAAATTACATTCATGTGTCAATATATATATATCGCAGCAAAACAATATACCACAATGTCAGATTTTTCTAATACCATTTAAAACAGAACCTTGAGGTACAACAGATTTGAACTTCTGAAACATAACAACTTGTTTGTTATTCATTCAAGATATGGTAAATACTGTCAATATTCTTCATTGAAGAAACTCCAAATCTCTTATTTAAAAAAGGAAGGAAAATGATTTGGCTTACAGCAAACCGTAAGAGTAAACATGACTTTCCAACACCAGAGTCCCCAATCAGCAGCAACTTGAATAGGTAATCACTAAGAAAAAAAAATCATAAACATAATATCATTAACATTATTGTACAGATGTACATGCCTCAATGTAAGCTATAATGGGGTATATGCACATAGACTTTTAATTTCAGTCAGCCAGCCAAAGGGCTTCCGGTTAATTGTCATCCCATATAAAATTGCCACGTTTAATATCTGATTTCTTAAAAAACAAACAAAAAAAAAACAGCGATCTACACTAATGTCTTTAAAATATGGAAATTAATTTTACCCCAGTGTTTTCTATGGAATTTCTGCGCTAGCCTGCTGCTAATGACGGCGCCTTCTTTTAAACTGTCGTTCGTCTTATTTAAGCTTTAACAACCAAATGGATGCTTTAGTCTATTTAACTGAATGCACTATAATTACATTACAACATCGATGCTGTAAAAGAAACCTTATGAAATTAAAAATAGTCACATTAAACTTTCACCGGAAGTTCATCATTGGCTGAAAAACACTAGCTGTGCATAGCCCATTGTGGACATAATACATAATACCATCATTAATACACACATTTGAGGCCTAGTCATTGTAGATAAAGATGTCTTTTAACCGTAAGCACCACACCATCTTTTATAAACAACTACCACCACAAAAAAGTAAACAAGGTTTAGACACCAAACTACTTACTACTCAGGATTCATTCTTAGGTTAGTTAATAGCAGGATGTTGTACAAAGGTGTTTCAGCCCGATTATTTTGTTCAGCTGGATTCTGTCCTTGGAAATGCAAACAGCAACAGCCGAGGCAATAGTGAACCTTGATACTGCTCCATCATTTATTAAAGCCTCCGATCATGTTACAAAGTGGTCATTACCTGTTTCTTAAAGTTGCAGCTCAGGAGTAGCGTCAAGTAATGTAAAAAGTAGCTTTTAAAAGCATGCGTTGATGTTTGACTATTTCTGATGACATGACTTGTGCAAGAATATAACTGCATTGCAACCAGACAGGTTTTATTGTGGTGTAGGTTTAAGCCATTCTTTTAGAAAAAAAAACACCATACAAAAACTATTACTAAACTCTTATATATTATATTTAAAATCAAGAAAGTAACTTAAAAACTGGCATTGGAAACTGACCAACTAACTAATAATCTTAAGTAATGGCAGGCTATTGGCACTAGAGGCCGCTAGAGAATAATAGAAAATTTGTGCTTTTTTACAGGTCAATGCAAAATATAACATGCCAAATTATTAGGCTCAATAAAGGAGACTTATAATTGTGTAATGTTTAAAACAATGTCAGACATCTAGATCTAGGAATGAAACAGTTTTATACCATCTAACCCTGGTGAAAACAACAGCATATGCTGGTAAGGTATGTTTTGATGCTGGTATGCTGGTCTTGCTGGTTTCAATGCTGGTCTTGCTGGTTTTAATGCAGGTCTCTATTCTGGTCTCAGTGCTGGTCATGAAAAATATTAAAATATATTCATAATTAAAAATATTAATTTACATTCTTATACATGATTTGAATCCCAAGCTTGTTATTTTGTCATTGAACATGCTCAGATGTCAATGGAACAATGTATATTTTACCCATAAAACCTAATTCAGTGTGCTAAATATAATCAACACTGAATATAACAGAGTAGTAGATCACAATTTAATTTAACCAATGTTAATTTCCTTTTTGTGTTCCTTATAAGTAACAAGCACTGAAAGTACTTTTGTTTCGTGATTTCAATGACGATTCATGGAATAATTTTTTTAAAGATTGTGGGAGAGCTCCTAGAATCAAGAATGTTCTACAAAATGTGAGCTGTGACACAAAAGCACTGGCACCCAGAGACCAAAATAAATGAATGAGGCACTAGCAATCCACTATAGGCAATCTTTATGGAAGTATACTAAAATCATTCATTCATTCATTCATTCATTCATTCATTCATTCATTCATTCA
>CAIGQZ010000379.1:15327377-15338801 GCA_903798205.1 Danio tinwini
GATTTATTGTTTTTCCCCTTTTCAAAATATATAGTCTGCATAAAACATTATAAATATACATTTGCACAATATAAATAAAACAGATTTTAATATGAATTTCAGCAAACAAACACCCTTAATGTGTTTATTCCTTTATTAAGATTTCCATGGTAATGTTTATAATCACCGTTTCATATAGGGAAACTTCTGAGATAAATAAGTTATGTCTCTGAACTTTAATAATAAATCGAATTAAAATGCTTCCCACCTCCAGTCGCAATGACTTCTGGGACTTCTAGAGCGAGATCGGTGCTCAAGTCTGCATCGGTGTGTCCTCGATATCAAGAACACATCCGGGAAGTTTCGCGCGTCCTCTGTTCTTGCGATCTTGAGTATTACAACTGAACTTTGGCTGCTGCTGATGATGTTACACGAGAACATGAGGACCCAAGAGCGATGAAGAACACATATTGAGAAACAGCCTCTGAGTTACGTCGAAATGACATTATTGGAGAATTGCCAGATGACCAATCACTCTGAAGAGTATGAAAAAGGGCAATGAATGCCTATGAGTTGGTAAGTGCAGCTCCTCACAGGTGCAGCTGATTATAATCAGGTGGGTATACAGCCTGCACCTAAAGAAGAGCAAACCTGACTTTTTGCTTTAGAAGCCCCGTGCAGCTGAAGAGAAAACTTCTGCTAGACTAAATCCTCCAGAGAGAGCCAGTTGAGGTCACCAGTGCAGGTGATGATGCAGACAGCAGTGGTCGAGCTGGGTGTATCTCCCATCCTCTGGGTGTTTTTTCGGAGACCCCTAAAACAGCATGCTCTTCTGGATGCAGTGGTTTCCTGCGAAGGCATGTCTGTTGTGCAACTGGACCGCTGGACAGACTAGATGGGTGCTACAAGGGCACTAAAAAGAGGCACACCCTCCAAGCCCCCTCCCCTTATTTACGAAGGTGTACAGTGAGTTAAAACAGGTATCAAAAGTGCTTTTTTTTTGCCTAATCCTCGTGTGCTTCCACCCTCACCTCCCTTGATGGCAGGGTGGCCAAGGGGTACAAGACTATTCAACAGGTGGAGTGTGCTATTGTTTAATCTTTTTTGCGCCGCCACCTGGAGGGGTAAGCTAGGACTACCGTCCAAGGCATGTAGGTTATCAGCATCTCTCACAGCCAGAGCCTACATGGGCACAGGCCAGGAGGCTTCTGCCCTGCACGCTATGGCCATGTACCAACAATACCAAGTGCAAGTGCTGACCGAGCCATCCAAATTTATGTTGCTGCCATCTCTGCTCACCATGATGCAGTGGATGGCAGCATGCTTGGGAAGCATAACCCCATCATCCAGTTACTTAGAGGTGTGGGGCGATTAAATCCATCCCTTACCCTCTCTCATGTCCTCTTGGGATTTCTCTGTATTCTTAGCGGGTTTGCAGAGAGATCTATTTTAGCCACTTAACTCAGTATCCTTCAGTATGTAGAATTCTGTCCATGAAAACGGTTCTGCTGGTTGCACTGGCCTCGATCAAGAGAGTTGGGGATCTGTAGGCATTTTCAATCAGCAAATCGTGCTTGGAATTTGGGGGTGACAGCACACTCAATAAGAAGTGTTGCCTCCTCTTGGGCATTAGAATGTGGCGCCTCTCTAACAGACATCTGAAGAGCTGTGGGTTAGGTAACACCAGTCAACCAGGAGGAAACAAATTTTGGTGTCAAAAAATGCTTGCTGCAACATTCTCCCTAAACCAGAGATGCACTTATTCTGCTCAGCCGAACTGACTGAGTTCCTCATCTGACAAACTTCCTCGGAGGCTCCAACCCCCGACTTGGTGGAGGAGCCGGGTGTTTGGCCCATTCTGTTGTCTGGTATGCCTGCTTGGTCAACCCACATCTTGGAAATCTGTGTCAACTATGCGTGATCCCTGTTTGGTGATCCCATATGCGTCAGTCAGCCACGGTAAGTTCCCCCTTTACAGGCGAATCCTCTGGGGCGGTGCGACGCTGTTCCTTTTTGCGCTTACCAGATGACCGCTTACCTCCTTGTGGACAACTTTCCCACTGCAACCAGTTTGTCCCGTTAGCTCTTGTGTACATTAGCGGACTTGAGAAGCAGAGAGGAGTTGACCACGTCGACGGTAGGTGGGTGGGCGGGCAGATCAATCGCTAAAATTGGTTGGGTTTAGGGAGGGAGGAGGGTGGTTCAGTCGGTTGGTCGGTCAGCCAGTCGTGGATTCGCGAAATCTCATGGATTCGCGAAAACAAAAACTGCAAAAATACGTACCTCCCAGGGCCTCCAGAAACGTGTGTAGAGGTACGTTTTCAGAATAAGCCTGGGTTTGGATTTGTACGACCCCCTAAATTCCTAATATCCCCATATTCTGGTAATCAAGGGCCTAGGGATGTTGGAAGGTTGTGGCTTTGGTGACACTTTTGCATGCTATTTTCTTGGCAAACATCTCACCTTCAGGTGCAGAATATATACTTGGCTAATTATAATCAGCCACACCTGTGAGAAGCTGCACTTGCCAACTTATAGGCATTTATTTGCCTCTTTTCTTACTCTTCAAAGTGATTGGTCATCTGGCAATTCCCCGTAATGTCATTCTGACATAATGGTTGCATTCGAAATCGCATACTTCCATACTATACAATATGCTAAAAACAGTATGCAAGCCGAGTAGTATGTCCGAATTCACAGAATTCGAATACTAGTATGTGTGAAGTACCTTAGATAACCTACTACTTCTGGCGAGATTCTTAAGTGCGCATCGGATGGACATTATGCTATCCCATGATGCACCGCAAGAGAATTCATGAATGTTTATGAAGCGACACAACTCACACAGGCAGGTCACGTGATCATGGCAAAATGGCGGATGTAGAACGTTGAGTTCATACTGCTCACATTCATACTGTATAGAACGTACTTTTCTAATGGCCAAGTAGCACATTTAAATTCAAATGCAGTACCTACTGAGTAGTAGGTGGTTTTGGACACAGCCTATGTGTCCTTTCTTTCTTTCAGGGAACGAGGGTTATGACAGTCATCGACACATTTTTGTGAGTTGAATATGGGAAAGTAACGTGGATGCCAGGCTGACTTATTTTTTTTTTATTAATAATAGTGCTGGGCACTATTACCTGGACATACATAAAAACAAAACTATACAAAATTTTTTGTCACATAGATATTTAAATTGATATATAATTTGAATCATATATATATATATATATATATATATATATATATATATATATATATACAAAATAAATATACATATACACAGCGCACACACACATATATTATTTAAAAAACCTCAACACTAATCAATGATCATTTATATTAAATTAAATTAAAAATAATCATTTTTTTGGTAATAATTACAAATTATTTCATCATAATAATTTGCATCTAATACGCATGCATGTGAGAAGTATTTAAGAATCCCATAGCCAGCCAATGAGAAATATACATTTTTACATAATGTGTCTTTAGGGGCTATAATGTGGATGATGTCAGTAAGATAACTGTCTATATAAGACCAAAGCATTTCAACTTGACTTTGATGATAACATCATCAAACATACTGTATCTCTAAAACTAAAGGTTGCATGAGGTGAGTGACAAACATTTTAATTTTTAATTAAATCAATTAATTGATTGGGGCTTTTAATCATAAGAATGTCAAAATACTAATTTTCTCTTTTTTCACAGATTCCAATGGAAAATTTATCCATCATAGTTAGTTTTGAGCTGACCCTGGATCCATTTTCCATCCCTCCAGGAGCAAAATACCCCATATTTATCTTTGGCATCTTCATCTACATGTTCAGCGCTTTATGCAATCTGACACTTTTGCTTCTGATTTTTCTGACAGAAAGTCTTCACAAGCCAATGTACTTCATTCTGTTCAGCCTCCCTCTCAATGATTTTGTCGGGATCACTTCCATGCTTCCTAAAGTTCTCTCTGACATTTTGACAGAAACCAATAATACGTACTATCCTCTCTGTGTGCTGCAGGGTTTTCTGCTCCACATGTATGGAGGAGGTGTTTTGTTTGTCCTTGCTGCGATGGCTTTTGATCGCTACATTGCCATTTGTATGCCGCTACGATATAATGCTCTCATGACACCAAGAGCTGTGATGGGAATTGTTGCTTTAGTATGGGGCCTTGACCTTTTTTTCATTATTTTGCTGTTTTCCTTGCAAAGCAAGTATTCCAGATGCAGATCTGACATTTTGAATGTGTTTTGTGATAACCCTTCTTTACTTAAGCTGACTTGTAGCAATACTATAGTGAGTAATATCATAGGCTTGTTCAACACAGCCATGATCCAGATTATTAGTGTTTCCATTCAAGCATTTTCCTATGTGAATATTTTAATTACCTGCTTGGCCACGAGTAAGTCTGATGTAAAGAGCAAGGCCATTAACACGTGTGTTTCTCAGCTGGTTATTTTCATCATGTTTGAGATTGTTGGAACTTTCACTATCCTGTCACACAGGTTCCAATCTGTAAATGCAGATCTACAAAAGATTATGGGGATGCTCATTTTTCTAGTGCCTCCACTTCTGAACCCAATAGTTTATGGACTCAACAGTCATGAATTACGAAATAATCTGATTAAAATCATACACAGAAAAATAGCCCAGATGTAAACATTTTGTAAAATATATGTTTGTCACTGTTTATGCCAACAAGTCTCTTTAAATATTAGTATTATATGTGCAGACACTTATTTTAATCAATACACTTTTTTCTGATAAATACCCTGTAAAACCGTGAAAATCACTAAATGTAATAAGTTAGTTTTACTTATAATTTTTTTAAAAGTTACTTTGACTCAATGAAAAAGAGTTATAGTGACACATAAGCTGATTACATTAAGCAGAACTCAAACCTAATGTTATGCATTAATTACTTACATTTTTTTTGTGTTAACTTAACTCTAACACCAAGCCATTTGAGTAGCTATATAGTTGTTTGGACTGAACTCACCGATTTAACAACTGAACTTAAATTGTTGAAGTTACTAATACTATAAATGTTTGACAATATCAACATTATATGTATAAAGTTTACAGTACATATATATAAGTTTACAGTACTCAAACCATTTTTTTTTAACTTAAATGGTTTGCTGCAATCTGTTTTTTTCTGAAATAGTTTAAGTTAACTTATCAGGTTTTACAGTGTACATTCTTAATCCTGTGTAAATAAAATTGCATCTTGATATTATTCAACTTATTTTATCGAAGACATTTTTCATGTATTACTTTTTTGTCTGGTTATCAAACTGTACATACATTTCTATAAATACGTTATTTAGGTCTTTTTGTATGTATTTCATATTTCCGAAACAAGTGTAAAACTAGTTAAAGTGTGAAGTGTACTTTAATATCTAATGGCATTTCACTGGGAACATATTAAAAGTTTATAAAAAAAAAAAAACCTGATGTGATAAACATCTCAGATAAAGTTACCTTTAAAGAAGTACAGGTAATTCTTACAATACAATATACAATGCTCAGCCTATATAAGTACACTTCTCGCAAATCTATCTTTTAAATTGATATTTTTAATAGGAGGCTATACAATATTATATTTGTGCATATACATTCGTTTAGTCAGTACTGAAGCCAAATCTGGAGCTAATCTAACAAAATAACTTACGATAACGGTCCAAAAACTAGTACACACAAATTTATGTTATAGAAAAATCTTAAATACAAATTTTAAAAAGAGGAAAAATCAAGAGAAGCAAAAAAAAAAAAAAAAAGTTAGTTGAAATTTTGTAGGTTGTATTTTTTTTAATGTTTTGGTTGAATTTAATTATATTATCTATCAATTTCTAAATATGTTTGGTGACTAAAATCTTATTTTAATAAATATATATGTTTAATAAATCTGTTTTGTTTAAATGCACCAAAATACATTGCCTATATTCACTTAGAAATTGATAAATATACCCAGTTTCAAAATGGCATGTACTCAATTATGCTGAGCACTGTAACCCAATGCATGTGCACTAATATGCATTAAATGATGTATTTAACCAATACACAGATAATCATGAGTTTATATTCTTATGAAGAACTAAACCATTTATGTTGCTGCCTCAGAAAAGCTTTCTTAGAATATTAATGCATAAAGTAATTAAAACAATTGTACACTCTCAGAAATAAAGGTACACGAGCTGTCACTGGGGTGGTACCTTTTCAAAAGGTACAAATTTGTACCTAAAAGGTCCATATTAATACCTCTAGGGTACATATTCGTACCTTAAAAGTACAAAAGTGTTCCTCTTAAAGTTTTTAGGTACTAATATATACTTTTGAGGTACCAATATGGACCCTCTAAGTACAAATGTGTACCTTTTAAAAAGGTACCACCCCAGTGACAGCTTGTGTACCTTTATTTCTGAGAGTGTATAAGTTAAATGAGTCCCTAACATCATATTACATTTACTAATGATGCAAAGTTATGTTAATTACCACAATAATCTAAGCTACTTTAGCTTCCAACTGTCTGTTTTAGTTAATTAATAGTAATAATCAACAATTTTAAAAGGGATCATTATGATATGACATTGTTAGGCACAGGACTAATCAAAATGTTAAGGAATATGCCATTGTGGTTATTGCTTTTGAATTAGGTATTTAGTCCTGTGCCTTAATAAGTAATATGTGCATTAGTTAAGTACTTGATGCACTATGTTGCAACGTGTTACCAACTGACCGTACCTCTGAATTACTCAGTCCAAGGAGTTTTATTGTTTTACTCATAACTCAACTAAAAAAAGGGTGCTTTGCACTGCTTTAGGCTAATGTTCAGTAAAATATTCTCAAACATAGAATATCTACAATATAAATACACTCTATAACTATTCATTGTCATTGTAATCCTATTTGTAAAACTATTTTTAGGGCATAGTAGTAGAAATCCTTTTTTATAAAAAAATGAATCCTCAGCGCAAGAGTGAATTTATTATATTTATAAATCATTTAAATAATAACAATGAAAAGTAAACCTAATACACACTCTACTAAACTCCACTAACCATACTAAATTAATGAGGATATACTGTACTCTTGCAATATTACATTTCTATGTTTCTAAAGTTTATCGAAATAATTTAGCATTAATCAAATCTTTGCAGGGTGTCATTTAAGCTCCGGCTGGGCCAGTTGGCATTTCTGTCTGGAGTTTGCATGTTCTCCTTGTGTTCACATGGGTTTTCTCCGGGAGCTCCAGTTTCCCCCACAGTCCAAAGACATGCGCTATAAGTGAATTGAATAAACTAAATTGACCATAGTGTATGCGTGTGAATGTGAGAGTGTATGGGTGTTTCCCAGTACTGGGTTGCGGCTGGAAGGGCATCAGCTGCGTCGTATGCTGAAATAGTTGGTGGTTCGTTCCGTTGTGGCAACCCCTGATAAATAAAGGGACTAAGCAAAATTCAATGAATGAATGAAATCTTTGCATAAATATACAGCAGCAGTCTCTGAAGAAAATACATTATGCTTACTTTACATTAAAATGATCTCAGGTATACACAGAAAATCTGCACAAAAGTGTCATCCAACGTTCTATTATGCCATCTTAACAAATGCCACTGAGCCAGATCTCCAATTTCCATGCACGTCCTAAAAAAAAAGAAGCCAAAACATTTAGGTCACCCCGTTGTGGCTGGCTGCAGTAGAGATAAAACACATGAAACATGTAAACGCATGAAAAACTGGAACTGGATTTTCCAAAGTTTTGGACTGCAGCTACTGGTCAGGATTACTGCACACATTTAGGCTCCAAATAATGTTATGGGTGCAAGATGACATCATTCATACCTGGGGTATTTTGACTTTACTTTTTCACAGTGGTGGAGATGTGTCATCCATCTGTTTTATAGTTTATTAGAGGAATAATGAATATTTCATTCATTCATTCATTCATTTTCCTTCGGTTTAGTTCCTTATTTAACAGGCGTCACCACAGTAGAGTGAACCGCTGCATATTCCGGCATATGTTTTACGCAGTGGATGCCCATCCAGGTGCAACACAGTACTGGGAAACACCCACACACACACAAGCACTTATACACTACGGCCAATTTAGTTCACCTAATTTACTTATAATAATGCATGTCTTTGGACTGTGAGGGAAACCGGAGCACCTGGAGGAAACCAATGTGAACATGGGGAGAACATGCCAACTGCACACAGAAATGCCAACTGGCCCGACTAAGAACCAGCAACCTTCTTGCTGTAAAGTGACAGTGCTAACCACTGAGCCACCATATGACTATGGCATATGGCTATGCCACAATATGGATATTTCAATACCTGGATATTTCCTATAAAAAATGAATTTGTGTGCTAATTTGCAGTGAAAAGAAAAAATCGATAACTTTGAAGTACCAACTGATAACTTTCAGAAGCCATGCTAATGTAATATTGCAGGCCTATAACTCCTCGTTTGACCCCTACCTGTCTGACCCTCCTGTTTCATAATAAACTGCGTATGAAACTTTACCTCCAATGTTAATTTCAATTTTGGCTAAATAAAAGATCTATTTTTGTCATACAGATACCTGGAAGACATCATTCAAAACTGTAAAAGGTTTAATGTACGTGGTTTCAATACAAATATGTGGTTTCAACAACCAGATGCATTTAGGCCTGTCCAGCTTTATCTGGAATCTCCTGAAGTGGCCTGAGCAATTGGATCTATATCCTACTCAAACATAATGCATTTTGGAGGGCATTTACACATGTTCATTTTACAATCGGATATCTATTCCATTAAAAAAAAACACATAAAGTGACCAGGTATAAAGAACTCCATTAAAAATCATTAGAACCTTAGAAACATTCCAAAGGTTATGTGCAATTTTGTAATTACGTTTGTAATGTAAACCAGAGTCCTGAAAATTAATCACTTGCAGCTGAAAAACCTTTAAAAAAGCATTGCATTTCATGTACAAATCAAGTATATTTAAACAGACATTACATCAGCTTGCTTCATAAGACCATAAACTGAACCTCATGCTCCCTTAAGACCCACAGCTCTCAAGCTTTTTTTCCTGAGCATATAAATATGCATACATTCATTGCTATACCAAAGTTTACAGTGATGCTCATACAGTAGGTGGTGCCTTCGAATCAAGTCTTAAACAATAGTTCAAGGTAAGAACTATTATTATTTCATGCAATTTTTTTATGTTAACAGTGTCTATATTTGTGTTCCATCAAGGTGTTTAATGGCAGGAAACCTTTCAAATCCTACTTTCACCTTCTACCTCAAAATTGCAAAATTTGATATTGATCCCAAAGCAAAGTATCCCGTGTTCTTCGCTGGAATTCTGGTCTACATGTTCTCTGTGATCTGCAATGCAACTATTCTTGGACTGATCATCAGCCAGAGAAGCCTTCACAAGCCCATGTTCTACATCCTGTTCAGCCTCCCACTGATCGACTTAATAGGAATCACTGCCGGTCTGCCCAGGGTGCTTGTGGACATTGTAACCGAAACGAATGATGTCTACTACCCTACATGCGTTCTCCAGGCTTTTTTGATACATTTATATGGAGCTGGCACACTTTTTTTACTGGCAGCCATGTCCTTAGACCGATACATAGCAATATGCAATCCACTCAGATATAACTCTATCATGACTCCCAGTAGAATATTTGGACTCATAGCATTTGCATGGGGCCTTGACTTTGCAGTAATAACCGTCTTATTTTCTCTGCAGGCCAGATTAGTGAAATGCAAGTCTTTTATCACAAACGTGTACTGTGACAACCCATCTTTAGTTCTGCTTTCATGTGGAGGAGATTTGAGTGTAAACAACATTTATGGTTTATTTCTGACAGCATTTATTCAGATAACCAGTGTCTTTATCCAGATGTTCTCCTACGGAAGCATTGTCGTCACGTGTGTAAAGCAAACACACGCCGATTCAAGGGTTAAGGCTTTAAATACTTGTGTGGCTCAGTTCACTACATTTATTCTCTTCGAAATGGTGACGGCTGTTGCTATTATATCATATCGGATTCCTGAATTTCCTCCCACTGCACAAAGAGTTTGTGGTTTGATGATTTATGCTGTCCTGCCAGTTGTCAATCCGGTTATATATGGACTGAAAATGAAAGATATCAGAATAGCTTTGTTTGTGGTTTTAAGAAAGCACAAAGTTGTTTCAGGCAGAAAAGCAGATGTTGTTAAAATCAGAAAATAATTTGAATATAAAAGCTGTAATAGTTGTATTCTGAATCTAAATGATGACACATTTAAGTGTACATATCATTTTCAATCTGAGAGCATTTAAGTTAAAGAATAAAATGTGATAAAATGTTTCAACTGTATTCAGACCATTTAATAATACAGAATTTTTTTAATTGCCTTATAAATATGTTAATAATTTTCTTCACCTTTTTTGAAAACTGCTGTGCACATATTAAAACAAAGTATATGCAGTCAAATTAGCAACAAACATTCCATGGTTGCATTACTTTTTATGGAAAATTCTCTGCTGTACATTAATACATGTACAAAATGTACATTATCATATATTATTGTATTACGTCAATACATCTTTCATATTCTACCTTTAAATTACAAAGTAAATGTAAAATAAATGCTGTAATATCTGTGTATACTGTACTATTTACTAGTATT
The DNA here is from genome assembly GCA_903798205.1 of Danio tinwini. Classification (NCBI taxonomy): domain Eukaryota; kingdom Metazoa; phylum Chordata; class Actinopteri; order Cypriniformes; family Danionidae; genus Danio; species Danio tinwini. Next base: position 15,338,038 of record CAIGQZ010000379.1, read on the forward strand.
TGTGGTAACACTTTAGTTCAGGTCACAATTCATGCTATTAACTACTGGCCTATTACCTGCCTATTATTAAGATATTAACTGTTCTTTAGTAGTTATAAAGTAGTATGATCTAACTCTAAAACCTAAACCCAACTACTACCTTAATTACTATTAATAAATAATTAATTAGTAGTTTATTAAGCTAGTAGTGTTAGTTAATGGCTTGTTAACACCGTGAATTGTGACCTAAACTAAAGTTACCGTATTTGTTATTGTGCTTTTTCCTCTGTGAATATAAGAGAAAAAGTAAATGAATGCTAGTGATAAGTCAGATTTATGAATTTATATATCACCATTGAATGAACAAATTGCTTCTGCTTGCACAGTTATGTTAAAAAAACCTCTTGAGGCACTTTTTTTTTTTTAGCAATAGTGATGTATGTGTATCCGCTTGTTAAGTGTGACATCATGCAAAGTGGCTTCTTGGACCAAGCGCTCCATCAAACTGTATGCACTGTAAAAAATGCAGGGTTCCACGTAATTCATTCATGTTGACCCAACACAAATCGATTAAGTTAACTTAACACTTTTAACAAATTTATGTGGATTGAACATAAAAAAATTAAGTTGTCCCAATTAAATATCAAGAATTGTGTTATTTCAGCTCATTTTAATTAAGTAGCAAGTAGCAAGCAAAAAAATATTTTTTGAGTGTGGGAAGACTTAACAAATAGTTATAATATAATTTACAAAGCGATGTAATACTTTAAAAAATCACGATTGCA
>CAIGQZ010000379.1:15338901-15362397 GCA_903798205.1 Danio tinwini
ATATATATATATATATATATATATATATACATGCCTAATATCTGATGGCTAGAAAGTGATTAATAAAAAAATATTTGTGTCTGTGATGCAGCAAGTCAAGAGACTGTTGTGTACACCATGATTTTATATAAAATTCACTTTAATGTGTGATTCTAAACAAGTATTTTCCCAAATTATTTGTACTTCTGGATGTAGTGGTGTAATAGAAAAACAACAGACCCAGCTTTTATGTCACAGGCCCCTTGTTCTGAGAAGTTAGCCCACAAATTGAAAGGGGTTGTTTAAAATAATTATGTGCTTAATTAACTTTAGTGAGACAATTCATTCATTCTGTAAAAAAAATTAATTTCAAATTTAATTATAAGACTCAAAACATTCAAAAACAATCATCAGTCAATATTTGTCCTTTATTAAAGTCCAGCAAATGGTTAGATTGTGATTAAAGATTATTAAAAATTATTTTTTTCAGCATAGATTAATAAACTAGTCAAATAAAAATAGTAAATTTGAATTTCATGCAGAATTTTAGGTGGGAGGTCAGCAATGTATCACACATTCTTATAAATATATTATTTTTATATTAATTATTAAAAATATACATTTCTTTCTGAATTATGATGTAAAATGAGATGTTTCCAAGATTGTTAAAAATTTAAGAAAAAGGTTGCTTTGAGAAAATGTATGAAGAAGTGCAGCAAAGGATAAGACTTTCATTTAAAATGATCTTAAATATGAAGAAATGTTTAAAATACAAATTATGGTATGAAGATGTTTTTTTATTCTGCGGCGTTGGGCCTATTTATCATTTACTATGTGTATTGAATCAGTTTGAACACATCAGAATAGATTATGTTCCTCTAAGCTTAAGAAAAAAGAAAGAAATTATTAAAGGGGTCCTAGTACGCTTTTTTCAAATGTGAACTTTTTTGAATGTGTTAGTCAGTGTGCAGTGTATGTTTGGACATAAAAAAGGGTAACACTTTATTTTGATGGTCCATTTGAGTATTAGTAGACTGTCTGCTTAATATCTCTTGCTACTGCTCCTTTAACAGACATTTAACTGACTATAAGAAACTTTGCAAGTACATGTCAACTTACACTAACCCTAACCCTAACCCCAACCCTATCCCCAACCTAACAGTCTACTTATAATCTAATGAGAATTAATTGGCATGTAGAGATACTCCGGTTTCCCCCACAGTCCAAAGACATGCACTATAGGTGAATTTAATAATCTAACTTGTCAACCTTTTTCCCAGGTTGTAGCTCGAAGGGAATCCGCTGTAAAAACATATGCTAGAATAGTTGGCAGTTCATTCCGCTATGACGACCCCTGATGAATAAAGAGGCTAATGAATGAATGTTTTATATATTATTTATTACATTAAAAAATGTATTCTATTTTTTGCTTCTTTTATGTATTTTGTTCTGTAGTTCAAACAAAACCCAATAAATATATTTAAAAAAAATTTAATAAATAAGATTTATGATAAATTTCAAGATCTAAAAAAAAAATAAAAATGAAAAGCACTTGTTATTTCAATACATTATTATTGTTATTTTTTTCAGCTAGTGTCATTAAACAAAATTGACATTAATTTTGATCCATACAAGTCATCATCATGTGGCATTGCTTAATTTAGTTAGCATGTTCTCATGGAAAATGAATGTATGAATGAATAAAAACAGACTTTAATACAAAGACCGGCTTTACATACAAAGACCAGGTTTACATCAGATACTGTTTATCTTGCTTTTGAAACCATTTAAAACTTTCTGTCTGATCTCTTTAGTTTTAAAACCATAAATAAGTGGATTCACAAGAGAAGGGAAGATAAAATTGGATATAGAAAACACTCTGCGTAGGAAAGCAGGAATAATCTCAGATCGATGTGCAAGAAGAGGAAAAAGAGTGTTGATTTCTAACAACAGGAAGACCACCAAATGAGTCCCACATGTCTGAAGAGCCTTAAACTTTGCGTCCGACTGCTTATTAGTAACACAAGTGATTAATATATGAATATATGTGAAAGCCACAACAGAGAGAGCAAGGCCATGGTAAAAAATGATGCAACACAACCCATAGATATTGTTCACCTCTATGCCGTCGCATAAGAGTTTCATTAATGGTGTCTTATAACAGACAAGATCAGTCATGTGTGTCTGACAAATCCTATAAGGCAACAGTAGAACACAAGTTATGGATATAGCAACAAAATTAAAAAGCCACATACCAATTATGATTCTCAACAAGTTATTGGTGGTCATAATAGCTCCATATCTCAATGGGCAGCAGATTGCGATATACCTATCATAGGCCATAGCGGTAAGAAAAAGATAAGATGCTCCACCATTCAAGTGTACAAAAAAGCCTTGCATCAAACATGCAGAGTAGGATATAGATCTGTCCTGAGACCAGATACTGTACAGCAGATGAGGAAAAAGACATGTAGCCCCCAAAACATCATTGATCGGCAGATTGAGCAACAGTATGTACATTGGTTTATGAAGATTTCTGTTCGAGCAAATGGTGACAATAATTGTTAAATTGCAAAGTAAGATAAACAAGTATGTTGTTAATCCAAATATGAATGCAGGATAAAGGTTCGTCTCAGGCAGTTCCAAAGAGTGCAACGTCAAAACCAGTGAGAAGACAGATTCATTTGGATACATGGTGAATGTTTTCAATATTTACCACCTATAAAAACCAACATCATTTTTTTGAATGCTTTCAATTTGAATAAGCTACAAATATTAAAAGTAGTACATTGAAATCTTGCCAGAATTTTTGGGAAACTGGTGTCCAACACTTTTATGTTTCATCCTTTCATATAGCCAAATCCAGTAAGAATGATCTTACTCAGGCTGTGACCTGAAAAAAGCAATACATTTAAATAAAACATCAGGTCAATATAAAGTAATGAATATCCAAAGCCGTTCACATTATACAACTATAGCATGCTAGTTACTTGTTTATAACCAATCAGCAGTTTTTGTGATTTGTACAATAAGGCCTTTTTGCATAACCTATACTAGTTTTCAGATCATGTTACACTGCATTCACAAGTATACAAGTTGTTCAGATAAACTGTAATCTGCCTCAAAAGCGGCACATTTATTATTTAGTCATCTTAAGTTACCATCCTGCACCACAGTTGAATGACACCTATAAGCTAATTATTTATAGTCATGAGAGTGGGCAGGAAAACTCCTTTGTTTTTTTAACAATGGGTTAGCCATGGGAACAGGTACTGTTATGTAGCATTTGCTCAGCCTGCATTCAAAAAACATCCTAATATAATCCAAATCATTTGCTACGCTCTTCTAGCGCTGGACTTTTAGAATTTCACTCTGTTAATCTGATGCAATCTGGTGGCACCTCTTTTAGTCACTATGCTCCAAAAGTTTGGAATTGTCTTCCAAAAGAAGTGAAAGAATCCCCCAGCATTCATGTTTTTAAAAAGTGTGTTAAGACGCATCTTTTTAAAATTGCGTATGAATATAACATTTTGTGAAGTGTATGCGTTTTATGTATATTAGGTGTGTGTATGTACGGTGTGTGCATGTATATTCATATGTGAGGACTATTGTGTTTTGTGAGTGTGATTTTGTAGATGTATGCATACATGCATGTACATGTATGCTTCTGTCTGAGTATATATTTGTTATTTATTTTGCTTTATTTGTCTATACATCTTGTTATTTGTTTATTTTAATGCCTGTTTGTTGTTTGTTGTTTGTTAAGCACTTTGAGTTGCATGCATGTAGGAAAAGTGCTATACAAATAAAATGATGATTATTATTGTTATTATCATACTCCATTACTGAAAAAAATCTAGCAAACAAACTATAAAATAGCACATTGTCAATTGGTACGTTATTTAAGAAGAGGCACAGCTAAAGTAGTTTCAGGCAGGTTTTGAAACCACACAATACTCACCAGCCACTTTATTAGGTACACCTGACCAACTGCTCGTTAACGCAAATTTCTAATCAGGCAATCACATAGCAGCAACTGCAACTGCATTTTGACATGTAGACATGGTCAAGACGATCTGCTGCAGTTCAAACCGAGCATCAGAATGGGGAAGAAAGGTGATTTAAGTGACTTTAAACGTGGCATGGTTATTGGTGCCAGCTGTCTGGTCTGAGTATTTCAGAAACTGTTGATCTATTGGGATTTTCATGCACAACCTTCTCTAGGGTTTACAGAGAATGGTCTAAAAAAGAGAACATTTCCAGTGAGCGGCAGTTCTGTGGGCGCAAATGCCTTGTTGATGCCAGAGGTCAGAAGAGAATGGCCAGACTGGTTCAAGCTGATAGAAAGGCAACAGTAACTCAAATAACCACTTGTTAAAATCGAGGTATGCAGAAGAGCATCTCTGAATGCACAACACTTCCAAACTTGATGTGTATGAGCTACAGCAGCAGAAGACCAGACCAGGTGCTACTCCTGTGGGCTAAGAACAGAAAACCGAGGCAACAATTTGCTAAGGCTCCCCAAAATTGGACAATAGAAGATTTCTGCTGTGGTATTTGAATGATATGGTCAGAATATGGCATCAACAATATGAAAGCATGAATTCAGCCTGTCTTTTATCAACGGTTCAGGCTGGTATTGTGTTGTTGCTGACCATGCCATCTCTTTATGACCACAGTGTACCCATCTTCTGATGGCTACTTCTAGCCGGATAACACGCCGTGTCATAAAGCACGAATCATCAAGACTGGTTTCTTGAACATGACAATGAGTTGAGAAATTGTACGCAAATGGCCTCCACAGTCACCAGACTCAATACAATAGAGCACCTTTGGGATGTAGTGGAATGAGAGATTTGCATTATGGTTGTGTAGCCGACAAATCTGCTGTAACTGTGTGATGCTATCATGTCAATATGGACCAAAATCTCTGAGGAATATTTCCAGTACCTTGTTGAATCTATGCCATGAAGGATTAAGGCAGTTCTGAAGGCAAAAGGGGGTCCAACACGTTTCTAGTAAGGTGTACCTTATAAAGTGGCCAGCGAGTGTAGTTTCATATCAATGTGACAAAATTTCACATCTGTATATCCTTCATATACCCTTCATCCCTTTGAGGTACACAAGGTAAAGGGAAATATTTAACATGTCAAATAACAATATTTGTATACTCAATTCAATGCAATACCAGAAGGACTATGATAAAAAATAACCCAGGTTCATTATAAATAAAAAAAAGTTATTTTGCTCCAGATATGTGCATGGTTCTGATGACAAATCCACTATAGGGTGCTGCATAATTATTATTTTTTTTTGCAAATCTGAAACACATTACTTAGGGTACATTTTGTTTCATGTCTGTTTTGCTTTCTCACTGCAATTTATAACTTTTTGATTTACCGCTTTGTCTGAACTCTTGGAATTTCTAATTGATTTGATCCTAAAGATCTGAGTGATCTGTTAGGGTTGTATTCAATGAGCATATATGTAATGTATTGAGGTCTCTAGGCCATCTTAGTGATTTAAAGACAAACAATAATAATTTAAATTATATTCTAAATGTAACTGTGAGCCAGTGTAAACACCCAAACACAGGTGTGATGTGCTTTGATTTTCTGGATCCTGGCATCAGCGTTCTGGATGAGCTGCTTTTTGGGAAGGCCAGTGATGAAGGCAATTACAGTAATCTGCCCTGCTGCTGATAAAAGCATGAACAAGTTTCTCTAAGTCCTTAATGGAAACAAAGCATCTAATTATTGCAGTGTTTTAATAGTATGCTGATTTACTTACTGCTTTAACATGACTACTGAAACTTGAGTTTCAAAAAGATCTGACTCCAGAATCACACCAAGATTCTTGACCTTATTTTTTGTTGTTTGACCCCTAAAGTCAAGGTATTTACCTTGAGAACCTCATCTCTGTTTTCAAATGCAATGACTTCAGTTGTCGCTTTGTTTAACTGAAGAAAGTTTTGGCTCATTCAACTGTTAATTTTATCAATGCACTGGCAGAAGGTGTCAATGGGGCTATAAACATTAGCATCTGTGTATCAGAGCAGTAAAAAGATTTCAGTTAAGCTCTGTTCAGATTTGTTCACTCGATGAACACAAAAGTTGAGCCCTTCTGTAAAATGTTAATTATTTTTCCAATATTTTCCAAGTGATTTTTAACCAAGTTAGTATATTTTCAAAGTGTTTGTATAAATATTATTTTCTTTTGGTCAATATTATTAGCCCCTTTTAGAAACTAATGCTATACGATGACTTGCCTAATTAACCAAGCAAAAACATTTTATTTAATAAAACTAACAAACTAATATAAATGAGTTATTTAATATATGACAAAGAATTCAAATTTCACAGGAGGGCTAATAATTTTGACTTCAACTGTATCCAGAGAGAAACAGCAATAGGTCATTTGTAAAAATATAAATTTATTGTATTTTATCATTTGTGTAGATTTATATTACAATACAATAAAAAAACAGCATATGTATGAAACATGTTGACAATTTACATATAAGCACTTGTATGACAGAAAAATCAATTAACATAATCAGTTTGTTTGTGCAATATCATAGTGTAAGGATCTTTTTTACATCAGAAACTACTTATCTTCTTGTTCTTGAAACAGGTGAAAATAGTCTGCCTGATCTCTTTAGTTTTAAAACCATAAACAAGTGGATTCACGAGAGGAGGAAAAATAAAATTGGATACAGAAAACACTCTGCGTAGGAAAGCAGGAATAATCTCAGATCGATGAGAAAGCATTGGGAAAAGAGTGTTGAACTCTAACAACAGGAAGACCACCAAATGAGTCCTACATGTCTGAAGAGCCTTAACCTTTGCGTCCGACTGCTTATTAGTAACACAAGTGATTAATATTTGAATATATGTAAAAGCCACAACAGAAAATGCGAGACAGTGGTAAAAAATGATGCAAAACAATCCAAAAATATTGTTCACCTCTATGCCGTCGCATAAGAGTTTCAATAATGTGGCTTTGTAGCAAACAAGATCTGCTATGTATGTCTGGAAAATCCTGTAAGGCAACATAAGAACAAATATTACAATTATACATACAAAATTAAAAAGCCACATACCAATTATGATTTTTAACAAGTTATTGGTTGTCATAATGGCTCCATATCTCAATGGGCAGCAGATTGCGATATACCTATCATAGGCCATAGCGGTAAGCATAAGATAAGATGCTCCACCATAAAGATGTACAAAAAAGCCTTGCATCAAACATGCAGAGTAGGATATAGATCTGTCCTGAGACCAGATACTGTACAGCAGATAAGGAAAAAGACTTGTAGCGCCCATTGCATCATTGATTGGCAGGTTGAGCAATGGTATGTACATTGGTTTATGAAGATTTCTGTTCAAGCAAATAGTGACAATGATTGTTAAATTACACAGCAAGATAAACAAGTATGCCACTATTCCAAATATGAATGCAGGATAAATGTTTGTCTCAGGCAGTTCCAAAGAGTGCAACGTCAAAGCCAGTGAGAAGTAAGATTCATTCAGATACATGCTGTTTCCAAAAGCAAACAATGCTTGTCAATATAATTTTTCAGAAATTATAAATAGTTTTAACTCTGAAAGTTATGCCGGTTTTCAAAATGGATATTCCTTTCCATTTACCATATCCATCTGTTTCTTCTAAAAGCAAAAAAACAGACAACAATTGACAAAAAAAAATTTATTCAAGAATACTTAGCTGAATTTTCTTGTATATAATTCATAAGGCAGTAGATTAATAAAGCACATTATTGCAGAAGTTACATTATAATCTCTTGGTCTCACTCTAAAACAGCAAAGCCACTCTTGCCATATCTCATATAGCATTCAGGTCACAATACCTTGTGTTATAAGTAGCTCAGACAGTTAAGAAACACATGTGGTCGTGCACTGCTGAACGTCACCTGTAGGCTAATGATTTATACTCATGGAGTTGGGCAGGAATCTCCCGTTCACTGGGCTCACACATGGGAACTGTTGTTTTGCATTGTGCTCAAATTATATTAATTTAAGAACACTACTAATGGATCTCATAACTAATAACTACACCATGTTCAAATGTAAACACAATAGAACAATGTACCATTTCCAGACATTTGAGATCACTGCTTAGTCCTAGTTGATGTTATTCAAACAGAAGAGTTTTTTTTTTTTGCAAATTTCATGAAATACATACAGTGAGGGAAATAAGTGTTGAACACGTCATCATTTTTCTCAGAAAACTTTTTTCTAAAGGTGCTGTTGACTTAAAATTTTCATTGGATGTTGCTAATGACCAAAAAAAATCCATATATGCAAAGAAAACAAATCTAATTAATTTACAAATTAAGTTATGTGTAATAAAATCGAATGATGCTCTGAAAAAGTATTAAACACATGAAGAAAGGAGGTGTAGAAAGGAAGTGAAAGCCCAGACAGCAGCTGAAATCTCTCAGTAGTTCTTAAGCAACCCTCTGCCCTTCGCCATTGTAAATTAATATTAGCTGCTTTACCCCAACATCTACATTAGCAGGATGATGAAGATGAAACCAGGATGGACATTTTAATTCAATTCAATTCAATTCATCTTTATTTGTATAACGCTTATACAATGTAGATTGTGTCAAAGCAGCTTCACATAGAAGTTTATAGTGAATTGAAACAGTGTCAGTTAAGTTTTCAGTGTTTAAGTTCAGTTTAGTTTAGCTCAGTTCAGTGTGGTTTAATAATCACTACTGAGAGTCCAAACACTGAGGAGCAATTCCATCGATGCGCAGCTCTACAGATCCCGAACCATGCAAGCCAGTGGCGACAGCGGCGAGGAAAAAACTTCACCAATTGGCGAAAGTGAAGAATTTAAAAAACCTTGAGAGAAACCAGGCTCAGTTGGGCACGGCCATTTCTCCTATGGCCAAACGTCTTGTGCAGAGCTGCAGTCTAGGCGCAGTAGCTGGACCTCCGCGAAGACACGTCTGTCCTTGGAGCATCACAGGAATCAGTCTTATGCTCTCCATCATGACCACCACAGCAGCAGCTCAGGATACGGCCTGGTCCGGGAACCTTGGGATCGTCTCGTCGCTGGTCTTGGATCGCATCAGTGGCACTGCATAGTCTGAGGGTCTCGAGATGAGTACCCCCAGGTGGAAATACAGAATAAGGAGAATAATTAGCGTAGCTGCTGTTCATAGTGTATATAAACAAGAAGCAAAATCGTGTGTGGGGCACATCATGTGTCATACCGCTATGTAATGCACTGTGTATGCTTTGCTAAAAAGATAGCTCTTTAATCTAGTTTTGAAGAGTGAGAGTGTGTCTGAGCCTCCGATATTATCAGGAAGGCTATTCCAGAGTTTAGGGGCCATATATGAGAAGGCTCGACCTCCTTTACTCAATTTAGCTATTCTAGGTACTACAAGAAGCCCTGAGTTTTGAGATCTTAAAGAGCGGGTTGAATTGTAGCGAGACAAGAGGTTGGTTAAATAAACAACCCAATAAACAAAAAATAAAATTTTAGCAAGACAAGGATCCAAAACGCAGCCAAGGAAACTCTTAAATGCCTTCAGAGAAAGAAAATCAAGATATAGAGTGGCCCAGCAAAGCACCTGACTTGATTCCAGTAGAAAATACAAAATAAAGATCAGATTTGATAGATGAGACCGACAGAACCAACAAGAGTGGAGGTCTGTGAAAAAAGTCACACCTGAGCAATGCATGTGACTTCATTCTCCAAATGAAAGGCGTCTTTAAGCTGCCATCACCAAAAAAAAGCTTTTTATATAAAGTATTATACATTTCAGCAGTTCAGTATTTTCTCCTTGTCATTCCAGTGTCATTACTCGTAACTCATTTTTCTGATTTTTTGTTTTGTTTTAATTTTATTTTTGTATTCTTTGTATTTTTTACAAAAATCTAATTCCATGTCAACAGCACAGAAATATTTTTCCCAGGAAAAAAATATGACATGTTCAATACTTATTTGTCCTACTGTATATCCCAATTTAAATATATTATAAAAAAAACTTAAATAAAATATCATAGGGGCAGTACGGTGGCGCTGTGGGTAGCACTGACGCCTTACAGCAAAAAGGCCGCTGGTTTGAGCCTCGGCTGGGTCAGTTGGCATATATATTTATATATCTCCTTGCAAAAATCATTAGTGGTAAACAAAACAAAAGTTGTTGGTGTCAGACCACTTTGTGGTGTTCATTTTACCTAAAAATAAAAGTATTCATTTCAGTTCAAGTACTTTTCAATCATAAAAATGTAGGCATGCATTTCCAATGAACCTGTTGAAATTAGAGTATGTTAAGAACTATTAAAATCATTAAGAAAAATTAGAGTATGATTTTGTCAAATAATGTACAATAACAAAAATAATTTATACTCTATTCATTTATTTGATCTAGACACTCAGTAGCTGCATTTTTTGTGCACCTGTTCAGCAGTTCTGAAGGCAGGTTTGACTCATTACTATAAGGTGAACCTAAAAAGTAGCTGTTGAGTATGAATGATTAGATTGAATATAATATGAAACCAAAATATTTAATAGTAATGAAATATTCAATATTTATTTAGTGAAAAACAACTTTGGTATAAATTATACTAAAAGTACAGTAAAAGTGTTTTCTTCCTTGCACGTTGCTAAATATAAACTTTATGATATATGGAAAAGTCAGACAAATAATGTACAATATATATTTATAAACATATGCTGTTCATTGCACTCTGATGATTTTTCTCTTATAAAAGTTTTCAATTTTCTGCCTAATTTCTTTAGTTTTAAACCCATAAATAAGTGGATTTACAATGGGAGGAAATATAAGGACAGATATGGAAAACACTCTGCGTAGATGAGCTGGAATACTTTCAGCCCGATGTGCAATAAGAGGAAAAAGAGTGTTAAACTCCAAGAACAGAAAGACGACCAAGTGAGTCCCACATGTCTGAAGAGCCTTCATCTTTGCATCAGACTGCTTATTAGTAACACATGTGACTAATATATGAATATATGTGAAAGCCACAACAGAAAGCGGGAGGCTGTGGTATAAAGTCAAAATAAACAATCCATACATATTGTTCACTGTTGTGTCTTCACACATGATTTTCATTAAAGAGGGGTTATAACAGATAAGATCTGCCATATACGTCTGACAAATCCTGTGAGGCATTAGAAGACAGAAAAGTACAAATATGATAACAAAATGAATGAACCACGTCACACTTATGATTCTCATTAGGTTGCTTGGAGTCATAATGGCTCCATATCTCAGTGGTAAGCAGATTGCGATATACCTGTCAAATGCCATAACCATAAGAATTACGTAAGATGCTCCACCGTAAAAGTGTATAAAAAAGCCTTGAGTCAAACATGCCGAGTAGCTTATTGATCTGTCCTGAGACCAGATGCTGTACAGCAGATGAGGAAAAAGGCTTGTAGCGCCCATTGTATCATTGATTGGCAGGTTGAGCAGCAGTATGTACATTGGTTTGTGAAGATTTCTGTTCGAGCAAATGGTGACAATAATTGTTAAATTACAGAGTAAAACAATCAAGTATGTCATTATTCCAAATATTAATACAGGATAAAGGCTCATCTGAGGCAGTTCCAAAGAGTGTAAAGTCAAAACCACAGAGAAGACAGATTCATTTGGATACATGCTGAAGCTGCTGATAAAACATAAAACCCAGCAAGCCAATAATGTCTTTTTGCATGACGACAGTCAGAAGATGAATGATTAAAATCCAGTTGACCAAATCAATCTTTTGATTTTGATGTATCCAGCATCACCTGGAAAAAAACAGCCATTTTATTAATAGCACATTGAATCCACCATGACATAAAATAACACAGAAATAATAGAAACAATACACAAGCCAGACATGTCAGTAGTTCAGCAGATTAGTTAGTTTTGAATAATTTTCTATTTGAATAATTTGAGATATAAAGTTGCATGTTTGCTCATTTAGAATGCTGTATGTACCATAGCTGTATTAAATGAATAATACACTCGGCTAACATACCAAGGCTGATCATCTTTCAGGAATGTTCATAATCATGCAAGTTTAAGATTTATAGTCGTAGAGGTGGGCAGGAAAACTCACGTAGACGTTGGATATGCATATGCTCAACCCTGCTGGTAGATGTCATAACTGCATGAGTTTCAAAAGACATCATTCTACTACTAAATCTGCTACTACGACACTATTAGTCTTTGAATATTAATCATGTTTTCTGCCTTTGCTTGAAACAAAATATTATGATAGTCAAGCAAAACCCAGTGTTTTCTGCCTATTTGTAAATGCAGAACAATTCCAAACAAAGTCATACTACAGCAAACTAAATTGTCAATTCTCTGTGGTGTGTATGATTCCCACGCTTTCTTTCTTTTCAGAGTTCATGGTGCATCAAATATACTGCACATCCATTCATAGGAATAGTAGCACACACTGTAAAAAATGCAGGGTTCCACACAATTCATTCAAGTTGTCCCAACACAAATTAAGTTAACTTTTAACTAATTTAAGTGGACTGAACATAAAAAAATAAGTTGTCCATATGAAATCTCAAGAATTGTGTTGTTCCAGCTCATTTTAAATAAGTAGTGCAGGAAGTGAAATAAAGTGTGCATCACATGTCCTGAGAAGTCCAAACCTTTTGATGGCTCCCTGGAGGCTGGATGCATCACAAGTCCCTGCATCACAGGTCCCATCTAAAGTGTGTAATGAATAGGACAATTAATTGTGCTTTTTCCTATATTTTGTTTCCATCATATCAGGTAGTTTTTCATCATACTGATTTATTAAATATGTGTGCTTTCAGTTGGTAATTTAAAGGTGCCATATAAAACGCAGATACAATTGAGTAAAAGGCACCTATTATGCCCATTTTTTGGTGGAGTGGAAATGAAGAGTTTATGTAGAGATGCAAAAGTCTAGAGTGTGGAATTAATCTTTTCAAAAGGCATTTGTACTTTTAGGTTGTAATATGTTCACTTTAGATACTAATTTTGTACTTTTAAAGTACATTTAAACCATTTTGGTACAAATGCATACATTTTAAAAAGGATAATGTGCAATAAAAATAATGAAATAAACATGTTTTAGCAGTTTTACAGAAGCATGCTTAATTTGTACATATTTACATGTGTTGAAACAACCCAGCAGGCAAAAAAAAAAAAATAATAATAATAAAGTCAACATGTCAGACTGACATATCCCAACGTCATCGGACGTTGCATTTTGTTAGGAAATAAATTAAGTTGACGTCAGAATCCAATGCCAGATCGACGTCAATGTCCAACGTCAGAGAGACAGCGCATTTCGGTTACTTTCCAACACAACCTAAAAAAAAAAACATCAACACCTAATGATGTTACAGCTTGACATGGTGTGGACGTTACCACTATGACATCTATCAGATGTTATTTGTCATACCTGACAAATAAATGTTTGTATTTGACATTAATATAACGTTGGCTCGACATTAGATAATCACTTTCCAACAACCTTTATATATTTAAAAAAAAAAAAAAAAAAAAAAAAAACCTTGTAATTGGACATCAAAATAACATTGCCCTTAGATGCTGGCGACCTAAATCTAATATTAACGATTTGTGAATAAGCAGAAGTCTGTAAACACAAAAGGTCTGCAGAGTGCCACAGATAGTACAATAATGTGTAAATAAAATTTCTGTCAAGAGTGCCTGTATAAAAGGACCCAAATACAGAGTTCAATTAAAGCAAAATAAAAATAAAAAAAATAAATAAATAAAAAAATAAATAAAAAAATCACGGCAACTAGCTGAGATCCAAAGCAGGTCTTGGATTTTAGCAAAAAATAAACTGAGGAATGGCAACATGTCAAAACATAGGATAAACTGCAACAAATTCACAGCACCACATGAAAAATAAAATCAGGAGTGGGCTAAGATCGAATCAAAATAAAGCAAGTCTTTCGTCTAGGTCTGGTAGTACAGGATAAGGTAACGGCAAAGCAGAGGGTCAATTCTCCAGCAGGGCAGGCCAAATTCCGTATAGCTCGAGAAAACTGGACAGAGAACATGTAAAACAAGCACCAGACTGACAAGAAAGCAGTAAGAAACCCAACACAAGAGAAACACAGAGAGTACACCCTAAGATATAGGACCAGCAATCAGCAGGAATGAAAGGCAAGTGGCAGTAAAAGAGAGAGACTACTGATTTGCAAAGACGATCAGCTGTGTGAAGCTACACAGCAAATTAGAAAGCAAAAAAAGTTCAAACCCGGGTTCTGATGGTTCTCCTATAAAGATGGTTTGTTAACTGCATAAATGAGTCTGTAGAAATTCCTGTTTTATATTTGTAACTTATTAATGTAGATTAACAACAAATGTGCAGTATGACAGCCTGTGGTTTTCACCATCTTCTCAGTTTCACCCTCAAACATTGTCCAGTATTAAAAAAAAGTTCTTACAGTGATCCTTCAATGGCATCACTGTGAAAACCCCTTTTTTGTTCTCCATATACCATTTGTTTTAATAGAAGAACTTCAAAACAAGTGGAAAAACCTTTAAAACAGCATGAAAGCTGCATTTTAAGATTAATTAAGCTCATTAGAACATTATTGTTTAGTTTCTTTCATTCTGACAAACACAGATTTATTATTACAGACTAGAACAAAGCAGTAAAAGATGAAAATAAGATTCTGTGACATTAAAAGTAAAATAGCAATACATATTGCATGAGAATACAAGACGAAAAATACACATTAGGGATTTACATTACATTAGTTCATGAATTAGTTACAGTTTAGTGAGATTTGAAACCACATTGCACAATAAGATAGAGGATAATTTATAAACAAGGAAGAAAAAATATTCAGAGACTGGTTATTTTCCTCTTGAAACAGCTCAGCATTTTCTGTCTGATCTCTTTAGTTTTAAACCCATAAACAAGTGGATTTATAATAGGAGGAAAGACAAAAACTGTTATAGAAAACACTCTACGAAGATAAGCTGGAACACTTTCAGAGCGATGTGCAACGAGTGGAAAAAGAGTGTTGAACTCCAAGAACAGAAAGACGACCAAGTGAGTCCCACATGTCTGAAGAGCCTTCATCTTCGCATCAGACTGCTTATTAGTAACACAAGTGATTAATATATGAATATATGTGAAAGCCACAACAGAAAGAGCGATGCAGTGGTACAAAACTAGACTAAACAATCCAATGATATTGTTTACTGTCGTGTCTTCACACGTGAGTTTCATTATTGATGGATTATAGCAGAAAAGATCTGTCATGTGAGTCCGGCAAATCTTGTAAGGCAGAAGAAGAGAGAAAAGTACAATAATGACAGTGAAATTAAAAACCCACATCCCAGTTATGATTTTCATCAAGTTGTTGCTGTTCATAATAGCTCCATATCTTAGTGGGCAGCAGATCGCGATATACCTGTCATAGGCCATAGCGGTAAGAATAACATAAGATGCACCACCATATAAGTGTACAATAAATCCTTGAAGCAAACAGGCAGGATAGGATATCGATGTGTCCTGAGACCAGATACTGTACAGCAGCTGGGAAAAAAAGTTTGTGGCAGCCATTGTGTCATTGATAGGCATGTTGAGCAGCAGTATGTACATGGGTTTATGAAGACTTCTGTTCAAACAAATGGTGATGACAATTGTTAAATTGCAGAACAAGATAAACAAGTATGTTGTTAATCCAAATATGAATGCAGGATAAATGCTCATCTGAGGCAGCTCCAAAGACTGCAATGTCAACACCAGAGGAAAAACAGATCCATTTGGATACATAGCGGATGTTGCCATGTTTATAATAAATGTAAACCAGGCTAAAAAGGTTAAATATTGGTTAGTTTACATTTTTAGCACAAGCAAACGCTAATTAATAGCATATATTAAATTTGAAGTTGAAAATATGAAGATATTATTCATTTCGTAGTGGATATTTTACAGCATATGACGCTTTTTCTGTAAACATTGAATAATATTCTCATAAAATTCAAATTTCAGGAGATTAATACAGCACATTTTTTTTATTATTTATATTAGTCCCTGTAAGTTACTTAATTAATTGTATTTAAAATGTTAACACTCAATGTTAAAGTAAAATAGAAAGAAATATAAGTATTCAGTCTAATGAAAGGGTGCATCTGTTGAAGAGCAGTTTGTTCGGAGTCATCTGCAGTCATCTTATCTATATATGTTCTCTGTTTAGGGTGTGTTTACCATGACAGTGTGTTATTTTACTTCACATGCACATTTTGTTTTTTATCTAAGTGAGCCTGTACAGCATATAGACAGATTAATTTCTCTCGTGAGACACAGTCACAGGTGCTGACTCTCCTACAGTAATTTTGAGCGATGTTGCCCTCTGCTGCCAAATAGTGTTATAATTCATAACGCATTCTAAAACTTTACTTGCAAGTGAATAATGCAAATGTTATAAAGCTAGATGTGAATCCCTAGGTCAGTGGTTTTATTAAATGCTTCAAATTACTTGTTTGTTTTTAATTTAATACAGTGTAACTGAATGTTTAATTTACTCTAATGCTTCAGGTCAAATAAATAACCATTACTTACACTCTCAAACAAACAAACAAGAAAACAATTCGATTATTTTTTTTTTATATTTTTGCATGATTATATGGCAAGATAAAACCAATTAGTAATATACTTTTAAATTTTTTTACATTTATTTAGATTTAATCTTTTCTTTACTGCTTTCTTAAGACAAATGAGACAAATCAATGGCTATTTTTACATGCAACAATTAATTGTTATTGCACATTAATTGAATCTTATTGCAGATCTGTTTACATGTACTCTAAATAGTGTAATCTGATTCTAATATAATTTATACGTGTTTTATATAAAGTTGAAGTCAGAATTATTACCCCCCCCCAAAATTATTTGCCCCCCTGTTTATTTTTTATCCCCAATTTCTGTTTAACGGAGAGAAGATTTTTTCAACACGTTTCTAAACATAATAGTTTTAATAACTCATTTCTAATAACTGATTCATTTTATCTTTGCCATGATGACAGTACAGAATATTTTACTAGATATTTTTCAAGACACTTCTATACAGCTTAAAGGGATATTTAAAGGCTTAGGTTAATTAGGTTAACTAGGCAAGTTAGGGTCATTACGCAAGTTATTGTAAAAAAATGGTTTGTTCTGTAGACCTTTGAAAATATACAGTATATAGGTTAAAGGGGCTAATCATTTGGACCTTAAAATGGTTTTAAAAAAATTTAAAACTGCTTTTATTTAAGCCAAAATAAAACAAATAAGACTTTCTCCAGAAGAAAAAAATATTATCAGACATACTGTGAAAATTTCCTTGTTCTGTTAAACATAATTTGGGAAATATTTAAAAAACAAAACAAAATTCAAAGGGAGGCTAATAATTCTGACTTCAACTGTACATTCCGATTAAAATATAAACACATTACAATTGTGGAGACTGTATTGACATGACACCAACAGAGGTTTAAAATAAAATGTTCATCACTTTTCATTAATAAAGTGGAAACAAAACAGAAAAAAGGTCATCTCCAGTAGTACAAATACAACAGAAATGCATTAAAGGGTCACGAAACACCAAAACACATTTTTTGAGCTGTTGTCCCACGCTGCTATAAACACTATGAGGACACATATATTGCACTAAAAAGTGAAAATTGGTTGTTTTTGCGTTATTTTGAGCAAATTCGTTCTTCCGGTTTAAAAGCAGCTGCAGCTGCGTCACGGCGATGAGATACTTGCGTGTAAATCCAGCGTGGAGAGTGGCTGTCTGTACCTGCGAGAACATTGTGACGTCTCTGAGTGTGCGGCATTAATTCACGAGAAAGACTTTGTTCAAACCAATCAGCGTGCTCTATTGTGTATGCAGCGCAACTTCATTAATATGCATGATAACTTCGGAGACTGTTTACCTGTTACAGTGTTCAGATGGCAGAGAGATGCCACGTTGTGTTGTCAAAACAAATGAAAGAACTAGAATTTGGAGACACGGGTCGTCAGTGTTGCATTTATTAGTGTGCTGCAACAAAGGTTTTGTTTTCATTTTCCCTCTATGACAGCACTGCTGGACTCACGTGTGGATTACAGTGCACGCAACACGCGACAGAAATGCGTTTGTAAGGAACATTTTTTTACCCAAGAGCTTTTGGCATCTGGAAATGGTTAAATCCGGATTTGCCACTTGTCTCCTTTTTAAAAAAAGACACAGCTTCAGTGTGATTGTACTGTCTTGACAGACTTGGTAAGTGTGTGCAGTGCAGTGCAGTGCCCTTTGTTTAACCCAGATGGCAAAGTTACTTCGTATCGTCAGCAGTGCTCTTTCAGTTTTTAAAGACATACCATAGTCGCCGCATTTTGTGACAGGATAGTCTATACACACAGGGCTTTCTGACGCTACCTACTGAGTGCATCTAAGTTACAGGGAAATGCGAAGGAATTTTTTCTCCCATTCGCCGTGTGGTATCAAACATACCATTAAAACTGCACTCTTCCAGCAGTTCCTCACTTTAAATATCTCGTTTGTCATGGGCAACATGCAGGAAATGTCCCTGAATAAAAAGTTAAAGTGCCAAACTGCAGTTAAAGTCGATAAATTAATAATTTGGCAAGTAATTTGATTACTGATGTCCATGTAAACACAGTCACTCTCTTTCTCCCCTGCGTTTACGTGCCCAAACGGAAACTCCCATATTTGCAAACCCTTCCCTCTTTCCCTCCCCCGACACTCCCACCTAAACAGAGCTGGACACGCCCACTTTCTTGACTTTTTCCAAACTAGAGGTGTGAAAACACCCTGCTGAGACAGGGGGGTTTCATGGCCCTTTAACAACCAGTCATATTGTTAATTAAAAGCTTGTCCAAAAAGATCAACAGAACCCAAAGTTCTCAGTTAAAGAGAGAATGTTTCAGAGCCCTGGAGCCACAACACAGAAGGCAAGGTCACTTCTTGTTTTCAGAGATGTTCTGGAAACAGCTAAAGGCCAAAAAGCTAAAAGTTAGAAGGAAATATCTAAAAGCTAAAGAAGATCTGACCACAGGAGTGTGTATTTAGAAGATCCTGCATGTAGAAGCCAGACCATGCAGGTCTCTATCTGTAATAACACTTTTTAAAAATTTCCTATAAAATGAACAAGAATCCAGTGAAGGGCTTTAAGCACAGGAGTAATGTGTGACCTCCTGCTAGTGTTGCTTTAGATCATTGGTGGGCAAACTTTTGAGGCTCGAGGGCCACATCAAGTTTTGAAAACCAAATAAAGGGCCACATGTCAAATCTTTCAAAAAATAACTTTTATTTATAGTGGCAGTATGCAGGGAATAATATGTAATATCGGACAGAATCAT
Organism: Danio tinwini; assembly: GCA_903798205.1. Classification (NCBI taxonomy): domain Eukaryota; kingdom Metazoa; phylum Chordata; class Actinopteri; order Cypriniformes; family Danionidae; genus Danio; species Danio tinwini. The sequence continues at coordinate 15,358,260 of CAIGQZ010000379.1, forward strand.
GTCCCATTAACACAAAACAGATTTTTTTTTATTATTGAGTCATATTTACAAGTCAAATTAATTTGCACTGCTATTTATATTTACTTATTAATCATCGTAAAACAATAAAGTATAATAATACTACCAATAATAATAATAATAATAATAATAATAATAATGTAATATTTTTTTTACAGTGGAGAATAGAAAATATATTGTCTGATAGAAAAAATCATACAAACACATTAAAAATAATTCTTAAAGTTTACTATTCAGTCAAATGTACATTAATCTAATTTGCACTGCTTTTAGAATGTATAGATCAATCATTATAAAACTTGATGAAACCACAAATCTTTGATAAAAGAACTTTCTAAAGTGGATATATGCATGGAAAATATATTCTATGTCAAAAAATTAACACATTTATCCAGCAATTATTATATAATTTGAGTTAAATTCACAATAATCTCATTTGAGCTTGTATTAATATGCTCATATCATAAATGAGATAAAAAAGAAGAATCTGAGGGCATACTCACACTATGTACAGTTGCCTTGAACAGGGCCTAGGCACGCTTGTCCCCCCTCCCGTCTCCCCCGACGGGCCGCACTCACATTACGTTCGGGCCTAAGCACGCCTACGTCATCGATGATGCACTGTTCAGTTTAAGAATCGCTCTCGCAAAAAAAAAGGCGCATTTTGCGCGAAAGTGCATTTTAATATCTGAGAGTGTGTTCTAATTCTACTGGTTGCGCTAACTGTACCGCGTGCAATACTGCCATCAAATGGCATTCACTTGTATTGCATCATTAATTTACTAATTCTGAAACCAAACTGTTTTTCAGAAGCAGCATTTTAAAAATTCCCTCGCGGGTCGGATGAAAGTGTTCAGCGGGCCGCATATGGCCCGCGGGCCGTAGTTTGCCGACCTCTACTTTAGATCATTTGTTCAAACAAGTGTACAGAACATTGCATTTGTCCAACTGTGAAGAGATAAAGGCATGAACCATTTATTTTTTTGAAACCGTATTTCTAATCTGCGTAATCAGTGGTGGATTTAGGCATGGGCAATATGGGCAATTGCCCAGGGCGGCATCTTGCTGGGGGGGGGGGGGGGCACAGGGAGAAAAAAAATAGCCATTACCATTGAGAGATACCATTCACTTTCTGTAAGTATATTGATTTAGAGTGTTAGTCTCAGAATAAAGACGTTACGGGCCATTCACATGTGCATACACAAACTTGTTACGCTCTATGAGCAACCGAAACAACGCTGGTGAAACTGACGCATGCACGCAGTGCGCCTCACGCGCTGCTCTGCTCCTAGTGTGAATACCGATTGTTTACAGTCACACCTATAAAATACGCACGTCTATGTGCTGTGAAATTGGAGTAACTGGTGTAACTTTTATGCAGAGGTGTCAGCACGCAGCAAGTTTTGCAAGTCAACAAAACTAAAGTTTATATGATGATGATCTTATTTTGACTAAGCATGGCTACGAAGCAGAAAGGAGGGATAATGAGTCAAGGAGGTAAGACTTTCTCAGCCATGAGTAGGGTCAAAGACAACAGATAATAACATAAAATATATGTATTTTTTTGTATTATATAGAATTGTCATTAATATTCATGCAAAAGATTTCTTGAGTGAACTTTGCATATGACTCCAGTTGTGTCTTTCTTTACAATGTTTTCCAGTAACATTTAGGATTGATTTCTGTTATTTAATTAGAATAATAAATGTATATTAATAATAATATTGGGCGGTATATTGGCCAGTACTGGGTTGCGGCTGGAGAGGCATTTGCATGGGGTGGTTTGCCCAGGGTGCCATTTAATCTAGAAACACCACTCTGCGTAATGTTCACAACATGAAACACAAAGGGACAACATGTTGTTAAAACACAAAGCTCTATCAAAAATGACACACATTTCTAATGTCACTGCAATCAGAGGATGACTAACCGCAAAAACCTGCCTAATCCTCAGGAAAATGCTATTGGGTACAATAATCAACACCTCAGTTTAATCAGGATTTAGTTGCAGAAAGTAGTCTGCCATCCATGGAGACTAAACAATCTTGCAGAGGGGACAGTTTATCTAGTCTGTCAGGGCTAAAAGAAATACACAATTGCACATAATCAGCATAGCCATGATAAGAAATAGTTTTAAGACTACTAAAAATCTTGCTCCGAGAAAGCATATAAACAGCAGAGGGCTCAGCACAGAACCTTGAAGCGCACAAAACTGTACATTAAAATAATATTGTGAAGAGTGCAGGGTTCATCTCGTCCTAGCATTTAACCCATAACTCCTCACAAAAACACAATTTATTTTATAAATGTGTAAAACCTTGCAAATTTAGCTCTAATACATCTTGTCACCTTAGAATTATAAGGTTAAATCTGACATTTTTGTCAAAATTGAGTTATTCACATATTCTTATTAAATATTAAAACACTTATTTACATTATGTGAGTTTTTATAAGTTGCTTACATTTTAAGACTTTTTATTCAAAGGTGAATTATGTAAGTTTGACACCTAGTGGTTGAACGTCCTGCTTACGTCCGTAACCCACATTCCCTGAATAAGGGAACGGAGACGTGTGTCTGTAGTAAACAGACTTTTGGGAGTGTGTTAGACGACCAATCACTTCTAATGATAAGAGAACGGGCCAATGAAATGCCAATTGAATTGACGGAGCTTAGCTCCACAGCTGATCCTGATGAGCTAATCAACGCTATATCAGTCAGCTGCTGGAGTCAGCTCCTCAGAATTTGCCTGCTGAAGAGCTGATCACTCAGCTCCCAGCTGGAGACTCAGGTGCTGTGGCAGTGGAGACACACGTCTCCATTCCCTAGTTCGGGGAACGTGGGTTACGAATGTAACCAGGACATTCCCCTTCATAGGGAACTCCAACATGTGTCTGTAGTAAACAGACTTTTGGGAGACCGTATGGAAAACGCCACAGCAGCTAAGCCCGTCATGCTCTTGGTGTGCAGTTTGCCAAGCAAAGCGTGAGTGCACTGACATCACCAAAAGCGCAACCTTCCAACGTCCCCTAGGTCCGAAATATTACCATTACATGGGAATAATACAATTTTAGATTGGGGTCGTAAATGTGCTTTTACCTAGCTAATATAGACTAGGGATTTTAGAAATACGACAGTACGTTGGGAAAGCATGCCAGTCCCCGAAGGAGGAGGACACTGGGGTGACCACCTGCTACCCAAGGGGGAGACTTGATGGTAAGGAGAAATGGTCGTGCCCAACTGAGCCTGGTTTCTCTTGAGGTTTTTTAAATTCTTCACTTTCGCCAATTGGTGAAGTTTTTTCCTCGCCACTGGCTTGCATGGTTCGGGATCTGTAGAGCTCGATGGAATTGCTCTTTTTTGTTTGGACTCTTAGTAGTGATTATTAAACCACATTGACCTGAGCTAAACTGATCTGAACTTAAACACTGAAAACTGAACTGACACTGTTTCAATTCACTATAAACTTCCATGTGAAGCTGCCTTTGACACAATCTACATTGTATAAGCGCTATACAAATAAAGATGAATTGAATCGAATTAATAAAGCATATGGACTAACCCTATTGAGGGGGAGTGCTACATATGATAAGATGGTTAGCGGTTAGGGAAGACACGGGTCCGCCTGAAAGAGGGAACACACCGTGGTAAATAATGCATATGACATCACCAAAACATGGGAATGCACATAGCTGGAACCAAACCTCAGTATGCGGGTAGACCAGATGGGCATACCAGAAAACACACTGAGACATGCACTCTACTCCTCCGCTGAGTCAGGTGCTGGGGGCCTCGGAGGAGTTCTCTAGGGTTCACCTGAAAAGGGAAACTTACTAGTAGAATAGAAAATACGCACGCATCTCCGGGTTAAGGAGCCTGGCGCAGCAAGCATTTATTGACATCGAGCTTAATTTCCTCCCGATTGACTGGGGTAACCAGTAACCGAGAGGAAACTGACTCCACTCAAGGATATAATCTCGATAAAGTGTTAGGTGCCACCCAGCCCGCAGCTCTACGTGATCTGTTAAGAGGCGCTGTGTACTCACACTTAAAAGGAGGCACCGCTTATTATATTATTATTATTATTATTATTATTATTATTATTATTATTATTATTATTAT
>CAIGQZ010000379.1:15380668-15402873 GCA_903798205.1 Danio tinwini
ACAATCTACATTGTATAAGCGCTATACAAATAAAGATGAATTGAATTGAATTGAATATGACATCTTGGCTTGGTTACAGAGTGCAAAACAGTATGTTTTGAATAAGTTTGCCTCTTTGGGTCAAAGTGTAAAGACCAACAAGCTTTATTTAGATAATTAAACTAATTAAATGCTCATGAAAAACTTTTATCTTGCATAACAAGTCTTCAGTCAAGGAGCACAATATTTTGATAGCATAAGACCCAGACCCTGGTTATCATTTCAGCTACCCTTTAAAAATCTCCCTTTTGCATGGCCCAAATTCAATCCAAAAAAGTTCAAGATAAATCAGTCAGTATTTGTTTGTGTTTAACAAACATTTAAGATTTTCTCCCTGTTTTCTGTTATAGTGAAATGTTGCACTTTCTATATGAATATATGGGAATTATGTATAAATATGAGACTGTGTTTTCCCTATATGTTTATACAGTGATATAGTTCATACAAACAAATATATATAAGGGAGAGTGGGGACAGTTGCAACATGGGGCAGTTTCAACAAGACCTATTCCTCCATTCAGGAATGAGCTAGAGTGATTATATTCATACTACATATTCTCAGTTCCTCCTTCAGAAATCAGCCATATGTGACCATTCCTTCAGTATAAAACGGATTTTTAAGTAAAATGTATTTCTTTTATAGTTCAGAAAATTTCTCATACTGTCTGTTTTTGTGAAACGTTTTTCATATGTAGAATTTAAATAACTGTTTTCTTAAACAGGTATAGATATCATATCAGGGTTGATAGAGTAGGGACAGTTGATTCATTTAAAGGTTGCCTTATTAACAATGTACAATTTTAATTTTATCACAGTTTCCATGTAATTTAATTTGACAAAATTAATTATTTGATTATTAAATTATTTCAAAGTTTTTAGTTTAAAGGTTTTAGTAGTTTTAGTAGTCAAAGTAGTTTAGTAAAGGTTCAGTCTAGATTGTCAGTAAAAAAAATTTTTTTTCAGGTTTTTAGGCCTGATAATTTTTTGTTGCTTGTTCTTATAATAGTCTATATTTATATGGCCAAATTTAACACAATTAAAAATTTAACCAATTTACATTTAGTCGGTTTACCAAAAAAAAAAAAAATAATAATAATAATTTAATATGTAATAATTTTTTATTACATTTTATTGAATGTTGCAACTGTCCCTCGGGGTCAGTTGCAACATTTGACTTTGTCTGTTCAAGTTTAAATTCTGCATATATCATATGTACACATATTATAGCAACATGGGTGGGTGTCTAATAGACGTGTGTTTATTATATTAAAGTTTCCACAAAAATTGTCTCTAAGAAACTGAAAGAAATGCAAAAAGCAACCGTCCCCACTCTCCCCTATTAAAAAATGTTTATTACATTTTGGAAACTAAATAAAACGTCTGCTTTTTATTAAAAACGTTATATATATATATAGAATATCAGAATCAGTTTTATTGTGATTCATACACACAAGGAATTTGTTTTGGCAACAGAAGCTTCCAGTGTACATAAAGTGACAAGTAACACAAAATTAAATATGAGAACAATTTAAAAAAGGCAATAAACATTAAACATTAAACAGAGATGCAGTTAGTCAAAAAGATCTGAATGTTTAATTGTATGTACAGATTTGTTATAAATATACAGGTTATAAGGTGCTGTGTACAAATGCGTGTGAGAAAGTATTAATTTTATATTGCTATATATCTATATCTACTATATATATTTCTCTTTATTATCATGCTTCAGTAAATTCCGAAATATATAAAAAAAAACTGTAAAGATCCATATGGTTATGAATGTACATATGAATAATGGTGCATATATCAAACATAAAAAACACTGGAATACGCTAAACGTTTCCTGAATAACCATAGACATGCATTCCCACGCTTTCCCACTAGGTGGCAGAAAAATACCCAAAATTCTCAACTGCCTTTATTTCCTTTGTCAGATCACACGTTTGCTTTTGTCATGACTTATGAACCTCGCACGTAATGTTTAAAAAAAGCATGTAACTGGGAGACTGACAAACAAAGAAATTAATTTTCACATCTAAAAGATGATAAACTAGTTTGACATGACTTGAAGTAACCAAACGCCCCTGCTTTCTTTATTCTATGTTTAAATACGGAACTTACACAGTCTAATGAAATTCAAAATATTTCATTTTGATATGCCAAATGTGGCATTCAGAGGTACACATGACAATGGTAAGGCTTCACACTGCTGCTTGTCTTTCACTGCTTTTAACCTCGTAATGAAATGTTTCACACTTAAAGAGGTTACCCAGCACACTAAAATAGTAAGGAATTACAATGTTATGGCTGAACACCATAGATTGAGAATCTTTTATTAAGTCATTTGTTGACTGGGGAAAATGGTGTCATTTTGAGTGCATTTAATTCTCCTTCACTCTTAAAATCAATGTTCTTTATGTTATTGACTGACGAAAATCAATGGAATCTTTTTCATCTTAGGCTAATCCATTGGTCCTTCATGTCATAAATGTGATTTAGAAGTATGTCAGAAATAAACTGGGGCATCGCTTTAGTTTTGTCGCATCATGTGTTCTGTGTAAATATGGTATGACAAAGCAAATATCAAATAAGGATATTAAAGGGTTTAGACTTTTAGACTTTAGTAGTTTGAATTATCAGCGGGCTAAATACAGTATGAAAACTCCTCATAAATTGTTAAACTTAATGCACCAAGGTTTGGAATGACTTGAGGGTTAACTATATTTTAGGATAAGCACTGCTATGTATTAACCCCAAAATTAACTTTTTATGTACTAGGGTACCATACATCATGCATGATGCTGCAAATGTCCTAAGAACAGCAGCTTGCACAGATCAATTATTCATGGAATATTTATCTGGTTCACAAGGTGTCAGGACTAAACTCAGCCAAGATTGAGATGGAGAGGCAACAGCAGAAGCAAGAAGAAGTTAAGAAGATTAAAAACCCACACAGCAAAAAAATCAGTGTACATTAAACTCAATTTGAGTTTAACTTAACACTCCTTGGGTATACATATGACTCCCTCTATTTTGGAGTTAAAATAACACTTTCTAAAGTGTGAAATTTGTACATTACTCCCAGAGTTTATTTTACACAGTAAGAGTTTATTCTTACATTGAATTGGAGTGTGTTACCCTTCAATGAGTTAATATATTACCTTTTTTATATTATCAATTGGTGTGTGTAACATAACAGTGATCAAATATGTTGAAAATAGTTTTCATTTATTAAATGTCCATTAATCTTTTTCAGAAATAATTTCAACACATTCAACTCTTTGCATTTTAAAATGCAACAAGACATGTTTCAAGTTTAAGTAAAACATACTGGCTTGATCACTGTTCGTCCGAAAGAACCGGTTCGAGTAAAAAAACTGGACTTCCCATCACTAATGTGAAATGCACTGCATATTGGGTTAAAAGTTTAACATGGAAAAAAACTCCAATATACGCTCTTTCACACTCGTGGATTAAAATGTACTCCAGTTTTAACAATGAAAAACACCCAAAAAATCACACTTTATATATAACTCTGGAATTTTTGCTGTGCAGGCCTGCATTGATGAGCTCTTGTGTGGGAATTAAAATATGTCTGCAACTCTATTCTAAGCATATGCAAAGACTTTTTAGCGTACACAGGAGTATTAATTACCAAAGTGCTGTAAATATTGTAATAAATGTGACCCTGAGGCATAAATACAACCTTAACTTGCATTGGTATATGTTTGGCAACAGCCCAAAATACATTTTAAGGGCAAAGATGATAGATTTTTCTTTTATGGCAAAATAGTTAGAATATTAAACTAAATATCATGTTTCATATTTTGTAAATTTCTGACCGTAAATATATTTAAACTCAATTACTCAAAAACTCAATATAATTTAAAACTCAAACAATTTTCGCAGTACAGTTATGGTTTTTTAAACACAGAAGATTTTTTCGGCTAGAACAATCTTAACAAAGTTTTCAACAATGGAAAAGCATATTTATTCAGATGCATACCATGTGCCAGATGCATCTCAATTTAAAAAAGTTTTTGTGGTCTGGGGTCAAGTACACAGTATAATAAACTTTACTATAGTATGCTTAAAATACCTATTTAGAAAGAACTATATTATTTTTTCCTGTGTGTGTATGCCTGCACATGATATTAAAAGAGGTATACTTTGAAACGCTGTGTGTTTGTCTACAGTATGCATATGGTAGCATACCCATTTACAAAAAAATTAGGAATACTTAAACCTTTTAGGGATTCTGAACAATTCTGAGTGCACCTTATACTATAGTTTAAATTGGGTGTCCTGTAGATTTTAGCTCCAGACTCAGATTAACCAGTTTAGGTGTGTTTATTTAACTAACTAAAGGATATCCGATGCAGGTTTGGACACCCATGTTACAAATATACCATGTATAAATGTGGAAAAGTGCAATGCACAACATGGTAAAATAAGTATGAATGAATCTTCTGAATAAAACAGGCAAGGGCAAATTGATCAAATTGCATGAGTAAATGTGAATTATTTTGTTTGGTGAATGTATATTTAAAATGTGATTTATTTAACTATTGTTTGGTGGATTGTGTTTACATTTTTTTCTGCTGTGACAAACAGAAATTAATGATATATGAATCTTTACTACAAAGTGATGAAATCTCACGTAAAGAGCAAGATACAGTACATTGTTTTGATCTTGTTTGCCTCTGTGGGGCAAAATTGTATAAACACTTTCACACCAACAATTATGGATATAATTACAATAGTAATTAAATGCTCTTGAGAAATGTTTTTTGTAAACTAACAAGACTTCAAGTCAAGGTAATTATTTCTTTGTTTGGACACACTGGTTAATTAAACCCATTAGACCAGTTCATTAGTTTAACAGCCCTTTATAAAGCCCCTTTCTAGTAACGCTACAAGATTTCAAACCAGAAGAAGATCTACAGCAGTTGGTGGGTATCTTTGCATTTGTTTATTAAACATAAAAAATATGTTACAATGTATTTGTCAAATGTTTTCCGTTACCGTACTTATATTTTGGTTTATGTTTATGGTTTATTGTATAAATGTGTGACGTTAGTATGTTTCTATGTTAATTGATACCCAATTTCCTGTATTATTTCTTTAAATCAATGTTATTTAATTTACAAAATGACATTGGCGTTTTCTGGCACTGCTTACCTCACACTGCAGCTGTAAATGCATTAACTGTGTGTTTATTTCAGATTTTACCAGAGTTCCAATGAATTTGTCAGTCACATTTAACAATGGAACGGCTTCTTTCAATGAAGGATTTTATCTGACTGCCTTTCAAACTTTGCCAACCAAAAACTACCTCATTTTGGGCTTGGCGATCATCTACATCATCACCTTGCTGGGTAATCTTGTTCTTCTCTCTGTCGTCCTCATGAACTCCAGCTTACAAAACCCCAAGTATCTTGCTGTGTGTAATCTAGCCATCGTCGACATTTCAATCAATAGTGTTATTATTCCTCAAATGGTGCCTGTTTTTGTGTTCAACCAGAACTATATTTCATTTGGTGCCTGTTTTTCTCAAATGTTCTTTATGCATTTTTTTGGTGACATGGAGTCTTTCTCTCTTGCTCTTCTGGCGTATGATCGTCTGATTGCCATCTGCTGGCCTCTGCGTTACTCTACCATAAACACCAACCTGAGGATGCTGCTCATCATAGCCGTGATCTGGATTCTAGTTACTTTGCTGGAGATTTTTCCAGTCATTTTTGCCTCTAGGCTTCCTTACTGTAACTCCAGAGCAGTACCGAGCTGCTGTTGTGAACATAGCCCAGTATACAGGCTGGCTTGTACAGACACTACTTATAACCGACAGCTAGGAACAGCTAAGACGATGATCACCTTGCTAGGCCCTTTGTTTTTTATTGTTTTCACATATGTGATTGTAGTGATTGCTGTGATGCGGATTGCCTCTGTAACCCAGCGCTGGAAGGCCTTCCACACCTGTCTCACTCACATGATGCTGGTCATGCTGTATTACATGCCAGTCATTATAGCGTATGTACTAGGGAATTTGCGATTAGTTCAGAATGTTGATCTTTTAACAGCAATACTGACTGTTTCTGTTACCATTCCAGCAATGTTGAACCCCATCATCTACAGCTTAAAGACTGATGAACTCAAAGACAGGATGGTCAAACTTTTTAGAAAATCTAAAGTGGCACAACAGATCATTAAAAATGAGGTCAATGCTTTACAACATTAACAGCTTTGTTCTATTCAGAATAGATGTTACTTTCAATGTGTAAAGCTGTAAACTATGTTTTAACAGTTATAAAGTTTGTATTAATGTTGCAAGAAAATAAAATAAAACTAAAATGTTTGAACTGTTAGATTGTTGAATCAATTTTACTTGATCAATGCATTCATGTGCTGCCTATCTATAATCCAGCATTTTTGTATTCATTTAAATGAGTGCTTCAATGTTTTTTAATATCGAATGTTTTTGACTTTTAATCTATTGATTCACAATCAATGTCAGCAAATCCAAATAAAGTTTCATAATGTATCACTGTTAGAACTGCAGAGCATAGAAAAACTGTAAATTGATGGCTAAAATGATTAAACAGCCAATCGTTACTGTACAAACACATAATATAACACGAGGACATCTCATATATAGTAGTGCTTTTTATTGAATTGAAGAGAAATATATATCCATATTTGCCAGTTTTCAGTAATTAAGACTTACCGTTTATTAATATGTTAAAATGCTCCTGCCATAAAAATAGCCTACACGACATTAAATAAAAAAATTCATCATCAACATAATCATCATCATCATCATCATCATCAGTAATTAAGAACACTAGCGGTCAAAATGATTAACCTTAACATGAACTATATAATTTCTATGATATTTCAGTGTGAAATATGTAAAACGCATTCTTCATTTACCCACAAGATGGCAGAAAAAGACAAAAAAAAAACACTGCTTCACATATTCACACACTGTAAAGGCCAAATAAGGGTCAACTTCTAACAACAATACAAAGCCAAGATCCGCCAGTCAGTATTATGACCACAATATTGTCCCTGCTATGGGTGCAATGGTACAGATTGCTCACAGTTCAATTTGTATTACGGTTTTAGGCTCTTGGCTTAGAGTTATTGTCAGATAAAAATAAAATAAAAAAATCAATCTACAAGCAATAGCACAAATGATAGTGATTTTCATGTTTTTCAAGTATCTAACAGTTGTTTGTCAGTTACAGCAACTGAGTAATATAATCATAACACAGCATAGCCTACAGGCCCTTTAAACAAAGCTCCTTAGTGATATCTGATGAGAGGATCTTTTCTAACTTCAGTGTAGGCTATATATTATTTCTATAACATCTGCTGTATAAGAGAGCTCCTTATTTTTCATCAGGCATGTCATCTGAACTTACTTGTGCACTACTTAATACTTCATATAAAAAGTATTGAATCCTATTATATCTGTTAAGAAACCATGTTAATTTTTTACATATGACTTTTTTTCTAATAAATAAATCAAGAATTAATACAGTTATAAATGCCATAGTTACAAAGTGTGTGAATGTGACTTTAACCAATGTAAATGTGTTGCTACGGTATAAAACAAGTAAAACACACACACACTTTTTTTGGCAAAGAGTTTACAATGCCACAGACATGCATTTGTTATTGTTCTTGTTGGGACTATGGAAGTATAAGCTTATATTATATGTTATATGATATAACAGAATCACATATAAAGCTTTCAGACTTCAATCACCGTCTGGTTCAGCTCAGCTGCCAAAACCAACCTCCGTAGACTACAGCGAATAGTCCGGACTGCTGAACGAATCACTGGCACTACCCTTCCTACACTTCAAGAACTGTACTCTTCCAGAGTGAGTAAAAGGGCTCTTAAAATCACTCTGGACGCCTCACACCCAGCACACTACCTGTTCGAACTGTTACCGTCTGGTCGGCGCTACAGAGCACCAAGCACAAAAACAGCCAGACACAGAAAAAGTTTCTTTCCTCAGGCCATCTACCTCATGAACAGTTAAATACTCCCCGACTGTGCAATAAACGTGCAATACTTTTTCATAACCACTTGTACACAGCACCTTATAACCTGTATATTTACAGCATATCTGTACATACATTTCAACATCCAGATCTTTTTGACTAACTGCATCTCTGTTTAATGTTTATTGCCTTTTCTTTCTTGTATTTAATTTTGTGTTGTCACTCGTCACTTTATGTACACTGGAAGCTTCTGTTGCCAAAACAAATTCCTTGTGTGTGTGAAGCACACTTGGCAATAAAACTGATTCTGATTCCCATACATTGAGGGTTTTCTTTTTAAGATATTTACTTTTTGCCTTAAACTGATATTCATTAACTGCATTAGCCAGTTCAAGGATTTTAATCCAAATACAATGTCACTGATTTTCATTCAATAGTTCAAACACCAACATGACTCCGCTTCATTTGTGTGTTAATATTTCAGATCTTTTTACTCAATTTTAATGATTTATCCTCTATTGTATGGTGTGAATATACACAACTGTACAAAATGTGGGTTGAATGTAAGATTTTGTTCCAAATGAAAGCAATCATATTGTGTAATATTGAGTAAGTAATGTTACAAAATATATCAGATGCTGTTTTTTGAGTCTAGATCTTTGCAAAAAATCTTGACGAAAAGATTATGGTTTCCACAAAATACTGAGCAGCATAGTTACTTTCTCTTTAAAAAAATAAATTACTTAGGTTTAATATCAAAGGTGATTTCTAAAGAATCATGTGGTATTGATGATTGCAGTAATGACTGCAGAAAATTCAGCTTTGCTGTCACAGAGATTAATGACAATTTAAAATTAAAAACTGTTAATTGAAGCTGTAATATTACACATTACATATTTTACCACATTTTTGAGAATATAAGACCATCAACCAATTGTTTAAACAAATAAAAATCAAAAAAATAAATCACTCTGTGCATATAATTCTCCAGTGTTTTTTTTCCCCTTTTGTCATAATCAGTAGGTTTAAAATGAGCTTTTAATCTCATCTATCACTTGGTTTGCATAAAGGGATAGTTCACCCAAAAATGAAAATTTACTCAGCATTTACTCACTCTCAAGTGGTTTCAAACCTACATGAGCTTCTTTTTTAAAGAAGATATTTTGAAGAATGCTGGAAATCTGTAACTATTGACTTAAATAGTAGGAAAAACAAATACTATAGAAGTCCATGGGTTTTCAGCATTTTTTTAAATATTTATTTTATGCTTAATAGAAGGAAAAAACTCATAAAGGTAAAAAAACTAATGAACGGTGAGTGAATAATGACAGAATATTCATTTTTTTGTGTGTGCGAACATTTATCAAATACATATGTATATATTGCATGTGATTAGGTTGCTGTTGTCCATTTTTGCAACCGGATTTACGTTTGCTCTGCAATTTATCCTCTAATGTTAATGCTTTATTTTTCAATTTAAGAGCTGCTGTATAGGTCAAAAGTTTAATGCTGTAATAATTCGGCCAGTCAGAGAATACTGTGGTATTATGTTACATCATCTACAAAAAGTTTAAGCTCATTAAGAGAGCAAAACAGGTAAATTAAGACTTTGGGGAAACAAAACTCATTAGTCTGTGTTATTGTATCACAGCACTTGCTTGATTTTACTGATTGTGTCATTCACTGAATCCACTGCTATTCTTTGTATAGGTTATCAACATGTATGATTACTTTTCTGATTTTAAAGACAAATTTATGTTGTCATCAAGCGATTTTTTTATACTTACAATTAAGAAGCTATATTACAAATCATAAAGAAAAGGAAATATTTAAAAAAGTCCCAACTAATGTGAAACAGTATTTTATTAATATAAAAAAGGACTACATAAAAGACACATATATAATAGACTAATTCTGGATTCAACAGATAACACCCTTTATATTAAGGCAAAATGGGAATTCAAACCTAATGAAAAAATTGAGGATGATATTTGGGAAAACACGTTCAAAATCTCATAAGGGGATCAATAGCCGTAATTGGAAAGAGTTCGACTGGAAAACAAAAAATAGGTTTTTTAGAACACGGTGGTTTGATGGTTTCAAAATATGCTAACACTCCACAGTCAGAGGAATGCTGGAGGGGTTGCGGGAATGTAGGTAATCACGCACATATATTTTAGGAATGTCCGAAGATGCTGGCATTTTGGCAAGGGGTAAAGATTGAGATAATGAAAATTATGCACTTAGATCTACCTTTTACTCCCCTGTTTTTCTAGCTTGAAGGGATACCCCAGGATATATATAATAAAAACCAGAGATATATACTACATATACTTTTACTAAGTGCAAGAAAGACTATAACAATAAATTGGATGAAGCCACACCCTCCAACAATAGTACAGTGGAAAGAAAAACTTGAATCTATATATAGAATGGAGTATATGACTGCTCAACTTCAATTGAAACTGGATATTTTTAAACAATGATGGGTGCCTGTTACTTTATATCGAACAGGTCATAGTATTTCCAGCTTCTTTTGAAACTGAAAATAATGTATGTTTTTTGTTTTTATTTACATCTAGGGTTATTTTTTTTTTCTCTGTCGTTTTTCTTTTTTTTATATTTGCTGCTGTCACTGAATGTTTTGTTCTGTAAAATGTTTTAATGCATAAAAATAAAGTAAAAAACATGTTATGACATGTATGATTACAATGAAAAGATTCAGTGACAGTCAAAACACTTTAAAAAATATCTTATTAACTGTCACAGGATTTATAAACACTCAAGGCTGTTTGAATTTTACATTATTACACCAATATGCAATGGCCTTCCAATATATTTCCATATAGTTTTTTTTTTTTTTCAGGAGAATGCAAAACACAAGTTGGGAATTGGCATAATTGTATTAAACTATTGCTCAGGGATTTCATCTGGAAATAATCTTTATGGAGAACATACATGGTTGGATAAATGCTGTATTGGGAATATGTGTATGTTAGTGCGATTATCACTATTGCTCCCAGATGGCCATAATACTGTATTATTACTCTCAGTGGATAGCACGATCGCCTCACAGCAAGAAGGTCACTGGTTCGAGCCTCGGCTGGATCAGTTGGTGTTTTTGTGTGGAGTTTGCATGTTCTCCCTGTGTTTGCATGGGTTTCCTCCAGGTGCTCTGGTTTCCCCCACAAGTCCAAAGACATGAGCTATAGGTGAATTGGGTAAGCTAAATTGACTGTAGTGTATGTGTGTGAATGAGTGTGTATGGAAGTTTTCCAGTGATGGATTGCGTCTGGAAGGGTACTGTTGTGTAGAATGCTGGATAAGGTGGTTCATTCTGCTGTGGTGACCCCAGGTTAATAAAGGGACTAAGCCAAAAAGAAAATGAATAAAATGAATATTTCAGATTCCAGATTTTCATATAATTGTATTTCTGCCCAAAATGTTCCTATCCTAACAAAGTCCACACATCAATGGAAAGCTTATTTATCTAGCTTTTTAGAGGATGTACAAACCTTAATTAAAGATATATTAGCTTTGTAGTCCAGGATCACTTTTTCCCCCAAAGAAGTTAGGCCTGCACAGAAATCCTGATCCATGTGTTTTAGGGAAACAAATGGATACAAAATAGATAGAGAGATTTATGAAGATGTAGAAGATTTTTATTTTTACAACAGTTAGATTCCTGCAACATTTTAGAGTTATACATATTAAAGTTACACTAGCAAGCGTATTTCAGAATAAACATTGATTTCCAAATTTAAAGACATTAAAGAAGATATACTAAATATGTGACACTGTCAGGCTTAAAATCTCAGGGTTTTACATAGACTCAAACATTATGCATCTACTTGAAGTTACCAGTAGAGAGCAGTAAAAGACCGTTTATGAGACTGAGACTTTACATTGATGTGTGTTATCTTTAAGCATTAAAGCTGTCATTTTGATGACTTTTGATGACCTTTAAAAACAGACACAATAAATGGATACATGTAAGCTTACATTTGTGTGTATCTTGGTTTCATGTCATGTGTTCAATACAGAAAAGAGGGGAAAATGTGGAGACCAACATGCTCATTTTAAAATTAACCCATGGAATAAAAGGCAAAAATTATGAAATAATATTTAACATTATGAAATAATATTTAATTTAATATTTAATCACATTTTTAGGTTGATTTTATCAACCTAAAACAGAAGTAAATCACAGCTAATGATATGTTTAAGTTAGTATAAAATATGTCAACATACTATGGTATCGATTGCTCACTTAAGTCATGTTTTTTTTTACTTCTTTATTTACTGTCACAATATCAATAGAACAAAAGCAAACCAACTCGATTAATAAGGGTCAGATAACAGTTACATATAATATATTTCTTTGAGAAGTTGAATTGATTATAAGGAGATATAATTCACATACTTTTCTAGTGACAAACAGACTCAATTAAATAATGAAAAATGTTACAGTATCATTTGCAAATGTTCTCTCTGATCGGTGCAGATCTGTTTTTAAGCATTTTTCGAATTAGGTCCTTGATTTCACCTGTGTTTAAAACATAAATAATAGGATTTAGCATTGGAGGAATAGCATATGACAGAGATGTGCTGATGACTCTGGCATTAGGATTCAGAGAAAGCAAGAGCTGTGCAAGGTATGTGCAGAATAAGGGGAGAAAAAAAATTCCTACTAACAACAGGTGAGACACACAGGTCTTCAATGCTTTTAATCGTCCTTCCCACGTTGTAATTTTGATTAAAGCAAGAAAAATGCCCAGATATGAAAAGACAATAACGGCCATTGGTGCTATAATGTACAAAGCTGAGATGACATATGCCATAATCTTATTTTTGCTAATGTCACTACATGCCAACCTATACACTGGTCCATGATCACAAAAATAACTCTGTATCATATTGGATTCACAGAATGAAAGTCGGTCGATCAAAGACACCATCAAGGCCACCACAGAAGAATTAAAAGCCCATATTGCTGAGAATATTAAAATCATATTGGAATTATTGACAATTGAATGATATCTCAATGGCAAACAGATTGCAATTAAACGATCATACGCCATAACAACAAGAGTGAAACTTTGCATAGTACTAAAGAGGAACACAAAAAACATATTGGCCATACAAGCATTGTAGTAGATGTACTGTGAGTCAAACAGAAAAGTCTTCATCATGTTAGGAATCAGTGCATTAGCTTCACCAAAGTCAGCCAAGGCCAAGTTAAACATACCAATGTACTTTGCACTGTGCAACCTCCGGTCAAGAACTATAATGAGAATGACTGCAGTATTCCCAATTACAGTTATGAAATACGTGACAAATAAGAATATATAGTAATAACTGCTGTACCCTATACCTGTGAGCCCAATGATGAAAAAGTATTCAGGATGAACAGTGGAGATATTCTTGGAAAAACTTGCATTTAAAGAACTCATGGCAGCTTTGCGTCTTGTGTTTTGAAAAATCTAAAAAAAAAAAAAAAGATATGATAGAAAATGTACAGAAC
Organism: Danio tinwini; assembly: GCA_903798205.1. Classification (NCBI taxonomy): domain Eukaryota; kingdom Metazoa; phylum Chordata; class Actinopteri; order Cypriniformes; family Danionidae; genus Danio; species Danio tinwini. The sequence continues at coordinate 15,394,245 of CAIGQZ010000379.1, forward strand.
TGTCATTTCAAAACTGTAACAATTTTTTTTAAAATATACCTCTTCAAGTAACTTTGCATAATATATGAATAACTCCAAAGTTTTAGAGCAGGAGCCAGCAATGACAGAGACGTTCTTGTAAACTCGATTGAACCGATACCGTGTAAAAGTTTGTCCTTATTCTATCATGCCACCGAGATCTTTGGCAGTCTGTTTCAGTGAACTTAAATATAATCTGCATCTCATCTCTTGAGAGCATTCAGAAAACACAATGATGTAATACCAATGTATTTTTACATAAATTTACTGTTCTGCCAACAGTAACAACTGCCCTTTCTGCTCTCTATTAGTTATACCAATAATAATTATGATCTCATAACAATCATTTCATCATAGAATATTTTTTTTAAAAGGATATAATTGTAAAAGTCATTGTGTATTTATTATCAATTCCCAGTAATTAGATTACGGCGAACAAAACATCTAATAGCATTAAGCCTCATTCACACTACAAGCGACTTGCAGTGGCAAAATGACTGTTTATTTCAAATAGTTTTTCGTTTTTTGACTGTTTATTTTATATAGGTTTTTTTTTTTTTTAATTCTTCACTTTCACCAATTGGTGAAGTTTTTTCCTCGCCGCTGTCGCCACTGGCTTGCATGGTTCGGGATCTGTAGAGCTGCGCATCGATGGAATTGCTCCTCAGTGTTTGGACTCTCAGTAGTGATTATTGAACCACACTGACCTGAGCTAAACTGAACTGAACTTAAACACTGAAAACTGAACTGACACTGTTTCAATTCACTATAAACTTCCATGTGAAGCTGCTTTGACACAATCTACATTGTATAAGCGCTATACAAATAAAGATGAATTGAATTGAATTGAATTTCAATGGAGAGCGAGTAACTTCCGGCGACCTCTGTCTATGCGATCGACCATTGGCGACCAGGTGGCCGTGTCGAGCGACGCAAAAAAGTTGAGAATCCTTCAACTTTATGCAAATGATGAGCAATTTTCTTGAGCGACAGCCAATAGGAGCACCAGTAGAGCTCACGTGATCCTCTCTCAGCTCACTCAGAGGCTGGTTGTGTTAGTGCTGTACAGTATAGACCTACACAGACCTGCGTTTGAAACAGGTCGCTATCTAAAGCGACAGGCAGCTACAAAGTCGCTGCTAGTGTGAATGAGGCAGTAGTTTATTACAGGTCAACTGTCAGATATCTAATACATACGTAATACATGCAACTGTCTCTTCACTCCACCTATAGCTGGTGTGTGGTGAGCGCACTGGCGCTGTTGTCCTGTGGTTGCCGTTGCATCATCCAAGTGGATGCTGCACACTGGTGGTGTGAAGAGACTCCCCTCATGATTGTGAAGCGCTTTGGGTGTATGGCCATACACAATAAATGTGCTATATAAATACACATTACTTACTTACTTACTTACTTACTTACTTACTTACATGCGTAAAAGTCTGTTCATTTAATCATAATGAATTCTTCAAATTTGTTTATTTTAAAATATAATGTATATGGGATCACACTAAGAGCACTTTTCAGTTCAGAAATCTTTTTTTCAATCCAGGCTCTATAGGAACACGTGACCAGGGCTACATTCATGCTTTAGCATACATTTATCTGAAGTTTCTGGGTGAAACTAACACTATGACGGCAATCACTTTTGTAACTTTACGAAAAAAAGGACGTTTAAAGGGACATAATATTGATGAATAAAGGATTGTTTTTAATGGGGATACTTCACGCAACAACAAATAGTGTTGTTATGATATTGAAAATTTGGTACCAATCGGTATTGAAATTTTTAAAACGTCCACTGTTAATTGCATACTCAAACACTCACCGATGATTAACCATTGTGTTCACATGCTCAACAGAGGCCATAGAGATCATCAGTTCACCTCACTTCACTGCTTTTCAAACACAGATACAGGGACACAGAATTTCAAAGCCACATAGATCAGTCGATTCATCAGCGGATCGCTCGTATGTCAGCTCATAGAAAGACCAGCAGACCAACACAATTTTAAAACTGAATCTGTATTTGACCTCGGTGAAAACTGGTGAAGTGCGGTCAACTGATAACCTTTATGGCCAATCACAGTGATTTCTGTTGAGCACATGAACACAATGCCAATCAGCGATGTTTAAGAACATGCTCAACAGCGCTTAAATGTTAGCGGGAAATGGACGTTTTTAAAATTCCACTACTTGGAACCAGAATTGCAATATCGTGAGGACACTAGTATTAAATAATGATTACAAAAACAACTTCACCGTGTTTGTGATCCGTAATCGAACACATTCACCTCACCCACTTATCCTTGTATGGTCAGCTTTTCCTTAATGGTCAGTTTGCTTGGTAGCTCACACTGTCGTACCTAGCATGTGGAGCAGACCATGTTTGAGTCTGGTGAAGACAGTTCCAGAAACCATGAAAAAAAAAGCAATGTGTAATCATGGTTAAAATACACAGCCACGATTTGTTTTTCCAATGTAGCCCTGGGCACATATTCCCAAATACCCTGGGTTGCTTTTAATGACTTTAAACAAAGCCCCTTTAAAGCAAGTCATTTTACTTGTCAGCCATGTTTGAAATGCCTCTCAGGTATTCAATTTGAATGGGAAACATCAAATTCTCAAAATGTGTTTGCCAAGTGTATAATCAAACATCAAATTTGGAATCACCAATAAACGGCCTTTTAAAATTAGTTTTAGCATATTTTTCAGGTTGCCCAAGCTAATTTGAATGCACACTAGAAGGGAAGAAGTTCACACAAGTGTTACACAATATCATCCTCTGAATAATGTTCCAGCATATCGCAATGGTCTTCTGTAGTAATTCCCAACTTGGTCTTGATGGCAAATCTCCTCCCAAAATGACAGCAGCCTCTTTCTTTCTTTGGGATGGGCCCTTCAAAAATGCTGGGATTTTGATCTTTGTTTAACATCAGAAAACAATAAAAAACAAAAAACGATTTGCTGTGTATATCACCTCGATAAGACTGTGGACACACCATACCTAGACACATTTCTGTCCAAAGAGCTTCCAAAAGTTGATCATTGGTGCCCTTTAAATAGACTTTGCTTTTGTCCAACTGCAGTTGCAATTGTAGTTACACAGTACATTCTGTCAAAAATGCAAGGTGCACCAGGGGGTTAGAAAACAAGTTGGTTAAAACAGTGCACAAAAATCGTTCACTGTCAAGGGAATATTGAAGACTATCTAAAGCGATCATAACTATGCAAAGTTTGGCTTTGTTTGAAAAGTTTGGCTTTTTCATATAAGGCTTTGATTGTTAATATTTAGGTTCAGATTAAGTCTGAACAATAGACAACAAATAAGCAGTTACATTGATTTGTGTCAAAATGGACACAATTATAACTTTAAAGAGTTTATTTAAAATTATATGGCACTGTCAATTTTTTTTTTTAAATGAGGTAGGGATGTGATATGCCTAAAATATCATATCACATTTATTTTCAAGAAAATCACGATTTACAATTTTATAACAATTCTTTGTGATGTTGGTTTTATCATTTTTCAAGTTGTCTAAGCAGAACAGCCAAACCATTTTTCTTATTTGAGAAAGCTGCTGTGTGCCTAATGTATTGTTTAGTAACATCAAGACTTTGTGGGGTTCTTTTTTTTTTTTACAAGAAAAAAAATGGCAAAAAAATTATGAAAATTTTCTAGCACTTGATTGGTGGCGGTGGGCATGACTTAATTCAGTGTCTACCCTTTAATGTTTTAAAGATATGATCCAAAATGCAAATTTCATCATTATAAATCCACCAAATGTGGAATATTGTGGATGTGTGTCTGTGCACCACCTTTATGACATTTTTTTTTTATTTAACTTTTTTTTTACATGGCCAGGCAGGTACTAGCATCCAGGGTGACACAGAAATCCTCCAGTTTGAGGACTATTTCATAACTGTAACAAGAGGCAATTCAATCATAACTTAGTGTTAAATCAGCTATCGTAACATTATTTATTAATATGTGGCTCTTTTTGGATTCTCAGAAGCTATCGAAATAAAAGATGCAGAACAGGATATACATTGGGACCATTGCTTTTATTTACATCCCTCAAAATGGTCCATAAAGTATACTGGACTGTTTTAAATAAACATAAAGAAATGCAGTACTGTGTAAATTTTACAATTATTTGACAAATAATCTTACAATTATTAGACATTTTAATAGAAAACAAGCTCACATTGCAGATAAAGCTCAGATTACCCAGTCAGCTTGGTTCTTAAAACCTATAAAACTTGTTCTCTGTTGATGTTTTTACAGTGCAGTGTGTCTTCATTCAGACAACTTTAAAGTTGATTTTCTCAGTATTTCCCAGTATTTTAAACCCTCAGATTCAAATTTTTTCACATAACTGTCTCTTAAACAAATATTGTACTATCCCAACAATGTTTATACATCAATTGGGAGCTTATTTATTCAGCTTTCAGGTGATGTATAAAACTAATTTTAAAAATGATTGCCTTTAGTCCAGGATGAATTTTTTCCCAAAGGATATGAAATACGAGAACTCATGATTATAAGGAAACAGATACAAAATAGATAGGCTTATTATCTGAGGGTTTTACATGGAATCAAACAACATGTGCCTATTTGCAGTTACCAGCAGATAGCAGTAAAAGACAATTTATGAGGCTGAGACTATACATTAATGTAAGTCATTACTTTTATTCATGTGAATTAAAATTTATTTTAGATGATATTGTTTATTTTAGATGATATGTTTGAATCAAAGCTTTAGGCATCAAAGCTGTCATTTTGATGAGCTTTAAAAACAGAAAAAATAAACGAAAAATGCAAAGATACATTTGTGTGTATCATGGTTTCATATTTAAAAATGTATTACTATACAAAAAAAGGGGTCATTTTAAAATTGACACTTGGAATGAAAACAAAAAACATCAATAAGTAATGCTTAAAATGATCACACTTCTCACTGATTTAGCAGAAAATAAATAAAAATACTTCTAAATGACAGTGATTGGTAGGTTTAAGGTAATGATAAATAAATCAACATACTGTGGTAATGATTTCTTACTTAAGTCACATTCATTTTTCCCTTCTTTTACGATCACAATATCAAACAAACCGAAACACTTGAAATCAGCTGGATTAATAAAGGTTACATAAAACTTACATGTATATTTTTTAAGAATCTGAATTGTGTGGGTTACAGTTTTTCTCTTTAAAAAGTAAAATTTTCAGATGGTTTAATAAGAACAAACAGCACACACACACAAAAAAAAACATTGCTCCCAGAGATACAGGTCATGCAAACCCAATTACATAATGAAAAATGTTACATTATCATTTTGAAATGTTCTCTCTGATTGGTGCAGATCTATTTTTTACCATTTTCTTAATTATGTCTTTGATTTCTGCTGTGTTTAAAACATAAATAATAGGATTTAGCACTGGAGGAACCGCATACGAAAAAGATGTGCTGATGATTCTGGCATTAGGGGTGAGATAAAGCAAGACTTGTGCAATGTATGTGCAGCATACAGGGAGGAAAAAAATTCCTACTAACAACAGGTGAGACACACAGGTCTTCAGTGCTTTTAAACGTCCTTCCCAAGTTGTGATTTTGATTAAAGCAAGAAAAATGCCCAGATATGAAAAGACAATAACGACCATTGGTGCTATAATGTACAGAACTGAAATGACATATGCCATAATCTTATTCATGCTATTGTCATTACAAGCCAACCTAAAAACTGGCCCATGATCGCAAAAATAACTCTGTATCAAATTGGATTCACAGAATGAAAGTCGGTTGATCAAAGACACCATCAAGGCCACCACAAAAGAATTAAATGCCCAAATTGCTGAAGTCATTAAAATCATACTGGTATTATTCACAATAGCATGATATCTTAATGGCAAACATATTGCAACAAATCGATCATATGCCATAACAACAAGAGTAAAACTTTGTATGGAGCTAAAGAGGAACACAAAAAACATATTGGCCATACAACCATTATAAGAGATGTACTGTGAGTCAAACAGAAAAGTCTTCATCATGTTAGGAATCAGCGCACTAGTTTCACCAATATCAGCCAAGGCCAAGTTAAACACGCCTAAGTACTTTGGACTGTGCAGACTCCGCTCAAGAGCTATAATGAGAAGCACTACAGAGTTCCCAATTACAGATATAAAATATGTGAAAAATAAGAATATATAGTAATAACCACTGTGCTGTATACCAGAAAGTCCAATGATGAAAAAGTACTCAGGATGAACAATGGAGATATTCTGAGAAAAACTTGCATTTACAGGATTCATTGCAGATTTGCTTTTGGTGTTTCGGGCAAGCTGAAAATAAAAATAAGAAACAGAAAAAATTTAATCTAGAGAATTTACATAACTGTCATTTTAAAATGGCAAATACAATGTCAAAGCATACCTTCCTGTAACTTTGCATTATATTTGAATATGATGTAGTTAAAATTTTAGAGCCAGAGGAAACAAGAAAAGTAACTAACTTCTGAGCTGCTTCAGATTAAAGTACTCTGCTATAAATGCTCGTCCTTTTTTTCTCATGCTGCAGGGATCACTGGCTATCCGTGTCACTACATCCAAATATATCACATGATTCAACTCATGAGAGAATTTAGAAAACACAATGATGTAATATGTATTGTACTGTACAATACCACCAATTCTGATGTTTTAGCAATAAAGTGTATTTTTTGTTCTCTTCATTCAAATACAAACTAAAAATTATTTAAAAGTATATACACCCTCAGAAATAAAGGTACGCAAGCTGTCACTGGGGTGGTACCATTTTAAAAGGTACAAATTTGTACTTAAAGGGTCCATATTGGTACCTCAAAAGTATATATTAGTACCTAAAATTTTAAGAGGAACATTTTTGTACTTTTTAGGTACTGATATGTACCCTTGAGGTATTAATATGGACCTTGTAGGTACAAATTTGTAACTTTTGAAATGGTACCACCCCAGTGACAGCTTGCGTACCTTTATTTCTGAGAGTGTAGATGAAAAGTTTTTTTTATAACTATAAGCAACCTAATGTATACCTGTCAACTATCTTGTTACTGGACTTTTACTGAACACCTGCAGCTTTGCCACATTGAACATCCAGGGTTCTTTAGCCTCTGGCACCTAGACAGCAGCTCTGCACAGGAAGTTTGGCAAGAGGAGAAATGATCGTGCTCAACTGAGCCTGGTTTCTCTCTAGGATTTTTTTCCTTCACCTTCGTCAATTGGTGAAGTTTGTTCCTCGCCACTGTCGCCACTGGCTTGCTTGGTTTTGGGCATCTATGCATTTGCTCTTCAGTGTTTGGACTCTTAGCAGTGAAAACTAAATCACACTGAAATTAACTAAACTTAAACTTCGAAAACTCTACTGACGTAGTTTCAATCTACTAGAACTTCTATGTTAAGCTGCTTTGACACAATCTCCATGGTAAAAGTGCTATAGAACATAAACATAAACGTGAATTGAATTGAAAAGATGAATCTCAGTGCATGTATAACAAAAGCAATCAACAGTTTTATGTGGCACAACCACTGTTCAAAAAACCATTGTTTTCAGATAGATGCAGACAGGATCCGCTTTGCACTTTGAACGCAGCCCATACAGCACACTTATCTGAGAATCTGCTACTGTTTACTATTGTCTGTATGACCAAATTGACAGATTAAAATTATAATTCCACATTATAATGAGATAGTGTGTCATAACGGCAGAGTATCTCTTAACATTTATCACTGCTTGACATCGCAGCCTGCTATTATCAATGTAAAATGTAAACCTACAAACGTGCATGGAAAAGTGACACTGCTAGATTTAAATGCCCAGTTGTTTAGTCTGTGCTGCATGGTCAGTGTGAGTACAGCACCACTACACTGACAAACACAATACAACACCTTAATAAATCAGACCCCCTAGTTTTTCACAATTCTTTTGTGATTTTTTGCAATAAAAATTACAGATTTTGAGATAATAATTTCTCCCCCACTCTTCATGTAATGTAATAATTGTAAGGGCGCAGGTGAGACGTCATTTTTCAAGAGACACTCAAATACATTATGTGCGCTGCGTATGCAATGTCTATAAGTCATGTAAAACAATTAATTGCAAACTGAAATAAATATAATTTAATTATATGGTTTGAAATGAGATGTTTTATGAGATTATTTAAATTTATTGTGATTATTTTGCGTTTAAATTAAGAATTTTACAGGATCGCAAAAATGTGTGACTTTTTGTTTATTTTGCATTGGATTCAGCGATAGCAAAATTGTGAAAAACTAGGGGGTCTGATAAATACTTGTGAGTGTAGGCCTACTTTACTTTGGTACTACATTTATTAGCTTCTCTAGATAGTACAGGAGTTTGTGCAGGCCTTCTGTCATGGTCACCAGCGATCCAGCCTGTGCAGATCACTAACAGACTACAAATCTGCTGGTATATGGACTTCAAGTTTCAGTCATGCAGCACAAACACACACACCTGCTTCAAGTCTCCATTGATTACACTCCCACAGCGGATGCTGCTCATGGACTGATTACACACACACACACACACACACACACACACACACACACACACACACA
>CAIGQZ010000379.1:15416879-15433618 GCA_903798205.1 Danio tinwini
ATATATATATATATATATATAAACATGAATCGAATGTTACCCCATAGGATGTTGCTTACTATAGGTTTACAGAAAGCTTAGTCATGATAGTGTCTGCAGGGATGTTCTTAGATCTGAGGCGATAGGTGATTTGAAGCGGGTCAAGAAGAGGGCCCAGTGAGCTTGGTGGGGTTTAAACATTTAGCCTCAAAGATGTATTGGAGGTTTTTGTGGTTTGTAATGATTCTGAAAAGATGAATTTCCCCTTCTAGCCAGTGGAGACTTCAGGGCCAATTTGATGGCTGGAAACTCCCTGTTACCTACGTCATAGTTTTGCTCTGCTGAGGATAGCTTATGGAAAAATTAGGCACAGGAATGGAGGAGAGAGGACTCTGATCACCTGATCAGTGAATGACCAAAGTGGAAAAAACATTATTCACCACAAAAAAAAAAATTCCCTTGACGTCATCATTTGGCAGTGGCCCTATTGGGTACCAGATACTCACAGGCTGGCTATTGAAAAGGAGATAAAGATGCTGAAACCTGGGATTATTGCATGCCATAGATCTGGTCCAGCTCCACAGTGTAGGAATCAATGCCTGAAAGCATCCTCAGTGTCTGTAACAATTTCATGAACCTGAGTGAAAACAGGGCCCCCATAATCTTCCAGAGACTGATGGTTTCCCTTTTAGTTAGTCACAATACTTTATGTCATTAATGACAGATTGGGAAATCAAAAACATACCAATCACTCTCAAACGTGAGAAAAAGGGCCAATGAAATGCCTATAAAATTGATGAGTGCCTGCGGACATCCCACTTGTCTACAGCTCACCTCTGTCAAGCTGAATAAAAGTGCTGGTTCATCCCTAAGGTCCAAAACTTTGAGTCAGACATAATAAGAAGAGTTTTCCTTGGTGGCCATGGCAGTTAGGTTTGAGGTGATAATGCCTTCGGGTAAGCAGCTGTACTAGCTCAAGAGGTGCAACTTGGGGGCTAAAAAGTAAGAAGTAAAACTCTCTCTGTAGCATTTTTCTTCTTCCCAGAACTGTATGTATAGCTCACACAGGCATGAAGTCTGCCTTTATTTGCCCAGGCCTTGAGCTCATCCATCCTCACTGCTCTCGATGGCAGGGCCACCAGGCGGGTATGAAACTATTCCTCAGGTGGAGCGTGCGTGTGTACGTCATTTGCATGACTCATGGCCAGAGCTATGTAACAAATCGTAGCTGACTAAGTCAGCTGTTTGTGGCCTCAGGTAAAGATGGCCAAGCTTGGATCAGGCTACTTACAGATTATCCTGAGACCTTGGCCTGACTGTGCCCAAGGTTCCTACCTCTCCTTTGAGGGACCAGGAAGTGAACCTGCAAGCACTGCCATTGGAGTAGGCAGACACAGCCTTTTAATTGCAGTGTTCTGTTCATGCACTGCACATTTATGTGCATCCCACCCAGAGCATAAGTTCCTTTGAGGAGCTCTTTGTCTGTTTTTGTGGTTGAAGGAAAGTACCGTATCCAGACAAAGCCAGGGGCGAGAGCACACTCCTCTTGGGTGTTAGCAAACTCTCTAACAGACATTTGTAGACCTGCAGGCTGGGCAACACCTAACATGTTCATAAGATTAAGTGGAGCCAGTTTCCTCCCAATTGCTGGGTAGCACCAGTTAATTGGAAAGAAATGATCTCGTGTGCTTATTCCTCTCTGCTAGCAAGTTCTCTGCTGGAGAGCCTCAGAGAGTTCCTCCACCTGACTTGTTGGAGGGGCCAGCACCCAGCACATAACATTATCTGTTTTGCCTCCTTAGTTAACCCGCGTTCTGAGGATCAGTGCCAGCTATGCGTTATCCACTGATTCCATATTATTGTTTCACCATATCACATGGTCATGCTTTTCCGTTCTTTAACAACAATACTCCAATGATCAATACTCCAATATGTCCAATGACAAAATATGTATTCAGGACAAACAATAAAGAGATTCTGGGAAAACCTTACATATAAAAAACGTGTGGAAGATTTGCTTTTGGTGTTTTGAACAAGCTGTAAACAGAGACAATTTTAAATGTAATTTGTCATTGCATAACTATTACTTGAAAATGTACATTCATTGAACCTTGCATACTATTTCAATCACAAATTTGTAAATTAATTTTTACACCCTTGCAAACAACAGTAATTGTCCAATGCTTGTGTGTGCAACTGATGGACACAACTATCCTACAGTAAAAGGCGGAGGGAGAGAATTTATAAATATAAGCAAAATTATGCAAATATTGGTCATGTGAAAATGACAGAAAAGTGGATACACTGTAATAATTCCACTCATAATATTCATTCTTCCTGTACTTCATATTGTTCACAAAGCAAGTTCAAATTCAAATTATTGAGTTTAGCATATTGCTTTATTGTATAAAGAATGATAATTACCTCATTAGTAAGAACATAGATTAAACATCTATTTAAAAAATGTCTGAATTGACATGAATTGTTATGCTTCATTGTTAACCTGGTGGGCTTGCCTAAAATCACAGCTTATAAAAAAAACACTCACTTCTTATTGTTATTGCTTTATAGCTGTGGACAAACAAGCTATGTACTATTTATGTTATTTTATGTAAATAGCATATTTGAATAATTAAATCTAATATTTTTTATAATCTTCAGCAATCAATTCCTGCAACTGTTTTTAGAGTTCTCGTATGTGCATATTAGTTTGTTATGTGACGCTTATAACAACAACCAATATGCAATCAACAGCCTAGATAATAAAGTTTTAATCTCTAGATTTCACACAACATAAACATCACACACTTAATAAAAATTAGATGGCAATGAAAGATTAGAGGAACTGCATTAATGAAGCTGAGAGTATGAGGTTTCAAAAATATTTATATATTTCAATAGTCAGTTTCATTGTGACCAGAATCCCATTCATGTGAAAATGGACACTTTAATTACAATACAAAATACAATACAACAAAATAATTTTAAATTAAAATATTTTATGGTTTTGCAACAAAACACTTATTAGAATTTACTTACTACTAACAATGAAGGATAAAGGTTAACAGCATTTTGATGAAATAAGTGAACACAGTGGTATGCACAAAATCAGTAAATACACCCAGTTGACATCAGCTGCAATAGTAAATATGTACTATAAATGTATATCACTGCTGTTCAACAATGCACACATTCAGTCCCAGCAGTGATAATGATACTTAATTGTAAAGTTTAAAAAAGCAAACATAATCATTTTGAAATGACCTCTCTAACTGGTGCCGGTCTTTTGCTAAACATTTTTTGCAACAGGTTTTTGATTTCAGCTGTATTTAAAACATAAATAATAGGATTTAGCATTGGAGGAACAACATACGCCAAAGATGTGCTGATGACTCTGGCATTGGGAGTGAGAGCTAGCAAAAGCTGTGCAAGATATGTAAAGCATATTGGGAAAAAATAAACCCCTACTAACAACAGATGTGAAACACAGGTCTTCAGTGCTTTTAAACGTCTTTCCCAAGTTGTGATTTTGCTTAATGCAAGAAAAATGACTAGATATGAAAGGAATATAATGATCATCGGTGCTATAAGGAATAAAGATGTGATGACAAATCCCACAGATTTATTAAGGTTAAAGTCATTACATGCCAACCTATACACTGGTCCATGATCACAAAAATAACTCTGTATAACATTAGATTCGCAGACAGACAGCCGGGTGATCAAAGACACCATCAATGCCACCATAGAGGAATTAAATATCCATATTGCTGGAAAAACTAAAATCATACTGCTGTTGTTCACAATGCTATGATATCTTAATGGCAAACAAATTGCAATTAAACGATCATATGACATTACAACAAGAGAGACACTTTGCAAGCTACTAAAGAAGAACACAAAAAACATATTTGCCAAGCAAGCATTATAGGAGATGTACTGTGAGTCAAACAGAAAAGTCTTCATCATGTTAGGAATCAGAGCATTAGTTTCACCAATATCAGCCAAAGCCAAGTTAAACACTCCAATGTACTTTGGACTGTGCAGACTCCTGTCAAGAGCTATTAAGAAAAGGACTAGAGAGTTTCCAATTATAGTAATAAAATAAATGACAAATAAGAAAATATAATAATAACTGCTGTATGGTATACCTGAAAGTCCAATGATGAAAAAGTACTGAGGATGAACAATTGAGATATTCTGGTTGAAACTTGCATTTAAATAACTCATTGTAGCTTTTTTTTTGTTATTTTACTGAAAGCTGAAAATAGATATTACCATAAGAAAGACAATATAACAAATTCACAAAATTGCTGTCAAACTTCAAAGGCATTATATGTAGTCATATTAATTTTGCTGCATAGCATAGAATCACATACCCGTATAAACAATCATAAACTTTAAAGCCAGAGCAAGCAAAGACAATGATTGTAAAGATGCTCGCGAACTGATTTTCTTCATCTCATGCTGCAAAGTCACTGATTCCACATACTGTATATCTACCTTTTTTTCCTCTCTTGAGAGTTTTCAGAAAAAAACATTGATGTAATCATTGTGTGATGTAGTGCAGGTTTTTGACCACTTCTTTGAATTTGATGTTCTCTTTACTAAAGTAAATTGTATATTATTTTAGAATAGATTATGTAGATTATATTATATTATGTAGATTATATTAAATTATGTATATGTAGATTATATTACCTTCTTGTTTGTCAATTGTGTGTCCTGATAAATAGATTGCAAGTTTTTTTTATCTCATAGTTTTAAAAATGTATCTAGAAAGATTACTGTTTAATTGGAATGTGACCAATTGCAAGTTAGTGCAACCAATTAAGGAAGTTAGTCACACCAATGTGACCAGTGGGAAGAATGAATATAGAGCCCTGATTTACCTCCAAAATGGCATAGATCAACCCTGTTGAGAGTTGCTCTTGATGGGCCTCCATGTCTGTACCAACATGGAAAGTTTACTGGTTTTAATTGACACTATCAAAAACAAACAAACACATAAATAAATAATTGCCATATCACAGCAATATAACTTCCTGATGGTGAGAACTCTGGAACTCAAAACAAGGATTCAAAAACCAGGCCCATAGCCAGGCCCATAGGGTTCAAAACACTCACCCCTCACTGACAAAGGTCAGTATTCTTTGCTGGGTGTGTCATGTACAAGAGCAAGGCGAGGGACAACAGAGGTAAGGATCCAATTGCAGTCTAACAAGATTTTTCAAGCAGGGAAACAAGGTCAAAACAGGAGTGGCTGGAACATGGGGACGACCCAAATTGAAGTAAAAAAACAGGCATAAGGTCAAAATAGACAATTAAGATCAAACCATAAACAAGACCAAGGTCAAAAACAAACAGGCAAAACAAAGAAACATGCAAACGTACATCAACATCAAAGACTGCTAAACTGGTGTATGTGTGGTGTATAAATAGTCTGAATGATCAGTGATCACAGCGATGGAGATTCTGGCAGCTCTGGCAGTGACGGAGAATCTGGCAGCTCTGGCAGTGACAAAGGATCTGGCAGCTCTGGCAGTGACGGGGAATCTGGCAGCTCTGGCAGTGACAAGGAATCTGGCAGCTCTGGCAGTGACAGGGAATCTGGCAGCTCTGGCAGTGACAGGGAATCTGGCAGCTCTGGCTGTGAAGGGGAATCTGGCAGCTCTGGTTGTGATGGGAATCTGGCAGCTCTGGCCGTGATGGGTAATTTGGAAGCTCTGGCTGTGATGGGGAATCTGGAAGCTCTGGCTGTGAACTTGGCTCTTGGGCAGATAAACGAGGTAAAAGTGATACCCTCATCTTTGTTAGTGTAGGGTGAAAAGCAAGCCTCATGGCAGTGATCAAGAATCTGGCAGCAATGGCAGTGGCAGAGAATCTGGCAGCTCTGGCTGTGATAGGGAATCTGGAAGCTCTGGCTGTGACTGGGAACCTGGAAGCTCTGGCTGTGAACTTGGCTCTTGTGGTGTATAAATAGTCTGAATGATCAGTGTCCACAAGTCTCAGCTGTGTGTGTCTCATCAGCCGTGATCGGCAACTAGTGTGCGTGACATGGCCTGATGGGATTTGTAGTTCCTTAACAAGACATGTAGTTCACCAGCGATCTGTCAGGAGTGGATCGCTGGTGATTATGAAAGTGTGTTCTTCAGCATGACTGAGAAAAATTAAATGTGTTGGTTATTTTTTATTTGCATAATAAATGACAACAGGCTACAGTTTTTTATTTAAAATTTTAACAGATACCTATTTTTTCCTAATGATATATGATGTAATTTATTTATAATTAATAAGTATTGTTCTCAAATTTTTCATTCTAAATTGGAAATGTTTTTGGTACATAAAAAAGTGTGGTTATAACTGTCACGATCACCAGCGATCTACAACCAGAGATCGCTGGTAAACACACTCCCATCCACATGAACTACAAATCTGCCATGTTCATGGACTACATGTTCAGTCATGCCACACACACACCTGATGCAAGTCACCAGTGGTTGCAAACACAGCTGAAGCTGCTCACAAACTGATTACATGGACTATAAGTACTGCTCAAACACAAACACTGTTGCTGAGTCTTGTTATCTGTTTACAGTGACACCACAACACGTTATCCTTTGTCTAGTTTGCCTGGTTTTGACCTTTGCCACGTCTTTCTGTTCATCCTGTCTGCTGCCTGCCTTTGACCATTTGCCTGCTATTGACTACGACTCTGGATTGCCCTCATACATCTGTTTGCTCCTGTTTGACCACTGCTTGCCTGACTTTGCTAATAAACCTGCATGTGGATCCGCACCCCTGTTGTCAGTGTCACATCCCTTGATGACAGTAACGACCATCCGACAAGCTAATCCAGCAAAATATAGCACTTAAAGTGTCACTAAAATGCAACCTATTTAAACCTCATAATTAAATAGAAAATGAGGCGAAAACTGCAAAAATCCACCACTTTCACCAGACTGGTTACAGGCCTGAGGACCATAAATTTGTCTGGCTGAAACAGAGCCACTAGTAGCTGATGGACTGGTGAAGACTAGAACCCCTGGGAGCAGAGTTAACGAAGGAAAGGTGTACAGGAGTAATTTTAGCCACTCCTGTACCAAGACAGGCTGCAATTAAACTGATTATCATTATTTAGAAAAAAAAAAAAGTTGTTGTGGCTACAACAAAACTAAATGAATGGAGCATGTCACATTTTCATCTTTCACCCCACCTTATTGTAATCCTAAATAACTAAATTATTATGTTTTAATAAGTCACATGATGCATATACTGTATAAATCAATAAGATTGAAATGTTCTAGGCTTTATTTTTATTTGACAATCTTTAAGATGAGCAATAAGCCTATGCTGTCATTGCTTAAACCCATTAAATAACCAAAGCATCAGTGTGTTTATTTATTTATATTGTTTATTTATTACTGTACAACATAAAGGAAAATACAACAAATGCAAAAACACAATTAAAAGCAGGAGCCGTACAATAAAAAGAAGCTGCAAATCTAGGTTCAACATACACATGCCAAAATGGACCCCTGTTTTTTCTAAGTCAAATAAGAATACATTAGGGAGTCTTCAGTTCAAAGTCAATTGTTTAACAAAAATGTATTTGTAGATGACAGTGATGATTTTGCAGCCATATAAATAACATTGTAAGTCATATAAACCTTCTGAGCAAGCATCTTCATATGGGTAATGTAATAACAGAAGCCAGCATAGACATTCCAGTCATTTTGAAATACTGTCAACTGCCACAGATTTGTTTTTAAACACTTTCCGAATTATGTCTTTGATCTCAGCTGTGTTTAAAACATAAATTATGGGATTTAGCATCGGTGGAATAGTATATGCCAGTGACGTGCAGATGACACGTGCATTGGGACTGAGAGAAAGCAAGAGCTGTGCGAAGTATGTGCAAAACAGAGGGAGGAATAATGTTCCTACTAACAACAAATGAGAAACACAGGTCTTCAATGCCTTTATACGTCCTTCCAAAGTCGTAATTTTGGTTAGAGCAAGAAAAATGCCTAGATATGACAGAACTATAAGAAACAATGGTATTACAAGATATAAAGCAGTTATGAGAAAAGCCATAAACCTATTTATACTAAAGTCATTACATGCTATCCTATACACTGGTCCATGATCACAAAAATAACTCTGTATCATATTAGACTGACAGAAGGAAAGTCGGGTGATCAAAGACACCATCAAGGCCACCACAAAGGAATTAAATACCCAAACTGCTGTGAAAGCTAGAAGCATAGTGGTGTTTTTTACAAGAGCATGATATCTTAATGGCAAACAAATTGCAACAAAGCGATCAAACGCCAGAACAAGAAGAGTAAAGCTTTGTATGGAGCTAAAGAGGAACACAAAAAACATGTTTGCCAAGCAAGCATCATAGGAGATGTACTGTGAGTCAAACAGAAAGGTTTTCATCATGTTAGGAATCAGTGCATTAGTTTCACCAATATCAGCCAAGGCCAAGTTAAACACCCCAATGTACTTTGGACTATGCAGACTCCGCTCAAGAGCTATAAGAGAAGCACTACAGAGTTCCCAATTAAAGTAATGAAATATGTGATAAATAAGAAAATGTAGAAATAACTGCTGTAAGGTGTACTGGAAAGTCCAACGATGAAAAAGTACTGAGGATGAACAAGAGAGATATTTTGGTAAAAACTTTAATTTAAAAATTCATGGCAGTCTTCGGCGTTGGTGTTTTGTTTAAGCTGAAAATACATAGATGGCACAGACATAAGCAAACCTAGAAAATTTACTTTAAATTTACACAGTCACTTAACAATAATTTTTAATATACCCTTCATGCTAATATATGAATTACAGACCTGTAAATATAAAGAGATGTCAAGTCAGAGCAAACAATGACAGTCTGAACACCTGTAAGCTGTCTGAACCACTCAGCTCAGTTTTCTCATGCTGGAAAGATCACTGTATGTCTGCATCACGGAATCCAAATATATATCATCTTCTTCATCTCTCGAGAGCTTTTAAACAACCCAATTGTGTAATGCTTGTATGTACCTTGCCCAGGGGTTACAATATATCTTTACCTTTCTGTTCTAGGCAAACAATTTCCACAATGAGTCTTAATTTACAGGCTTAATGTTCTATTTTGTCGGTTGTCATAAAAGTGTGTATGTTCGATGGGCATATCACATCAAATTTACATTAGTGTAAGGAAAATGCAGTGAAGAAAGGAAAATGTGAAGCTGTGGGCATAGAAGAGAGCAGCCTTTATGTGCTGCAGCTGAAGGCAAAAGGTAAACAAAAAAAGTGGTGGAAATGCACCAGGCAAGAATTTCTGCATACGTAGAGGTCTGTGGCAATCTTGATTGCAAGTTGTAGTGTATGGTACAGTATATGATTCAATATTTATCATCCTGACCAGGATTGCAATCCCACTTCAAATATTACTCTGACTTGGTAGATGTGGTGTATGCCACCAGTGTTACTAGTTTGGTCCCTTGGACTCCCCTCACTGACCACTGCAGAGGTCCCTATCCCCTGAATACTAACTCTATCTGAACTCCATTTTCCATAACCCCATGCCTGGAACTGATTTGTCAGCACCTGAACTCCATCACTACTCACATTTACTGCTTCTCTCCCTGTGTTCAGTGTAAAGTCTTGTTTGGCCTAGCGAACATAACGGGGCACATTTCTACCCTGCCCTTTGATTACCTGTTGCCAACTTTGAGCCTGTATCTGACTATGAGTGTTATCTGCCTGCCCACGATCCCAGCCAGTCTCCTTACTACCTCTGCCTACTGCCTGCCCATGACCTTGGTCTGTGTTACTATTTCAGTTTTTTTCTGAGGACACTGCTGAATCAGTTTACTTGCTCTGCTTGTCTCACTTGGAGGGCCTAGATTTTCATACTGTGTGAATTTGACAACTACATATTGCTCTGTGTTCCCTGGTTTAATATACTTTCTTTTGATTACTAATAAAATGCTGCAAATGAATCTCCATTCTGATGAATCATCATTACATTGTCATTCTTGCTCAAAGAAGAAAGCCATTATGAAAATTCACATATTGCAACTTTTGCAAGCTACAAAAGGGCAATACAAAGAGGAAGTTGCAAAGTCTTGATTTTCACGTTTAAGGCGTGATATGTAAATGGTCCCAAAAACAACAAATGAGGACATACTGCAGATAATATTCTTGATTTATTCTGTAGTGATAAAATAGCGGGTATGTTCTGAGGGAATACCACTTTAAATTAACATCACTGTGAAAAAAACTTACTAATAACACACACAAAGCTGTGGCTGTGGGCATGGAGGAGAGCTGTGAACATGCATCTGTATTCCACCACCAATGCAGGGCAAACAAGTCAGTCAGATTATCAGAGCATGGATGTATGTTTGTAGTGGCAAAGTATTTCTAGTTTTCCTTGAGGGAGTGGGTATTCCCCAGGGTCTCATCGAAATACAATATCTTCTACCAGGTAGTCCTGGTCAAGACAGGCAGCATAGGACAAAGTTATAAAGAGATGCATCCAGATGGCAGCAATAGTTTTCTTTAAGAAGACTTTTTACACAAGTAAAGGTCTGTAAAAAATGGTTCAGTACAGTACAGTACAGTACAGCATAGAAGAATTCGACATTGGTCACCTTGATCAGCCTTACTGCAAATACTACACTTACTTGTTATGTACGGTTTATACCAGAAAGAAGTGATCAACATCATTCTTGCTCACAAAAGAAAGCCATTCGGGCGAGTCATTCACACTTTTCACGCATTTTACATGTGCAATATGAACCCCATAACCAACAATAGAGGACATACATCAGCTTTTGCAGCCACAAAGCTGCTGTATTCAGGTAAATCTCTTTGTTTGTAGTGTGGTCCTGAATAATCTTTGTTTGAAGGGCTGCACAGCCCTTCCTCTTACCTCTACACCTCCAAGCAAATGAAAATTGGGAGACCAATGTAAGTGAGGGATAAACATATAGTAGCCTACTTCAGCAAGGGACCAAGCAAGGCTAAAAGAGGTTTTATGTCACACAACAAGAGCTACCACTGTCACGAGTCTGGTGTGTCTGTGTTGTGTTCATATAGTTGTGTCATGTGATGTCCCATGTGCTTCTGTTTATGTCATGTGATTCCTTTGTTCTGTTTTCCTGCTGTTTATTAATGTTCATTAGTTGCACCTGTGTCATAGCCCTATATGTATTCAGTTCAATCATGTCTTGTGTATTTATTCCCCTGAGTTTGATTAGTTCATCACCTTGTCAGTGCCACTCCTGACCCAAAGACCAGCAAAACATGACCCAACTGCATGACCCGACTGCACTTGCCTGAGCCTACAGTAGACAGTCATTGCCATCAAGAGCGACAGAGCCGATAACCACCGCAGAGGAGCTCAATGGATCTTTTGACCAGGTGTGTGAGTCAAGAACATTGCCGATAGTGGGACCAAGTGAGAGCCTTGCCCACCTCCCCAATGCTGAGGGTGAGCTATTCCTGGACCCCAAGGTGCTACTCATAGACTTCTGGAGTGAAGTCAACCCTTTCTGGCTGTTCCCATACAGCAAAGTCTAGATTCCAAGTCAACTGTTTCCAGACATTATCCTAGCCGCACTGATCCCCAACAACTGTAACTTCAGAGTCATGAGTAGTATCTCACCTAACCCACCCTTCTACACTTCCGCATGTACCAGCGTCTGCAGCCAGTCAGCCAACTCACCCTCAAGCTCCAGGTGGAGAGGTTTCCCTAAGGGTCAGCCTGCCTGCATCACATTCCAGAAGGTGCCACCCATCGTCATCGCCTCCAGCCTCCAAGCTGCGGACTCCACCTTGGCTCCACCGAGGGCTTCAGGATCCGTGTTATCGCCTCATCCTTGGCCCTTCAAGACCTCTGCATCACCCTCTCCGTCTCCTACTTGGGCTCCACCTCCATTTGCGGCGTCTCCCTCGGACAACCCCCTGGAGTCGTCAGCCACTCATTCTCCATGGTTCCTCCTTCCTTCAACTCCACCTTGGGTCATCCTCCTGGCTGCATCCTGGGTCCAATGGTTCCTGCTCCAGCTGCCTTCCTGGTTCCTCCCTCCTGTGACTCTTCCCTGGTCACCTCCTCAAGTCCTTGTGCTCCACCTTCTCTCCAGGCTCCTCCCTCTTATGACTCCTCCCTGGCCACCCTCTCCCACCCTCCTGTGTTTTGTATTTGTTGTGTTAAAGGCACGAGGTAGCGCCTTTAAAGAAGGGGGTAACGTCACGAGTCTGGTGTGTCTGTGTTGTGTTCATACAGTTGTGTTATGTGATGTCCCATGTGCTTCTGTTTATGTCATGTGATTCCTTTGTTCTGTTTTCCCGCTGTTTGTTAATGTGTTTAGGTGCACCAGTGTCATAACCCTGTATGTATTCAGCTCAATCATATAGTGTGTATTTATACCCCTGAGTTTGTTTAGTTCTTTGTCTGGTATTGTATTGTCACACTTCCTGTCCTGCCTGTGTTTCATGTTGCAGTTTCTGCGGTGACTGTTATTGTGTAAATAAATACGTTTTTTTTTAGATAAATCCTGAGATCTGTGCATTTGTGAGTGAGCCCACTGTGACAACCACAATATCAACCTTCAAGAATTTTTCTTATACTACCTGGATGCGATTTGCATTTCCCCATATACTCTAACCATGGTTCAATACAGTGGCTATTAAAATTCAGGAAAGCCAGAAAATCAGATGACACATTAGCTAGAGGAACTACAAAATTATTAGTTTAATGTGAAATAATCAGGTGAGAGTTAGATTTGGCAATGTAAATGACCCCTTAAGACACTATGTAAGTATGTTAAAATGAAGGCACTGTGATTGCAGATACAATAAGTCATTGCAACTGAGGTAGAGAAGATCATTGGCTATGAGATTACAGGAGAGTGAAATTTCCACTGAGTAGAAAAACAAGTACAGAACATATTACCCATTGTATTACATAAGGTCAATTTATTTAACATTATACAATCCTTTTAAATTAGTTGGCAGAAGTTTAATCAGAAGATATACAAAATGTTATTGTATTAATGAGTGAATAAATGAACAGTTCATATCATAGCTAAAATGCTACCAAGAATTGAAATATGATTTTATAAGGATTTATAAGTATTAGAATAATTATAAACAGGATCATACCACCCTGAAGACTGGAATAATAGCTGTAGGAAATTCAACTTTGAATAACAGACAAATTCAGTTTTAAAATATATTCACAGTGTATGTATGGTAGAATCAGATTTTACAAATGCTCATGAGACCACTCATGGCTTTGGCCAGTAGTTTAGATGGAATTTAACCATTTAGCATACTTTTTTTTATCTAAAGTGACATACAACTGAGGACAAAACAAGCAATTTGATCAACAAAAAAAACAACAATTTGCAAGTGTCTCAGTTAGTCTAAAAGAGTACACAAAGTGAATTTGTGCCTCTTTGGGGTGGCATGCAAGGTAATTTTTACTTGCTTGAATGCAACTTAAAAAAAAAGTAAATAAATAAATAACTGCAGTCATTTTAAAACATTTGCTGAACATCTGTTTTTCTTTATCTTCCTTCTAATTATGTCTTTGATTTCAGCTGTGTTTAAAACATAAATGATGGGATTTAACATTGGTGGAATAGCATATGCCAAAGATGTGCAGATGACTCTTCCATCTGAAGAAAGAGTTGATGTAGTAATATACAAGCATACTATAGGAAGGAAAAATGATCCCACGACCAACAAGTGGGAAACACAGGTTTTCATTGCTTTTAATCGTCCTTCCCAAGTTGTGATTTTGATTAAAGCAAAAACTATGCCAATATATGACAGGACTATAATGAGAAATGGTGCTACAATATATAGGGCTGTACTGAAGTTAGTCATAAATATATTCATGCTCTTATCATTACATGCCAACTTGTACACTGGTCCATGATCACAATAATAGCTCTGTGTCACATTGGTTTTACAGAATGAAAGTGGAGTGATTAATGCTACTAACAGGGCCATCACAGAAGCATTGAAGGCCCAAACTACTGAAAAAACTGAAATGACAGTATTATTCACAATAGCATGATATCTTAATGGCAAACATATTGCAATGAAGCGATCGAATGCCAAAACAACAAGAGTGAAACTTTGCACAGTAATAAAGAAGTTCACAAAAAACATGTTTGCCAAACAAGCATTATAAGAGATGTACTGTGAATCAAAAACAGTCTTCATCATGTTAGGAATCACTGCATTCGTTTCACCAAAGTCAGCCAAGGCCAAGTTAAACACAGCAAAGTACTTTGGACTGTGAAGACTCCGGTTAAGAGCTATAATGAGAAAAACTAGAGAGTTTCCAATAACAGTTATAAAATATGTCATACATAAGAAAATATAGTAATCACTGCTGTATGTACCTGAAACTCCAACAATGAAGAAAAAATCAGGACGTACAATGGAGATGTTTTGGGAAAAACTTGCATCTGAAGAACTCATGGCTTTGTGTTTTGTTTTGCATAGGCTGAAAACATCCACAAAATCAAGAAACATTTAGAAAATTCACAATGTTTTTTTGATATTCTTTGCAAGCATTTTTTTAAAGTTCAAATATACCTAAATAAATTTTGCATAATACATGAATTCCAGACCTGTATAAGCATAAAGCTTTACAGTCAGAGCAAACATGGCAGTGACTATCTGCTTATAAAAATGGTATCCTTACTGAGTAATGCCACATAGAGACTGTGTATCTCCATTTACGACTCTTGATTTGTCTGGCAAAAAAGAGAGAGATTTCTGGCAAAAAAGTGATGTAACTGTATTTTGTGTAACATGGTTCTTATTTGCATATATAGCTTGATGATCTCAAAAGAACTTAGGTTAATATGTGACATTGCTAACTTTCATTATGTATCTTACATTACAATACTCAAATGAGTCATGAACTAAGAAATCAAAACTCCCTTGATCTTTTGATGCAAGTTGTTTCAATGAGATGTAATATTTAACGAGCAATGAAGGCCAAACATCTTTAACCAAAATGTGCAAATCACTTTAGCATGAATGGTGCGAAGTTATTAAGGATGCAGTTTTGAACATGTTTCTTGATATGCTTAGGCATGCAAAAATTACCATGTGGAGGCTGCCGTTTTTTTATTACATAAAGTCTGATGTTTATGATGTTTACCTCCCTGTTTCATGTACGGCAATCCTGTCGATCAAGTCAAGTCATCTTTATTTTTATAGTGCTTTACTATTTATTGTGCTCATTTGGCATTTTATGAACTCAATTATTGTGTACTATCTTCTGCAATTATTTTTTACAGCCTCTGAGACATTGAACTTGGGTCATTTTTTCATCATGAAAATGTTGCCAAACTTTAACATATGCTATCAACATCCAATGCGAAAAAGCTTGTTAATGCTTTCATAACCTCTTGGTTAGACTACTATAATGCATTACTAGGTGTTACTTACCCTGTTAGCCTAATTAACAAACTTTAGATGATTTAAAATGCAGCTGCTATAGTGCTTTCTAGAATTACAAAATATGACCATATTACTCTGGTTCTTTTAATTGCATTGGCCACCTATTAAAGAGCCCCTATTATGGGTTTTTGAGAATGACCTTCCATGTAGTGTGTAACGCAGCTCTAAGTGAAGTGAAATATCCAGCTAAGGCTTAAATCTAAAAGTGGACAATGTTTAAAAATATTGATTAATTTATAAAAGAGTCGACTCCTAGTACTTTAAATGAATCGTTTTGATAACGAGTCTTTAGCCGTTTCGTCGTGACGTCGATACGAAACTTCGCCCAGTTGTTGCGGTCGCAAAAACCTCAGCATTATAGCCCAGCCATGTGCTGTTCGAGTGCTTCTAGAATCTACACACTTACAACAGAGAATTCATTGGCCTTTTGTTAAAGGAAGGATCAGCAAAGACTATTGATGTAAGGGACTATGTCAGAACATGGAGCAGTGCATCGTGGATCAGTTTCTTCCTCTATTTCACAAGTGTAAGTAAGTGTTAAAATGGTTTCCTACTTGCTTTTTCTAGCTTGCAAATTATGTATTTAATTGTGTTTTGTTACTTGTAACCGCTTGTACTGTATCAGGTTAACTCTTTATATTCTCATATCGCGTCTAAAGCCACGTTGAAAATGCAACGCGTGGCGCTTTGTTTACGGATTTAAATGCTTGTGAGTCTGCAATCCTCTGCTGTTAGTCATTGCTATGGCCATCGTCAGCTGTTCTTACATACTTGCAGCAGTCAAGTTTTAAAATAAAACTGCACACACATACCTGCCAACATCTGTCCCTGAAAATCCGGGAGACCGGAGGGTTAGGTTCAGGTTGAGGTGTCTGAATAACAGTCAGGCCTGGAGCAAGCTGGACTGGTGCTCTAGGCGAACAGCGATCACGCTGCCCTCAACCAGAAAATGAAAAAAAGTGACCTGTTCACAGTTGAAAGTGAGGACCGGGAGGGAGGGGCTTGGGTGTCGCGGATGAAAGTGAGGACTGGGGGTGCGTCCGCCCTCACTATGGAGGACGTGCCGGCCCTGATAAGAACACTGGTGAGAACCGGATACTTTGTTCTATGGTGTTAGTAACTAATGTGAAGTTGTTTTTTAATGTACATTCTTTGTATTCTGTTTATGAATGTTTCTGTTAAGGACTTTTATTTTGGTGTTGTGTCCTCTGAGGAGGAGGGTAATGTGTGTGTGTGTGTGTGTGTGTGTGTGTGTGTGTGTGTGTGTGTGT
>CAIGQZ010000379.1:15445604-15455604 GCA_903798205.1 Danio tinwini
CAGGACCGGAGCAAGCCGAACTGCCGCTCTAGGCAATGGACTAGCACGCCGCCCTCAACCCGAAAGTGAAAACGAACCTGACCAGTTCATAAAGTGAGGATGGGGGGTTGATGTTGCGGATGAGTCAGTACGTTGGGTTGGGCGGCGGGGAGCGTTTGCCACCCTCACTATTATGCCAGACCCCTATTATGCAATTGTTCTGTTGATGTTGTGGATGAAAGTCAGTACGTTGGGTTGGGCGGCGGGGCGCGTTTGCCGCCCTCATTATTATGCCGCTCTAGGCGGCCGCCTAGGTCGCCTCTATGGACACACCGGCCCTGCACACACACATATACATATATATGTGTTACCAATTACAAAAAAACTACACACAGCATACATTTAGTCCTTATTTGGCTTCAAAAACAACACACAACATATAGCTCACAGTCAGTGCAAACCTCTTATCGTATCTTTAATCTTCACCAGCACATGTAACCTCTTGTTATAAAGTAATTCTGTCATTCCGAGTTCATAATAGTCCAAAAGGTGATGATAATAGTTAACATGGCAGTTTGTTCATGTTTTTGGTTGCTGAAATAATCATTTGCTCCTTTGTATTTCCGGCTTCTCCTTTGTTTTTTGTGCTTCAATCTCACGTTTGTCCGTTTCTGAATGGATCGGATGTCAGAAGCACTTCAATAATCACGTGCCCATTATTATTATCAGCTCAAGAAGTTTGTTATTTCAAATATAGATGCACGGTAAGTGCACGCAAGCTCTCTAGAGAAAGTGAAACACTCGCACTTTTAGACAGCCTTGTAAAACAAAAACAGGACACGGCAGATTTTTTTCTTCTTAGCTTTGTGGCTGTTCATCAAGACGACGACAAGTTTTGTTTGAGCTCAGGTCAACCATGGCTCATTATTATATGTATTTTTATGGTGTCATTTCTCAGCTGTGTATTTAAAAATGGCGGTTCCTTTGTTTTCATTCTCCTGGCTTGTTGCGTGAGCGAGTGACGTATCCCTCTAAACCAATAGCGTTCAGTTGCACGTTTAGCTCCACCTTTTGGTACACTTTTGTTGTGCTAGGTACCCTTCGCTTTTAGGTACCTTTTGACAGTGGAAAGCACCATAAAAGTGTACCGAATCAAACCGTACCATACCACTTAGTGAAAACGGGCCATTACAGAAGCACTCTGGAAACATAAAATGAGTAGAAGCGACAGTGGAAAATAACAGAGGACCAGGCCCAGACACTTTATGTTTGTTATGCTTTCTTTTCCAGTGGTAGTCTTCTGCCCATTATCTGTTTGTGAAAGGAGGAACATTCTGCCGGAGAGCCCTCACCACTAGGGTAATTTTGCGGTGCCATCAAGCTGGAGGAGCAGAGTCTGCACTGGAGGAGCATTCCAGAGGGAATAGGTACTCTTGCCGCTGGCTGCTACAACATGGAGGGCTGCCATGCATCAGGGGATGGGGGAGTCGTTTGCTAAAAAAACCCAAGATCTGCTGCTGTTTTCTATGATGGGGAAGAGCAGAGAGAGTGTGGGAGCAGGGGCTCGCTGCTGGGTGCTTAAGAGCCAAAGGAGCCATCACCTGTCATCTTGAGACATGGGATTATAAGACTGAGGGGCAACCATGAGTGGAGTTTTTCCTACTCTTCCCTCTCTTTCTCTTCTTTCTCTCCTCATATTTCTATTTCCTTTTCTCTTGCACCATCTATTCTTCCCCAGGCCATTTCCATAAGACCAAAAAGTAGAACACGGGCCATGCACTTTCTCCTCAATTACAGTCTGGTGCTCCAGACCCAGCACTTCTATCTAGTTTGGTGTCCCATTCGTATAAAGTTTATTATAAAGTTATGTTATTGTCTTTTCTTGTTACATGGATTGATTAGGGACAGGGTTTTAGTGGTATGGGTAAGTTTAAGGGTTGGCTAAGGTGTAAGGGGTGGTCAATAGTGTAATTAAAGATGTAATTACTGAAATTAGTTACAGATTGGTAATTACATACAGGTATTTAATCAATCATAAGTACAATGCAAAACATGTATTTACACAATAATTACATTGTAGCAAATGATTAATTTCAGTACAAGTACATATAAGTTAAGGCCACTTGAATAATATATTATCATACCACTCTAAAATACTGATTTTATTATGTCCTTGACCAACAAATCAGATTAGTCAGCTGGACAGCATTTTTTTTGTGCTGTTGTATTAGTCATAAAACAGAAGAAAACAAAAACTGCGCAAAGTGCAGAGAAACAATTGGACATTTTAATTTTTGTGCAATGGAGGGGGACTTTAAATTCTATTGGCAAGCCTACAAGGGCACTGTTAATCATCAACATCAAATTACATTCATTTTCTACCTTGTACTCGTTTTCTATGCAGGATTTTTCAGCTTTAAAATATTTTGTCTAGGTGGACCAGCTTTCAATCTGAGTGGGCCAGTGCACACCCTGTACCTTAAATAGCCTTGCCTACATCCAGGTATTCTGGATATTTTGCAGAAAAAACAATACTACTAATGATGCTGTGCAGAACATTTCACTATTCAGAGAGTATCATTAAGCAATGTGCACCAAAAGAGAGGATCTCCACCTTCTCCTAAAACAAAAATAAAATTGCATGACAAGTAATGATTGAATCATTGCAAAAATTATGAACATTTTGAGTTTTAACGCATATTCATGTGTAACAAAATGTAATTACAAAAAACAGGGCAGAAGTCACACTGCATTGAACAAAATGTTATTTTAAAATGAGTAAAAAACAAACTACATTTAATAACTTTAAAAACAACAAACTTTATATATTTTCATATTCTCAGTTGTGCATTCAAGAATGAACAGGAGTTTATCGTAAGTCATAACTTTCATTGTGTTATTAAATTGATCACCCTTGAAAATGTTAATAGTCCTTCATTGACATTGAATGATATTGACTGCAGATTACATATCAAATTCATGTGTTTTTATGTTTGTAAAATTATTTATTTTAAAGCAAATGCAGCAATAGGAAAAAAGCAGAGAAACAAGTCATTTGAATGTCATCTTTGGAAATATTAAAGCAACATGAAAATGTACATGCATATACTAAGTTTGGTCACACTTTATTTTGACGGTCCGTTTGTTGAATTTAAGTTGCATTGCAACTAATTATCATTAGATTATAAGTAGACTGTTAGGTTGGGGTTAGGGTTGGGGTTAGTGTAAGTTGACATGTAGTTGCAAAGTTTCTTATAGTCAGTTAAATGTCTGTTGAAGGACTGTTAAATGTCAGTGTCAACAGATATTAAGCAGACAGTCTACTAATACTCAAATGGACCATCAAAATAAAGTGTTACCCTAAGTTTTACCATAGGTCATTCCTAATTCCTAATGATTAAAAAGACAAATAATCATTTCAGTCATTTTGAAATGTTCTTTCTAACAGGTAAACATCTGTTTCTTGCCATTTTTTTTATTATGTCTTTGATTTCAGCAGTGTTTAAAACATAAATGATAGGGTGCAGCATTGGTGGAAGAGCATGTGCCAGAGATGTGCTGAAGACTCTTGCATTTAAAGAAAGAGAATTAGTTGATGTAGCAATGAAAATACACATTATGGGAAGAAAAAATGATCCCACTAACAACAAGTGGGATACACAGGTCTTCAGTGCTTTTAAACGTCCTTCCCAAGTTGTAATTCTACTTAAAGCAAGAAAAATACCCAGATAGGAAAGGACTATAATGATCCCTGGTGCTACAACATACAAAGCTGAGCAGAATTGTGCAATTGAAGCACATATGCTATTGTCATTACATGCCAATCTATACACTGGTCCATAGTCACAATAATAGCTATATATCTTGTTGGATTCACAGAATGATAGGCGGGTGATCAAAGACACTGCAAAGGCCACTATAGAAGCATTGAAGACCCAAACTACTGAAAAAACAAAATACATGAAAGTATAATTCACAATTACATGATATCTTAATGGCAAGTAAATTGCAATGAAGCGATCATATGCCATAACAACAAGAGTGAAACTCTGCACAGTACTAAAAAAATGAGCAAAAAACATGTTTGCCAAACAAGCATTGTAGGAGATGTAATGGGAGTCAAACAGAAAAGTCTTCATCATGTTAGGAATCAGAGCATTAGTTTCACCAAAGTCAGCCAAGGCCAAGTTAAACACACCAATGTACTTTGGACTGTGCAGGCTCCGGTACAGAGCTATTAGAAGAAGGACTAGAGAGTTTCCAGTTACCGTCATAAAATATATAATGCATAAGAACATATAGTAATAATTGCTGTTGTGTATACCTGAAAGTCCAGTGATGAAAAAGTATTCAGGATACACACTTGAGCTATTCTGAGATAAACTCATGTCTGCTTTTTGTTTTGCACAGGCTGAAAATAAAAGTTAAAGAAATAAGCAAAATAGTACTTTTATAAAAACATTATTTTGACATTTGTAAAAATACCTTTACATAAACTTTCTACATAAAATCACAGACCTTCTTGCAAAAACTGGCCTAGAATCACAGCAACAAAGGCATTGACTGTCTGAATGCTTGAGCTTTGAATTAAATTACTCCTTAAATTACTTTCTTTTTATCTCATGTCATGATCATTGAACGTACGTCACTGAATCCAAATTTATCTAATGATTCATCTCTTCAGAGATTTCAGACAACACAGTGATGCAATACTTGTATGTTGAAGTAAATGTTCTGGTCATTGTTTTACATGGTTCAATCGTCCAAGCAAGCAAGCTTTGCTGAAACGTAATAGCAATTAAATACTGCGAAAATATTTATTCCAGACTTACTATAAGTGCATGAATATAAAGGTGTTTTTGACAGCAAGAGTTCTGAATCAATCAAAACCCAGAAAGGTGCCAATAAGATTGTCAAAACAGTCAATTTGCCATATGGTTCAACATAAATTAATGAAGCTATGGGAATACTTTTGTGCACACAAAAAAATTAAATAATCACTTTATTCTACAGTTTCTTATCTTCAGCATCAGTTCAGGACTTCTGATCATGACAGCAATGTACACTACATAGGGATTTAGAAAATTGCCATAAGCATATTCAGAAACATGACCTCTACACACTAAACAATCAGGGCTACTCTGCCAATAGTAACCTGCCAAGATCAGTGTTTTGTCTTATAAACCTATTATTTGCCCCAGGTATGTGTTGGCTGAGCACAAAGATTAAAGGGGTAGTCCAGCGTGATTTTTTAAGGCTGGGTTGTGTGCTCATGCTTCATTTGTAAAAAAAAATCACGTTATTTTTTCAAATATCTTACTTTAATTATATACAGCTACTCAGCTAACATGAAAATGACTGTCATATTTCTTAGTTCCTCTGAAAGCCTGCCCTCAAGAGGCCCTGATTGGTCAGTTAACATAATGTGCTGTGATTTGCGAATCTGCTCCACGTCACCAGGAAGTGCCACATCCAGTCATGCCTCTACAGACATGCGCTGTGCCTCTGCTGTGGAAATACTGTCAGTCAGTGTAGCCGTGCTAGTTTGAGCCTGAATAACAAAAATGAAGAGGACACAGTTGAACCTCGTGCCTGCTCTCTAAAATAAAATCTGACAAGTGTCTTTCATATATATTAGGATTTAAGCATGTGAAAGTAACATGGAACATTCACATATCTTTTGCAAATTTGTTATTTGAAATGTAGAACGCAGGGAAAGTGGCCGTATAGAGAGACTGTAACCAGGGATGTGACACTGACAACAGAGGTGTGGATCCACATGCAGGTTTAATAGCAAGGTCAGGTAAGCAGTGGTCAATACAGGAGCAAACTGATGTATGAGGGCAATCCAGAGTTGTGGTCACAATAACAGGCGAGAGGTCGGAAGGCAAGCGGCAGACAGGGATAACTAGATAAACAAGGCGAGGGTAAAAACATGGCAAAAAACCCCCAAAAGAAACGCGTTGTAATGTCACTTACAGTAAACAAGTCTCGACAACTGGGGTGAGTGTATGTGGTGTTTAAATAGAGTGAGTAATCAGTCTTTGACAATCCTCTGGTGGTGTGTGTGCAATCAGTCGAGATGAGGAATGTGTGTGTGAGCGGAGTTCATGTATGGAGATGTTATCCATTAGATGGCGGATTTGTAGTCCATAAGTGATAGTGCATGTTTACCAGCGATCTCTGGTGGTAGATTGCTGCTGATCATGACAGAGACACTGCACACGCTGCTGAAGATTGTGGGTGTTTACAGTGTTTTGATGGATAAATATGAATTTGTAGCTAAATTGTTAACAGTGCCAAACAGCATTTCCCATTGTTTACATCATTGTTTATGTCCTTGCTACAACATACAATTAACGCTAGAAACTATGCATGTAATAGATCAATCTTAACAAATAAATATACTTACAGGTTGTAACTCACAATCCACAGCTTCGTCTACTATGGTTGAAGGTGCTTCTTCTTTGACTAGTTTTTAGCCGAATCCAGCACTGAACTGGGAGAGATTCTGGAAGTTCTCTTTTGACAAATGCTAGCTATATATTTTTTTTATAATTCTCTGGAACATAATTCAAATTAAACTGTAAGCACTTCTCTCTTTGTGTTGTGGCCTTTGAAAGCCCAATTACAAAAACAGAACAAGCTTTGTGGAAGTAGCAGGTTTGGACGGCATTTTAGCTTTATCTGCTATAACATTACAGCACCTTTGGCCATGACCCATCATCGCACGGGGTATATGCAAGGGTTTGTGATCTCGGACTAACCCGGATTTTTCTGTAAAAGCCAATGTCTCCCTTTACAATGAACTTTGAGCATATTACATTCAAAGATGTTTTTATGTTCACACAGCTATAATAGACACAAACTAAAGTTTAATATATGATCTAGTAGTGGACCACCCCTTTAAGTTTCATAATTTCTATGTAAACATATAAAGACTATAACGGTTTATTAAGACTGACAATTAACAAAAAGAGACAGCCTTGTGTTTTATATTTCACTGTATGCTTTTTAGATTTATGCATATTTGGCATTCTTTCCAAAGGGAGGGCTCCTGGGCTAAGAGTATCTTCCAAAACACAAAAAAAGCAACAACTAAGCAAAGTGACAGAATAAATGCTGAAATTTGGCCCCAGACTAGGAGGACCTGTGTAAGTTCTGATGAGTGGTTGGGCCCTTCCAGCCAACTGAGATAGCAAACACTTTTGGGCTGAATAAATGCGGCACTTCTAGCTTAGTCTCAGAATCAGTCGAATCCAGTCAATCTAATCCTGTAAGATTTATGCTTAAAAAAATTACATTTCAATGTATTTTTATGTTAAAATATTTGGTGTGTTCATATGTCAATGTGATTCTGTCAGTGTGAACAAATATGCCTTGTTATTTGCAGAGTAAATATCATAGACATAATTTTCTGAAAAACATGATCAATTTATTTTAATTAATTACTGTACAGTAAAGAGGAAATGAGAAGATGACAAATGCAAAGAAAACAAAATCCTGCGAAGCCTGGGTTACACATTCAAATTAAAATATATTAGGAAATATTGTTTTATAATAGTGTTTCATCAGATGGTTTTATAAAAATAATCACATTTACTCGAATTAACCCTTTCAGTGACCATAAAAGATTAACAATTAACAATTATTTGTCCAAAAAAGACATTCAAACCTACTAAAATATTAAGCAGTTTTCAGTTTGTTTTGTTTTGGAATGAATAAAAACACAAAGAGTACAATTCACACACTTGAAACTATGTAAATATCTCTTTTTAAATCTTTTTCTAATAATGTCTTTGTTCTCAGCTGTGTTCAATACATAAATGATAGGATTTAGCATTGGTGGAAGAGTAAATGAAAGAGATGTGCTAATGACCCTGGCATTGGGAGTGAGAGTAGTAGTTGATGAAGCAATAAAAATGCATATCACAGGAAGAAAGAATAAACCGACTATCAAAAGATGAGAAACGCAGGTCTTCAGAGCTTTTAAACGTCCTTCCCAAGTTGTAATTTTACTTAAAGCAAAAAAAATACCTAGATATGAAAGAGCAATAAGGATCACAGGTGCAACAAGGTATATAACCGCTAAGACATTTGTTATTATCTTGTTAATGGTACTGTCATTACATGCTAACCTCAACACTGGTCCATAGTCACAATAATAACTCTCTACCACATTAGATCTACAGATTGACAGTCTGGTAATAAAAGACACTGAAAGAGCCACCCCCAAAATGCTTAATGCCCATACTACTGAAAATACGATTAACATGACAATATTATTTACTATGGTATGATATCTAAGTGGCAAGCAAATTGCAATGACACGATCAAAAGCCAAGACAACGAGATTGGCACTTTGTACATTTATAAAGTAGTTCACAAAAAACATGTTTGCCAAACAAGCATTGTAGGAGACGTACTGAGAGTCAAACAAAAAAGTCTTCAACATGTTAGGAATCAGTGCATTAGCTTCACCAAAATCAGCCAAGGCCAAGGTAAACATACACATGTACTTTGCACTGTGCAGACTCCGGTCAAGAGCTATGATTAAAAGAACTATAGAGTTCCCAATTACAGTAATACAGTATATAATAAATAAGAAAATATAATAGTAACTGCTGTTTGGTATACCTGAAAGTCCAATGATGAAAAAGTATTCAGGATGCACAATCGAGTTATTCTCGTATAAACTCATGTCAGTTTTGGGTGATTGAGGGTTTAAGTAGATAGAAAATAATGTTTAAAATAGCTCATGTAGACAGCCATTATACACATTTAACAACCATTTTATAAATGCTGACAATTTACCTTAATGCACGTAAATATTACACAATATATAAATCACATGTACATCAAGTTTTTTATGTCAGAAAGATAACAGTGACAGTCCGAACACACTGCTTCACATTAAAACACCCTGATATAAATGCTTGTCCATATTCTCATGTTGCAAAGATCATTGGACATGCGTGTCTCAATATCCAAATATATCTTCTGATTGATCTCTTGAGAGATTTCAGACAACACAGTGATGTAATACTTGCATAATGAAGTAAATGTTATTGATTGATGCATTTCTCCACTTTTCCCACACTTTTTCTGCTTTATGCTTTCATTATTGCATATTATATTACAATAACTCAAATTTACATTTCATATTATTTTATATTAAGTCACAGAACAAGATGTTGAGACATCAAAAATAATCTATTTTATGATTATTAATACTCTCAAGCATGCTAGTTTGTGCCAGGGATAGTCACACATGCACTGTCACATCCAGGGTTTGATTGGGCCTCATTAGAGCTTTCTCTGGGCCACCAGCCAAGGACTTTTAAGAAATCCAGAGTTGCTTTTGATTATTTTGGCCAAAGCACTATTAAATCCTCTTTTTTTTTCACCTCAGAAATATTGCAAGGATGTTTTCTATGTTGAAGTCATCAATTAATTTAAATTTGCTCATCTTTTTTCATATTTATACAGTTTTATATATATATATAATATAATTATATATTAGGGCTGTCAATTGATTAAAAAAATTAACTAATTAATCACACTTTTTTGTGTGATTAATCATGATTAATCACGAAAAAAAAATCCTAAATACAGGAATTGGAAATATAGAAACTGAAAAATTTGAATAATAAAGTATTGAATACAAACAATTGTATTCAGTGTAAAGGTGTATTGCGAGTTGAGAACATTAATTATAAAGTAGAAACAATTTAGCTTTGTCCTCCTTAACATTTTGTCACCGTGGAATTATAAGGTTCTGTCTGCGTTCTGAATGATTTTGAGATATTAAGCTTCAAAGTTTTTGCATTCCATAGCAAACAGTATGTGTGTAACATTTGTTTTTGTTTTTATAAAAGGTCTTAAAATGTAAACAACTTATAAAAAACATCCCATAATGTAAATAAGTTGTCATTTAATAAGAATATGTCAATAACTCAATTTTGACAAAAATGTCAGACAGAACCTTATAATTGTAAGGTGACAATTTAACCAGTTGCTA
>CAIGQZ010000379.1:15456873-15477754 GCA_903798205.1 Danio tinwini
AAAAAAGCCACATTGCACAATGCAGTGATGTTATGTAGTTTCAAAATACAATATTTTAACATTTTAATGTAGAAAAAGCCAACGTGGGTTTCATAAGGAGCAAAAATACAGCATATGGGCTCTTATATTGCTGTTGTGTCATCACTTATATTGTAAGTCATATCCCTCCGGCCCCTTATTTGGGATGCTTTTCATGAACTGGCCCCCATGACAAACTAATTAAATAGCCCTGAAATACAGAATAGTACAATCCAAGAGCGTAATCCAAAAACAGGCAAAAGTACAGGGCAGGCAGCAAAGAATCAAAACACAATAAATAGTCCAAGGTCAAAAACATGGGAATGGGAAACAAAAAACGAAGAAAAAGCTTTGAATTGATTACAACAGCTAGACAATACTCAGCAAAGTGTGTGTGAAACTAAAGGGTTTAAATAGTCTAGGTAATCAATGATCATGAGTTTCAGCTATGTTTGTGAGTGTGTGTCCAAATGACTGTCAGTGATTGATGCAAAGACTTCTGGGATTTGTAGTTCGGTAGGAATACAGGACGTAATCTCCAGCTGAGAAAACACCACTGGTGATTACAACAGACTACAGGAAGTAATGTCAAGCGGAGACAACACCGCTGGTGATCACAACAATGACATGCCCCGTTTCTGCCCTACTTTTGTTCATTCATCAATTTTCCTTCATTTTATTAGCAATGTCTGTCTTCCAATGATCAAATCAGTTCCCAATAAACAAAAACATGCACCCCCTGCATTTAATTCTCAATTCAGGACCATTTCAACTCTATGTACATCACTATATGGGAAAAAGGACAGTCTTAACTTCTGTTTTATGGTGGCTTTAAACTTTATAGTTACAGAAAAATCCTTAAATTAATTTGCTGTTTCACAGTTAGACTATTTAATGCCTTGTGTTATTAAAATCTACACTTAATATAAGCTCCAATATGTACAAAAATCTGCCTTCAGGGTTCAAAAAGAATACCACAACTTTCAGGTTGAGGTCACTTAAGTGTCTGGAGGGGTCATATTGAACATCTATGAACATGTTTTCTACCGAAAAAAAAAAAAAAAAACTTTGTTAAGTACTCTTCACATTGATTAATTACCCAAGGTTCCATCATGTTTATTTGAATAAATACTGATTTTTTAAAGTGGTTGTATTCTTTTTGAATCACCCTGTACATCACCTGCACATTTTGTTTTAAAGTCTGAATGATACCTTTAGTCAGTCATCTTGATGGAAACAACAGAAAAATGTGACACTGATCATTTGTAATGTAGTGTTTTAATTCGGTAATATTCAAAATGTTAATTAATGTTAAGTAGCCTTCAGTGACTGTCTTTATATGTGGTTTATAATTTAACTGATCTTGAACAAAAAGGCCTATTACTGACACTGTTTGAGCCTGCAGAGTAAGTGACAGAAACATGATCTTCTGCATACAAATTTCTTTTAATTCATTACTGCACAGGAAGAAAATAAATGCAAAAAAAACAACAAAAACCCAAGGGAACCTGGGTTATACATTTAAACTGAAGCATATTTGGAAATAACGTTTTTTTTTCACTGTTTATTAGGATGGTTTTGTAGAGAAAAAAAAGTGAATCACACTTATCTGACTTAACACATTTAATGACCATGAAAGATTTACATTTAAAATTAACATTTTAGTGTGTGAAATGATGTCAACAAAGTAAAGATGTGTGTCATTCAAACACACTACAATATTTAACCCTTTTCGTGTGTTTTGGAGTAAGTAAAAAAAATGTAAAAGTACAATTCTCACATTAAAACCATGTAAATATCCGTTTTTTAAACTTTTTTCTAACAATGTCTTTGATTTCAGCTGTGTTCAATACATAAATGATGGGATTTAGCATTGGTGGAAGAGTAAATGAAAGAGATGTGCTAATGATCCTGACATTGGGAGTGAGAGTAGTAGTTGATGAAGCAATAAAAATGCATATTACTGGAAGAAAGAATAAACCGACTATCAAAAGATGAGAAACGCAGGTCTTCAGAGCTTTTAAACGTCCTTCCCAAGTCGTAATTTTACTTAAAGCAAAAAAAATACCTAGATATGAAAGAGCAATAAGGATCACAGGTGCTACCAGGAACATAACTGCAATGACATTTGTTATTATCTTGTTAATGGTACTGTCATTACATGCTAACCTCAACACTGGTCCATAGTCACAATAATAACTCTCCACCACATTAGATTTACAGATTGACAGTCTGGTCATCAAAGACACTGACAGACCCACCACTAATGTGTTTAATGTCCATATTCCCAAGAATACAATTAACATGACAATATTATTTACTATGGTATGATATCTAAGTGGCAAGCAAATTGCAATGACACGATCAAATGCCAAGACCACAAGAGTGGCACTTTGTACATTTATAAAGTAGTTCACAAAAAACATGTTTGCCAAACAAGCATTGTAGGAGACGTACTGAGAGTCAAACAAAAAAGTCTTCAACATGTTAGGAACTACGGCATTAGCTTCACCAAAATCAGCCAAGGCCAAGTTAAACACACACAAGTACTTTGCACTGTGCAGACTCTGGTCAAGAGCTATGATTAAAAGAACTATAGAGTTCCCAATT
The DNA here is from genome assembly GCA_903798205.1 of Danio tinwini. NCBI lineage: Eukaryota > Metazoa > Chordata > Actinopteri > Cypriniformes > Danionidae > Danio > Danio tinwini. Next base: position 15,459,502 of record CAIGQZ010000379.1, read on the forward strand.
ACAGTAATACAGTATATAATAAATAAGAAAATATAATAGTAACTGCTGTTTGGTATACCTGAAAGTCCAATGATGAAAAAGTATTCAGGATGCACAATCGAGTTATTCTCGTATAAACTCATGTCAGCTTTGGTGTTTAAGGTTTTATGTAGCCTAAAGATGCCATCTTGAAATAACCAAAACAGTATATTTACAAGAGAGTAATTAATCAGTTTTAACAACCATTTTATAAATGCTGAAAATATGCCTTTATGTAAATGTTACATAATATATTACATACACGTTTTAAAGTCAGAAAGACAACAATGACTGTCCATACACCTGTAAGCTGGTTTGAATTAAAACTCCCTGTTATAAATGCTTGTCCAAATTCTCATGTTGCAAAGATCATTGGACACGTGTGTCTCAATATTTAAATATATCTTATGATTCATCTCTTGAGAGAGGTTTCAGAGAACAGAATGATGTAATATTTGTTTAATGAAGCAAATGTTCTTGCCCTTGGTTTCTATTGTCTGTCATCAGACCACACTATTCCCCTTCATGTTTTAATTACTGCACATAATATTACAATAACTCAAAATGACATTTTATATTATTTTCAGTCATATTTCAAGATGTTGAGACATCAAAAATAATCTTTTGTGGATATTTATGGTATTTGCATAATATTATAGAAAGCAGGAGAGGAAGGTTTTGTGAAGACTAAGTATTTTTGTTGATTCAAAAATGCATGGCCAGTGGCAAAGTGTCAAAGAGTCAATACACTCAAGCATGCTAGTGTTTGCCGGCCCTAGTCGCATATCCATTGTCACTTCCAGGTTTTTATTGGGCCTCATTCACTCATTGCCACTGGCCATGGATTTTTGAACATCAAAAATACTTTGTCTTCTCAAAATCTTCCTTTCCTGCTTCCTTTTCAGACTTCAGCCAGTACTTGAGTCAAGCCTCTTTTTCCAACTCCAGCCAGTAGTCAAGCAAAGCCTGCTTTTCTGTTCCAGTCAGTACTCAGGGCAAGCGTGCATTCCAGACTTTAAGCAATTTTCAAGCAATTGCCTGCTTTACAGACTCCAGCCAGTACTCAATCCAAGCCTGCTTTCCAGACTCCAGACAGTACTCAAGGCAAGTTGATTTCCACACTCCAGTCAGTGCTCAAGGCAAGACAGCTTTTCTGACTCTAGTCAGTACTCAAGTCAAGCCTGCTTTACATACTGTACTCCAGCTAGTACTGAAGACAAGCCTGCTTACTAGACTGCAGCCAGTACTCCAGCCAAGCCTGCTTTCCCAACTCTAGCAAGTACTCAAGAAAAGCCTGCTTTCCCAACTCCAACCAACTCTCAAGCCAAGCCTGCTTTTCCCTTCCAGTCAGTACTCAAAGCAAGCCTGCTTTCCAGACTTCAGCCAGTACTCAAGTCAAGCCTGCTTTCCAGACTTCAGCCAGTACTCAATCTAAGCCTGCTTTCCAGACTCCAGCCCCCACTCAAGGCAAACCTGATTTCTAGACTTCAGCCAACACTTAATCTAAGCCTGCTCTTTAGACTCCAGTTGACAATCCCTTCAAGTCTCCTTTTCAGACTTCAGACAGTATTTAAGACAAGACTGCTTTCCAGACTCCAGCCAGAACTCAAGCCAAGCATGCTTTTCCGATTCCAGCCAGTAGTCAAGCCAAGCCTGCCTTTCTGATTCCAGTCAGTATTTAAGGCAAGCATGCTTTCCAGTAGCCAATGCTCAAGCCATCTCTCCTCTTCAGATTCCAGCTACAGTAGTCCGTCAACCAACCCTACACTGGTCTCTATCTGTTTCCCAGCTCCCCTATAGCCAATAACACCTGACATTGTGTTTTTGTCACAGTACTTCCAGCACTTGCTCCTTCTGGGATAGTGAATCCCCTATCTTCACCTTCAGCCTCTTAGCTGTGGACTTCATCTCTCTGGCTCCATTGGGCTCGTCCCTACCCTTGACTCAATATTTACCCTCAGTCGCATCGGCTCCAACAAGGTCTTCTGAATCTCCTTGGCCCTCCAGAGTCTCTGTGACCCTGGTTCCACATACATTACCTCTGTCACTGTTGGTTGGTCCCCTGATGTTATCCACCCTGGCCCCCTCTGCCATCTACTCCACTGTGGGATGCCATCATAACTGGACATAGGAATTTTGCCTCTATCCTCTTGTCTTTGGCTTCTGAAGCGTCAACATTGCCACCTTGACCCTCTCCTCTTTCAGTTCTTTTACAGCGTGAGGTCACGCTCTGTCAGAGGGGGAAGTAAATGTCATGTATGTGTTCTTTTAGCCACACATCTGCTTGAATACAGCTCATTATCCCTGTATATATATAGTGTATTTAAGCTGATTCCCTGACTGTATTTACACATTCACTGTTACCCACATTAGTCCACTAATATAGTCCACTTAAAGGAGTGAATAAAAGAGTGAGTGAATATGTGCACTGACTGAGGTATGCCATTATGTTTGTGTCTAGTATTTTGCTGACTGTTCAATTTATTAACCAACTAGATTTGATTTTAAACTTCTTTGTCAAACCCTGTGATAGTTATTTAATAGTGAGTTTTCTATTAGAAATGAAGCAAATTATTTTGATTTCTTTCATGTATACAAATGCTAATCTAAAATTTAAATAATAATTTATTTAGAAACTTACAGAGATAGGATTCCTCTTTGAATTCCATATTGTGATCAGATACAGAGGTTTATTTGATGTGTAAACTCTCACAGTGCTTGATGGGTATTCTATAGCTGTTGAGTGAACATCATTTGCACAATGACCAGTAATATTTCAGACACCACTATAAACTGCTGCTGCTTCAAATTGTGCACTTTTCAAGGTATAGGAGGTGATTTAAATACAACACCTGTGTTTCATCAGTTCATTGTCAAGTCTCATTGTTTATCAGTGCTTTTGCATGTGATCTTCTTGTGTTTTGGATTCTCTGCATTAAAAGCAATTTCATAAATTTGTATCCCTGTCTTCATTCTTTCACACACCCGTAACAATATTGTGAATAACTAAATTTGAAAAAGGCTGCCACTAAATAAAAAACCATTATCAATAATCTGAACTTTTTAAAATGTACAAAACATTCATTCATTAATTTTCTTTTTCACCTTACTACAAATTCATTCATTCATTCATTTTCTTTTCGGCTTAGTCTCTTTATTAATCTGGGGTTGCCACAGCGGAATGAACCACCAACTTATCCAGCATTTGTTTTCAGCGGATGCCCATCCAGCCGCAACCCATCTCTGGTAAACATCCATGCACACTCATTCACACATACATTATGGACAATTTAGCCTTCCCAATTTACCTGTACCGCATGTCTTTGGACTGTGGGGGAAACAGGAGCACCCAGAGGAAACCCACACGAACACAGGGAGAACATGCAAACTCCACACAGAAACGCCAACTGACCCAGTCGAGGCTCTAACCAGCTACCTTCTTGCTGTGAGGAGACAGCACTACCTACTGCGCCACTGCGTCACTTTTACTACAAATTAAGTTGCCTAAATAATCAAATTCCTAAGAAAAAAAATGTCCTTGTTTATAGTAACCTTTTTATTAATAATATTAAATATATTAACTCAAATTTGCAGATCTGATTTGGTTTTTAAATAAAATTTCTGAGCTGTGTTTAAAACATAAATGCTGGGATTTAGAGTTGCCAGAACAGCATATGATGTGCATCCCACTAATAGCAGATGATAAATAGTATTTCGTACACATAATGAGAAAATAATGACAGAATTAGAGTGATAAAAACATACTCTAATACGATGAATAAATTAATTTAATGTGACAAATTTGTTTTGATTTCCCTATATTACTTTCAGCAAAGTTACATCATCTATGATTGACAGTTTAGGAGTGTTTACACCAAGAACTCTGTTTGTCAAACCTGCTAATGAGAAGAACACATAAAAGATGACTAATTATGTGTTGACGCACAGAAGTCCATAGAAACAGCTCTGACGCTTGGGAACATCACGTCTCCTATCACCTTGAGTATGTTAGATCAAAACATCATTAAAGAAAGTTTTTGTGATAAGGGCATTGACCTCTGACATTGCAGAACAACTTGACACTTGTTGTGTCTTTCAGCATAACAAATGTACTTGTGACTTTCTGTGTTTTGCACAAAGCTGATTAAAAAAGCTCATAAATTGAGAAAATCAACAATAGCTATTTTAACTGCCACTAAAATAAGGAAACAGTAACAGATATAGGGCAAGAGGCGAAGAATACAAGGTGGATGCAGATGTCATTAAATGTGGAAAGCAACAAGTTTTATTTATGAATGACCAAAGTAATGACAAAGTATGGCAGCTTAAAGCAATTTGTAGGACTAAGCAGCCTAATCACATTGACAGTCTGCAAACTGCATTTTGAAATCACAATAAAATGTACAGTAGTCAGTATGGTTTACACAAGAAATTCAGCAAGCTCTTTTATTTTGCAATGTTGTCCTTGGATGGTGCAGATTTGTTTTTAAACATTTTTCGCAATAAGTCTTTGATTTCAGCTGTGTTTAAAACATAGATGATGGGATTTAGCATCGGTGAAATAGTATATGCCAGAGATGTAGTGATGACTCTGGCATTAGGAGCGAGGGCAAGCAACCATGCAGCAATGTACGTGCAGGACATAGGGAGAAAATAAATCCCTACTAACAACAGATGTGAAACACAGGTCTTCAGTGCTTTTAAACGACTTTCCCAAGTTGTAATTTTATTTAAAGCAAGAAAAATGCCTATATAGGACAGGACTATAATACCTAATGGTACAACTAGGTATAAACATGTGATGAAGGATCCCATAAACTTATTAATACTATTGTCATTACATGCCAGCCTATAGACTGGTCCATGATCACAAAAATAACTCTGTATCACATTGGAATCACAAAATGAAATTCGAGTGATTAATGACACCATCAAGGCCACCATAGAAGAGTTCAATGCCCATTTTGCTGAAAGAATTAATGTTATACTGGAATTGTTTACAATAGCATGATATCTCAACGGCAAACATATTGCAACAAAGCGATCATATGCCAGCACAACAAGAGTGAAACTCTGCATAGTACTAAAGAGGAACACAAAAAACATGTTCACCAAACAAGCATTGTAGGAGATGTACTGTGAGTCAAACAGAAAAGTCTTCATCATGTTAGGAATCAGAGCATTAGTTTCGCCAATATCAGCCAAGGCCAAGTTAAACACAACTATGTACTTTGGACTGTGCAGACTCCGCTCAAGAGCTATAATGAGAAGGACTACAGAGTTCCCAATTATAGTAATAAAATATGTAATAAATAAGAAAATATAGTAATAACTGCTGTATGGTATACCTGAAAGTCCACTGATGAAAAAGTATTCAGGATGAACAATAGAGGTATTCTTGTAAGAACTTGCATTTAAAGAACTCATGACAGCTTTGCGCTTGGTCTTTTGTACAGGCTGTAAATAGAAATTATTAAAAAGACACAAGCAAAATATAAACATCACAGTAATGTCATAACATACTTAAAACTCCACACATATATAATATTTTCACGTCGGAAATATACCTTCATACAAATCTGCTGCAAAACATTTCAGTTACAGAATAACCATAGAGTCTATGCAAACAATGACAGTGAATATGAATTAATGAGGTTAGTACCCATCCTTTTATTCTTCCAGGCTGATGACTGGCTACAAAAGTAAATCCAAATACATCTTCTGATTCATCCCTTGACAGATTTTAGACAACACAATGATGTAATAATATAATACATATGCTGAAGTAAATCTTCTTGCCATTGCTTTACTTTTAATAAACATTTTGTGCACTAGTCTGCAGACTGGCCACACATTTTTTCTCCTTTACATTCATGTTAATGCACATTATATTACAGTAACTCATGGATAAATCAAAGTAATGTTTACGTAAGCCATTTTAAACAAGAACATTTTCATATCTACCAACTAAAACAAAATAAAAACAATAAAAATAATAATATTTCCATTCACTTATTAGTATCACTACTTATTCACGAAAAGGTTTCCACTGTGGGAAAGGTGTTATATATTTACTGAAGCCAAAGCAAATAAGTACAATTAATATGTTATATTGCATATTACAGATATTTGTGCACATCAGAGAGCTGCTACATCAACACATATTGAAAGCTTTCACGTTCACCTTTACACCTGCATCACAAGTACTCTGTATCTATTGTTGTCATCAGCAAACTGCAGCATTAAAAGTTAAGGGGATGGCGAGTATACCGTTCAAACAGAAAAGTATAAAAAAACACATCTTGTAAAATAGCTCTGCTACACCAATAGTATCTGAGAAACTAGCAGGAAACTATCCAGATTGTAGAATTTGACTTAAGAGTTTGGCAATGCCCATCCCATTACAGAGAACATGTCCTAAATAGATATAGCACCTTCCCATAAGGTCTGAATGGATAGTCTTGGATATCAGCAGCTAACAAATAAAAAGTGCACAGAAAGTCTTATCTAAGGGTGTCCACACTTGTTTAAGGAACACTGTCCTGCAGAGTTTAGTTACAACTTGCCTTAACATACATATGTGGAGTTCCTATCATGCTTGGTAATACTTTGATTAGCTGGATCAGGAGTGTTTAATTTGTGTAGAAGCTTAAAATCAGGGCGGTGGCCTCTAGAAACATCTGAAACCCTGCAGGGTTTGACAATAAGGACTGCCCCATGGCCCGGGGCCAGTGTGCAAGATGCTCGGGACAGTAGACAGGATTATTACTGGCCCAATCGGGCCCAAACTAAAGATTCATTTGGCTGCGACTGATTGTCTGTTTGGTTTCATGATCAGTCTGCAGTCTTGGTTCAACTGTTAATTCTCTATATAATTTAAGCCTATAATGCATAATTCTGGCCAACATTTTTTTTAATAGATCAATTATTTGAATATATAGATTTTTACAAAAGTTGACAAGTGAAATGAGGCTATGTATGAGGAAAATCTTACCTCTGATTTATATTTGATGATGATGTCTGTGAGTGTCAAAATTAAAGTGCATATTTTCGCTTATAATATATATATAATTTCCTTCTTTTTTTTCAAATTTAGTTACACCACAATTGTAATTAAAAAAAAATTCTCAGTTGTATTTAAAGAAAAGTTATGCTGAATACAGTTCTTTTTGGCTTTGACACGTTATTTAAAATATGTGGCTAAGAAATAGCTATTAACTTCTTTTTTTTTTTTGGTAGGGCCAGTGAAAATTTTGGCAGGGCAAGTAAAAATCTGAACTACTAGCCCAATTAGGCCAGAAGAAAAAATCCTTAGCGTTGAACCCTGCCCTGGAAACCCTTTCAGCTACTACAACCCCCCATGCTGGATGCAGAATTCCAGAAATAATCAGATGTTCTCCAACATTAGGCACATTCAAATCAAGACTCAAAACACATCTGTTTATCCTGTGCCTTTCCTGAATGAGCACTGTGTGAGCACTTTTGTCCTTTTTTTTTTAATAAATTTTAAACCAGTTTTAACACAATTGTATTCTTTGCTGTTTTTATTGTTTATACTTCTGTTTTATGTTTATTTTAATCTGCTTTATGTAAAGCACTTTGAACCATTGTGTATGAAATGTGCTATATACTGTAAATAAACGTGCCTTGCCTAAAAGCTGCAAGTGAAATTACAACATTCATTCATTCATTTTCTTTTCGGCTTAGTCCCTTTTTTAATCCGGGGTCGCCACAGTGGAATGAACCGCCAACTTATCCAGCACGATTTTTTGCAGCGGATGCCCTTCCAGGCGCAACCCATTTCTGGGAAGCATCCACACACACTCATTCACACACATACACTACGGACAATTTAGCCTACCCAATTCACCTGTACCGCATGTCTTTGGACTGTGGGAGAAACCGGAGCACCCAGAGGAAACCCACGCGAACGCAGGGAGAACATGCAAACTCCACACAGAAACGCCAACTGGGCAAGGCTCGAACCAGCGATCTTCTTGCTGTGAGGCGACAGCACTACCTACTGCGCCACTGCGTTGCCCGAAATTACAACATATAACATATAAACATGTTTTTACTCCAAACTCACCTCAAAACTACAGTCGGGTGTTTAAAATAAAGCCTTCTGTGAGATGATTCCACAGTCATGTGTTTATTTGTCACATTAATGACTCAATCAATAAAAGCAGTTTTCTTAAATCTTTTTTTAGTAAATTTTTTCAGCAAAGACTATTGACTGTTGATTTCTTGCTTTTCTTTGTGTGTATTTGGACAGGTTCGTGGGTTTTAAGCCCTCTGATCTTTGAAAGAGATTTACTGCAAATCACACTGTGCTACCTTGACATGACATGCACAACCATCACAGCTTTGCTCAATTGCTCAAATCTTTCAGCCCAAGAATAAAGTATAAGCACCTTGGTAAAGGCAGGGCTGTGTTGGCCATTTTGTGATCTTGCACAATATATGTAACCAAGAGTTTCACATATTTGCAAGCTCTCCCTATTACCTGCTAGGTAAAAGCACAGCACACTGTGAGTGTACATACAGTCATTCCAACAAGCAGGGTTGCTTGACATGTATTACTCTCACATATTACACAAGAAGCGTGTAAAGTTCTGTTAGACCAATGTTGTTGACACAATTCGAGGGGTGAAGTCTGTGAGTAAACTGTAGTGTAAATCTATATGTTATTTAAATACAGAGCAGATCACCACTTGAAATGGGCTGCTAGCTTTACAGCGTTAGCAAGTGGCTCACTGTGATATAAAAGCAATTTGCTGCTGTGAAACAGGTTGTTGCAATCATTAAGCAAGTGATTTTAACTGGATTATTTTGTCCTATATACAGTACAAGACAGAATGGCACAGAAGCTGGGGGCTGTTTTTAAAGTATTCTAAATGTCAGAGAGCAATGAGTGTTGGACATGTGCAGGCATATAAACCCTTTGCTGTAATCTTAAAACAAGGCTCACAACAAAGAGAACTATACAAAACCCAGGAGTCATTTAAAACATTTAAAATACATTTATTGGGCAGACAATTATCTTTAAAAAAGGCCAGTATAAATGCTTAGTAGCCTCTATATGTTGTGTCTCCCACAGGAGTTGACCCAGCTCATTGTCATTGTTTATATACAGTATTATCTGCAACACATTCATAATCTAGTGAAAATATGCATTGAATATCTGCATGTAAAACTTGCTATATCATCCAGTACTATATTATAATACAGAACATAATAAAGACAAAATTGTGCATGTCTAGTCTACCTTTAGAAATATATAAATAACTTTATCAAAACAATTCCACCTTGTTTCATTTTTGTTTCCATTATAAAGCCAATACAGAGACAATACAATCAATAAGGCAGGAATTCAGACATGTTTTTTTGAGTCAAATGCAGAAACCTGACATATATTTAGCTTTTTACTTTTGTTTACATTGTATTTGCTTTGTTTTATCTTCACAAAATTGAAATAAAGGCTCCTAAAATTAGCTCTAATACATAAACTTACACTTAAACACAGCTGAACTGAGAACTTTATGCATTATATATAACCCAGTACACTTAATCTATTTCTAAAATATTTGTATCCGTATATTTATAAGAATAAATCTAGTACATTCTTAATAAAGAAAATAAATGTAGTTAGCTTGCAACATGCACGGTTTTAGCAGATCTGTTTTTAATAATTTTTTTTATTAAATGTTTGATTTCAGCTGTGTTTAAAACGTAAAGTATAGGGTTTAGAGTTGGTGGAAGCACATATGACAGGGATGTGCTGAGGACCCTTGCATTAGGAGAGAGGGAATTCATGATTGAAACCATGTATATGCAGAATATAGGAACAAAAAAAGATCCTGCCAACAACAGATGTGCAACACAGGTTTTCAGTGCTTTTAAACGTCCTTCCCAAGTTGTAATTTTACTTAAAGCAAGAAAAACACCCACATATGACAGGAAAATGATGATCAGTGGTGCTACTAGATATAAAGCTGTGCTGAGTTTTCCCAAAAAAGAATTTATGCTGTTATCATTACATGCCAGCTTATACACTGGTCCGTGATCACAATAATAACTCAGTATCACATTGCTTTTGCAGAATGACAGTCGAGTGATCATACCCACCACAACCAGAAGCACAAAAACATTAAACGCCCATAAAACTAAAAACACTACAGATATGACTGTGTTATTGACAATAGCATGATATCTCAATGGCAAGCAAATAGCTACAAAGCGATCGTATGACATAACAACCAGAGTGAAACTCTGCATAGTACTAAAGAAGTGAACAAAAAACATGTTTACCATGCAAGCATTGTAGGAGATGTATTGTGAGTTAAACAGAAACATTTTTATCATGTTAGGAACCAGAGCATTCATTTCACCAATATCAGCCAAGGCCAAGTTAAACACAGCAATGTACTTTGGACTGTGTAGACTGCGTTCAAGAGCTATAATGAGAAGAACTATAAAGTTTCCGATTACAGCAACAATGTAAATAAAAAACAAGAAGATATAGTAATAATTGCTGTATTCTGTACCTGAAAGCCCAGTGATGAAAAAGTATTCTGGATGAACAACGGAGTTATTCAATAAGAAACTTGCACTGTCAGAACTCATGGCAGCTTTGCGTTTGGTGGTTTGTCCAAGCTGAAAATAAAAAGAAAATCATCAGAAAGGCATAAGCAACACATATGTTTAAATGTCAAGAAAGCACAATGATGTCAATTATGTATCTTTAAAGCGTGGAAATAGAAATGTGTTTACAGTATATGCATAGAAATGTCCACAATTTAATCAGTCATGTGTATAAAACTACAAAGCCATGGCGAACAATGACTGCTTGTCTGCACTCTGCAAATAGAAAGATATGTTATTGCACATTCAGTCAGTTCAATGGATATCTATGCCAGAGAGTTCAAATACATACTGTATATATACATTTTATCATAACTCTCCTGAGATCATTCTGACACAATTATGTAACCTGTTGTAATGTTTTTTTCTCCTTCTGTGTTCACTATAGGATTATTAATTTATAATGAAAAGATTTCAGCTCAATGTAGTTCCCTTTTCCATTTAATATAACTCTGAAATGCCATATAATTGTTTATAATAATATTATAACATATAAATGTTTTATACCAAAGCCTCTCACCAGGACAAAAAAGTAGGTCAATAAAACTGGCCAAATCAAACACTGAAATACTTTAATATTATTTTATCATGATCTCAGTTGACTAAACCAGATACAGTAAATAAAATGTATATGTTTGTTCAAGCATAAAATAAAAAATAACCAGCAATATATGCAACACTTTTGAATTTCTATCTTTATTATAGGGCTGCACAATACTGGAAAAATTTTACATTGCAGTATTTTTTTTTTCTCTGCAATATATATTGCAAAATAAATACAATTTCACCAGATGACTTAAATAGCTCTATTTGTAAAGTCATTGCTTTAGACTGATGATTCTGTAGTGGAGTGAAACACAATTTATGTAATTTATTATATACATATAATAAACAAACTACAGTCACAAATAAACACAATGCAGCAAATATTAAAGTAAAATTAACCATATTTTATGTTTTTTTTCTGTAGAAAGTAACAATACTCAGGTACAGAAATTCAATAATCAAATGTAAAGCAACCCTGCATAGTCTTCATAATATAAGTAATTCAATAAAATTAATCTTTATTAAACTTCTTTATACACACTGTCCACACAGTCACAAGTCTTAAAAACACATGAAGATGAACTTTCACTGCACAGTATTAAGGTTCAATTCTGCAGTGTTTAAACAAATCTTGTGTGTTTTGACCTGTGGTTTCTGGTCATCTATAATTCCAACTCAACATTGCATATCTTGCGATGTGACTAATGCAGATGCACACATTGTAATATTGATGCTCAAATTATATATTGTGCAGCTCTACTTTATATCATGAAAATATACATTTGTTTATATGCATAGAAACATCCAAGATTTAACGATTTAATCACAGATCTGTGAATATAAACACATACATTTTTTTTTAAATACAAGTCAGAGCAAAACATGACTGCTTGACTGTACTCTGTAAATTTAAATATTTGTTGTTGCGCATTCAGACAGTTCAATGGATATCCATGCTATATAATTCAAAGCCATATATAGTTGAAGTCAGAATTATTAGCCCTCCTTTGAATTTTTTTTCTTTTTTAAATATTTCCCAAATGATGTTTAACAGAGCAAGGACATTTTCACAGTATGTCTGATAATGTTTTTTCTTTTGGAGAAAGTCTTATTTGTTTTATTTCGGCTTGAATAAAAGCAGTTCTTAATTTTTTTGAAACCATTTTAAGGTCAAAATCATTAGCCCCTTTAAGCAATTTTTGATAGTCTACAGAACAAACCATCATTATACAATAACTTGCCTAATTACCCTAACCTGCCTAGTTAACCTAATTAACCCAGTTAAGCCTTTAAATGTCACTTTAAGCTGTATAGAAGTGTCTTGAAAAATATCTAGTAAAATATTACTGTCATCATGGCGAAGATAAAATAAATCAGTTATTAGAAATGAGTTATTAAAACTATTATGTTTAGAAATGTGTTTAAAAAAATATTTTCTCCATTAAACAGAAATTGGGGGAAAAATAAACAGGGGGCCTATAATTCTGACTTCAACTGTATATATACACACTTTATCATAACTTTTCTGAGATCATTCTGTCATTCTAACACAATTATGTAACCTGCTCTAATCTTTTGTATATTTTATGTAACCTGTTCTAATCTGTTCTAATCTATTCTTTGTAAGAAATAAAGAACACATTACACTCATTGAACCTTCAACCACAGCTAATGAAATGGAATCTTATAATCTCAGAATCAACCTAATGACCAAAGTTAGCAAAATTTATTTTTTTGTCTAACCAGTCTATCAAACTGTGCATTTAAATTAACTTGTTTTGCTATAATAATGAAAATATTATGATTATTAGATTAGTTGCATTGTTTCTATTTGGAAACAGCAGTTTCCAACCATTTCAACCCGAAACAATATGTCTTGTTTAATCATGAGATTTAGGAAAGTGAATTTTCTTTTTTTATCCACTAAGGAACAATTAATATTTTATTACCATCTCTCATGATACTATTACAAGCCAGAGGGAATTAATTTAATAGGTTTGTGTAGCTATTAATGTAAACATGTATAAACACATACACTTAGTTAAGTGCAAATCCCAGTTGCACTCTATCACAAGGTGACCATAATGAGAAAATTATGAGACATTCAGGCAATATAGTGACATAACAGCAATGCTCTCCCACATATTTAGCTATAATAACTGATCTATTTTTTGTTGGTATAAGTTTGCAGAAGGTGGTTTAACTAATAATGTACAGTTTCACACCGTCTTTCTTATAATGTTTACCTTCCTTTGGCAACACTATACAGTTCGAAAAAGCTGGAGTTAAATCTCCATTCTATATGTTAGGGATAAAGAACACCCAGACATTTGTTATCACAGAATAAAGCTTGACAAGATTATCGACAGCCTGATGCAAACAGAGGGCTCTGAAGGGCTTTATTCTGCAAAAACAACCATGCTAGATTCATGTTATCCCTTTTATTACATGACTACTAACCACAAAACATGAAAATTACACACAAATCATTGTTCTGTGCTGTAATAATTTATTCATTCTTTCATTAAGCGCATAGCTGACAGAAACGAAAACAGCTGATGGATTGTACACTAGATTACTTTATGTATTATTCAGTCTCAAGATGGCACCGAACAGTAAAAAAAATGTAAAGTTGACAGAAATGAAATTGGCTGAATAAAGCATTTGCTAACTTGTGTATTTTTCATTCAAAGACCGCCATCAAAAAATGCAGTGTGATAGACAAGCAAAATGCATATGAATGTGGATGTACTGTAAGTATACATGTATGTATTTGAATGTACTCACTGACATTCAAGGTGAATATACTGTACGTTCCCAGATAAACCTGTGATATTTAGCAATTGTTATCTCGAAATAACAATAAGATGTTACAACTGACCAATTAGAATCAAGTATTCCAGACAGTCATGCAATATACTGTGTATAAATATTGGTATCACTGATTTGCCACCAGGTGCCACAGTGGCACAGTGGGTAGTGCTGTCGCCTCACAGCAAGAAGGTCACTGGTTTGAGCTTCGGCCTAGGTCAGTTGGCATTTTTGTGGGGAGTTTGCATGTTCTCTCCGTGTTCGCTTCCTCTGGGTGCTCTGGTTAACCCCCACTAGTCCAAAGATCCAAAGACATGCGCTATAAGTGAATTTGATAAGCTAAATTGTCCGTAGTGTATGTGTGTGAATGGGAGTGTATGGGTGTTTCCCAGTGATGGGTTGCAGCTGAAAGGGCATCCCCTGCGTAAAACATATGCTGGATAAGTTGGCAGTTCATTCCACTGTGGTGACCCCTGATTAATAAAAGGACTAAGCCAAAAAGAAAATGAATGAATGATTTGCCACCAAAAAGCATAGCTGTGTGCAGGTAAAATACACCCATTCCCCCAATATTCCCAAAATTTTACACCAGAATGGGGAACTAATGAACACTAGCTGAATCGCGGCTTCCAGGACAATTTAACATAACTGGAAGTGTCCCAGAATACCAGAAATAAAAGACAGGATTAATAGGATTCAAGTGTATGCTGGGGATAATCAATAATAGGTGAGAAGTGTATAGAGCTTGGGATAATTTCTGGTAAAATATTACATTATGATAAATGAGTACAATGTCAAGGCTACCTTAATCTTTATAATTAGTCTGAAAATGTCCTGGAGCAAATATCAAAATATTAATGTGCATTATATGTTGATGATTATTTCTATCAATTTCAAATGTGATACAATTCATGATTCTTTAAAAATGAGTTATGTTTTTATTTTTCTGCTATGCATTATAGTTTTCTGTAATTGTTGTGAAACATTTAGCAAGGAATTGCATCATCTTTGATAGTCAGTTTAACAGTATTTATTCCCAGAATAACTCTGTTTGTCAAACTAGTTAATGAACAGCACTCATAACTGATGACTAATTATGTGTTGATGCACAAAGCACCATAAACATATCCCTGCCACCTGGGAAATTCCTGTCTCCCATCAACCTGAGTACTGTAGATCAAAACAACATAAAAAAAAACATTTGTTGATAAGGTCATTGACCCTGTGACCTCACAAAAAAACTGTAAGGCTGTAATTTCTTTTTACAAATTGTACAAAACATGTGCATTATTTGTATACAGTATATTTATAATAAAACTTAAAAACATCAACACCAAAGAATATGCATAACCTCCATTCATTATTTCAGGTATGAAAGATTTAAACAGCTAAAAGACCACCTGAATTTTTATTTTTGGTCTCACTTTATTTTGATGGTCCTTTTGTTGAATTTAAGTTACAATGCATCTACAAGCCAACTAATTGTCATTAGATTATAAGTAGACTGTTAGGTTGGGGTTAAGGTTAGTGTAAGTTGACGTGTACATGCAAAGTTTCAGTAAAATGTGTTAAAGGAGCAGTATCAACAGATATTAAGCAGACAGTCTACTAATACTCACATAACATAATAGCCTACAAGGTAAATATATATTTTTTATTTTACTAAAAAATCTTATTTAACATCACCAAACCTGACTACTGTCAATCAGGTTAATTCAAACCTGAACTTCAATCTCTACTTTTTGAGTTTCTGTTGGGTTTTAGTCCACTGTAAAAGAAGAATATGCATGGGTTATAATATGTCACAGTTTACTTTATTTTGTTGACCTTGCCTACAAAAATGAACTAGTTTCTTGCACCCACTAGTTACAGTTGCAATCAGAATTATTCAACCCCCTAATTTATTAGTCCCCCTGTTTATTTTTTTCCCCAATTTCTGTTTAACGGAGAGAAGATTTTTTCAACACATTTCTAAACATAATAGTTTTAATAACTCATTTCTAATAACTGATTTATTTTATCTTTGACATGATGACAGTAAATAATATTTGACTAGATATTTTTCAAGACACTTCTATACAGCTTAAAGTGATATTTAAAGGCTTAACTAGGTTCATTAGCTTAACTAGGCAGGTTAGGGTAATTAGGCAAGTTGTTGTATAATGATGGTTTGTTCTGTAGACTATGGAAAAAATAAATAGCTTAAATGGGTTAATAATTTTGACCTTAAAATGGGTTTTAAAAATTAAAATCTGCTTTTATTCTAGCCAAAATAAAACAAATAAGACTTTCTCCAGAAGAAAAAAATTGTATCAGACATACTGTGAAAATTTCCTTGCTCTGTTAAACATCATTTGGGAAATATTTAAAAAAGAAAAAAATTCAAAGGGGGTTCAATAATTCTGATTGCAACTGTAAATTGAATAGTAAAATTGAATATTTTTGCTTTGACTGTCTATGCATTAATGTAAATGTAATGTTGCTATAAAATAATGTTTTTAAATGCTATTTTATGACATGTGTAATTTAATCAGCATTTTCAAATTAATGTATAACACATGGCAATTTAAAAGTCTGTTCTGTTCATGATGGTTTCAATTGACTGTTTGAAGTAATATTTATATTACTTTAATTCCCTTTTTAGCTGGTCTAAGCCTAATTCAAGCGTTATGTCCAAATTGTATTACCCTTTTACTTCACCTATAGTCCTGCCACTATGAGCCATTTAAAATATCCCGTGTTTAAAAATAACATTTAATGATTTTATTGTTCGGAATTTATATTATAAAGTATCCCTGTTTAACTGTTTACCTAGTCCTACTACTAACTAAGTAATTAGTTTAGCTTAAATCGTTTAGCATTTTGGGAAAGAGAGCATTTTTACTGAATACATTTCTACTCCCAAACTGCATGTTATGCAAATAAATATACTTAAAATCAAAATTCATCTTGAATTTTTGTAATTTTAGGCAGATTGATTAACGATGGGTTATATTGGGCCTCATATGGTGGATCATGTAGATTTGGTGTGCATCAATGTCAATATCTTTTTCTTTTTCTTTTTTTTACAGCTGAGACAGAACAGTGCACTTACTTAGAACCAGTGGTGTAAATGTGCTTTCAAATGCCCCAAGTCCACTACTGTTGCATGTTTTACTGGTGCCTTATCATTTTATTACCTTGATATAAGATAATATCTGGAGATATGAAAGTAATTAAAATGTATGTATTTTAGAAAAGCTATTGAATGGCTGAAAATTGATAGAAATACTAAATGAAAACTAAAACATACATAATATCAGTTTTTAATTTAGCTGTACAGTGAGTGTAGACATTCACATATTTTGAAAGAGTTGCATCATATTTTGATCTAAAGGTAACCTTTTTGTTTTCAGACTTAAGCTGTTAATGAGCTGTGTATAGTGGCACAGGGGTTTGTAAAAACAAAATAGTGTCTGACAAACAAGATGTCACTTAGCGGTCATAAAGGAGGCTTTAAATGCTAAGAACTCTTCAGGGGAAATGAACAACAAGTAGCAAATTAGGACTCTTGGGGAAAGACACTTTTCATAGCAACTGTTTGCATGTTATATGACAAACAGTCCTATAATGTTTCAGTATGATGTTTTTCAGTCATTTCAATGTGTCACTTACTAATTACACCGTAACGGCCCTCAGAGACATTGCATCTCAATAATGATAAACAAAGCAGAGGGGGTGGAAAAAAAAACAAACAGAAAGACAAAGGCCTGTCAAGCCAGTTAGGGCCTTCATTAACCATGCATAAACATACTGCAATGTTAACTGTGATTCTAGCAAAAGCAAAATAATTATGATATTAATAAGCCTTAATAAGCCTTAGAGATACAGGTCTCAGCAGTGGGTAATCCTCCCAAATGGGCTAGATTATTAACTGATTAAGCTGTTTGGAGCTTAGAGACTTCCAAATAATCCCAGTGGATAGATGATTAAGATATAAGTGATTAATTATTATGTAACTGCTGTCAGACAACAGAAAATTTCCAACTCATAGCCAACCCAAACCAGCAGGATTTTCAGCATTTGCATATTAAATTACTAAAAACTTTAACTATAACACTCACTAACACAAATTGATACGCTAACACAGCCAGCCCTTAAAGTTAAGTCAAATTCAGGATATGGTATCTGTATAGCAGTTTTCATTCATTCATTCATTCATTCATTCATTCATTCATTCATTCATTCATTCATT
>CAIGQZ010000379.1:15479299-15495887 GCA_903798205.1 Danio tinwini
ATATATATATATATATATATATATATATATATATATATATACTTTCAATTTGTTTATTATATTTACGCAAATGTGCACCCTACAAAATGATCACAATCAATCTAAAATTATGATTTTTTTTCTCAACTAAGGCAATTCAAGCCATCTGGAAAAACTATATTCATGATCAAATTATTCCAATATCGCACAACCCTAATCTGTATGAACTTAGGGTCAGTGAGTAACGTACATCCTTTCAATTCTCTGTATGACTGTACATGTGGCAGAATTGACAATAAAGCTGACTTGGACTAACTTTGACAATTTATAGCGCCATCTTGTGGTACGACTGAACATTTCAACAATGACATTGGGTGCTTTTCAGTAAGGCAGCATTCTAAGGCCCAATTTGCACATTTCTGTTGATCCAATCACAAGTCGACAGTCAGGACTGACCATTCACATCTACACCAGATCTTGTTATAGGCTCACCGCAATGAGTGACAGTGCACCTAAACCTAATTTGGCCATCATAGTGCATACTAAATATTACAATACCTATTGTCGATTATTGTCACAGCATACATGCACAAATAGCACAGACACCATAGTTACAAAACTATATATTATAGACTAATTTTCGCCATTAACTAGTTGCTTATTACCTGCCTATCGTTAAGATATTGGCTTTTTATAAGTAATTAACAAGCACATATACTGCATGATCTAATTTTAATCATAGTCTAATGCTTAGACCAATTATCTTAATAACTATTATTGTGCAGCAAATTACCTTAACAGAGAGGATTGTAGATTAAAATAAATATTTTTTATGTTTATTATTTTACATTTTCAATGCAGTGGCTTAATTCAGAACAATTTTTATCGCTAAAGCAAATATGTAACTGGAAATGTTGAAGTAATTTGGCTATCTACAATAGGTCATGACTGTGCTGCCTCTATATCAATAAAAAAAAAACATCTCAGAAACAGACCAAAGTTATTGCTATTCTAATGTGATGTATTTTTGTATTAGACGCATATACAAGTATGTTAATAAATAACTGAATGCACTTGTAAAAGCCCATTGGTATGTGATGTTTTCTGTTACTTGAAGTATTATAGGAACATATGTATAAAGTCAAAAGCAGTAGTCCTGAATAATCCTAACTTTAAACCATCAAATTAGCTGCTTTGGTCATTACTACTTTTTAAATTAGCATAGAAAGCGTTGGTTAATAAATTTACCCTAGGTTACTGGTTAGCAACCTATAAGAAACTCTTGAGGTAAACTGTACTGTCAATGTCATCAACCAACCACAGAATTCCCCGCCTTGTGGAGAAAAAAAAATATTTATGTGCTTTAAATATTTTTGACTGGCATACAATTAAATAGTTTACAAAGACGCATACTGTAAGTAAACTTGTATTCCAGATCATTAGCTTGTGCTGTATGATTATAATGCAATCTTACAGTAAATCTTTTGTGTCATTTACTGTATTTTTAAAAATGATGTGGTGTTATGATTCTGCAAACAAAGGTTGTAATTTGTGATATCTCTGATTTCCTCCAAAGCCAGTGTATCTCTGTTAATCTAATCCTTCATCTTTTTCATCTAGCTATCAACTCATCATGTCAGCCGGGAACGTCAGCTTTGTTAAGGAATTTTTTATTGTTGGTTTTCCTGGGCTTCAAAAGGGATACTTTGATTCAGTGGCTGCTCTGATGCTTTTTGTCTTTGTGTGTATCTTAGCAGGGAATGGAACATTTATAATACTTTTTAGTCTGGAAAAAAACCTCCATAAACCTATGTATTATGTCATCTTAAACTTAGTTGCAAGTGATATATTATTTAGCACTACTACCCTGCCAAAAATTATTGCTAGGTATTTGTTCCAAGATGGTAGTATTTCATTTATGGGTTGCTTCATTCAAATGTATTTTGTGCATTATTTTGGTTCAATCAATGCTTTTATCCTGGCAATAATGGCCTTTGATAGGTATGTAGCCATTTGTAATCCCTTAAGGTATCCCAATATAGTCACAAAGTGGAACATTTTCTATCTTTGTCTCATTTCATGGGTTATAGCAAATGTAACCCCTTTAATGATGGTAATAAGAGCTTACCCTCTCCCATACTGCGCAGAAAACACCATTATACAATGTTACTGTGATCACATTTCTATAACATCGCTTGCATGCACCAATCGTGCACCATATAGCATACCAGCTTTTGTTCTTGCTATGGTTGTGTTGCTTACTCCCCTGGCCTTCATAGTTTTCTCTTACTGTGCCATTATTGTGGCAGTTCTGCGTATATCAAGCACTCAAGCAAGACTGAAGACTTTCTCCACCTGCAGTCCTCAGCTCATTATAATTGCTCTCTATTTTCTACCAAGGTGTTTTATTTATTTATCAAGCAATATCGGCATCAACTTCAGCACTGATTTGCGATTAGCCATTATTATGATGTATAGTCTGTTTCCACCCATGATCAACCCTCTCATTTATTGTTTAAGGACAAAAGATGTAAAGGAATGCTTAGTTAAAAGGCTTCAAATCTCAATGAATGTCAAGTTTAATCTAAAGAAAGTTGACATATCCACAGTATCTTCATAAATGCGTATAGCAGTCATACTGTATATTATAAATACTAAAACAGTATTGTTTAGAATTCGTGTAGCATATTGAATGAGCAATTGTAAGATAATATTACTTGTTTCAAAAACATTCATTAGAAACTGGGGAGATACAGTGCTCAGCATAATTGAGGTTGCCCCATTTTGGAAATGAATATCTTTATCCATTTCTCAGTGAATATAGGCAATGTGTTTTAGTGCATTTAAACTAAACAGATTTATTAAACAGATATATTTATTAAAATAGTATTTTAGTCACCAAACATATTTAGAAATGGAAAGATAATACGATTAAATTGAAGCCAAATATTGCAAAAACTAATTACAACCTACAAGATTTTCTTTTTTTTTGCTTCTCTTGATTTTTCCTCTTTTTTAATTTATATTTAATATTTTTTCTATACGTATAAATTTGGGTGTACTAGTTTTTGCTTAAAGTTCCAGATTGGGCTTCAGTACTGACTAACGTACATGCACAAATATATGCACAAATATAATATTGTATAGCTTCCTATTAAAAATATGAATTTAAAGCTGAGCACTGTATATTTTATTGCTTCAGTTTTTTTTTACTGTATCAAAACTATAATTGAGTAAACTATATTTACAAAAAAAAGATAACACATTATTCCAACCTAATTTTATGATATAATAATTGATTTTACACTAAAACTTTAATACAAACCATTAAAGTTGTCAATTGACTCACCAGGATTTAGGGATAGTTCACTCATTCAAGTTTTTCAAACCCATATGATGTTTTTCATACAATTATTGAAGTAATTGAGCAATCTTGGGTGGATTATTCCTTTAGTAATTACTATTCCTTTTTTTATTTGGCTTCATTTACATATGCATTAGGGTCATTTAATCCTTTTTGAGGTGAGAACAACTCTTTTAAAATGAAAGATTAATATACTTGCTTTAAAAATGTGTACTTGATATTATTTTCAATGACTTAATGTAATGTTTTGGAAGTTAAAACTATGCTAATTTTGAAACAGTCCCTGGAGCAACTGCGTCATCTGCTTGTCAAGCAATGAGGTATTTACAATGTACAGTACATGTCAGATATAAACAGAGTGAGACAAGCACATCTCAGTGTAAAGGGCAGAATGAATTTTTGCAGTAGTCTGTGAAACAGGTTTGGGCAGGTATTTTTCTCTGCATATTTCAATACAATTTGTTATCCAGCTATTACTATTTTCATTGATATGGTGTTTTTTTATTAATGACAAGTAAATTTTGTAATATCATAAAAAATGCTATATTTTCTACATACAGAAAGACGGCAGATTTCTCAAAG
The DNA here is from genome assembly GCA_903798205.1 of Danio tinwini. NCBI lineage: Eukaryota > Metazoa > Chordata > Actinopteri > Cypriniformes > Danionidae > Danio > Danio tinwini. Next base: position 15,483,225 of record CAIGQZ010000379.1, read on the forward strand.
GACTAATACTCATCATGTCAGTGGAAAACACAAGCTTTGTAAAGGATTTTGTCATAGTCGGCTTTCCTGGACTTCAGCCTCATTATTATGGCCTTGTATCTGCACTTCTATTCTTTGTTTATGTGTTTACATTAATAGGAAATGCTGTGTTTTTTACCTTGTTTGTAATAACTAAGAGCCTCCACAAGCCTGTATATTACTTCATTATTAATCTAGCCGTAAGTGATGTACTATTCAGCACCACAACATTAACAAAAATAATTAGCAGATATTGGTTTCAAGATGGAACCATTTCATTCATGGGTTGTTTTGTTCAGATGTTCTCTGTGCATTTGTTTGGCAGTGCCTGTTCAGTTGTTCTGGCAGTAATGGCTATAGACCGCTACACAGCAATATGTTACCCTCTTCAATATCACAGTATCATGACAAACAGAAATGTGCTCATTCTGATTCTGAGCCCTTGGATTTTGAGTTTTTGGGGGCCTTTGGCAATGGTCATCCGTGCTTATCCTCTCCCATACTGTGCAGATAACAGCATTATACACTGTTACTGTGATCATGTTTCCATCACAACACTAGCATGCACTGACAGATCACTGTATAGTATTCCAGCCCTCATTTATGCCTTTTTAATACTTTTAGGGCCATTTGCTGTTATTATTTTCTCTTACTGCTCCATCTTTATAGCAGTTATGAGAATTTCTGGTAGTCAAGGAAGAATAAAGGCTTTCTCCACCTGCAGTCCTCAGCTCATCATAATTGCTCTCTATTTTATACCTAGGATTTTTAACTTTTTATCTAGCAACATTGGTTTAAAGTTTAGTACTGATTTGAGATTAATCATAATTATGATGTATAGTGTGCTGCCTCCCTTGATTAACCCCCTTATCTATTGTTTGAGAACAGAAGGGGTAAAAAAGATACTAAGACAACGATTTCAAAAGAAACAAATAGGTAATCATTTACAGCTGCTGTGATGTGATCTGTTTTATTTAATGGGATGGCCAAACGCATGCTATTGTCATAAGGTGCTCACCTGAAATAATATGTTATAAAATAAACAACAGATCTAAGTACTTGTTGGACTGGACTGAAAGTCAAGTGCACAAATGTAAGTTTTCTGGCTGGATCCTGAAAATTTCCTCTTTTAACTTACACTGTAAAAAAATGATGGTTGCCTTAAATTTTTAAGCTGAACCAAGTTAACCGTATGAGTCCAATGAACTTATATTATGTTAAACTGACTTAAAACAGCTTGCATAATTTATAAAATTAAGTTAAGAACATGATTAACTTATTTTAGTAAGTTACAATGACCTAAAAACATATGCTGTCAGGACTAACTGATCATAGAATTTTTTTACAGTGTAGACATTCAATAGTTTAATAATGATAAATTATGTATTGGGTATGAATGATTTAAAATGAGCTCTTTGAATACTGTTGTTTGTTGCTTGTAATGCTCATTCTGAATGTGGCCATCATGAGACAAACACTTTAAAGTATCCTTCAGAATGAATGACTTGACAAAGTACACTTTTTACTCCCAGGATTTTTTTATGCATGTTTAATTGGTGATACAGATGATGTACAAAGACACCAGTTGTATCATTAAAAAAGTTCTAAAGTGGTTCCAGTTAAAATATGTATTTATTATGTACATTACATATTTCAGATTACATTATCATAAAACCTTCACACACAGAAGACACTAGACAAATATAAAATGTGATATAATATATAGCAAAAGTCAGTCCAAGGCACTCAAAAAATGTGGGAAAAATGTTATAAAGCCTTTATTGACATGGCTATTCCTTAAAACTGCATAGTTTTAAGGAATAGCCATGTCAAGAAAGGCTTTTTTTTTAAATCCAAATTTTTTGAATGTCTTGACTGACTTTTGCTGTTTATTTTGATGAATCCCTTACCTAAAGAGCACAGACATTATTTAAGCTAACCCTGAGCACTTTTTGATTGTTTGTTTTTTGTTTATTTTGAGTGATGTAATATATCTCTGAAAATCTATTCACATATTCTAAACTACAACGCCATTTGAATTAAACATACGCTCTATTCAAACTGAAATCATGACAGAATATTCACTTCACATGGCACAACAAACATTTAAAAAGTCCAAACATACAGATATGAAAAACATACAAAATGTGCAAAGCTGAGGAGTGTGAGGACTGGAATGGAGGACCACTGTTCTAAAATTGTTTTTAATTATTTCTTTGCTCTCTCTAAATCCCAAAGTAAACTTTATTCTTTAAAATGTAGCTTTGAAATGTAACAACAGAAACCTATGACAGTGATCACCTCAGGTAAACCTTGTGTGTTTTATTCAGTGCTAAATGCTAACTATGTGAGTTTGAATAGATTTTAAACCTTACCGTTTCGTGAGTGAGTGCATAGTCTGTGCTTAAATTTCTGTCGTGTTTAGTCTGGTGTAAACAGCCAAACTGCTCATCACTGCGTATCTCATCACAAAGAGTGTTGTTAGGGCACACAGTTACAATGTAAACTGCTCACCTAATGTTTATGTTCATAATATTTTTTATCATTTGCTAATTAATAACCTTTGTGGAACTGAATCTGTCTCATTTCGACGTCTGATACTGTCTATTTCGGTCACGAATGCATGCTTTCAGAGCCTTTCTGAATAAATGAATGAAAGAAAGAAATACACTGTTTTCCAACAAGGCAACCCGGGGTGCTGAAATGTAATTGACTAAACTGGCATTGTGCAGGTTAAATTGACCTAATTAAAGACAGCGTTCCGGCACGGTAATACCATTTTCAAAGCAGAATATCTGACTTCACCATTGTTTTTCAGTTAAACAAGTATGTTCACTTGGGATGTTTCTTGAATATCTGCACACATATTGTGGTATTTTTATGCTTTAGAAGAGTCAAAAACTTACATACAGCACCTTTAATTGAGATTCTGCATAAAGTAGTTATTATTTGTCATACACTGCAGTGTCATTTAAAAAAAAAGTATATAAGTTTATAACATGTCCAAAATGGTAAATATATGCAATGTACACTATTACAAGGCCACAGTCCTACAGTCACAGTTTTTGAGTGATGAAAATGTGCAGGTCAGAGTTTACAAAACTGCAAAACAGCACTGCACAAGTATTTCCAATGCCCTACATTTATATGAATATTAATGGCAGTCAATGGTGTAAAAAGTGCAGTGTGACCTTTATTCAATATATGACACACATCTGCTGCAATGTCAGTAAGCAAGGTATTTCATATAAACAAATATAAAAAAAAACAAATAATGCATTAGGAGTAACTAAATTATTTGGTCCCACATGTGAACTCTCCTTCTGTTTTTAACCATATAAACACACAAAAAAAGATTTTACTTGTGCACTGTGTCAGTTCTAAAGATTATATATAATTATGGTGTTTAAGTTTTGTTTTTAGTGTTTGACAGAAGTAGCCACTATAAATATTATTAATTATATCTAACTATCTGTCTGTCTGTCTGTCTGTCTATCTATCTATTTACAGCGCATTCTGAAAGTATTCATAGTGCTTCACTTTTTCCACATTTTTTTTTTTATGTTACAGCCTCATTCCAAAATGGATTAAATTCATTTATTTCCTCAAACTTCTACACACAATATACCATAATAACAATGTGAAAAAAGATTTTTTGAAATTGTTGCAAATTTATTAAAAATAAAAGAGCAGAAAAATTACATGTACATAAGTATTCACAGCCTTTGGTGTGAAGCTCTAAATTGAGCTCAGGTACATTCTGTTTCCACTCTGTCTGAGCTCCAGTGTTCTTCTGTGTAGAGAAGAGAACCTTACAGAAGGACAACCATCTGTGCAACAATTCACCAATCAGGCCTGTATGGTAGAGTGGCCAGACAGAAACCACTCCCCACCTGGAATTTGCCAGAAGGCATCTGAAGAACTGACAATAAGACAAAAAGAAACTGAATTTTCTGGTCTGATGAGACTAAAATTGAACTCTTTGGAGTGAATGCCAGGCGTTACATTTGGAGAAAACCAGGCACTGCTCATCACCAGGCTAATACCATCTCTACAGTAAAGCATGTTGGTAGCAGCATCATGCAGGGGGATGTTTTTCAGCAGCAGGAACTGGAAGACTAGTCAGGATAGACAGAAAGATAAATGCAGCAGAGTACAGAGACATCCTGAATGAAAACCTGCTTCAGAGTGCTCTTGACCTCAGACTGGGACAACCGTTCATCTTCCAGCAGGACAATAACCCAAAGACCTAAATCCTATTGAACATCTCTGGAGAGATCTAAAAATGGCTGTACACTGTCACTTCCCATCCAACCTGACAGAGCTTGAGAGGTACTGCAAAGAGGAATGGGCAAAAATTCCTAAAGACAGGTGTGTCTAAGCTTGTGGCATCATATTCAAAAAGACTTGAGGCTGTAATTGCTGCCCAAGGTGCCACAACAAAGTACTGAGCAAAGGCTGTGAATACTTACTGTATGAACGTGTAATTTTTAAAAAATATTAATTTATTATTATTTTTTTTTTTTATAAATTTGCAACAATTTCAAAAAATCTTTTTTCACATCATCATTATGGTGTATTATGTGAAAAATTGAAGAAATAAATTAATTTAATGCATTTTGGAATAAGGCTGCAACATAAAAAAAATGTGGAAAAAGGGAAGCGCTATGAATACTTAGTACTTAGTTATTTTACTTAGTTATCGCCTCAAAAAAGGATATCCAACAACAGGATATTGGAACAACAGAAAAAGGAATAGTAATCTTAGGTAGACTATCCCATTAGTGATTACTATCCCTTTTTCTGTTGTTCTAATATCCTGTTGTTGGATATCCTTTTTTGAGGCGATAACAACACTTTTAAATTAAAAGATTAAATACTTACTTTAAAAAATGTGTACTTGATATTAATTTCAATGACTTAACGTGACGTGTTGGCTTTTAAAACAGTCCCTGGAGCAACTGCGTCATCTGTTTGTCAAGCGATAAGGTTTTAACAATGTGCATGTCAGATATAAACAGAGTGAGACAAGCACATCTCAGTGTAAGGGGCAGAATGAACTTTTGCAGTAGTCTGTGAAACAACTTTGGCAGGTATTTTTCTCTGCATATTTCAATACAATTTGTTATCCAGCTATTACCATTTTTATACTTCCAGTGTGTGTTTTTTAAGTTCATTGTGATCATTAAAAATGCTACATTTTATATACAGAAATACAACAGAGATTTCTCAAGAAATTAATATTCATCATGTCAGTGGGAAACACCAGCTTTGTAAAGGATTTTGTCATAGTCGGCTTTCCTGGACTTCAGCCTCATTATTATGGCCTTGTGTCTGCTTTTCTATTCTTTGTTTATGTCTTTACATTGATAGGAAATGCTGTGTTTTTTACCTTGTTTGTAATAACCAAGAGCCTTCACAAGCCTGTATATTACTTCATTATTAATCTAGTAGTGAGTGATGTACTATTCAGCACCACAACATTACCAAAGATTATTAGCAGATATTGGTTTCAAGATGGAACCATTTCATTTATGGGTTGTTTTGTTCAGATGTTCTTTGTGCATTTGTTAGGCAGTGCCTGTTCAGTTGTTCTGGCAGTAATGGCTATAGACCGCTACACAGCAATATGTTACCCTCTTCAATATCACAGCATCATGACAAACAGAAATGTGCTCATTCTGATTCTGAGCCCTTGGATTTTGAGTTTTTTGGGGCCTTTGGCGCTGGTCATCCGGGCTTATCCTCTCCCATACTGTGCAGATAACAGCATTATACACTGTTACTGTGATCATGTTTCCATCACAACACTAGCATGCACTGACAGATCACTGTATAGTATTCCAGCCCTCATTTATGCCTTTTTAATACTTTTAGTGCCCTTTGCTGTTATTATTTTCTCTTACTGCTCCATCGTTATAGCAGTTATGAGAATTTCAGGTAGTCAAGGAAGAATGAAGACTTTCTCCACCTGCAGTCCTCAGCTCATCATAATTGCTCTCTATTTTATACCTAGGGTTTTTAATTATTTATCTAGCAACATTGGATTGAAGTTTAGTACTGATTTGCGAATAATCATGATTATGATGTATAGTGTGCTGCCTCCCTTGATTAACCCCCTTATTTACTGTTTGAGAACAGAAGAGGTAAAAAAGATACTAAGACAACGATTTCAAAAGAAACAAATAGGTAATCCTTTACAGCTGCTGTGATGTGATCTGTTTTATTAAACAGGGTGGCCAAACGTATGCTTTTGTCATAAGGTGCTCAACTGAGATAAAATATTACAAAATATACAACAGATTTAAGTAGTTCTTGAACTGAATGTCAAGAACACAAATGTGTGTAAATGTAAATTAATTGCTGTTTCTACTTTTACTTATTGTGCTAATAACTTATTGTAGATATTCAATAGTTTAATGATGATAAATTATGTAATGGGTATGTAAAGGCAAAATTTAATTATTGTGTTGTGAAGTAAAATAAAAAACTGTGGATGGAAAGCATTGTCAATGCATCATGATGCACCAAGATATTGAACTGATCCGAATTGACTGACATGATAATTGTAACCAAACCATGAGACCAGTGTAGGTTCACATCCCATATCTGTATGTTGAAAATGTAAAAATATGCAATGTAGATACTTGCAAGGCCACAGTCCTGCAGTCTCACATCTCCGATTGATGCAAACTTGAACTTTGGGTAACAGTGAACTAAAAAACAGCACAAGTATTTACAATGCTCCGCATTTATACGAGTATTAATAGAAGTCAATGGTGTAAAAAGTGTAGCATAATTGCACCTTCATTTAATACATGACACCTGCTACAATGTCAGTAAATAACAGAAACCAGGTATTTTATGTAAATAATAGTCATGTAAACAACAGTAACTAAATTATCTGATCCCACGTGAGCTCTCAACCTTCTCTTTTCAAACATCCAAACACAACACATAATGATTTTACATTTGCACTGTGTTAGTTCTAAAGATTATATTCATGAATTAATTATGGTGTGTTTAGGTTTTGGTGTTTGACAGAATTAGCCACTGTAAATAATTATTGTGGGTGAAATCAATATCTATCCATCCATCCATCTAACCTATCACTGTAATGCCATGAAAGTTGTATGTCACCTCTCTACAAGTCTAACTTTAGGAACTGTATGTACACTTCCTGACAAAAGTCTTGTCGTCGATCCCAGTGGTAAGAGCAACAAATAATAACTTGATTTGTAGTTGATCATTTGGAAAAGTGGCAGAAGGTAGATTTTACTGATGAATCATCTGTTGAACTGCATCCCAATCATCACAAATACTGCAGAAGACCTATTGGAACCCGCATTGACCCAAGATTCTCACAGAAATCAGTCAAGTTTTGTAAAGGAAAAATCATGGTTTGGGGTTATATTCAGTATAGGGGCATGCAAGAGATCTGCAGAGTGGATGGCAACATTACATTACAAACCACAGGAGAGGGCAAATTCTTCAGCAGAACAGCGCTCCTTCTCATACTTCAGCCTCCACATCAATGTTCCTGAATACAAAAAAAGTCAAGGTGCTCCAGGATTGGCCAGCCCAGTCACCAGACATGAACAATATTGAGTATGTCTGGGGTAAGATGAAGAAGGCACTGAAAATTAATTCAAATAATCTTGATGAACTCTGTGAGTCCTGCAAGAACACTTTCTCTGCCATTCCAGACAACTTTATTAATAAGCTATTTGAGTTATTGCAGAGATGTATGGTTGCAGTCCTCCAAGCTCATGGGAGTCATACACAATATTAATTATTTTTCTACTGCACCATGACTTTATATTCTGTACATTATTTATGTTAAGTGACAAGAGTTTTGTCTAACCAAAGTCAGACCTTGCTGTCCTAATTAAATAAATTAAAATCAAGGCATGATCATATTTTATTTTGGTAAAATAAGTGTAATCTAGAGGCCTTTGCCTTTCATATAAGCCACTTCTGAAACCAAATGATCAACTAGAAGTCAAGTTATTATTAGATGTTCCTAAAACTTTGATAGACAACAATACTTTTGTCAGGTAGTGTACTGTACTATTCATGGGATGACAATCTCAATAAAAAATTTTTTTAATTGTTCTATTTTCCACCCAAGGTTTGGCACATGCTTGTTTCGTTCATATAGAAACTGACAATATACAGAAACAATATGTAAAAGTTTGGCAAATGCTTGTTTTATTTGATGGATTTCTGGAATTCTGGCTTTCCAATACATTTCAATAGCAATGATTAAAAAAAATCGAAAGTAATGTTTAACCAAATGGAAATTGTGCTTTGCGTTTGACCCATCCTATTGCACCTCTTATAACTTTCTCACTCAATGTGCTGAATCTGTGTGGTGAAAACATCTTATCCTTGCTGTCTGTTTTAATGTTAATCAAACAAGAAAAAACTAAGAAAACACTCACTACTCTTGACTGAAAGCTGTTGTAACTTCAATAATGTAGAAACTTAGTTTAGTTAATTGTGATTTTTTGTCACATTTTTATGGAAAAGAAATGAGTGAAAAATCTTCAAAAACATTTCCTTATGCTCTGTATATAACATTATACCAAATGTGTTTGCACTGGTGTTACAAAGAATTAATAAAGAAAGAATTGTCTTTTTTGGAAAAACTTACAGTATTTAAGAGATTTTGTCTATTTTACAACCTCATTCACTTTAACGGTTTAATTTGTTAATCAAAGTCATGATGAGCTACATGATGATTTTGTCACAGTCCCCAGAGTAACTGCATCATCTGTTTTTCAGGTCATGGTCTTCACAATTTACATGTTCGATATAAAAAACTGAGACCTGCACATCTCAGGGTAAAGAGCATATCAATGCACTGTAGTTAGGTTTGTTTCTCTTTATTCTTTGTGTTTTATTATAGTGTATTCTAATACAAGGTTTACTGTATACAAAAACCTTTTTTGTATTATAAAATAATGATTTTTTTGTGTCAAACAAAAAATGAACAGATAGTACTGATATTTATCATGTCAGTGGGAAACACCAGCTTTGCAAAAGATTTTGTCATAGTCGGCTTTCCTGGACTTCAGCCTCATTATTATGGCCTTGTATCTGCACTTCTGTTCTTTCTTTATTTGTTTACACTGATAGAAAATGGTGTATTTTTCACATTGTTTGTAATAACTAAGAGCCTTCATAGGCCTGTATATTACTTTGTTATAAATCTAGTTGTGTGTGACACTACTCAGCACCACAACGTTACCAAAGACAATTAGCAGGTATTGGTTTCAAGATGGAACCATTTCATTCTTGGGTTGTTTTGTTCAGATGTTCTTTGTGCATTATTTAGGTGGTGTTATTTCAAATGTTCTGGCAGTAATGGCTATAGATCGCTATGCAGCAATCTGTTACCCACTGCAATATCACAACATCATCATGACAAATAGAAATATGCTCATTTCGATTCTTAGCTGTTGGATCTTGAGTTTGCCAGGACCCCTAATGCTAGTCATTCGTGCTTATCCTCTCCATTACTGTGCAGAAAACACCATTATACACTGTTACTGTGAGCATGTGTCTGTTACAACACTCGCTTGTACTGACAGATCACTTTATAGTATTCCAGCCTCATTTATGCCCTTGTAGTGCTGATGGGATCCTTTGTTATCATTGTTTTTTCTTACTGCTCCATCTTTATAGCAGTTATGCGAATTTCAGGTAGTCAAGGAAGAATGAAGACTTTCTCCACATGCAGTCCTCAGCTCATCATAATTGCTTTCTATTTTTTACCCAAGTGTTTTATGTATTTGTTTGGCAACATTGGTATAAAGTTTAGTACTGATTTACGATTACTCATTAATGTGATGTCTAACTTGCTTCCACCCATGATAAACCCCCTTATTTATTGTTTGAGAACAGAAGAGATCCAAAAGATTTTAAAACGACCATTTCAAAATAAACAAATTAGCATCCCTTTAGAGCTGCTCTAAGATCATTTTTCTGATTAAGCTGGACAAATTGTAGTCAAGCTCTAAACCATACAACAGATTCTAGATGTACTGAAAAAAAGGTCGAAAAAGCAACATGTATGTAAAGTACAGTAGAAATAATGCATGTACATATGTCATACAGCATTTTATCTATGGTTTAATACTTTATTTACTTCTATTACTTTATTAATTATCTGTTGTGAGTTTATGGATAATATGCAGCACTGCTTGTTCATATTTTTCACTCAGTTCTTTATATTCAGTTGAATTATTAGTGCAAAATTCTAACAAAATGCCATAAAATTACATTATGTTTAAATTTTATTTTGACCCATGCAGGTTTGCTTGTAAATATAATGTAGTCACACAAATGCTAATATATGAAATTTATTGGGCATGATCTGTGCAGAAATCTATGTTAACAGGATCACTTTAGTAGGCCTACTACTGTGTGCAAAACTTAAATTGTTATGGTGTTCGAACAGTGATGTGTGTCCACAATGTGTCAACAATACAAATAATAAACAAAAATTAAATGTTATCCTTTTTTATAATGTAAAAAATTACACTCATAATCTTGAACATTGACAAAATTTATAATTGAAATCACAAGCAATAGAAAGACATAAAGCGGCGGCACACTTCCAACAAAGAAAAAAAAAACTGATTGTACACTTCTGCTTAGGAAACAAAGTCATGTGACAGCAACTCAAGTATAAATGTGACACACATTTGAACAGCACACAGTTCATACTTATACAACAACATGGGGAAACTTTAGTAGACAAAAATGCTATTTTTATCATCATTATTGAGCAATTCCAGCATTATGGATGTGACATTTGCAGTAAAAACTCAAAAAATAAAAAGTATATGTTAACATTATATTTAAACATTGGTTTATTTTTTCCAGAACAACTAACCACAGAATTATAGGACCAGAAAAAAAAAAAGATTTCAAATGAGGATGTGTTATGGATGTGACCAAAGAAGTCTGTGAGTTTACAGCACACAACGTACTTTGTAGAAATTCCATTAATTAAACTGCACAACCCAAAAGAAATAAAACTAATCAAAAATATAAGAGTTTGCTCTCTATAGAACAAAAATGATTGATTTTATTTTACGTTTTTGTATTTATGAGGAAAAAGCTTTGTTTTTTTAGTATTTTTACAGTACTGTAACATACAAGCCTACACAAACTTATAAAGGGTTTCGCTATTTTAATAAAAACTTTTTTATGGCAAAGTTGACATTTGCGTACAATTGCTCAATTGTGATTTCGTATGTAAATTTAAATCCAACTGGGAAAAAAGCATGCAAAAAATACTGTAGTAGAGTTTTGCAGCCATTTTTTACTATTTATAAATCTGCTTTTTTAAAGATTTTGCTAAATTCTTACACTAAGTAAAGTTTCACAAACTAATTTCGAGAGGAGCACGTGATATGATTGAGCACGTCTGGCTTCTCATCTGTAATCATTAATAATCCAATCAGAACGATCCAAGCTTACTATATATGGATCATTTTCTCCCTACTGCTTTATCTTCATTTTGGAAGAATGCTTCCTGCTACTAACGCTCCAAAAAGCTCCTACAGCATTGCACCATTTAGCCACCAAGATGGAAGAACCAAGCTCCAAAGACAATTACAACTTCAGTCAGCGCACCGCTCTCCCTGCGACTTCAGCCGCATCTCAGCACTATCCAGCCCCGCCAGGATGACAAGCGAGCCTGAGGTCCTGCAAAGACATCGGCCGGCCCACCAGCTTTCCACTATCTAACCATAACGCGGTCAATATAATCTCCTTTCTATTCACTTCAAACGCCTCACCCAATGCATCTGCCGTGCTTTCAACCCAGATCTCCAGCAAGATCACCGTCCACAACTCCACCTAAACTCTCAAGCGCCGAAGATCAAAACATTACAATGAAGCTGAACTCTTACTGCTTTCCGAGCGGTCCACTAGCAGTAACGTACATATGATGTTAAAGGGGAAGCCTCGCAAAAAACTACGACTCACCAACAAGACTAAACATTTATAAATCTTTTGAAAGAGACTACATTGATTCAACCAAGAACTAACCTTTCAAACCTCCCGATTGTCCACTGATACATAACATTCTTCCAGCCGAATCATTTGATTGCAATTATCCAGGCAATCTAATCTGTAAACATTAGTCCACAGTGTATTTATACGTTGATAAATATCCATGGTATGCTCTGTTATCATCCAAACTAGCGCTGGAGCGCGTTTTCTCTAGACATAAACACTAGAGAGATACCGGTTACAAAATGGCTGCCGATCTCTTGAACCTTTGATTGACGTTACATTGAGCCAATAGCTGAAGGAGAAGTGTCACCATTCAATGAGCTTCCCTAAACTTGAGATAGTCCCGCCCCTTTTTTTCTTGAACTTTCACAAATGATTGCAAAGACTTTGTGAATGAATTGGGCCAGATATGCTTGCAATTTCTAATCATGTTAAGATTCCAAGGCAATGTTATTTAATCTTTATTTAAAGTAAATCCCATAACAAACATTCCATTCACACAGTTTATTAAGTGGTGACATCGTTTTTAAGTTCAAGGGTTGACATTGGCAGTTGCTGCTATTATTATTATTATTATTATTATTATTATTATTATTATTATTATTATTATTA
>CAIGQZ010000379.1:15499019-15511425 GCA_903798205.1 Danio tinwini
GCCCCCTTCACTATATTATTATTATTATTATTATTATTATTTTTATTATTATTATACAACTTCATTAAAAAACATCTTACATTAAACCATGTCAAATCATCCATGTTATCCCTATGAATGAAAGTTAGAAATGTGGATCTTTTCTAAAGTGATTTTTTTTTTATTTTTTATAAAAACATATTTTTAAAAGTAACATTTTATATATTTTTTTAAATAAATCATACATCCTCAGAGTGAAAGTTGTTGTTACAAAATTATATTTTGTTGCCTATTAACCCCTGCTCTAGAGACTCCAAACTCCTTAGGTGAATTATCCTAAATGAAGACTGAAAAAGTGTTAAAAAAGATCACTTTCAGATTACTGTGACATCACAAGCCCTATCCATGACTATCCTATCCATGTGATGATCTGCCCTAATATCATAGATGACGAAGAGTTACTGCATTTAATTAAATGCATGCTTAGTAATCTATTAACAGTGTTCAGTCATGAACAGTGAGTGATTATCTTTCTGTAGTTTGATTTAGCAGTAATACTGTACATTACACTGCTGCCGTTACACTGATGTAGAAATGTGTCTTAAATAATGCAATATGTACAATATGTATTATAAAACATATGTATTGTAAACAATATCATAACTGTAGGCACCTCAAAGTACTGGTACTTATTCTCTCTTATTTATTTATTGAGCTGCATTTAGCTTCCTATGGGAGGAATGTACAGTAGTAAGCACTGCATGCAACTTGCTATACAAGAGAAAAAGTACTTGTTTACATTTTGTAAAGATGTAACGTAAAAGACAGTTTTGTTGGGCTATATTAAAAGCATTTAAGTTGTTATTAAGAGGACACGAAGTGAAGTGATGTGCATGTTTTTTAAGTCTTTAAAATTTTTCTTTGTAATTCTTTAAAATACAGTGAAAATTATGTATACCTTAATGAAAAGATCTGAATCCATGTGTTTAGGTTCACAGACCTAAGTAAAATAACCTTGTATGTATTTTGGCACAAAGATGGTAAAGACGCTAAAAAGGTTTAATACTATACTCACCTGACATGAGGCTGTCTGGCAGATGCTTGTTTCAAGGGTCTGTTCATGGATTAACTGCACATCCCTATCTGAGAGTGTGTTCTAATTCTACTGGTTGCACTAACTGTACCGCTTTCACTTGTATTGCATCTTTAATTTACTAATTCTGAAACCAAACCGCTTCTCAGAAGCAGCATTTTAAAAACTCCCTCGCGGGCCGGATTAAATTGTTCATCGGGCCGCATTTGGCCTACGGGCCGTAGTTTGCCCAACTCTGCACCATAGGCTTTAAAGAGCCCCTATTACACATTGAAAAGGGTCATATTTCAGTTTTATGGGTCTCCAACAACATACTGATATGTATGCAGAGTCAAAAAACACGTTCATGGTCTTATAATATGCATTTATTTTTACCTAATTATCCCAGCGACTCCCATATGAATCGTTCAGCGATTCATTTGTTCCCAAACCCCTGCTTAGCGCGAAGCTAATCTGTGCTGATTGGACCGATGACAGCCTGTTGCCATTGGTCAACAGCGTTCAGCGCGAGACAGTAAAATGCCCAGCCCGGTTTATCAAGCCCGCGGGTCGCCAACATTGGTATAGGATCCGATCGCAGCGGACGCCGGAAACACGCTTCAAAGTAAACTTACTAACACCACAGTAAACAGTACCCGGTTCTCAACAGTGTTATTCAGATACCTCAGCGTCGAAAGCAGTGCAGTTAAACACAAGCTTATTGCTTATGTTAAGTATGACACACATTCAGTTTTAATCCACACAGCAGCAAAAGCTGAACTATTCTGAACCTTGACCGCTGCACGTGTGCAGGATCAGCTAACGGTGGCCATAGCAACGACAAACGGCAGTGGAACGAGCTCACGAAAGCATTTAAATATGTAAACAAAGCAGCACGTGTAGCGGTTACAACGTTGCATTAGACATGATATGAGAATATAAAGAGGTAACCTGATACAGTACACGCGGTTAACAAAACATGTAGATCATTTCTATTTGGAATCATTGCTGTGGCACCTTGTCCGTGAACTACTATATGTTCTAAGTGCTTACCTGTTCTCTGCTTTTCTAAACGATCACATCCCCAGCAGGGAGGTTGTAGCATCCTCTGTCCTCTGACAAGCTGTCTCTGCAGGCTCCCGCTCTCCATTCGCAAGCCTTTTCCATCGTTCAGCAGCCTAATAATTTGTCCTTATTTTGCCTGCACCCCTGGTGTAGTCTGTCCATTACAAGATAGAAGCAGAAACCAAGCGTGCAGATTTCTGAACGACTCCTTTCCCTCACACTTCCAATAATATCCAGGTAAACACAGCGTCTTCATGAGCGTCTTGCTGCTGTGTTAGTGGGCGGGGCCGCAGGTTTGAATTTTGCCAGGCCTGCGCGCAACCATTAGGTTTCGCGACGACGTCACGCCGAAACTGCTGAAGATTCGTTATCAAGACAATTCATTTAAACCCCTATGAGTCGACTCTTTTATAGAGGAATCAATAGTTTTAAAAACTGTCCACTTTCAGATTTAAGCTTTAGCTGGATATTTCACTTCACTAAGGGCTGTGTTACACACTACATGGAAGGTCATTTTCAAAAACCCATAATAGGGGCTCTTTAAAGGCATGCAGATAAACTGCCATGATGATGAGGAACATACAGTCACATGCGAGTCAATATTGTAGAGACGATAAAATCAAACACGTTTGGTCTTTAGCATAACAGAGTCAATTATCAAGGCCCCGCCTCCATCTAGAAAGCTTGAAAAAGCTTTTACATTTAAAGACGCATGCACGCACAATTGAGTGTGCTTCCTTCAACAAAAATTTCTATCCACAGCATGTTATAATATGTGAGGTATCTTGACTTTAAATTCACAGACACGTGGGAACACTGGGAGTAGCTAAGATTAAATCTTATATAAAAAAGCGGGCGACGCGGCACAGTAGGTAGTGCTGTGCTGTCGCCTCACAGCAAGAAGGTCGCTGGTTCGAGCCTCGGCTGGGTCAGTTGGCGTTTCTGTGTGGAGTTTGCATGTTCTCCCTGCGTTTGCGTGGGTTTCCTCCGGGTGCTCCAGTTTCCCCCACAGTCCAAAGACATGCGGTACAGGTAGGCTAAATTGTCCGTAGTGTATGAGTGTGAATGAGTGTGTGCAAGGATGTTTCCCAGAGATGGGTTGCGGCTGGAAGGGCATACGCTGCATAAACCAAATGCTGGATGAGTTGGCAGTTCATTCCGCTGTGGAGACCCCAGATTAATAAAGGAACTAAGCCGAAAATAAAATGAATGAATGATATAAAAAAAAAGCACATAATAGACCCCCTTTGCAGTATATACACTGAACGGCCACTTTATTAGGTACACCTGATGCAACTGCTTGATAATGCAAATTTCTAATCAGCCAATCACATGGCAGCAACCCAATGCATTTAGGCATGTAGACATGGTCAAGACAATCTGTTGCAGTTTAAACTGAGCATCAGAATGGAGAAAAAAGGTGATTTAAGTGACTTTGAACATGGCATGGTTGTTGGTGCCAGACGCACTGAGTATTTCAGAGACAGCAGATCTATTGGGATTTTCACACACAACCATATCTAGGGTTTACAGAGAATGGTCAGTATAAGAGAAAATGTCCAGTGAGCGGCAGTTCTGTTGGTGCAAATGCCTTGATGATGTCAGAGGTCAGAGGAGAATGGCCAGACTGGTTCGAGCTGATAGAAAGGCAACAGTAACTCAAATAACCACTCATTACAACCGAGGTATGCAGAAGAGTGTCTCTGAACGCACAACATGTCCAATCTTGAGGCGGATGGGCTGCAGAAGCAGAAGACCACACCAGGTGCCACTCCTGTCAGCTAAAAACAGAAAACTGAGGCTACAATTTGCCAAAATTGAACAATAAAGGATTAGAAAAACGTTGCCTGGTCTGATGAGTCTCGATTTCTGCTGTGACATTCAGATTGTAGGGTCAGAACTTAGTAAAAACAACATAAAAACATGGATCCATCCTGCCTTGTATCAATGGATCAGGCTAGTGGTGGTGGTGTAATGGTATGGGGGATATTTTCTTGGCACACTTTGGGCCCATTAGTAACAACTAAGCATCGCGTCAATGCCACAACCTACCTGAGTATTGTTGCTGACCATGTCCATCCCTTCACAACCACAGTGTACTCATCTTCTGATAGCTACTTTCAGCAGGATAACGTACCATGTCATAAAGCGCGAATCATCTCAGTGTGGTTTCTTGAACATGACAATGAGTTCACTGTACTCAAATGGTCTCCACAGTCACCATATCTCAATCCAATAGAGCACCTTTGGGATTTGGTGGAACAGGAGATTCACATCATAGATCTGCAGCCAACAAATCTGCAGCAACTGCGTGATGCTAACATGTCAATGTGAACCAAAATCTCTGAAAAATATTTCCAGTACCTTGTTGAATCTGTGACATGAAGGATTAAGGCAGTTCTGAAGGCAAAGAATGGTACTAGTAAGGTGTACATATAAGGTGAGCATATTTCTGTATTAGCTTGACTACAAAACCATTTAAAGGCACAAATACTGTATTCATTTCCAAGTAAATGTTTATTGTCTTAAGGTAAATAATAATAATAATAATTTGTAAATAGTTTGAGCATTTTGAGTCCCTGCTGTTCAAATACATGAAACATAAATTAAAATATACATATTTATGCCTTGATTTAAAAAACATCACACCTGAACACCATATATAAAACTGTACAAAAAAAGGGGAAAAAATGAAAATTTGATTAAAAAAGGGACAAATCCAATTGCTGGGTTACACTTTTAAAAATAAACTAACAAACCAGCTTAAAATGTATTAGGCCAGCATTTCAAAGAGTGCAGTATTTTACAGTGAGGTATTTATAAACATATCGCCACAGATTTTTTTCATCCAAAAGATTTATCGGGGTTAAAACTTAAGTGAAAAGAAAGTATTGTGGTTTTGCTGGCAGAAGTATATCAATAACAATATATTTCTTTCCTAAAAATATTTTGTTTAGAAGTGTAAGTGTAAAAAAAACCTGGTATTAAATAAATAAAAAATAGTCATCTGGTGGTAATGTGACAAGTCTAAACAACGTGTCATCCTGGGGGAGGTGTTTCTACTCTTGGAGTGATATTATAAATAGTGTTTATGATATTGCGCTGTCAGAAAGGACAGGCTAGTCAGGGATTATGAATGTTCTCCAGTCAGCATCCACCAAGCTCACAATAATGCTCGTTTAAATTGGTACAATATGTTCTTCAAATCTAAATAGATTTCATTGAGGGTGAATAATATCAACATAATCTGTAAAGAATTTACGAATAATTGTGCAAACTGTTTTATACTAAATGCTAATGTTAAATGTATTATTTTACCTTAAAGTCAAATGCTTGTGTAAATGTCAACGCTTCTATTGCATCATTTTTATATACAAGTGTGTTTGAATTAGGTAGCTGTAAAGCTGCTCTATATGGCCTACTACACTAATATCACCGAATTCTACCTGCTGGGATTTCCAGGACTCCATCCAGAATATTATGGAGCTGTGGGATTTCTATTGTTCTTTGTCTACTTGATGCTGGCGGGAGGAAATATCTTCATAATTTCCTTTATTGCATATGAGAAAAGCCTTCAGAAACCCACCTATTTAATCTTCTGCAATCTTGCTGTGTGTGATATTGCTATTGGAACTGTCACGCTGCCTAAAGCCATTGCAAAATACTTTTTCAATAGTAGTGAGATAACCTTTTTGAGCTGCTTTGTGCAAATGTTTTTTGTTCACTACTTAGGGAGCATCAACTCTTTCTTAATGCTGTTAATGGCAATTGATCGGTTTGTTGCAGTGTGTAATCCACTGAGATACTGTGTGCTTATAACAAACAAAACTATTCTGTTGGCATGTGCAGGGATTTGGATGATGTGTATCTCGTGGCTGACATTTATGGTTTATAACACCTCCGATGAGCCCTATTGCAGTTCCAACATTATAACCCAAAACTACTGTGACCACAATTCAATTATTAAACTTTCTTGTGGAGATATACTGCAGAAAAAGTTTTATTCGTTTTCATTTGCTATGTTTGTTCTGTTGGGCCCTTTGATATTTATTATCTTTTCTTTTACTGCCATCATCATTTCTGTCTTCAGAATATCTGACACCCAGGCCCGATTTAAAACCTTCTCAACCTGCACTCCTCAGCTTCTGATCATCTGTCTGTATTATGTTCCCAGATGTGTTGTTTATGTGCACGATGTGACAGTTGCAATCTCACCAGGCATTCGGGTTATGTTAATTATGTGGTACACTTTGATTCCACCTATTGTCAATCCAGTGATTTACTGCTTCAGAACCAAAGAGATCAAAGATGCAATAAAGAAAAAACTTAAAGACAGGAGAGTTAACATGCAGATATAAATAAGAAATCACTGCTTTAATTACACTGTTTGCACTGCCTAAGAAGTTACTCTATATATGTTGATCAGTGCCATTCTGGCTGTGCTTACCCTTTCAGAATAAATCAATTACATGTTTTTGTGAAATTATTTATTTAATAAAATATGCTAAATAATATTTGATTTATAATAAATTTTTATGGGTTTTAACTGTGTTCTTACCACAAAACGAGGTAAGAGTCAATCATGCATTATAAAGCGGTTTAAATGTTGCATACTGTAGAATATACTACTGATTTGTTGCAGTGTTCGCCTGTTAATGTTACTATATACAACTTTTCAGTTTAATAATAATTTATCTACATCCTGAATAAACATATGTGCATTTAGTTCATTACAAATAACTGAACATTCAATAAAATAACAACAACAAAACTTCTTAAATGTAGTCAAGTCATTATTAGGCATTACTATACTGCTAAGGTTGGAAATATAGAAACTGGAATGAAGGGTAAATGACTAACTAATGCTAATATCTATTTCACTCACAGGTGTCAAACTTAGTTTCTGCAGCTCTTTTTAACTAATGTAAAATTTACCTTTAGTGTAAATGTCTTCTTTATATACTCTGACAAACAATGCAATTTAAACAATGCAGAACATGCAAAGAAGATAAGCACAAAGTGAGAGAAACCCAAGTCTAAAACAATTTTCCTGACAGACAGTGAGAGAACAGAAACATTAACAGCAAATCATTTTCAAAACATTTGAACTTTATCTTTAAAATATTTTATGTTAAAATTATTGGGGGAATCGATTATTTAAACCAATAGTGATATAACCTAGTGGTTTATAACTTTTGACCAATAAGTCGCACAATTACTAGTGATAATGCCAAAGTTTTTTTTTATGTCAGACAGTCAAAGTTTTGCAGAAAGACATGGCAAAAGATTTAGACCATTCTCATGACTACAATAAAAAAAAGTTATTAGATTAAGTTAAGTTAAGTTATTAGATTTTTTTGACCAAAAAAGAAATGCAAACTGTCCCAAAACCTTTTTGTGTACTTATACTAAGACACATGTCAATTCCAATAGGCCAAAGAACAAAATGGCCAACATGTAAAAATAATTAAGCTATTCAACTCTGTATGTTGTTTTGAATCTACTGAGTTATGGGAAGAAGAACTGGAACACCTGAGTTTTTTTAAATTAAGAAGAAAATAAGAATTATATTTCCTGACCACTAGGGGCCACTGTGTCCAAACAGGTTAACTCAGGTCATGGTTGTTGAAACACATAGATATTTACATTAGATGTCACTTATTGTTGACTATTGAAAGGAATGCATCAATAGATTAAATAAATGTAGGACCAACATGCAGTGGAGGACTGGCCATTCAGAGCCATAGATTATATATATATATATATATACACTCACACACACATATATATACATATATTTTCACGAAGTTTTCATGGTGGTCAGTATGCAAATCTTTTTTTTAATATTGTAAAATTATCATTTGACATAACTTTTTTACATCGATGGATAGGTGACCGCATGAGCATTGTCGACAAAGAGTGAGTGTTTGTGTGTATGAAAATGTATTATCCTCCCTTCATGTTAAATTCAATCTAATCTGTGTCCTGAAACACACCCTCTATTCTGCTTTCACTTCTAATTCTAACGGATGAAGTGATTCGTTTGTGAATGAATCTTCATTATGAACTCATGTGAACCATCGATATCCCTGCATCTCAATGTGCATATTTACCTTTCTGATCTAAACGGTATATAACATTTTTAATATTCAATAATTTATTGTGGGGCGACTCGGTGGCACAGTAGGTAGTGCTGTCGCCTCAGAGCAAGAAGGTCACTGGTTCGAGCCTCGGCTGGGTCAATTGACATTTCTGTGTGGAGTTTGCATGTCTCCTCGTGTTTGCGTGGGTTTACAGTACTCTGGGTGCTCCGGTTTCCCACACATTTCCAAAGACATGCGGTACAGGTCAAGGTGGGTTGCGGCTGGAAGGGCATCCGCTGTGTAAAACATGCTAAATAAGTTGGCAGTTCATTGCGCTGTGGCAACCCAAGATTAATAAAGGGACTATGCTGAAAAGAAAATGAATGAATGAATGAATAATTTAGTGTGAACAGTATGCACATTGAGGCGCAGACACTGTTATGTTATCAGCCAACCTTATGTTACTTCAAAAACTAGCCGTTACTTCACTTAGGTGAAAATAACACAAGTTTCTGGCACCGCAGTGTCTTGTTGTCATATTTAATTTACATAGTTTGCTGATTTTATTCAACAAAACTATAGAAAAGCCTAGAATTTAGTGCAAATTGGTGCTACTTTGCCTTTTGGTCAATGCAGTAAGTGACTGTATTATCACCAATAACGTTATTGTTAAGCACAAAAGTTTGTAACACAAAAACATAAAACAATACAGTAAATCTTACCTATGAAATGTGATGCATTTGTTTTCTTTGTTTGCTCATTACTACACCCATACGCAGCACAAAAGTCCAGCATCTTCAAGTTTGTTTCAGTTTTGATTAAGTGCAGTTGAATGACTTTTGTCCTGGGAGCACTGTACAAATTTGGCGGCGGTATTGACACATTCTCAGGCTCCATATGCGATATCTAGTGTATATAGCTATGGTTGAAACACACATTTGATTTGAAAATGCTTTAGGGACCTTTGACCTCATGTTAACTTTGGCAAGCTCATTTACATGCTATTTGAGAACAGTTTAACTGATCAACTTGAAGTTATTTTGTCGGTTTTGTCAACAAAGATCCAAATGGCAAAAAAAATCATGACAGAATATATCATGACAGAATGCATAGTTCTAGTCAATTAGAGAGGAAAAATGTCCATTTGTATTGGTTCATGAGTGAAACTTAAGACAGTTGATGGCACAAAACTGATGCTATTCTCCTAAAAATAAAGATATGCTATTTACATTGATAGTTGCACAAACAACCTTTAACATTAAAGATGATATTTTTATTTCACTTTATGGTTGACAGAGGTATGGTTGCATACTGTCCTGTCATAATAAAGGTGAAAACCCCTAAAAAATAATTATATATATATAAAAAACGTAATAATATAAAATAAACACTTAATAATACAACTAACAACCATGCCTCATGCTGCAAAAGTTAATTTACATGATTTTACTGCAGTCGGGCTTTAAGGAGAAATGAATATAGAAAATTTTAAAGGGTGTATGATGCAATTCAACTGTTTTATCCTGTTTATTGTTTTTCATAATCACGAAGGCCAAAATCAAAACTGAATTTTGATTAATTGCACAGCCTTGGTTCATAGTATTACAGTGAACTTATAGTGAACTTGACTTGGTGCATGTATGTTAAGAGTTATTACTTTGTTTTGAAGTCAGTAAAATTGTTGGTAGGGACATTTCAGTAATTGGTGGATATTGGTGTTGGGGTCATGTCCCCTCCGTCCTTGCCAATTCTATGCCCTTAAAATGCATCTTCTTTCTGAACATTTTTAAAATTGTTGAGAAGGACTGAGCACGAGACTTCAGAATTGTGTAACAAATGTCACAACTTCTTCACATCAGAAGAACAACAGCAAGAATAACTGATATTTATTGTAGAATGTGCATTTGGCTGTGCACTGGGTGCTTGACCCTTAAAGATAATACCAAACACTGGTAAATAAGTATATAATTACATTATAAAAATATATTAATGTGCAACAAACCAACACTGCTTTTTCTTTTCTTTGTAACACAGCACATTTGCTATCTTGAACAGGTCTCTCAGAGGGTTTTCAATACATATGAGAGAGATATATTACGTCAAAAAGGTTCTCCAGTGTGAGCATTTAAAAGCCAAGCTAAATTTGTACCCAAAATCTGTCAGAGGGCATTCTGCCACAGGTAGGCTGTGCGTTTACTCATTGTATGAAAAAGATTGCATGACTGTTTCTGTTCATCTCAATCTCAATAATGGTAATGCTTTGCAGAATTCAACAATATTCTGCTAAACATAATATCAGTATGTGTATGCTAAAAGTACAGTAATGTTTTATAAATGTACACTGTGTATTTTATTCTACCCGAACAGATTGTATTAATGCAGTCTTTGTGTATCTAAATACATTACATTTTGTTATTTTACTTTTTAGCTACCAGATGGGGTCAACCAGCAATGTCGAAACCTACCAAAATACAACAATCATCACTGAGTTTGTTCTGCGAGGTTTTCCAGGCCTCCCTCCTGAGTATCACGGCTCTATCGGAGCCTTGTTTTTCATCGTATACCTTGTTCTTGCAACTGGGAATATTTTCATCATTGTTTTTGTAATGATTGAGAAAAGCATTCAGAAGCCAACCTACATAATCTTCTGTAACCTCGCAATGGCAGATCTTGCACTTGGAACAACAACATACCCAAGAGTCATCGCAAAATACTGGATGTCTGACAAAGTCATATCATTCAGTAGCTGCTTCACACAGATGTTTTTTGTCCATTTTTTAGGAGCTACAAATTCATTTCTCATGGCGCTGATGGCTCTAGATCGATTCATAGCTATCTGCAATCCTCTCAGATATCACACCCTGATTAAAAATTCTACTATTCATATCATGTGTGCGTGTGTTTGGACAGCAAACATGCTGCAGTTAGTTGGAGTCACTCTCTTGTCCCTCAGTGTCAAATATTGTGGGTCAAATGTCATTCCTCACTGCTACTGTGATCATGTCTCTATAAGCAAACTGGCATGTGGAGATGCTGCTACCATGAAAGTCACAAGTACAGCCATTGCCATGTTTGTTCTGTGGGGTCCTTTAAGTTTCATCTTATTCTCTTATGTCTCTATTATCATCTCTGTCTCCAAAATCTCCAAGTCTGAAGGTCGATATAAAACATTCTCCACATGCACACCACAGTTACTCATCATATGTCTGTATTATCTACCCAGAACATTTGTGTATATAACGAATGTTTCTGGTTATGAACTAAGTACTGATACTCGCATGGTGGTTTCAATGATGTACAGTCTTATTCCTGCTGTTATTAATCCATTTATATATTGCTTCAGGACTAAGGAGATCAAAGAGGCAATATTTAAAAGATTTAAGAAGAAACTGGTTGGAGTCAATGGAACAGTAAGTCTTGGTTAAAAAAAAGTCCAGTATTGTTGTATGTCAAAACTATTTATGAACACTGATGCATAGAAATATGCATCGTTTTTATACAAGAATTCAGTAATGTATAAAAACTCTTTAAAATGACAGATACTGCTTACATTCAATAAGACATATGTAATTGTGATTTAAGCTGCGCATTGATGGATTTGCTCTTCAGTTTTTGGACTTTCAGCAGTGAAATTTATACCACACTGAACTAAACTTAACTTCAACTCTGAAAACTGGACTGACAGTTTCAATTTACTAGAACGACAATGTTAAGCTACTTCAACACAATCTACATTGTAAAAGAGCTATAGAAATAAAGATGAATTTAATTTAATTAATTGTTTTAATAAAAATGAAAACCTCATCCACAAGCCCAACTTTGGACCCTCAATCTATTATGTTTGTGCTTTAAACACCTAAATAAGATTTCTGACTCTTATGTTTGTGCTTTAAACACCTACATCAAAAATGGTCACACTTTATTTTGACGGTTCGTTTGTTGAATTTAAGTTACATTGCAACTAATTATCATTAGATTATAAGTAGACTGTTAGGTTGGGGTTAGGGTTAGTGTAAGTTGACATGTAGTTGCAAAGTTTCTTATAGTCAGTTTAATGTCTGTTGAAGGACTGTTAAATGTCAGTGTCAACAGATATTAAGCAGACAGTCTACTAATACTCAAATGGACCATCAAAATAAAGTGTAACCCAAATGACTGCTTCTTATGTTTGTGCTTTAAACACCTAAATAAGATAACTGACTCTTAT
>CAIGQZ010000379.1:15511435-15566686 GCA_903798205.1 Danio tinwini
CTACATCAGATAACTGACTCTTATGTTTGTGCTTTAAACACCTACATCAGATAACTGACTCTTATGTTTGTGCTTTAAACACCTAAATAAGATATCTGACTTTTAAACACTTTTATATTGTCCATAGTTCTTTAATTGGAATAAAAGGTGCTGGTGAGAGAAATACAAAGTATTTTTTGGTTAATAGCAGTATTTGCTGTATAGTGATAGATAATTGTTATGTAAAACAGCAGTACACTCTTAAAAATAAAGGTACCGGATTAACCAAAAAGAGGTTTGTACAAAGACGCCATACTAAAACCTTTTTTGTTTCTTCAATTAACCATTTTTCATAGATTTTCCACCTGTTTTTCATGATAAAAAAATTAAGAGATTTTATGTTTGTTAAGGGTACTTCATTGAACTACTGATGCTAATAAAGAACCTTTGTTTTTGAGAGTGTTTTTTTTTTTTTTTGCAGTTACTATACAGATGTGGCTACTGAGAATGCGGGGGTGAATGAATGTGATCTCACAGGGTGCTGCAGTACTGCGCGGCACAGCACAACATGGTCTAACACAAAAAAAGACATGACTATCAGGGGGCAGTTATAGTGAACATACTGAACTGATATACTGTAGCAGCCAGAGCATGTGAGCTAAGCAGTGGAGCATTCTGCTCCATGGTCGTGCACTCAGTAGCTGACCGCCTAAAGCAAGCACTCCGTTACATTCCGCTGATGCTCGCCGGTAACCCAATAGTGCTCAGATCCCGCACCGACATAAAATTTCTCTAGTAGGCTAAACTCAAATGTTTTTAACTAAATAATCCTTAATAACTGTCTAAAATTAAAGCACGTCAATAAAATAAGTTTCTGTTTCAAAGCGGCATTCTTTCTTGTGATTTTTTTCTTTTGTAGATGATATTTACACTGCAAACAGTGGCAAATATTTACACCTTAGTATTGTACATAGTAGGCCACATTATAAAGCAGTGTGCAGTTATTGAATGTAAATTAGAATATTTATAAAATGGATGCTGCATAATTGGCACAATAAGCCTACAGCTACTTAAACCATAAACATGTTCTTATTAAATACCAGTTAGAGGTTTATTTACACTTCTCAAAAATGAACATTTTTCTCAGCCTCATTTGTTTATGTTGAGATATTTCACTTTAAAGACCAGAAAAAGGATTTGTTCCTTGCCATAAAAGTGATATTACTGAACATACAAACAGGGGCCTGATAAAAATGCTCATTTTAGAGGAAAATTTCAGATGGTTTTAGCGTCTAAACTTTTCATATATTGAAAATTAAAATACATTCTACTGTGTGTAACATTTGCACAACAGTTCATGCATTTCTCAAAACAATTACTACAAACTACAAAACCTAGTTGATAACCTGCAAAAGCATATCACTTGCTCAAAATGGAGAGCTTATTCCTCAAAAGCAAGTATTCATGTCAATTAATGTAACAAGATAGTCAGATGGCTTTGTCATGTTTTCATTATGACAGTTTACTCTCGTACATTTTTTTCCAATGTAAAAAAGTCAGATTTTGGTGACACTTTCTGAAAATGCTCAAGTAAAGTTTACTTTACATTTACTTTACATCACTTACTTGACTCCTGGTATACAAGGTTAAAATAAGGTTAAAAAACATAAAAAGAACCAAATGAAAAAAAAACATTTAATTAAGTTTTTTTAAGTTTGAAATATTAATAAAAAAATAGCATATCAAAAGAACACATACACATACTTAGTCTAGATATGGTTAGAAACATGTTTGTCAAAAAACAGGCACACACATCAATTCTCAATAAAAAAAAAGGGTCACACTTTATTTTGACGTTCGTTTGTTGAATTTAAGTTACATTGCAACTAATTATCATTTGATTATAAGTAGACTGTTAGGTTAGGGTTAGGGTTGGGGTTGGGGTTAGGGTTAGTGTAGTTGACATGTAGTTGCAAAGTTTCTTAGTCAGTTAAATGTCTGTTGAAGGACTGTTAAATGTCAGTGTCAATAGATATTAAGCAGACAGTCTACTAATACTCAAATGGACCATCAAAATAAAGTGTTACCACAAAAGTTTAAAATAATTATAAAAACAAAAAAACTAAAATAAAGTCAGCAACACAGAGAATCCAAAGGATCCAATCTTATTATTATTTACCTTAAAAGCTCAAGAAACAAATGTTTCTATTGTCCTTATGAATTTCCAGTTGGAAACACAGCTCTGAAAAATACTTAGCAACAAATGTACAACCTGGGACCTGACAGTAGAAGTTTACGAATCCCTGTGATGATTCCTGTGCATGTCAGCTACCTACTGTAACTGAGGAGATTGGAATTTAATGGCTTTTAAGTGTATAAAATGTGCTTATTTGCCAAAAAGACACTGTTAGCATCTGTACATTACTGAAATAGGCAATATCCAATGAATAAATATACTTAAATGACAGTAATGTAAGAAGTTAGATGAGGAAATGCTAACTAGCTAACAAAGTAGCCTTCAAGTACGCAGACAACAACAATACAACTTAATACACAGACTTACTTTAGAAACCCTCAGAAACATTGGAACACATTTTACTTACTCGTTGTAGATTCTTATTTATGGATTAAAACAACAGACGCAGATCTGAACTGTTAAAAAGAGAAACAGATTTCAGCTAAACAGAAATCTAATACCTGGCTCCCTTAAAAGGCCAACATATTATGATTTTTTTCACAATTTTGTGTTTAGAATAAAACTGTGTATGTGTGTGTCAATGTCTAAATCATTGTTTTCTTCATTGAGATAAATGCACTATTCTATATATAGCACCATAAAGCATCAGAGTAGAGGACAGTAATGGTTGAACAGTAATTTACCATTTATTATCACAATTACTACCTGTAATGGCTACATAAAGTGAATTACTGTAATTTATTCTTTGCACTACACAATTTCATACAAATCCTGCTCATTTTACAGTAAAATACTGTTTCCTTTTATTACAGCAAAACACTGACTATTTTATAGTTATTTACTGCATAGTCAACAGTAAGGGTTAACAGTGTAGGGTCAGAATTTGGCGTCAACAACTTGAAAGCATGGATCCATCTTGCCTTGGATAAACAGTTCAGGCTGCTGCTGGTGGTGTAATGGTGTGGGGGATATTTTATTGGCATACTTTGGGCTCATTAGTACCAATCGAGCATAGTGTCAACGCCACAGCCTACCTGAGTATTGTTGCATCATCTTCTGATGGCTACTTCCAGCAGGATAAAGCACCATGCCATAAAGTGCGAATCATCTCAGACTGGTTTCTTGAACAGGACAATGAGTTTACTGCACTTAAATGACCTCCACAGTCACCATATCTCAATCCAATAGAGCACCTTTAGTATGTGGTGGAACGAGAGATTAGCATGATGCTATCATCAAGAATCTATGCCACAAAAGATTAAGGCATGTCTAAAGGCAAAAGAGGGTCCAACCCGGTACTAGTAAGGTGTGCCTAATAAAATGGCCGATAAGTGTATATGCAAAACATATTATATTTCATTGTCAACCTCTATAGAGCCACCAGTGGATTCTAGAATAAGTGACCAAGGTAAGGTTGCTCTCGACGGGCTTTGTAAATGGATACCTGCTGACATGAAGGAACTCGCATCTCCAAAAACATTGAAAAACATTGTCAGTTGCCTCTATCCTGATAAATAAACATCACATTCTGTATGTAGTCTAAACAACTACATTATTAAAATAAATGATGTGACACAACAACAGCAGTATTCAAAGTTTCAAACTCTGTAAGGAATGCTGCAGGCCTGAAAAACACATATAAATCATAAACTTTCACTCTGTTATGGTAAAACTTAACAATTAATTCAAAAACTGCACACATTAATGGTGCCTGCATGGTCAACTATGACTGACATTGCAATTTGATTAATCAAGATGTGTTTAATTGCATGTATTACACCACTTTAGCTTAAAATGATTTATAAAGATAACTGATTCACGCACATACACACACACACACACACACACACACACACATATATGCACACACACAGAGACACACAAAGGATTTGTCACAAATAAACATCATGTGGTCGCATATGAGCATGATGTTACAATGTGGGAGGTTTCTTTGAGCTTTGATAAATCAGGACTCCACTGTCATTTTTTTTTTTGCTGGATGTTGATGCTGAAGGAGAGTTTCATTGCTTCTACTCTATATTTATGTTAAATTGTTAGAAACTATGTTTTACATTATACGATTATGCTAAGTCCTATCTAAGAGAAAAACATTTTGAGTGATGGTTTGACATTTTTAATGTCAATATATTCTTCTGCATTTTGTATTTAAGATATAATTTTATGTAAGCGTTGTACAGCAGCTTTAGTATCCTTTTTTTACATTCTTGTATTGCAGTGTGTACATGTGTATCAGATAAATGAGAAGCTGTCTTAGAGTCATGACCTTCACAAACGTCACAGTCTTCACTGAATTCTACCTGCTGGGATTTCCAGGACTCCATCCAGACTATTATGGAGCTGTAGGAACCTTTTTTTTGTTTGTCTATTTGACACTGTTAGGAGAAAATATCTTTATTATTGCATTTATTGCTTATGAGAAAAATCTTCAGAAACCCACCTATATAATCTTCTGTAATCTCGCTGTGTGTGATCTTACTTTCGGAACTGTCGTGCTGCCTCAAGCTATTGCAATGTATTTTATTAATATCAACACTATATCATTTAATGGTTGCTTTCTGCAGATGTTTTTTGCTCATTATTTAGGGAGTGTCAGTTCTTTGATTATACTATTAATGACCATTGATCGAGTTGTTGCAATACATAACCCTTTGAGATACTGTGTGCTTATAACAAACAAAACTGTTTTCATTGCATGTGGGGTGATTTGGACAGCCGTAACACCTTTGGTGGCCATTATTGTTTATGAAGCCTACGATGAGCCCTACTGTGCTTCTAATGTAGTGACACAAATCCTTTGTGAACGAAATGTAGTAATTAAACTTTCTTGTCGAGACGTACGGCAGAAGTCTATTTTAATATTTGCATGGACTGTAACTGTTGCTTTGGGCCCTTCAATATTTTTTTTGTTTTCTTTTATTGCCATCTTTACATCTGTTTTCAACATTTCTGACATTCAAGGCCGATATAAAACATTCTCGATTTGTGTTCCTCAACTAGTTATCATTTGTCTGTATTTTGTGCCAAAATGTATTCTTTATGTGTGTGATGTAACAGTTGCAATGTCTCTTAGCTTACGGATTCCTTTAAGCTTGTGTTTATGTTTGCTCCCACCTGTTGTCAATCCGATGATTCACTGCTTTAAAACCAAAGAGATTAAAGACGCATTAAGAAGGAAAATGAGACACAAGATAGTCAGCATGCCAGTTAAAATGATATAATAATAATATAATAGTGTCATTCATGCATGCCTCGCTACATGCTGTTTCTGCAACAAATGTTGTGCATTTTTATAAGTAATATACATAAATGCAAACATAAATAAGTTTAAAAGTATGCTAAACTTTAATAATGAAAATGAAATGGGCTTTTATCTCACATTTTGTGTTTCACTTGTATTATTAGAGTGCAGGCTATGGTGCATGTTTGTCTACTCAAATGTTTTATTCTATGAAGCTTATTTCAAGCTTTTCTAGACGTATATATTAGGTTCTCAGCTTGTTTTTAGATTGTTACAATCAGATGAATGTCATTTTATTTAGTACATTTATTTCCTTGTTGGTTGTTGTGTGTTAGGGATTTTCTTCATGAGATAGAGTTTTAAAATGTTTGTTTTCCTAGTTGTTCGATTGCGAACTTTTGTAAAGAAAATATTCTTATTATTGAAAATATTAATGTTGTTGTAATATGCTATTCTATAACAAAAATAAATATGTTCTATCATTACAGAACAATTGGCGGCAGAGTGCTCTGATCTTTTTTTGAACACGTATTTTGCCTTATATGCTTAAATTGAACCTGCATTTTTGTTTAGAATTGATATGCACCAAACTAAAGCCTTAGATTAAGGGATTACGTTCACACAGCTGTTGATACAATGATATAAGGAGTCAATGTAATTTATAAATGTATGCATACTAAAGCACACATGAAAAAAAACTTTATTAATAAATAAACAAACAGAAAACAAATGTGCAGCGGCAGCCCATCATGCTATCTATGTCTGTCTGTCTGTCTGTCTGTCTGCCTGTCTGTCTGTCTGTCTGTCTGTCTATCATAGCATCGTGAGCCATTAATACATGTGAAATATACTGAAAAAATACAGTTTTTCTCAGTCGCTTTGGTGCATTTCTCACAACACTATTTACATTTGCACAAAAGTTCATGCATTTCTCAAAACAATTAGTTCAACCTGCAAAAGCGTGTCACTTGCTCAAAATGGAGAGCTTATTCTTCAAAAGCAAGTATTCATGTCAATGAAAGTGTCTGTGTCATCAAGATGAAAAGTCCTGACATCATTGTTTATGAACAAGATATTCAGATGGCTTTGTCATGTTTTATTATGACGGTTTACTCTCTACATTTTTTCCAATCCAAAAAAGTCCGATTTTGGTGACACGTCCTGAAAATGCTCAAGACAGCACTATATTTGCAAAGCCATTTGAAAACTATAGTAAAGTTGGACATCACTGCATTTAGTGAGGTATCTGAGTACAAGACACTGAATATGTGTTTCACATTTTTACTGCATTTGCTCTTTGCAATTATAATTTATTCACAGCATTGTGCAAAAGAATAAATACACTCTTATTTACAACAAACATAAACTTCCTTTGGGTAGAGCTGTGCACAACTGTAAACAACATTGCAGTACATATTGGAACTGAACCTACAACATACATAAAAAATCTTTCAAAAATGTTTCAATTTAGAACATTTTCAGGAAAAAAACGATTTTGACAACTAGTTCAACATTTTTGTATGTAATAACTCAAGTAATGAAATGAGCACTATTAGTTTTATATGGAATGACTATTCAGCATTCACAAGTTTAGTTAATTTTGACTGACATGACATAAGCAAATAAAATGTTACTAACAGCAGAGAGTTGAATGAAAGCAATTGATGCATGTCCAAAAGCATTTGCAATTTGCTGGAAGAAATGAGAAACTGCTACTATGATGTGCACAAATGACTAATTGTTTTGAGAAATGCATTAACTGTTGTGCAAATGTAAATAGTGTTGTGAGAAATGCACCAAAGCGACTGAGAAAAACTGTAAGTTATCAAAACATTAAACTTGAAGTTATTATAACAGCCTATATATGAAAGAGATAAGAACAGGGAGAAATACCCAGTCATGAAGAAATTCTAATTTTAATTGATGGACACAATTACAGTTTTTCTCGATTGCTTTGATGCAGCCGTCAACTGAAACCACATTTTCAAAACAGTTAACACACAGGCCTAAACAGCTGTGCTTATGGTCAAAATTACATATTTTGCTTGCAAAATGCACATACCATGTCAAAACATTTAAAATATGCAACAAAAGCTAATTTTACCTTCAAACAACACAACTTGCAAACAAGTATATGAGCTCTTTTAATCAATCACTACACAATGGACAACAAAATACAAAATACAGAACTCAGTGTGAATCACTGCACCATTTCTTGCCATTGTAGCCTATTGCCAATGCCATTTCATCACCTTAAAATTTATAAGGTTAAATCTGACATTTTTGCCAAAATTGAGTTATTGACATATTTTTTTATTACAGTTTTTCCCAGTTGTTTACACACATTTTCTGAAAGCATATCTCATATTGTCAGAACTCTACACACAATTCACAAAACACACACACATTGGGCAAAATCCTTCAATTATTCTGCAAAATCAAACTTTACATTCAAAACTATGTGATTTCTTCATAAAATGGTATTTTGTTCTCAAATGACACACACAAACCATCACATGAATAGACATTTATAAGAAGCAGTTGATCACTGATATGCTTAATGTAAAACACTATAACCACTTCTTCTCCATTCATCATAATGACTAACTGTGAGCCTTTTTGTTCAGTGTTACATTTACTACAGACAACACACAGGCCTACAGAAGTGCATTGTAAAATTTTTCAGAACATTATTTTTATACAAAACACACAAATACACTGTACCTAATATATTTGACTGTATTTTTTCCACACAAAAAACAGTGTACACAGTGTTACAGTAAAAAAAAAAAAGTGTGGATTTCGGTCATACACTTTCCATCCCCAGGTAGAAAAAAATTCCTCAATAGGATTGAGAAATGGAGAATATGAGATGAGCTCTGATTTCTAAATTGTGTGACGGGTGTTTACCTATGTGATGAGTGAGTATGTAAAGTAGGACAACTGACTTTACAATTGTGAATGACAGTGTGTTCCTTGTGAAAACAAGAAATTTTTGCATGAAGATTGTGCCAAATGCAGAGAATTGTGTGTAGTGTTTTGAAAAAAGTGTGTTTTAAATCTGCAACTTGAGTGTAAAGCAGGAATTGTGCTTATAGTTTAGCAGAACTGGTTCAGGGGGTTGGTGCATCAGTTACATGTTGTAGTCATTGTGTCTGAAGTACAAGTAATTGTGTGTAAACAATTGGGAAAAACTGTAAATGACAACTTATTTACATTATGGGATATTTTTTTATAAGTTGTTTGCAATTTAAGACTTTTTATTTACAGTAAAAAACAAATGTCACACACGTACTGTAAAAACTTTGAAGCTCAATATCTCAAAATCATTCAGAACGCAGATAGAACCTTATAATTCCAAGGTGATGATTTGTTGTCTTTCTATTTGGGCTGTCAAATTGGCCTTTTTGCAAAGAATTGGATCCAGAATAAGAAATGTTTTGATTACAGTAAATTTATATTAAATTCATGACATTTTTTTCAAACTGTGGCTGAAAACTGAAATACTGTTTCTGTAGAAAAACCAAAACAGATATTAGAAAAAATATTAGAGAAAACACATGTAAACCAGAATACAGTCAAATCTATTGAGTATAAGACATAGCCACTATTGACCTCCTCCATCCATGCTGGCACAGAGACTTTCCACTGTTTTTATAAGGTTTGCGGACTGATTGCTAATTGAAGATTTGTGTGAAGGTGTGTCAAACCACTGGTTCAGTGATTTCATACTGATGTTGGTAGTTTCTAATAGTTAGGAATAGATGGTTTCTGTTTGGTTACCATAACTAAAACAATGGATTTTGGACAGCTTGAATGACATCCGTGTTAACTGTTTTGAAAAATGTTGGGGAAAATGTGTCAATCCAATGAGAATGAGTTTATACATTTGCAAAACATGACTTCTGCTCTGATGGGATAGTGATGAAGATTAAGTGAATCCTTGTTTCACTGAGCGTGTCTTAGCAAATGAGAAAAACTGTAACAAAACACTCATTGAAAAGAAATGAAACTATTCTTTCTCAAACTGAAAAAAGTGAGATTTGTAAGCACATTAAGGTCGTGAGGGAGATTGCCCTTCATTATCATCACGAGCTCCTCTGTGTAAACTAATCTTGCTGTCATCTCTTTTCTACCATTAAATATAGAGACTACAGTAAATATTCAGTTTGAACGTGTTATGTTTAAACTAAGTTCAATGGTGCAACACAAATATCTTTAGTAGTGTGCTACATTTTAACTTATGCAAGGTTGGTGTAATCAGTCCCTGTACTACATATCCCTTCATGTCCTGCACCCACACACAGGTTTCAGTTCACCTTCTGATCACACACAGCTGTAGGTCATCTTCACTAATTATCACACTGTTTACTTAGCACACTCATTACAGCAGAAGGACAACACATTCACACTTTGCTTTGTCATGCTCTGTCTGTTCTAAACCACAGGAATGCAGACATCCTCCACAAAACAGGAAAATCACTCACAAATCAGCATCTACTACAGCATGAATGATAAAAGTAACTTACTAGTGTGGAAATAAAACTTTTTGTACTATTAGTAACTATCAGTTTCAAGGGAATAACGTTATTGACATTATCATTATTATACAAGCTTTTTTAAATATATGTGTAGTAAAGTTCATTTGTAGGATGGGAAGACAGAGTCTGCGATATCAGGTTAGCAAAGTCTTTATTTTCATAACAGCCACCACCACACTGTAGCTGTGTGTGTGCGTGTGTGTGTGTCCTCCTCTCTCTCTCCCGGCTGCTCCTTCTCTCCTTAAGAAGGGTGTCTTTCTGGCCCAATCACTAGAATAAACAGGTGTTATTTATTATTTCTGATTGGCCTGCTGATTAGCCGCCGGGCTCCGAGCATTCTCTCCCCCCTCATTGGGTGTTCGATCATGCTTACCTCTCCACATACCCCCACCGCCCGCCTCAGGCCGGGAAACCGTCCGGCCTGCAGCCCCCCCAGAACAGAGGACGAATTCCCTGCCCAGGAGGTAATAGCGAAGAGTGAGAACGGCCCACCTTATCGCCAAACACTCCTTTTCTATGGTGCTGTACTTACCCTCACTCTTACTGAGTTTGCGGCTAATGTACAGCACCGGCCGTTTCACTCCTGCCACCTCCTGGGAGAGAACAGCCCCAGACCCCGATCAGACGCATCCGTCTGTAAAATAAAGGGGAGAGCAAAGTCAGGAGCTTGCAATAGCGGCCCCCTGCAAAGTATAGATTTTACCTTTGAGAAGGCCTGTTGGCACTGCTTCGGCCATTGGACTGTATCTTGTCCCTCCTTTTTAGTGAGATCAGTCAATGAGCTGACGAGAGCCGAATAATTAGGAACAAAATGCCTATAATATCCTGCCAGTCCCAAAAACTGTCTCACCTCCTTTTTGGTCTTAGGTCTCGGACAGGTTGCAATAGCTGCAGTCTTATCAATTTGGGGCTGCACCTGCCCGTGACCTAAGTGGAGCCCAGATACCTTACCTCCACTTGTCCAATTGCGCACTTCTTCGGGTTGGCCGTGAGCCCGGCCCGCTTCAGTGCTGACAGTACCGCCATCAGGTGTTGCATATGCCGCTGCCAATCATTACTGAAAATGATGATGTCATCTAAATAAGCAGCAGCATATGCAGAGTGAGGGCCGAGTATTTTGTTCATCAGACGCTGAAACGTAGCCGGTGCCCCGAACAGCCCGAACGGAAGCGTCACAAATTGGTGCAATCGAAACGGTACTGTAAAGGCTGTTTTTTCGCAGGATATTAGAGATAAGGGGATCTGCCAATAACCCTTTGTCAAATCCAACATCGAGTAATATCGAGCAGCACCTAACCGGTCGAGCAACTCGTCAATACGCGGCATTGGATATGCGTCGAATTTCGACACAGCATTGACTTTTTTATAATCCACACAGAACCGGGCTGAACCATCAGTCTTGGGTACCAAGACGATCGGGCAGGCCCAGTCGCTGTGGGATTCTTCTACTACACCCATTTTCAACATATTACTCAATTCTTCCTGAATCACTTTTTTCTTGTGTTCAGGTAGGTGATACGGCCGGGTCCTAACGACCACGCCAGGTTCGGTCTCGATATGGTGCTGGATCAAGTTAGTACGACCAGGCAGGGGTGAGAACATGTCAGAATACTCACGTTGAAGGTGCCAGATATTGATGAGCTGGCTCGCTGAGAAATGGTCACAGCCGGTGACCAGAGTGCCTAGCCGCTGTCGGCCTGTGCTCTCTGGTCCCAGGTCATCCTCATTGTTAATAAGCATAGCCAGCATCACCTCCTCCGACTTGCTCCACTGCTTCAGCAGATTAATGTGGTAAATCTGACGTGAATCAGCCCTGTCCGAACGCATTACCTCATAATCGAGATTGCTGACTTGCCACTTGGCGAGTAATTTAGAGCTGGAAGTGGGTAGCAGTACAAGGACTTTATCTTCCTGGGAAAATTTGTGTAGTTTAGTGCCCCTGTCATAATGCCGGCGTTGGTCATCCTGGGCCTTAAGCAAATGCTTTGTAGAGAGCGACTTAGTGTGTGGAGTTTTGCTCTAAAGTCCAGAATATATTGAATTTAATTTTTACTGTTTGAAGGCTTGTCCTCTCAAGCCTCTCTAACGACATCTAAAACCCCACGGGGTTGTCTGCCATAGAGAAGCTCGAAGGGGGAAAACCCTGTGGAGGCTTGGGGAACCTCCCGCACAGCGAATAACAAGGATTCTAACCACTTATCCCAATTTTTCGTGTCCTCTTGAACAAATTTACGGATCATGGATTTAAGTGTGCAATTAAACCTTTCCACCAGTCTGTCTGTTTGTGGATGATAGACGCTGGTGCGAATTGATTTATCGCCCAATAATCCGTAAAGTTTGCGCATGGTGCGTGACATGAACGCGGTGCCTTGATCAGTGAAAATCTCTTTGGAGATTATACGAAACAGAGCTTCTGCAACGCTCTTCGATGAAATGTTACAGAGAGCTACTGCTTCCGGGTATCGGGTTGCATAATCCACTAGGACTAATGCAAAGCATTTCTTTTTCCAAGAAACACCCGCACATAAGATCCCTATAATCTATTAAATCCAGGCCAATTGGTTCTCAGGATTAGCGGGTGTTTGAGGTGCGGGTTAACCGCTACCTCTACGCTATGCTTTTTACCCCGGAACTGAATATCTATTGCCGTTAGCGGGTAGTGAATTACATCCCCGTGCACACACCTTACCCTTACCGTGTGGCTCGTATCCAATGCCGGGTCATGAAGCAGGCTTTGGTGGATGGAGGTCTGGTTACACCCCGAATCCACCAAAGCTTGATATGTACCCCCTTTAATACTCATTGGTATCCGGTATAGCCCGTCGCGACCGGGAGCGATGATTGGTGTGGCAGGGATGCGAATCAACACACTCACCTCCTTCACGGAGCGGACTTTTGGTGCGTTATCCTCGGCCCCGCGGCGCCAATGCATCGGCCCAGACCTTCTCACTGCACCCCCGGGGCCAGCACGACCAACCGATTGAACCGGAAAGAGACCTGGTGCTGTCTGGGAAGCAGCCAGGGGTGGAAACTCCGCCCTTCTGTCCTGATAGGCTCCCCCTTCCACCGGGACTGGCTGCGGATCTGCCTCAGTGCACCGCCGTCCAGGTGCTGGTGTTGGTGGCCTCCACGGTCTGGGCCTGGGAACAGGATGAGAGAGAGAGAGAAAGAGGGGGAGAGGAGAGACTGGACTCACTCGATGTTCATGAGGGGAGGCGGGTGATGAACTGCTCCAGCATCCTGTAGTAGCCATCAGCGGCAGGCATCACGGAGCTGCTGGGTGAACGCAAAGGGCGCTGACGCTGCTCCTCCGGGTTGCGGCCGGCCCGCTGGAGAATAGCTCGCTTCAGGTGGGGGTACTCCAGGAGATTCTGGGCCGATAGCTGCTGTGCTGCGATCTGGGCTTCGCCCAAGAGCAGCGGGATGACTCGTACTGGCCACTCGGCCCGCGGCCAGCCACACGCCTCCGCCATCTTCTGGAAGAAATCGAGGAACACTTCCCAGTCGTCCTCTGATGCCATTTTCTGTAAGGCGATGGGAGGGTGGGCGTCAGATGTCCGAGCGGGTCGGATCTCCTGGGACAGCAGACTGCGAATTTGCTCGCGGTCCTCCCGCTCGGCCTCCATGAGGACTTGGAAACGTTGTTCCTGGGTGTTCCACCAGCACATCATGTTGTTGTTGGTGGAGGACCGCGAGGGTTCTGGATGGCTTCCGCAAATGTCTTGACGGAGTGGTCATTCTGGCAGCAAAGTTTCTTCGTCTCCCGGGTTTTGGCACCACTGTAGTAAATTTTGTTTGTAGGATGGGAAGAAGAAGACAGGGTCGACGATATCAGGTAAGCAAAGGCTTTTATTTTCAAAACAGCCACCACCACATTGTAGCTGTGTGTGCGCGTGTGTGTGTCCTTCTCTCTCTCTCCCGGCTACTCCTTCTCTCCTTAAGAAGGGTGTCTCTCTGGCCCAATCACTAGAATAAACAGGTGTTATTTATTATTTCTGATTGGCCTGCTGATTAGCCGCCGGGCTCCGAGCATGCTCTCCCCCCTCATTGGGTGTTCGATCATGCTTACCTCTCCACAATATGCAAGCTGCAGGTCAGCAATAATGATTTTCATTGGCTCATGAAACCTGGCAAAATGAGCTGCCAAATTGTATTTTAGAGGTTCCGGATCTGTTTTCCGCCAGCACAAATTAAACACTGTGTACAACAAAAATATACCTCCATATTTATATATTGAAATAAATTAAGTATATAGATAAATGACAAATATCAGTCTATGCACAACAAAACTCACTTTTCACCATTACTCTGTAAACAATAACACATTTGCTATCTTAAACAGTGCTCTCAGAGGGCTTTTCAATACATCTGAGAGCAATACGTCAAAGTTTCTAGAGTGTGAGCATTTAAAAGACAAAGCAAACTTGTTCCCAAAACACATCAGAGGGCATACCGATCTGTTGCAGGTAGGCTATGTGTTAACGCGTTGTTTGAAAATGCCCCTCCTCTCTTTCTCTTTTTTTATTTGTATATATTGTTACTTTTAAAAACAAGCAGGTAAAATCATTAATATGCATGCTAAAATCACAGTGTAATGTTCTAGCAATGTACACTAGTTTCTGTTTTCTTCTACATGCAGATTGTATTCATGTTTGTGTTTCTAATCCTTTTTATTGTGTCATTATTTCACTTCTTAATTTACCAGATGGGGTCGGCCCGGAATGACAAAACCCATCTAAACATAAACAGCACAAAAATTGTCACTGGGTTTGTTCAGCCAGGTTTTCCAGGCCTCCCTTGTGAGTACAGACGTGTGAGAGACGATCCCAAGGTTTCCGGACCAGGCCGTATCCTGAGCTGCTGCTGTGGTGGTCATGATGGAGAGCATGAGACTGATTCCTGTGATGCTCCAAGGACAGACATGTCTTCGCTGAGGTCCAGCTACTGCGCCTAGACTGCAGCTCTGCACAAGACGTTTGGCCATAGGAGAAATGGTCGTGCCCAACTGAGCCTGGTTTCTCTCGAGGTTTTTTAAATTCTTCACTTTCGCCAATTGGTGAAGTTTTTTCCTCGCCGCTGTCGCCACTGGCTTGCATGGTTCGGGATTTGTAGAGCTGCGCATCGATGGAATTGCTCCTCAGTGTTTGGACTCTCAGTAGTAATTATTAAACCACATTAAACTAAGCTAAACTAAACGGAACTTAAACACTGAAAACTGAACTGACACTGTTTCAATTCACTATAAACTTCCATGTGAAGCTGCTTTGACACAATCTACATTGTATAAGCGCTATACAAATAAAGATGAATTGAATTGAACAGATGTGTCAGAGCTTTATTTTTCATCTTATACCTTCTTGCAACTGGGGATATTTTTATCATTGTCTTTGTGGTGATCAAGAAAAGCATTCAGAAACCAACCTACATAATCTTCTGTAACCTCGCAATGGCAGATCTTGCACTTGGAACAACAACATACCCAAGAGTCATCGCAAAATACTGGATGTCTGACAAAATCATATCATTCAGTGGCTGCTTCACGCAGATGTTTTTTGTCCATTTTCTAGGAACTACAAGTTCATTTCTCATGGCGCTGATAGCTCTCGATCGACTCATAGCTATCTGCAATCCTCTCAGATATCACACCCTGATCAAAAAATCCACTATTCATATCATGTATGCGTGTGTTTGGACAGCAAACATGCTGCAGTTAGTCACTCTTAATGTCAAATATTGTGGGTTAAATGTCATTCCTCACTGCTACTGTGATCATGTCTCTGTAAGCAAACTGGCATGTGGAGATGCTGCTACC
This sequence comes from Danio tinwini, assembly GCA_903798205.1. Classification (NCBI taxonomy): domain Eukaryota; kingdom Metazoa; phylum Chordata; class Actinopteri; order Cypriniformes; family Danionidae; genus Danio; species Danio tinwini. Next base: position 15,527,224 of record CAIGQZ010000379.1, read on the forward strand.
ATGAAAGTCACAAGTACAGCCATTGCCATGTTTGTTCTGTGGGGTCCTTGAAGTTTCATCTTATTCTCTTATGTCTCTATTATCATCTCTGTTTCAAAAAAAAAAAAAAAGTCACAAAAAACATTCTCCACAATTACACCACAGTTACTGATCCTATTGTATAAACTTAATAAAAATCTGGTTGAATTTGATGGAAAGGTCAAATGGTTAAAAAGACACTAACCAGTCAAATATTGTTATACCAAAATCATTTTTGAACACTGATGTATACGAATAATTATTCAACTATATATATATATATATATATATATACAGTTGAAATCAGAATGATTAGCCCCACTTTGATTTTTTTTTCTTTTTTAAATATTTCCCAAATAATGTTTAATAGAGCAAGGAAATTTTCACAGTATGTCTGAAAATGTTTTTGGCTAGAATAAAAGCAGTTTTAATTTTTTTAAAACCATTTTAAGGTCAAATTTATTAGCTCCTTTAAGCTAATTTTAGCTTAATTTTCGATTGTCTACAGAACAAACCATCATTATACAATAACTTGCCTAATTACCCTAACCTGCCTAGTTAACCTAATTAACCTAGTTAAGCCTTTAAATGTCACTTTATATAAATATAAACAAATATTATATTAACAAATATTACTTACTGTCATCATGGCAAAGATAAAATAAATCAGTTATTAGAAATGACTTCAACTGTATATATATATACATACAATTACTTGTTTTTATTAAAATTATATCTCATGCACAATCCTGTATATGTAATATTTTAGTGTATTCGTTCGTATTCCTTTAAACACAGAATTGAAATATATATATTATTTTACAGTTGCCTATATGCACAAAATTTTGAACAAAGATCACACACTCATTTTCATTTTGGCTTAGTCCCTTTATTAATCTGGGGTTGCCACAGCAGAATAGACCGCCAACTTATTCAGCATATGTTTTTCGCAGCGGATGCTCTTCCAGCTGCAACCCAGCACTGGGAGATATCCATACACACACATACACTATGGATAACTTAGCTTAACCAATTCATGTCTTTGGCCTTGTGGGGGAACCGGGAGCACCCAGAGGAACACTGTGCAACAATCTATTCCCATTTATTGCTCTTCCTGCATATATTTTTATTATCATCATCATCAAACATAACTGGTCATTAAAAATATATAAATACATGTTTGGCTGATAGACTGTCAGAAAGATTTTTCTTTTAGCAATGGAAATTCAACTGCAAAGTACAGGAAAGATACAGGAGACTGAAATACAACAATTAAAAGTAATTATATTTTACCTGCTATTCTTGGTAAAGTTGCAGTGGTATTTTAGTAAGAAAGTTAAAGATGTACTATGAACGAATAATACTTGTTTTTAATAATCATAGTTAATGTTAATTAAAAAAATGTACTAAAACTGGAACAAAAACTAACAACGACTGAACTTTTTTTCATTTAACATTAACAAAAACGATTAAACATAAATGTTCACTCTTGGTTCAAGTTACTGAATAGATTGTTCTCTTAAATATATAATCTTATATGACACACTACATGTCAAAAGTTTGTGATCAGTTATTTCTTTTTTAATAATTTTTTTCATGTTTTTTTTTAAAGAAAATTATTCTGTTTTTCAAGGCGGCATTTATTAAATGTAAAAATAAATTGTTAAATATTTATTTAAAAAAAATTAATAACTGCTTTCTTATTGTATGTAGTTTCAGATGAAATTATTACTCCAGTCATTATTGCTTTTATTACTATCACCATTAATAATAATAATAATAATTATCATCATAATAATAATAACAATAATAATTATTATTAGAGTGATTTCTGAAGGATCATGTAACTGAAGACTGGAGTAATGAAGCTGAAAATTCATCTTTAAAATCACTGGAATAAATGATTAAATTAAATGATAAACTACTTTTGAACAGTTCTTTTATAGTGCAATAACATTTCACAATTTTGCAATTTGTACTGGATTTTTTATTAAATAAATGCAGCCTTGGTGAGCAGGAGAAGCTTATTTTAAAACATTTAAAAACTGACCCCGGAAACTTTTGACCGGTAGTGTATAAAAGAGGAATAAAAAAAATACCATGCTTAACCAAACAAGCTTTACAAGTGCAATTACATGTGAAATATGTTGAACGTGGTTTTCACATGAACATTTTCTTTTGAAACCCATGCGGCGTTATGCACTTTAAAACATTTTAATATTCACATTAATAGTAGTATCAGTCCAGAAAGTCATGCAAAATGAAATAGGTTAACAAAAACTTTCAAAGAAAATGAAAGTCGACTAAATCACGTTGCATATTAATATTAATACAGAAAGCTTAACTGAGGAAACCGAAAGCTTAAATACACTAGGTGTGTAACTGGTCAAAAATCATTGCAACATACAAACAGGGTGGCAGAAAGAGGAGGAAATCAAGACTATAAAGCTAAGAATTTGCTTTTCTAAGTTGGGGCAGCACAGTGGTTCAGTGGTTAGCACTGTTGCCTCACAGCAAGAAGGTCAATGGTTCGAGTCCCATCTGGGCCAGTTGGCATTTCTGTGTGGAATTTGGATGTTTTCCCCGTATCCACGTTGCTTTCCTCCGCAGTCATGTGGTATAGGTGAACTGAATAAACTAAACTGTTTGTAGTGTATGAGTGTATAAATGAACGTGTATGGGTGTTTTCCAATACTGGATAGTGGCTGGAAAAGCATCCGATGCGTAAAATATATGCTGAAATTGTTGGCGGTTCATTCCGCTGTGGCAACCTCTAAAAAAGAGAATACGTATTAGGAAAATTAATAAATGAAGAAATGTTTGTACGTTTCTTAATATGGGATGCCAGTTATAAGCAATCACCTAAAATGGTTCAAATGGGTACATTTTTATGCCAGTGTAACATATCTTCCATAAGTTCAGTTTTTGGTGTCATTATACATGCTTTCTGAACCTGCTGTATTTTGTATTGCAGTGAGTGCATGTGTGTGTGGATCAGTTGAGCAAAAAGCCATCCTAGAGTCATGACCTTTACAAACGTCACTGTCTTCACTGAATTCTACCTGCTGGGATTTCCAGGACTCCATCCAGACTATTATGGAGCTGTAGGAACCCTTTTCTTGTTTGTCTATTTGACACTGTTAGGAGAAAATATCTTTATTATTGCATTTATTGCTTATGAGAAAAGTCTTCAGAAACCCATCTATATAATCTTCTGTAATCTCGCTGTGTGTGATATTGCTACTGGAACTGTTGTGCTGCCTCAAGCTATTGCAATGTATTTTATTAATATCAACACTATATCATTTAATGGTTGCTTTGTGCAGATGTTTTTTCTTATTTGCTGGACAAATGTCTCTTCTTTAATCATACTTTTAATGGCCATTGATCGGTTTGTTGCTATACGTAACCCTTTTGAGATATTGTGTGCTTATTACAAACAAAACTGTTTTCGTTGCATGTGGGGTGATTTGGACAGTCATAACACCTATAATGGCATTTATTGTTTATCAATCCTATGATGAGCCCTACTGTGCTTCTAATGTAGTGACACAAATCCTTTGTGAACGAAATGTAGTAATTAAACTTTCTTGTCGAGATGTAAGGGAGAAGTTGTTTTTAACATTTGCATGTACTGTAATTATAGTTGTGGGCCCTCCAATTTTCATTTTATGTTCTTTTATTGGCATCTTTCTATCTGTTTTCAACATCTCAAGACAGTCAGGCCCGATATAAAACATTCTCCACTTGCTTTCCCCAACTTTTCCTAATTTGTCTGCATTTTTTCCCCAAATTAGTTGTTTACCTGCATGATATAACAGTTGCAATGTCTCCCAGCTTTCGGATTGCTTTAAGTTTGTGTTTCTGTTTGCTCCCACCTGTTGTCAATCCAATGATTTACTGCTTCAAAACCAAAGAGATTAAAGATGTCTTAAGGATGAAAATGAAACACAAGATAGTCAGCATGCCAGTTACAATGATGTAATGCTTTAATACAGCGCCATGCATTCAGTTAACTGTGCTTTTTATGTGCTTTTCCTTCAGTGAAGCCGTAAATAGTGTGATGAATAGAAAATTATTCAAAAATAAATCAATAAAAGCCTAAAAGTCTGCACATTTTAATAATGGGAAAAAAGCATTGGGTTTTATCTCACATTTGTGTTATTACACTGTTTTCCAAATTATTAAGCAAACTGAACTTCATTGTCATAAGCATTATAAAATTACACAATTCCAATTCCAATTAAAGTCATGGATGGTACAGTATTGTGTGTTATGCCCTGTCATGTACATGGGTAAAATACATAAGATATTTTCAAAACCACACTTTTTTCTATGCTGTTTCGTTATTTGTCCACACAAAAACTGGTATTGGGTGACTGAAATTGAAACTTTTTGAAAACTTGGGCCAGGGTGAAGATTTTTCAAAACTCCAGGTACAGTGTGGTCAGCTGTACACTACATCTGGAGTGGCCTCATGGCATCAACATGTGCGCTGTTTTCTCATTTTTGATTGGCCAACAGGGCTGATTTCAAACCAAATGCGGAAGACGTGAACGAGGGAAATTCGTTTGCACCGCGGGACAGCAATCTGCCTCTGTTCTCTCGTTTGCACTGACTTGTATGCAATGTACTTGTGAAAATACTTAATTCCCCATTTGGTGTGAACCCAGCATGAAAGTCTCATTATCAACGTGCTCTTAACATGCATGGCCACAAGTTTCAAGCAATATTCATTCACTTTCTTTTTGGCTTAGTCCCTTTATTAATCTGAGTTCGCCACAGCGGAATGAACTGCCAACTTATCCAGCATATGTTTATGCAGCGGATGCCCTTCCAGCTGCAACCCATCCATAGACACTCATTCGCACACACACTCATATACTACAGACAATTTAGCTAACCCAATTCACCTATACCACATGTTTTTGGACTTGTGGGGGAAACCGGAGCACCCAGAGGAAACCAACGCGAACATGGGGAGAACATGCAAACTCCACACAGAAATGCCAACAGACCCAGCCGGGGCTCGAACCAGCGACTTTCTTGCTATGAGGCTATTGTGCTACCCACTGTGCCACCGTGCTGCCCCCATTTCAAGCAATATGGGAAAGAAAAAGGATTCCCCTGCTGCTGAAAAACATCAAATAGTCAAATGCCTTGGACAAGGTATGAAAATCAATATTTCACAAAAACATAAGCGTGATCATCATACATACATACTGTATTTATGGCTGACTTCAAACACAGACAGGTTTGAGCAGATAAAGGCTGAATGAGGAACGTTTCTGCCAGTTAAATTCATCAGATTAATAGAGCAGCTACTAAAATGCCATTATAAAGCAGCAAAGCTATTTGAAGCTGCGGGTGTCTCTGGAGTTTTGCGATACTCAAGGTGTAGGGTCCTCCAGAGGTTTTCAGTAATGCATAAACCTACTTTTTGGCCATCACTAATCAATACTCATGAGCAGAAATTGTTTCAGTAGGCCCAGACATAAACAGAGACTAACTTTCGGAGACTAGTCTTTTCTACTGATGAATGCCATGCAACCCTGGGATGCTCCAGATGGATGGAGCAGTAGATTGTTGGTCCACCAAGTCCCAACAAGACTGCAATGTCAGCAAGGAGGCGTTGGAGTCATGTTTTGGGCTGGAATCATTGGGAAAGAGCTGGTAGGCCCATTAAGGGATCCTGAAGCTGTGGAACTGACCTCAGCAAAGTATTTAGAATTTCTGACTGACCACTTTCTTTTATGGTACGAAAATAACAACCATGCCTTCCATAGCAAAAACCTCTTCATGCACCATTTCATGCTGCAATGAATACCTCAGTGTTATTGGATGCTATAGGCATAAGAGGAGAGAAACACATGGTGTGGCCACTATCCTCTCCTGAGCTCAACCCTATTGAGAACCTTAGGAGCATCTGCAAGCAAAAGATCTATGAGGGTATCTATAAGGCATCAAAACAGCAGCTCTGGAAGGCTATTCTGACAAAAATGAGCACAAACATTAGTCAAACACTGAACATAGAACAGCTCTAGTAAAGAATTAAGTTAGAGGCTGAATGTTGTGCTAAAATGTAAATAAATTTTCACAATATACAGTTGCAATCAGAATTATTAACCCCCCTGATTTATTAGCCCCCCTCTTTATTTTTCCCCAATTTCTGTTTAACAGAGAGAAGATTTTTTCATCACATTTTTAAACATAATAGTTTTAATAACTCATCTCTAATAACTGATTTATTTTATTTTTGACATGATGACAGTAAATAATATTTGACCAGATATTTTTTAAGACACTTCTATACAGCTTAAAGTGACATTTAAAGGCTTAACTAGGTTATTTAGGTTAACTAGGCAGGTTAGGGTTATTAGGCAAGTTATTGTATAATGATGGTTTGTTCTGTAGACTATTGAAAAAACAAATAGCTTAAAGGGGTTAATAATTTTGACCTTAAAATGGGTTTTAAAAATTAAAAACTGCTTTTATTCTAGCCAAAATAAAACAAATAAGACTTTCTCCAGAAGAAAAAAAATATTATCAGACATACTGTGAAAATGTCCTTGTTCTGTTAAACATCATTTGGGAAATATTTAAAAAAGAAAAAAATTTAAGGGGGTTCAATAATTCTGATTGCAACTGTAAGAAAGAAGAACAATAATGGATACAATAGGTGAATAAGCACCTTCATTGTCTGCCCCTAGTAATAATAATAAAGGCACTAAATAAAAACACAATTTTCATTATTACTTTGTAAAAAATAACACAGCACATTTGCTCTCTTGAACAGGGCTCTCGGAGGGTTTTTCAATACATGTGAGAGCAATACGTCAAACAGTTTCTGCAATTTGAGCATATAAAAGCCACACTAACTTGTTCCCAAAACATGTCAGAGGGCATTCTGACCTACCACAGGTAGGCAATGTGTTATCTCATTGTTTGCATGCCTGTGATTTATGTTTATCCTTTGCTTGTTTTCCCCAGTTTATAAAACATCAACCTCATTTGTAAAGGTTGGGTTACATTATTTCTAATAAAACCATTTATACTAAAAGTATTTATATGTATGCTAAAAATAAGTGTATTGTAATACAATTTTCTGTTTTCTTCTACATGAACATTGTATTCATGCATGAGTTTATGTTTCTAAACAGTTATACTCTGTTTTTATTTCCCATTGTAATTCCCCAGCCGCAATGAGAAAGCCTACCAAAACAGAAACAGCACTGCAATAATCACTGAGTTGGATCTGTGAGGTTTTCCAGGCCTCCCTCGTGAGTACAGACGTGTCAGAGTTTTATTTTTTATCTTATACCTTCTTCTTGCAACTGGGGATATTTTTATCATTGTCTTTGTGGTGATCAAGAAAAGCATTCAGAAACCAACCTACATAATCTTCTGTAACCTCGCAATGGCAGATCTTGCACTTGGAACAACAACATACCCAAGAGTCATCGCAAAATACTGGATGTCTGACAAAATCATATCATTCAGTGGCTGCTTCAAGCAGTTATATTTTGTCCATTTTTTAAAAGCTACAAATTTATTTCTCATGGTGCTGATGGCTCTTGATAGATTCATAGCTATCTGCAATCCCCTCAGACATCACATCCTGATTAAAAATTCTACTATTCATACCATATGTGCGTGTGTTTGGACAGCAAACATGCTGCAGTTAGTTGGAGTCACTCTCTTGTCCCTCAGTGTCAAATATTGTGGGTTAAATGTCATTCCTCACTGCTACTGTGATCATGTCTCTATAAGCAAACTGGCATGTGGAGATGCTGCTACCATGAAAGTCACAAGTACAGCCATTGCCATGTTTGTTCTGTGGGGTCCTTTAAGTTTCATCTTATTCTCTTATGTCTCTATTATCATCTCTGTCTCCAAAATCTCCAAGTCTGAAGGTCGATATAAAACATTCTCCACATGCACACCACAGTTACTCATCATATGTCTGTATTATCTACCCAGAACATTTGTGTATATGATGCACATTGCTGGATATGAATTTAGTAATGACATTTGCATTGAAGTGTCCATGATGTACAGTCTCTTCCCTGCTCTTATCAGCCGACTTATATACTACTTCAGGACTAAAGCGATAAAAGAGGCGATATTTAAAAGTTACTAAAACAACTGGTTGAATTCAATGGAAAGATCTGATGGTTAAAAGACACTAACTGGTCCAATATTGTTATTTCAAAGTTCAACGAACATAAATAGGAGTAATTATACATAATTCTTTATACTGTATAACAGATCTGTTCACTTATTTAATGAGCTATATATGTTAAATGTACAATTAATTGTTTAGTGTATAACTCTATATTTTTATCTGTTTTTGCTTTAAACAATTTTAAAGCAGAATTAAAAAACATTTATTTTTTTTTAAGGGAAACTTAACTGCGAAGTACAGGTTTTAGTCTATTTTTAATGTCACTGAAATGCAATAACTAAAAGTGCATTATACTCTACTTATTGTTCTTGATAAAGTGGCAGTGGCAAGTTAAATATTTAGTAATATTTTTCCTAATCTTTTTGGTTAGGCTTTATAATAAGGTTTCATTAGGTAATGTTTATTAATGCATTTATTAACATGAACTAATAATTAACAATAATTGTATAGCATTAAATAACATTTACTAATTTACTAACGTATTGGTAACACTTTACAATAAAGTTCATTAGTTAATGTTAATTAATGTATTTACTAACATGAACAAGCAATAAACAATACATTTACTACAGCATTTGTTCATGTTAATTAACGTTCGTTAATGAAAATACAGTTGTTCATTGTTAGTTCATGTTAACTCACGGTGCATTAACTAATGTTAACAACCATGGACTTGGATGTTAATAATGCATTAGTAAATGTTCAATTCTGATTAATAAATGCTGTACAAGTGTTGTTTATGATTAGTTCATGTTAGTAAATGCATTAACTAATGAACCTTATTGTAAAGTGTTACCAATGTATTGTTCAATTTCCTGAATACAATAACAATAATTGAACTTTATAATTCACCTGTGATTGCACATGTGAAGTTCATGTGCTGTTCATACTGTTTAAACCTTTCATATTCACATTAATAGCAGTCAGGGATGGGCAAAAATGCATTGAAATGTATTTTAAAATAAAATACTAAATACATACAATTTAAGTGTATCAAAATAAACTACAAAATACAGCAGCCACAGATGTATTAACATGAAATACTGTATTTTTGTATTTTAAAAATACTACAAAATACTTTTAAAAGGCAGCATGAAATGTCTTTGCAAACCTTCCATCAATAGGCCTATTGGATCAATCCCTTCACCATTAAACTGACTTAGTAAAGTAAGCGATGTTTGATAACAAATCTTCTCTGCCACTTCGTTCACCTATAGTGGAAGTTGTGGCCTAATGGTTAGTGAGTTGAACTTGTAACCTAAAGGTAACTTGTGTTTCTCTTTGAGTTTAGTATACAATTTGCACAAATTTCATACAGAAAGCCGTGTCTTGAAGATGATATCCTAAGGGGTTTAAACCATTTAATGCAGATAATGAGTCAGAAGTACTATGTTGATTATGTTTCCATACATTGTGTGGCCAGTAACATTCCCATCATCCATATTCCATCTCAATTCTTAATTAAAGCTGCTGAATTGTACACTATAGCCATTACATATATTTCTGGTCTTACCATTGCTCAGTAGCTAAATTCAATGGTTGCTGACTTGCTCCTGAATATACCCTTACTCTTTGTTATACTTTCTTTACACATAATTTTCATCCATCCAATCATTCACCACCTTATTAAAAAAATAATTAGTTTTCTGTTCTGATCTCAAGCTTAGGCAAACAATGAATGAAAATAGCTTAATATTGTGCATCAAAATACTTTAGTGTCTTGTATTTTACAGTATTTTGAAACTACAAAAATACAAGACACTAAAGTATTTTGATACAAAATATTGAGCCATTTTCATCAACCCTATCAAATTACAAACCCTATTTTGTATTTGAAATACATGTATCATAAATACTGCCCATGCCTGATAGCAGTAAACTGGACTTAAAAACTTTAAAATTGAACATAAAAGTAATTTTAATAACAGTGAAAGTCATCATATATTCCATAAGTTCAGTTGTTGGTGACATTATACATACTTTCTAAACCAGCTTTATTCTCCTTTCTTAACATTCTTGTATTGCAGTGAGTGCATGTGTGTGTGGATCAGATAAGCAAAAAGCCCTCCTAAAGTCATGACCTTCACAAACGTCACTGTCTTCACTGAATTCTACTTGCTGGGATTCGCAGAACTCCATCCAGACTATTATGGAGCTGTAGGAACCCTTTTCTTGTTTGTCTACTTGACACTCTTAGGGGGAAATATCTTTATTATTGCATTTATTGCTTATGAGAAAAGTCTTCAGAAACCCACCTATATAATCTTCTGTAATCTCGCTGTGTGTGATCTTACTTTCGGAACTGTTGTGCTGCCTCAAGCTATTGCAATGTATTTTATTAATATCAACACTATATCATTTAATGGTTGCTTTGTGCAGATGTTTTTTGTTCATTATTTGGGGAGCGTCAGTTCCTTAATCATACTTTTAATGACCATTGATCGAATTGTTGCTATACGTAACCCTTTTAGATATTGTGTGCTTATTACAAACAAAACTATTTTCATTGCATGTGGGGTGATTTGGACATCCGTAACACCTTTGATGGCCATTATTGTTTTTGAAGCCTACGATGAGCCCTACTGTGCTTCTAATGTAGTAACACAAATCTTTTGTGAGCGAAATGTAGTAATTAAACTTTCTTGTCGAGATGTACGGCAGAAGCTGCTTTTAACATTAGCATGGGCCCTGATTGTTGTTCTGGGCCCTTCAATATTTGTTTTATGTTCTTTTATTGGCATCTTCACATTTGTTTTCAACATCTCAGACAATAAGGCCCGATATAAAACATTATCAACTTGCACTCCTCAATTATTTATCATTTGTCTGTATTTTATGCCCAAATTTGTTCTTTATGTCTACGATATAACAGTTGCAATGTCTCCTAGCTTTCGGATTGCTTTAAGTTTGTGTTTCTGTTTGCTTCCACCTGTTGTCAATCCAATGATTTACTGCTTCAAAACCAAAGAGATTAAAGATGCATTAAGGATGAAAATGAGACATGCCAGTGTAAATCAAGTAATGCTTTAATGTATTGTCAGTCATGCTGCATGACTCTTTATGTGCTGTCTTTGCAACAAAGGCTGTTAATTTTCTGATGGATAGACAAAAAATACAAATATAAATAAATAAAAACATTATTTCCTCCTTTCCTTCGGCTTAATCCATTATTTATCAGAGGTTGCCACAATGGAATAAACCACCAACTATTCAAGCATATGTTTTAAGCATCAAAGAAAAGTCTAATTTTCATAGTGATTAATTTTCTTCGATTAATTGTTATTACTCACACCCTTCTCTTGAAACACTCACAGAGACATCAAGGAACCAAAAAAACAAACAAACAGTCAAAGCATTTCATTCATATAAAGCTCCAAAAAACACTTTTGTGTGCCGATAAACAGTTAATATGACTCTGTTTGACTGTATCTATTCTTCCACGTCAGGTCATCAGGGTATGTGATTAATAAGTGTATCATTGTCTGTAGTAAACACGCACCCTGATCTGATACGAAGCTCATTGGAAAACAATGTCACACAAGTGTTCATGGAGCTTTGTGTGATTACAGTTGAATTGCTAAAGTCACATGTAATGTTTGACAATGTTTTTGGTTTTGCTGAGGTCCAGCTTCCTGCGCCTAGACTGCAGCTCTGCACAAGATGTTTGGCCATAGGAGAAATGGTCGTGCCCAACTGAGCCTGGTTTCCCTCAAGGTTTTTTAAATCTTCACTTTTGCCAATTGGTGAAGTTTTTTCCTCGCTGCTGTCGCCACTGGCTTGCTTGGTTCGGGATACCATTGCTTCACATGAAAACTAGTTTCGACTTCCCGCCCAACTTAACAAGGGGGCGGAGCCAAGAGCTCCCCCGCTGTGTGTATTGCAATAGACAGGCAGACAGAGAGAAGCAACATGAGTACCAGCATTCAGACGTACATGTAGGACTCAGACACAGACCAAGCAGAGAGTACAGAATCATGTGTCTTTGTATAGTTTTACAGCCAGCTGTGTGCTAGTTTAAAGCTCCGAACTTGTAGTCTACACCGAGACTATAAAAGCACAGTGAATTAACTGTGACTGAAGAGCATCACACACCGGATGCACCGCGACACGACGCGCACATGACAGTTGAAAGTATCGCACACTTGCATCGCCGGTGTGTCACCCGATAGAAACTTATGTTTAGAATTCAGAAATGCATGCCGCTGCGAGGCGCGACGCTGAGTGTCGCCGAGCGGCGCTTCTGGTGTAGGACCTACTTGAGGCTATAACTAAAGGGCGTCATACACCGAATGCGTCGCTCAGAGCCACGACGCGGCACACCAGACGCGCACATTCGCATGTTATTTAAAATGAAACTATTCAGATTACGCTCTGTGGCACGGCAGAAATATGAACAGTGTCCTGAGCAGGGCCAGCACGTCCATAGAGGCGACCTAGGCGGCAGAATAGTGAGCAAACCCCACGGTCGTCACTTTCACCCACGAAAACGCGAAATGCATGGCGCTGCGCGTCGTTAGTTCGTTATTTCCAATGGAGGGACGCGCACGTGAGGCAACGCGCTCGCACTTTCCAGCTGCACCTAGTTAAGATGACAGGGAGCTTCTGTGACCGCGGGAAATGCAAACCGCTGAAGTTTAAGGAAGACACAATGAAAAGTACACATGTATGCAAACACACCAAAACTTACAAACACTGGCGTGGAGGAGAGCGCTAACGTGGTGAATGTTGAGCCCAATGAGCCTTCCATCTAAAAATAGAGCAGAGTGTTTCTTTGGTGACGTCGCTTTGACTCACACGCTGAAAATGGTGGACGTGAAACAACATACTGAGGAGATGGTAATGCACATCTGTCAATCAATATTGGTGGGCGGGGGGACCGCACTCCTATGTCAAGTTGCGGTCGGTTATGTTGTTAAATTGAAAAAAAAGGACCGAGTGTGTTTATATCACCCTAATATGACAGTCTATACACTATACCTACACATATGTCTGTCCAAACTGCTTGAAAAGTAGATTTTTCACCATAGGTGCCCTTTAAACTCTGAAAACTGAACTGATACGGTTTCAATTTACTATAATCTTTAATGTGAAGTTGCTTCGACACAATCTACATTGTATAAGCGCTATACAAATAAAGATGAATTGAATTAAATTGAATAGAATTATTTTTCTTTTTGAAGAATCAACAATGGGCTGCTGCTGTCAATGTTGACCAATGGCCACTAGATGGCATCCTCATCATCCTTGTATTCTAATAGCCATCTTAGTGCATTTTCTGAGGCGATTTGCTTTGTTTCTTCATTTATTTTGCAGCGTTTGAAAATTTAGTTTTTAATCACACTACTTCATAACTGAATTAATTCTTTATCTCATATATTGTATATAATGCTTATGATCAAATGATTAAACATACTTTTTCCTTTTTTAAAAGCATCTTTGACTCATCTTTAAGTGCATCTTCCATTATAAACTTCTATGCAGCTAATAAACTTCTATAGCTAATAATAAATTTTTTTGCTAAAATAAGGAACACATTACTAATAAATTAATGAAAGTTATATTAATTTATAGTGCATAGAAATTATAATTTCAATTATTATTCATAAATAGTAAATACATAAAAAATGTGTTTTATTTGATTATCTTTCACATTTAGTTTTATTTCAACAGATACAAAACATTCTCAGTCAAAATAAATTTTGCTTTTAGGATAGAAGTAAAATAATAGAATTGTTGACGGTTTGCTCATTATAAAAGGTTTTCAGTTTTTTTTATTTTAATAGGTTTCTTGGCGTTTCTGGTTTTCTTAATTGTCCTCAATATGAATGTACAAAAAATGTATAGCATACATAAAAAGTTATGATCTGAACTTTAAAACACACACCCTCAGGATATAAGTGTATGTAATTTTAAAGATTTGACACCAGATAATGCTACAGTAGTATAACAAGATTATTATGTTCCTTAAACATACATTCAGATATGATAAATAGTGATGATTATTATTGGTAGACTATTGATAAACTGCAATACCTTTAAGATATGCCTTTCATACCTGATAAACAGTTTTTTTACAGTTTAAATAACATCCTTATGCAATAGTTGAAGTCACCAGTGAGTTGAGCAGAGTTGACTAAATAACAAAGGCCTTTTAAATGAAGTGTGAACCTAGTTTTTAAACATACTTTTAAATGATTTCCTCCTGGTCGCTCTGAAAATCACAGTCGCTTGGCTGATGGGTCGGTAAGCTGGCTAAGTCCTCAAACACATCCGCATAGCTATGAAAATGCACTCCTAGATTAAGCAGATTCTCCAGTCGCTGGATCCCATCAGATGCAGAGGAACAGGGCAGATTCTGGGTGGAGAGTACATCTCTGAAGGGTGAAGGAGCCATCAGAATAAACTGTCCTCTAGACAAATCTAAACCCAAAACATGCAAAAACAGGGTCTAAGGAAAATCTAACAAGAAAGTCACTTTATATCAATATCTGTTATAGCAATATGTTGTGCTTTTACATATGATATTTTACTAACTCATTGGTTGCATTTGAATGAACAGTTAACTATTTCAAAAGGTAAGGATGTCAAGGTCATGTGTTCATTTGGAAGACTCTGGTGGTGAAATTTAGATGCCCACTAGATGGCACCCAAACTTAAGAACTGTTTGGTGTTATAAATAGGTCAAACCACAAGATGTCGCTGTGATGTTACTAAAGGGATAGCTCACTCAAAAATGAAAACTTACATTACTCACTTTTAAGTGATACCAAACCTTTATGATTTTCTTTCTTTTGTTGAACACAAAAGAACATATTTTGAAAAATGCTGAAAACCTGTAACCATTGACTTCCGTTGTAGGAAAAATAAATATTATGGAAGTCAATGGTTACAGGTTTCCAATTTTTTCCATAATAACTTGTGTTCAACACTTACTCACCCTCAAGTTGTTCCAAACAAATATAAATTGCTGATTGAAATTTCTTGCTTCTTCAGACCATAAAATATATTTTTCTGGATGCACTGGACTGCAGACACACAACTTCATAAAGCGACGTTTGTCATGATTCCGCCAATCTGGTCTTGTTATTAATTCTTGTTTTGGTGGCGGAGTCCTGACACTACTCCTGTCACGTTGTCGTCATTGTGCGTGTCTCTGTATGAGCGCCAATCGTGGGCGCGCTTGGACCCTTTGCGTTTCCGCTCGTTGCGGGCGCGTAAGGTTTGGGCGCGTTTACGATTGTGCGCTCTCGTCCGGGTGTTTCTGTTTGTCTGTTTGCAGCATGGTGTTTCATTCCCAGCGTCTCTGTCTAGTTGGGTTTGGTTTCGGTCGGCGCTGGGATGAAGCATGCACGTGAGTGTTTTCATTCATTGCTAGTGTCTCGCGTTCAAGTCTTCTGTTAGTGTTATGTTTAGCACGTGACGCATGTTTACATGCGCCGCGTGCTTGTGTGTCTGTTTTATCATGTGCTCCTCAGTCTATTGTCTAGCCCCACCCTTCTTGTTAACTCATTATTATTTAATTTGGTTCACCTGTTTGTGTATTGATTTACTACCGCTTATAATCTCCTCATGTCTGCTGTCCTGTGCCAGTTCGTCTTCGTTACCAGCCATGTCTCAGCTTTGCTTGTCGTCCTCGTCCTGATGTGGTCCAGTCCTGATCCCTGCCAGCCTGCCCAGTCCAGTTTGTTTTGTTTATTATTTGTTTGATCAGTGTTTTCCCCCTCGGGGTTGTTTGCTTTTCCCCATTTTGTTTTATTTTAAATAAACACCCTTCACTCTGCGCTTGGGTCCTTGCCTCCTTTTTCCCCTAACCCTACTGTGACCGCGTTACTGTTAGGCTAGATCTAGTTTGCCAGTGTCTAAGGATAATGCTATTTTGACGTCCAATAACGATGTGAAATGATGTTGATATTTAGATTTTTGGTTGTGTTGGAAAGCAACCAAAATTCAAACGTCAAGCCAACATTTTAAACCAACAGGTCACCATGTATGGCAACTAAAATCCAATGTCTGATAGATGTGGTAACATCCACACAACGTCAAGCTGTAAAATAATTACACATTGATATTTTGTTGACTTTTAGGTTGCATTGAAAAGTAACCAAAATGCAATGTCGGCCTGACCTTGGGTTCTGATGTCAACTCGATTTTCAATTCCAAACAAAATGCAACCTCTTATGGTGTTGGGGTACAACCACAATCTGACATCGTGTTCATGTCCTGTGCCTGCTGGGATAGTTCTTCATATTATGAAAGTCAGTCGAGCAACTCCCAGGTAAATACTGTAATTTTGCAACCAAATTGTGTCTTTCTTTGAGGGATTTCCTCAGCAAATACAGTATTTTATAGTGTATGATTTTAATTTTAATCAACAAACTCATTTTGTTTATGTGGGGTGGGGCGGACAGATGAACAAACAAAAAGATTAAATTAATTCACAAGAAATTAATAAAAAATAACTCTAGGACTATACTATAGTCCATTTCAAAGTGGCCATGTCACTGGCCCATGAACACTTCCTACTTGTTACCAAACTATTTCAGAAATGTAACAAGAGGCAATTTAATCATATCGTATTGCTAAAATGGCTGCCATAAGATTATTTATCAATGTGTGAAGCTTTTTGGGTTGTTGGAAGCTATGTAAATACAAAATGTAATACAGGAAATACATTAGGATCATTGTTATTGTTTACATCCTTCGAAATGGTCTATAACTAGATGAGAACATTATAAAAAGTAAAAGGGATAGTCCAAACAAAATTCAAAATTACCTTATTTGCTGTAATTTTAAACCTTTTATATGATTCTTATTTCTGTTGAACACAAAAGACTATACTTTAAAAAATGCTGGTAGTTGGGACTCATTCACTTCCATCATAGTTTTTTCCTAGGAAGTTGATGGGTCCCAGCAGCCAGTCTTTGTCAAAATATCTTCTGTTGTGTTTAACAGAAGAAACTCAAAGAGGTTTTGAACAAGGATGAGTAAATGAGTACAATTTTCATTTCAATTAATAAATTTTATTTCATTTCAATAAATTTTTTATGACTCATGCGTAAAATCTGATAGAACTTTTTTTTTTCTTTTACCTTCAGTAATAAGTTCATCATTTCTCCCCAAGCATCCATTATTTCTTATTTGCATCTCAGACATGTATATTATTTGATTTATGAATATTCTAACCAGTGGTGTAAAGTAAAAAATTGCAAATACTCAAATTACTGTAATTGCGTTGTTTTTCTCAGAAATTGTAATTTACTAAGTAGTTTTAAAAAATGTGTACTTTTACTTTCCCTTGAGTACATTCCCTTGAGTACATTGTTGCTGTATTAGTACTTTTACTCCACTACTTTCCTTCAACCTGCAGTCACTACTTTATTTTTTCTTGTCTATGGGGAGTAAAAAAATCAGTCTTGTGATTCCTTTCCAATCAAATAACACGTAGAATGTAAATTGCATCATAATGATCTACCTCAAGACATGGACGATTTATAATTGCTGCAAACTGTTTGGAAGCATTAAAAGTGTCCAAGAAGATGTCTAAAATCCATACATGCATTGACCCAGAGACTGTTTAGAAGCATGTCACTGATGAGAAGATGACAAATGTTTACTGTATGATGACCGAAATGGCCTTAAACACCCAGCAGGCACAAGATGTCAACATGACGTCAGATTAACGTTGTCACCAAACGTCGTGGATTATTTAGTTTGGAAATGAAAATCGGGTTGACGTCAAAACCCAATGTCAGGCTGACATCAGTGTCTAACATCCAACCTAAAATCAAGCAAATATCAACGTCTATTGATGTTACAGCTTGACGTTGTGTGGACGTTACCACTATGACGTCTATCAGATTTTGGATTTTGGTTGCTATACCTGATGATTAAATGTCAGTATTTGATGTCAAAATGACGTTTGTTTAAGATGTTGGCTCAACGTTGGATTTGGGTCACTTTCCAACATAACCTATAATCAACCAAATATCAACATCATTTGACGCCATTATTGGACATCAAAATAATGTTGTCCTTAGACGCTGGCACTGAGTTTTGGTCACCTGACGACACAACCTACATCTATTAACATCTGGGCAATAACTAAATACACTACAGAATGTTACATTTACACACATCCAAAAATTATATGTAAATGCATCAGCCTTTTACAGCGTAATACTCACTACTCTTAAGTACGTTTGAAGGTCTACTTTTTACTCATACTTTGAGTAATATTTACAACAGATACTTTTACTCTACTTGCACTACATTTTTAGGCAAGTAATAGTACTTTTACTTGAGTATGATTTTTCAGTACTCTTTCCCACCACTGATTCTAACTAAAAGGCCAATCTATTAATTTACTGTATAGATGACAAATAAAAGTAAGCTTACCTTCAGGTTGATGTTCATCTTTGTGATGTGAGCTGATGAAGGATAGTTCTCTCTCACAGTCAAACTCAGAGGCAGTGAAGGAGCAGTGGCTCTCACTCTCTGATGATGTCTCAATCGGCCCACCATGGCATGGCTGAATGGGACCATCCCTCAAATTCTGATTCAAGTATCTTTTGCCATCTTGTGGAGTGTTTAGTTTCTCAACCTCATCCGCAGAGAGCTGCTGCGGTGGCCCTGTAAGATCAGGAGCTAGTTTTCTCTTAAAGAACAAGTGGGATTGACGCTGCCATTGGTGAAATTCACCTCCAGGTGTCTTCAGATGAAGTTTAGGAGATGGTTTGTGATTAGTTTGAGGCTGCATGGTGGATTGGGGAACTTTTACATTGGCTTCTTCATCCTCCGTCTTCATCACATCTGAGTATGTGCTGTCAATCTCATAATACTCCAGTTCACTTCCTGTAAAACCTGAGACATGACACAAAGGGCCACTTTCAGTAAAACGTTCCACTCCTTGCGTTGAATCACTTGGTTTAATCAAATCTGGTTGCTTGTTTGGTTCATTTGAGGTGTTTCGCATCTCTGTGGGACTTAAACTAAACGCCAGGTTATCCATGCCATGTGGTTTGCTAGGTGGCATAAGGTAGATATGACTCTTCTTCTCAACTTCACCATGATTTTGGTGTCTCCTAAGGACAAAACACAGAACTAGGATCAGCAGAATGAGGGTGATGGGAATAACGACTGCTACGATCCATAACGGTGCTGTTTTTTTGGTTGGAGAACAGGATTCGCTCTGAATGAGGTCTGATGAGCAGGATCCACAAGGAGACTCTGAGGTGTGGGGCAGACAGATGCACCAGTAGTCATCTCTGGATGAAGATCCACAGTCACTGTTGTTCCAGCAGGGCTCAGACAAACAGGAATCCTTGAGGCAAGGAGTCAGAACACAGTGGTTTGGAGAAACACAGAAGGTCTGAAAGGCAGACGGGCTGGAGCTGGACTCAACTATTTCATTGTGGCCATTGAAGGACAAGAGGTGGCCATTGTATTTGATGTATTCCACACATCCTCTAAAACCTGGGAAAACAAATGTAATCTGTGTTAGTGTATATCATGCTGTCATAATGCAGCATTCCACACTCTATAGGAACATACTGTAACTGTTAAAATGTATATGGGCTTTTGCATTATGTAGTTACAGGAACTTAGATTTAGAAACTAGTCACCAGACATGGTTCCTCAATAACTTATTTATTCCTGGATGATTTTCCTGATTTGCATTTACAATCTCTAAGTATTGTTCTGACCATGTGCATCCCTTTATGACCACAGTGTACCTATCTTCTGTTGGCTACTTCCAGCAGGATAACACACCATGTCATAAAGCGCAAATCATCTCAGACTGGTTTCTTGAACATGACAATGATTTCCCTGTACTCAAATGGCCTTCACAGTCACCAGACTCAATCCAATAGAGCACCTTTGGGATGTGGTGGAACGGGAGATTCGCATCATGGACGTGCAGACAACAAATCTGCAGCGACTAGGTGTTGCTATCATGTCAAAATGGACCAAAATCTCTAAGGAATATTTCCAGTACCTTGTTGAATCTATGTCACAAAAGATTAAGGCAGTTCTGAAGGCAAAAGTGGGTCCAACCCAGTACTAATAAGGTGTACCTAATAAAGTGGCCGGTGAGTGTGTGTATATATTTTATTTATTTATTGTTAATAATAAAACAACTGAACAAAAGAGATGTAAGTTTTACATTTCTTTTCCCTACTTGTGCCAATATTGAACTGTGCTTAAAATCCATGAGACTGTGAAAACTATTTACCATTACACCTCTACAAATTATATTATTTTATAACTAACAAATCAAGGCCAGTCTTACCAAAGTTTTGGATGATCTCTGGGATCTCTCTGAATTCTCTCACTGAAGCAGAGCCCAGAAAAATGGTCTCCACTAGGAATGCTGAATGACTTATGGTGCCATTGGTGGTGTTTGCAACAGGCCGATCATCCAGAAACAGAGAGAAGAACGAGCCTCTTCTGCGCACATGAAGAACATGCCACTGTCCATCTGACACATTTCCATCCACTGACAGCTCAAGCTGATGACCAGATGTGACATTGGTGAACACGTATAGAGGCTTCCCATCGGATATCTGAGGGAGCAAGAGCAGATTTAAAATGATTAGGCGTTCAATAAATGCATGCTTGATTACAGTTCAATAAATGCTTGCTTAGCTCTAGTGTTAGTGGAATGATGCACATATAAATATCTTTATGGATTCTTTTCACATGACGACTTCTGCTACTGAGAAACCCAGAAATGTGAAAAGAATCCATTAAGATATTTATATGTGCATTATATGTTGGGTAAACTTAGAGTGTAGTGAATGGGAGAGTATAACAATTTATTTACAATTCTAATTGCTGAAATAATAAAAGAAAAATTCCACGATGGTGTTATCAAGACTTTCAGAAAAAGAAAAAAATTGTGTGAAACTGATAACGGCAGACAGAAGAGAGAACAATGTCAAATTTACTGTCTTGTCTATAGATGCTGCATTAGAAACGCCCTGCATAAGTTGTAATTCATTTTGTTTGTAATCTGATTCATAGATGATATAATACATACAAAAATACATACAAATGTTCAAACGTTTTTTTTAATCAAAATATTAAAAATCTTCAAGGATTTAAGATGCTGATGAGCATTAAATGTGTCATTGTAAAAAAGAGTCCACTGGGAATTTTACCACATCTGTAACTTTTACCAAATTGGTAATGGAATATTAATGATAGAGATAGCAAAGTGTTTTTATTAACTTATTTTATTCACATTTCTGTTTAAATTCTTCAAAAAATTGTCATATTCTACTTCTGTTGTTCTACCATCTCACCAAAACATTGAATTAATTAATAATTATTTCATTAATCAGTTATTTTATTATTATATATCAAATAGTAGGGTGTCGCGGTGGTGCAGTGGGTAGCACTATCGCCTCACTGCAAGAAGGTCGCTGGTTCGAGCCTTGGCTGGGCCAATTTGGCATATCTGAGTGGAGTTTGCATGCTCCCCCCGTGTTTACTACGTGGCTGTAGTGTATGTGTGTGAATGAGTGTGTATGGATGTTTCCCAGTAATGGGTTGCAGCTGGAAGAGCATCTGCTGCGTAAAACATATACTGGATAAATTGGCGGTTCATTCCGCTGTGGCAACCCCAAATTAATAAAGAGACTAAGCCAAAAAGAAAATTAATGAATAAATAAAATAATATATAATATTATATTAATTACAAAATTATATAAATATTACATAAGCAAAAAATACATATATAGATATTTTGTTTATGTATTCATTAGTTATTATTTAATCAGCTTTGGCAATGTCATAACAAATATTTTTTACTTGTGGAGTTATTACTAAATCTTTTACCTAATTTATCTATCATTACTAACTGCAAATTCTTCAGTTTACCTTAAGATTTAAATGTGCTGATTGACTCCAACACGCAACCAGTACACCATTTCTTCGAACAGTCCTCATCTTGATCTCAACACTGTCAAAACCCAGAGAGTCCCCTTCCTTCCCAGAATCCAGAATGGCTTGCAGAAGCTGGTTTCTTCTGTAGCTTTCTTTGACATCATACACAACATAAGCCTCCCCATTGAGAAACAATACATGGTGCTCAGCCAAATCTACCAGAAACATAAGTCCAACAAGTGTAAAATAACTTTAAACTACAAACCAAAAGATAGATAGGAATGAAAGCAGTTACTCGTGGCACAGCTGGGTCCGGTGAAGTGGTCTCTGCACTGGCAGCGGTGATGAGACCATTGGTCTTGACAAACTCCTTCATTCAAACACACTGCAGCCTCACAGGGAGGAATATCTGTTCTTGGACATCTGATTATCAAAAAGAAATCAAATGTAAAGTATTATGAAGGCAATCTGACAAATACAAAGTTCACTTTGAAACTGACCTTGGAAGAACATTGTGGGATGCCAGAGATTTTAATGAATCAGGGCGAATGTTGTTCACTTGCAGGTTTCTCATACAGCCAACAAAGTCATGAGTTCTGATTTGCCTCAGCAAAATGGCATCAATAGACTTTATGCCACCAAATGTCATGTTATTTGAGCTCACTTCCAGAGTCCTGTGTGTAAAACATGATTTACTAGAGTTCAGAAAAATAAACAAGTAATAAGAGGAGGTAAAAAAATTTGATCTGAAGCAAGTTTGAATGTACTACAGGCCTGTAGCCAGCCTGGTGAAAGGGGTGGTTCTTTTTTCTGGAGTTATTCACCTCATTTTCTATATGATTATGAGGTTTAAATGTTTAAATACTGCATTTTATCAACATTTTAAGTACTATTTTTTGCTGGATAAACTTTTCAGATGGTCATGATGACAACACTTTTTGATGTACCAAAAACATCCCAAAGATTTTATAATAAAGAAATATGGAAACAATAGCCTACTTATTTTTTTAAAGACACATTTATCACATTATATATTATTAGAAAAAAATAGGAATCTGTTAAAGTTTAAAATTAAAAACTGTAAACTATTGTCATTTATTAGGCAAATAACATACAACCGGCAGCACATTCAACTTTCCGGGAAGAAGAACGGCAAGTCACACTGAAGCAGCCAACACGTGATTCTGCTTGGTCTTAAAGCCTTCTTCAATAGGTTATTTTTATAGGTATTTTTTTACAATTTATGATAGTATAGCAGTCAAAATAGGACAAATGAGCAGAAGCACTTTTAGTTAGCTTAGCATATTGAATCGGTTTGGACTATTAGCAACTCAAACAAAATTTTGTAAAAAACGTTGATATTTTTTTCAATTCAAAGCTTGACTCTCTCGTTGTTACATCATGTACTAAGACTGACGGAAACGGAAACTTGCTTTTTGCTTAATTTTTTTGAGCAAGATGCTAATTGTAAAATACAATTTTTTATTTTTTTTGTGCGAATCGCTAATGGTCTAAACCAGGGGTCCTGGAGGGCCAGTGTCTTGCAAAGTTTAGTTCCAATCCCA
Source organism: Danio tinwini (assembly GCA_903798205.1). Lineage (NCBI taxonomy): Eukaryota > Metazoa > Chordata > Actinopteri > Cypriniformes > Danionidae > Danio > Danio tinwini. Next base: position 15,550,879 of record CAIGQZ010000379.1, read on the forward strand.
ATCTGACACACACCTAGCTATTCAAGCTCTTACTAGGCTTTCTAGAAACATCCTTGCAGGTGTGTTGAGGCTAGTTGGAGCTAAAATTTGCAGGACACCGGGTCTCCAAGAGTTTGGACACCCCTGGTCTAAACCAATTCAATAATATATGCTAAGCTAACTAAAAGACCTTCTGCCAGATCAGGAGATCAGCTGAATGGATCCAAAAATGGTAAAACTCAGCTGTTTTAAGAGTGGAGTGTTCCTTTAAGTCTAGGACAAAATGTACATTACATTTTTTTATTTGGCAGAATATTTTATTCAAAGCAACTTACTAATGAGAACAATAGAATTAGAAAATAAAATAGAGCGTTAGTAATAGGAGTGTTGACAAAAAATATGAATATTTAGATGATTTTTAGAGTATAACTAATGATTCAGTTAACAACTCAACTGGTCCCATTTGACCACCACATTACAAAGAACAGTTCTATAGAATATAACACAGGGGTGCCCAAACTCGGTCCTGGATGGCCGGTGTCCTGCAAAGTTTAGTTCCAACCCCAATCAGACACACCTGGGCTAGCTAATTAAGTTCTTACTAGGCTTGTGCAGGTGTGTTGAGGCAAGTTGGAGCTAAAATCTGCAGGACACCGGCCCTCCAGGACCAAGTTTGGACACCCCTGATATAACAGAAGGAAATATAAGAAAAAATTGGCATGATTAAATTAAAACTACCTTTGGTTTCCAGTGGCACCAGTTTGCTGTGTGCAAAAGCCTTGAGGTTCATAGACAGAGCAGTTGTCGATTTCTAGAGAGGCCATCTGAGACAAAGTGACAAATATCTACATAAAACCTCAACTCTTTTACAAATATAGCTTGATTGGATCCTAAGATTGACGAAATTACCATGAATCACGTACATTTCCAGATCTTCTTACGGAGATGTTGTGAAATAATCCATCAGCTATGATCTTCCCTGTTTCCAATCGTATCACTCCAGAACCAAGATCATAAGACAGAAACAGCCTTCCACTCAAGATTTCAAGGGCCAAAAAGTCTGAAGTTAATGGCTTGCCATGGTTGTAGAAAAGCAGAGCATTTTGCTGCACGGTTGCAAATTCCAGATAGATGAAGTTATATTGTGGATCCAATGGAGGATATTCAATATATGATAGTTCCTGGAAGCCATAACTCTGCTCATCACAATTGACTCCACTCACACCTAACAATAAATAGAAATATCTGATATAAGCAGAATAACAGATCTATAAATTAATATAGTAATTCATTAATTCATTTCAATAACACTTGATACATATTTAATACTTTTATCATGACAACAAACGTTTAAACGTATTTAATATTTAATTATGTATTTAATAACAATTTGGAGTCGTAATAAAATCTTGAGTTAATTAAAACATTTTATTATTTTATAATATAAAAGTATACATTTGATATGAAAAGGAAATGTTACATATATTAACATTTAAAATATTGTAATATTTAACCGAATATCAGTCAACCTCACAAAATCAGATCAATAGCTACTGTAAATTATAATCAGAGACATTGAATTTTGGTGTTCGTATATACAAATACGTGTTGAATTGTATTACACCAGTGTTTCTCAACCACGTTCCTGGAGGACCACCAGCTCTGCACATTTTCGATGTCTCCTTAACCAAACACACCTGATTTAGATCATCAGCTCATTAGCAGAGGCCGAGAGACCTGTAATCGGTGTAACAGACAAAGGAGACATACAAAACATGCAGTGTTGGTGGTCCTCCAAGAACGTGGTTGAGAAACACCCACATGTTTTACACCTTGATTGTTTATTGTTATGATGACTGAAACCCCTATTCATCTTTGACATGCATATAAAAAAGTTATACTGTACTTACCAAAAGGACACTGGCAAGAATAACCAGAAAATAAACTGGAGCAATTCCCATAAACGCAAGGGGAGGAAACACAGTGGTCAACAATACGATCGCAAAATCTTCCTGCGACAAAAATACAGGCTAATTAATTTACATACAAATTAATACAATTTTATACTCTGACATATGTTATGTCAAAACATACCTTCATACTCTGGGCTGCAATCACAGATGAACCCTCCCTGTCTGTTCCAGCACGTTCCTCCATTTAAGCACACCACTGTTTGACATTCATTATCAACTATAGTACAGTGTGGTCCAGAGAATCCTTCTTTACATTGACAAAAATAAGTTCCTGGATTGTTGTAGCAGTTTCCCCCATTTTCACAAGGTTCCTTGGCGCATTCATCAAAGTCCAGTTCGCATGCATCACCTGTAAATCCTGTTGGACAGGAGCAGTTAAAGATCTCCGCGAAATAGGGGGACACAAAAATAAGACTGGAGCTTTCCAACACAGCTACTTCCTGACTGATGTGAATGTTTCGGTTGCAGGTGGCACCATTATGGCAAGGGCGGAGCATACAGGGGTTGCTGGTTATTTGGGATATAGTCACATTGCTTTGTGCTTCTAGTAACTTTTTATGCATGCTTGATATTCCGCTTGCCACTTCTCCGGTTAGATATTGACCATTGTAGCTCTTCACCGCAGCCAGAAGCAACATTTTATCTCCTTGCAGCTTCATTCCAAATACATGTGTTTTGGAGGCTTGTAAGTTAAAGAGACTATCCAAAGCTTTAACGAATTTTAAATACTTCAAAGACAGAAACTCCTCAAGAGTAGATATAGAGATGTAAAACAAAACACAGTTGTCTAGAGAGACGTTGGTAAAGCCTTTGTAATTGACGTAAATACTGTTGTTAACTGAAGGATGGAGCTGATCACTTGCTTCAACAGAAATATTATAAGTTGCTTCACCTTGGTATGGGGAGGACCACAAATTACACATGCCAAACGGGAAACTAAACATTCTGGGTTGGCCATTTCTGATTGTACAGTTGAACACATCCAGTTCATCCAGATCAGTCGGTCTCACATTTCCAATTAGCCCTCCTGGGAAGGAACTTCCATAATATTTGACCAATATATTAATGTTTCTCGGAACTGGGGCATTATCATTTTCATCAAGAACTTTAATATGAAACAATGTGGTAGAAGACATTGGGGGCTTACCAGCATCTTGAACCACAATATGCATGTGAAAAAGAGGATCATGCTCTCTGTCAAAGGGTTTTGAAGTAACCAGAACTCCCTCAGTTGTAAGCGAAAAACCCTCAGCAGGTCTCATCATCCAGTATGTGAAAGGGCCTTGATTTGGAGGAAGATCATCATCTGTGGCTGTTAAGGTGGAGACCAAAGTGCCAGCAGGCTGGTTTTCTCTTATAAACCCTTCTGTGGTCAACAGTTTGGGAGGACTGTCATTTATATCATTAATGGTGATAGCAACCTTTGTGCTTCCTGTTACAGAAGGTGAACCATCATCACCAGCAATGACCGTTAGGTTGTAGATGGCCCATATCTCTCTATCCAGGTGACTGTTAACAGAAATTACCCCACTGACTGGATCTATAACGAAGGAATTGTTAATATTTCCATGTTCAATGCTATACGAGAACTTGCTCCATTCTAGAATTACATCTGGGTCCACTGCTTTGACTTTGGTAATGGAAGTCCCAATAGAGATGCCTTCTGACACTGCTACAATGTAGAGCATTGAATCAAACTCAGGTGGATCATTTTCATCCAATATGTGGAGATGTATTAATGCTTCATCAACATTAAACCCAGTAATGGCTCCTCTGTTTTTTGCCAACACATGTAGAACGTCATCATTTTTGAGGCGAGTTTTCAAATCTTTGGAGATATATATCTTTCCTGTATGCTTGTCTACTACAAAATTAGATTTTTTACTTTGACCCACAAGTATGTAAAACACTTCTCCATCAGCGCCTAGGTCATAATCAGTAGCGATGATGCTTCCTATTTCAGTTTGTGGCATCAAAGCTTCTGACACTGAAAAGTTGTATAGATGTCTTTGAAAAGCAGGGATGAACTCATTAACTCCAACAACCTGGATGTATATACGGGCAATGTCAAACAAAAATGGAGGACCAATGTTGGTGGCCTTGACTGTAAGTTCAAAATGTTGATTTTGCTCATAATCAAAAATCTCCAAAATGGTAATAGATCCATTTTTGCTGTCCAAAGAGAACAGCTGAGCATCTCCTGCAATAACCGAATATGTGATTTGAGAGTGAATTCCTGTGTCAATGTCCTTTGCCCAAACTTGTAAGACTGAGGTCCCAATAAAAGCATTTTCTAAAACAGAGGCAACATAGTCTTTAGATGTAAATATAGGAGGGTTGTCATTTAAATCTGTAACATACACTGTGACATTAAGTCTCCCCGTCTTGGGACGCCAACCTCCATCCTTGGCAATGACACTAAGATGGTGAGTTTCTGACTTCTCAAAGTCAAGTCCTTTAACAAGCATTATCAATCCCGAAGAGAGTTCTATGGAAAACAAACCATTTTCACTTCCACCATCAAAAGAGTAAGAAATAACACCATTGGCACCAACATCCTTATCTTTGCCTCGGATCTTTCCAATAACTGAACCCACAGGCAAATCCTCTGGAACAAAAAACTCAACTTGGCTGTTGAGAAAGTGAGGTGCAAACTGGTTCTCTTGTGTAACCTCAAAACTGATTTCAGTTTGTGTAGCAAGAGGAGGGAGGCCTTTATCTTTTGCAGTAATTTCGAGTGTTAGGATAATGTTAAGGCTATTTGCTAAAGTTTTATTCACCAGTACTCTTCCACTGTTATGTTCTATCTGAAAATAAAGAGATCCATTGCCACCACTATTGAAGTACTCAACACTGTTGTTCATTTCAAGAGAATCTTGATCTACCGCAGATACTTGGATCACTTCTGTTCCTATATACAGGGATAAAGGAACTGATACTAAAGGCTTGAAAGGCAAAAACATGGGTGAGAAATAATTATACTGCACTAACGCTACTGAAACAATGCTTGAGCTGTTCAGAGAAACATTGCCGCAGTCTGAAGCCACAACCATAAATGTATAAATTTCAGATTCCAGTTCAGCCAAAGCAATGGACTGTTTATTTGAAATTTCCCCAGTTGATGCATTCACAAAAAAAAGTTCATTTGGTGGGTTGATGAAGTAAAGTACTTGAGCATTCTCACCAAGATCTCTGTCAGTGGCACTAACTTGTAGAATGAAAACTTCATTCATGTTCATCTCAGGGATAGTGACAGTGTACACTGGTTGAGAGAAGATTGGCTTGTTGTCATTGACATCTGTAATGTCTATGGTGACGTCTGTGCTGATGCTCCAAGCTGAATCATTGGCATTAACCTTCACTATATAATGATCCTGATCTTCTCGGTCCAAAGGATGCGATACAAATAAAATACCAGTGGTTTTATCAATGCTGAATGGGAACTCACTATTATGGCCAATGATTGTATATTCAATGACAGCATTCAGACCAGCATCTTCATCAGTAGCAACAATCTGAATGACTGAAAAGCCAATGGGAGCATTCTCAGGAACCTCTGTGATGAAAATCTTTGCGAATCGAGGCGCATGATCATTTGTGTCAAGAACTTCAACTATTATAGATGCTATGGCAAAAAGACTGTTGTTTTCTTTATCAATAGCCTTTATGGAGAGATTATAATATGGTATTTGTTCTCTATCTAAACGTTTTGTTGTGGAGAGAGTGCCTCGATTTTTGTCTATTTTAAATGTGCTCTCAATGTTACCATCTAAAATGAAGTACAGAACTTCTGCAAACACTCCAGAATCAGCATCCTTTGCTAACACATTACACATCCTATTTGAAGCCACGTTTTCATACACTTGGCATTTGTAGATGTCTTGTGAGAACACTGGCGGGTTGTCATTCACATCGCTGATATTCAAAGGAAGTTCAGCATATGAAGAAAAAGGTGGTATTCCTGAGTCTCTGGCTTCAACTATTAGATGAAAATACATGTTGGTTTCAAAGTCTAAGGAATCCTTGATAGTCAATTCGCCAGTGCTGGGGTGAAGCTCAAAAACCTCCCCTAAGTTTCCAGAGGGCAGATAGAAATACACTGATACATTTCTCAAAGTTTCTGCAGTCACAATGGCCACTAAGGTTCCGATGGGTGCGTCTTCGAAGAGAATGTTCTTATTAACCTGGACTGCAATTTGAGGAAAGTGTGAGTCATTCCAAAATCTGACAGTCAAGGTTGTTACGTCCATTTTTGGCATTTCTGCTCCATCCTGCACATGAACATCAACAGTAATGTCATGTCTTCTATTGATTGAATCTGAAATTAACACTGTTCCTGTGTGAGAGTTAATGGTGAAGAGATGGGCATGTTGACCTTGCAGAGAAAAATTTAGCTTTGCATTCAATTCAACATCTGCATCTTCTGCCATCACTGTGCAAACAACTGATCCTGTAGAATAAAGAATAGAAATTGGAGTTTGTTGAGTTCAGTGAATTCAGTCATTTTAGTGGTGAACTAAATGATGGAATAACTAATTTCAAAGTCACAACAATAATGTTTATATTCACCTTTGGTTAGCCCAAAAGGTATATTGGCCACATATGGTCCATAAAGAAATGATGGGAAGTTATCATTCACATCCTCAACTGTTACCACAACAGCAGCTGAGTTGGAAAGAGGCATTGTGGGATGACCATCACTGACAATAACCAAAAATCTGTAGAAAGGCACTGTCTCTCTGTCCAAAGCACTTATGGTGAATAAATCCCCAGATGTTGCATTGAGTAAAAATGGAAAGTCAAGGCCCTCTAAAGAATATCTGTAAGTAAAACAGAAGTGAATTATTTACAGCCAATTATCTTAATTATCAGTTTTTTTTACTAAAGTAAAAACTTTATATAAAAAAGTAACTTTAAGTTTAGAAAACATTAGTTAAGAAAAAAAATTAATTGAAATTAGTCACAATAATTACACCTTAAAATGCACATAATATTGCCCAAACTTTAACTAAAATAAAAAAAACTCAAGGCTGAATAATAAATAATAATAAACAAATATCTACTGCAATTGTATATAAGTAATTTCAAAATAATGTTGGATAAGATCAGACAAAACTTAACATTTTTTTTTACAGATTTTTCTTTATGACAACATCATAATGTATTTAACAAATTACCTTAGTTGGCCATTGGTGCCATCATCTAAGTCTGAAGCTGTAATTCTCAGAAAAAAAGTTCCAACAGGAGAATCCTCCAATATATGAGCAGTGAATATATCCTTTTCGAAAACTGGAATGTTGTCATTGACGTCATCTACAACAATAATTAAAGTGCCTGTGCCTGTCAGTGATGGGAATCCTAGAAAAGAATAATAGACAAATTAAAATTCAGTATACATCAAGCAATTAATACCAATCTTCATCTTAACCTATATAGTACAAATATAAACAGCGCATCTCATCTATCAACAGCTATATTAATAACTGAAAAACCAGTGGGGGCGTCTTCTGGATCTTCTGCAATAAATATCTTTGAGAATCGAGGCGCATGATTGGCAATAAAACTGATTCTGATTCTGATTCTGATTATTTGCAATGCCTTTAAACTGCTGTTTTTATTATCAACAGCCTTGAGGATCAGATTATAATGACAGTGTTGTGGAAAGAGTGCCACAAATTTGATCAATTCTTAATTCTACCATGCAAAATGATACTACGTACTACATATCTGCAAACACTCCAAAATCAGCATCAGATGCTACTTGAAGACAAGTTCTAATATAGTTCTAATAAGTTCTGTGAGAACACTAAAATATCTCTGAAATAGCAAAATGCATGGCTGAAAAATCAATTGGGGCATCTTCAAGAATATCTGTGATTAATATATTTTTATTTATATTATTTATTTTGCATTTTCAGTTGTTTTATGGGAACACTAAAATATCTCAAAGTGAGGTTTCACAAACTAATTTCAAGAGTTCACACTTAGCTGATGATTGATTATAAAGCGTGTTTGGCATGCTGTCCTGGGAGAGAGCCCTGAGCTCAGAAGATCCTCAAGCCCGGGGCTCCCTCCTGTTTGCAGGGTGAGAGGGGAGTTTGAGCTCAGGTAGGTCATGAGAACTCCCTTGCTATTTATGGCTAATGACAAATTAGGGATTGCTACGGAGAGATATACTGCTGATTAACTCATTAGATATTGCTAACTAACTCTAAATTTGTTAAAAAAAAAATAGAAAATATCAAATGATTATACTTGTTAAATAGTTAATATAAATAAAGCTAAATGATTACCTGAATCAACAGCAATAACTTCCAACATGTATTGGCTTTTCACTTCCCTATCAAGATCTTCTAAGATCTGGATGGTTCCATTGGAATGAAGTGAGAAAAGATTCTCATAATTTCCTGATTCTATAGAATAAGTCAGCTGACCGTTACCTCCCAAGTCCTCATCAGATGCATGTATCTACAAAGTACATTTTTAAATCTTCAGAAATGATTAAACAAAACATTAAACTTTATTAAAACACAAAAAGTGAGTTTATTAAAACAAACATAAGTGCATCAATATTAAGTCACTTACCTGATGTGTTTGCTGAGAAGAGTCCTCCCCATTTTCCAAAACATGTAATATAAGGGATTCTGGTGAAAAAATAGGCATGCAGTCATTGACATCTAGGACTGTGATGTTGATAGTTGCTGTGGTGGATTTTTGAACATTTCCTTGGTCTTCAGCAAAGACTGAAAAACTGTAGAAAGGCATCTTTTCACGGTCCATCTTCTCTATCACGGAGACAATGCCTAAAACAGAGTCCACCATGAACCCAGTTTCTGAGATAGAAAACCGCACCAGTCCATTCGACCCAATATCTTGATCGCTTGCACCAACTTTCAATAGACTTGTTCCACGAGGTACATCCTCATATACTGAAAGGCTGTAAGAGCTCTGAGTGAACTCTGGATTGTGGTCGTTCACATCTTCAACAAGCACTGTGAGGTTCATTAAGCTGGACAATGGCGGTATACCTTTATCTTTGACTTTCAGCATAACTCTGATGACATCCTTGGTTTCCCTGTCCAATGGCTTCTGCAGGTAGACAACCCCGGTTGAACTATTTATACTGAAATATTTATCTTCTGCACTTTCAAAACTAAAAACAAATTCACCATTAGATCCAGCATCAGCATCTGTGGCCTGTATGACAGTCACAGGAGAATGAAGAGGCACGTTCTCTGGAAAACTAACAGTACTGGGTGTTGTGATAAAAGGGGGATTGTCATTGACATCCTTAAGATAGACAGTTACTTGCACTGAGCTTGTGAGACGAGTCTCTGTGGGTAAAGCATGATCATTGGCTTGGACAATAAGGCTGTACATTGCATATGTTTCTCTGTCTAATTCAGCGTTTATGCACAGAGCTCCCTCTTGGTTTATTGAGAACTTATTCTCAAGATCTCCATATGTCACTGCTAACTCCACTTCCCCATATATACCTGTTGGATACAAGAAAATGAGCACTTGCATTACATTGGCCAACATAAATGTAGTTGTAATTCACCCTACCAAGCAATTGATATTAAAGGGGCAATTAGCTGAGAAATCACCTACCCAGGTAATCCCATAGTTTTCAGATATCAAAAAAAAAAAACACAAGATATAAATATTAAACTCTGAACATGAACCATTTGTGGTATAAAATCAACTGCCCGTGACAGGAATAGCCATCAAATATTGGAATAGATATTTAGTAAATATGTATACAGTAGGGAAGCACCAACTTAGTCTGATACCTGTAAAATAAGTAATATTTCTAATTATTATATAGTTGTAGGCTGATTATAGATAATTGGCTGATTTTATTAACCTGCATTTTTTTCTTGCAATTTGAGAATATTCATTTTACTTCTTAAACTTCCCCAGATTTTATTCTTGGTCACAATAGCAATTGGTGCGAAACAGCATAGCTAGAATTGCATTGCAATTTAGTTACTTTCAATTGTTCAGTGATTGGGGTGGTGCGGTGGGTAGCGCTGTCGCCTCACAGCAAGAAGGTTGCTCGTTCGAGGCTGGTTCAGTTGGCATTTCTGTGTGGAGTTTGCATGTTCTCCTCATGTTCGCGTGTGTTTTCTCCGGGTGCTCCGGATTCCCCCGCAGTCCGAAGACATGCGCTATAGGTGAATTAAATAAGCTAAATTGTCTGTAGTGAATGAGTGTGTATGGATGTTTCCCAGTGATGGGTTGCAGCTGCAAGGGTATCCGCTGCGTAAAACATATGCTTGGTGTTATAATACTCCACGTCTTAATCTGTGTGTCCATAATAATTAATTAATTAATTAATTAATTTGTGTCCATATAAACATACTGAATGATATATTAAATTGTATTCAAAATAAGCTTTTTTATTTAAAAATAGATTTTTTTTACCAAAGCCAATAACAACACTTTAGAGCTTGTAGAAATAAGAAAACAACTCTAGTTTTATAAAAATAACATGTTATCATAAACAAAAATGTGAATTTCACTGTGCACTATGTTTTAACCCAACCCTGAAATAAGAGAAGCCGAGAAAGAGGGTTCTTCATTATTAGCTGCAGTCAGCATCCCCAGGAGAGTGAACACTATTCATCGTCTTACAAAGGAGAAATGACGTAAGATTTAATGAGCCCACTTCAGTCTCCTCTGCATTTCCCAAAGCTTTTCAAACGTATGAACATGGAGGTTTTAAGATTGTAGGCAAATATAAGCTATCGCCAGGTTTTTGTCCGTTTTGCTATTTCTACATTGAATAGACTTACATGTTGTTATACATCCTTGTTTTACTTTAATGTATCTTCTTAGATACGTTTTCTTAGTTGTCTTAAAGATCAAATATTAAAAAAGCATACTGTATCATTTATTTATTCATTTTCCTTTGGCTTATTCCCTTTATTCATCAGGAGTCACCACAGTGAACCGCCAACTTATCCAGCATATGTTTGACACAGAGGACGCCCTTCCAGCTAAATCTCAGTACTGGGAAACAACACCCATACACACACATACACTACAGCCAATTTAGTTTATTCAATTCACCTATACCACATGTCTCTGGACTGTTGGGGAAACCAGAGCACCAGAGGAAACCCAAGTGAACACAGGGAGAACATGCAATGCCAACAGACCCAGCTGGGACTTGAAACAGCGACCTTCTTGCTGTGAGGCGACAGTGCTAACCACTGAGCCACCATGTCGCCCCAAGTATACAGTACTACTTTCAAAAAGTTTGAGGTTGGTAAGAAATAAGTCTCATCAACCTCTCATTAATTTTATTACAAATATATTGAAATTTATTATGATTTAAAATTGGGGCTAGGTAAAGAATTATAATTTTCAATTATTATTTTTTCAATATCAATTTAATATGATTTTCAATGCTGTGAATCATTTTTTCCATATTCTAGATTGCATATAGACTACTTGTTGCATGCATACAGTATGAAATAGAGTTCAGTATTTTCATTAATTCATTAAATCTGTAAACTGAAGTTCACTGTTCATTTTTAGAAATGAATGAACAATCAGTAGCGTTTGCATTAAATTTGTATTCACTGAATTGAATCAATATCCAATATCTAAATCGAAACAAGATATCTGGATCTAATTACTGCGCTTATATAAAAGAAGTTTTCTTAAAATTTACCTGATTTTTAAATCTATTGCAAAGTAAATTTTTCACTATCATTATTCAAAAGTTCATGTCACGTGATTTTTTATAAAATATTCTAATATATTGAAATAAAGTGGCTAAGAAGCATTATTCTAAATGTAGAAAATAGCTTTGTTGCTTTATTTTAAATTACATTGTGTACATTAATAATATAAATGTAAGTTAGAAGAAGCATTAAATACATAATTTTTTTTAAATCATTATATTTTTTAAACAAACATTATAAATGTATGCAGAACAAATCTTTAATATCTTAATTAACAAAAAAAAAATTAAGAAACCAAAATCTAGTGTGTGTCATGCAGTATTACCCTCATCTGAATCTGAAACATTCAGACTTAGGAAGCACATCCCAACCGGTGAGTCTTCTGGTATGGAGGCATAGAAAGCATTCTGGCTGAACACCGGTGGGTTGTCATTGATATTAATCACATTGAAGTAAACCCTGACCCTTATGAGCTCACTGCCCTGCTGCTGAGCTCCTGCAGTCAGGATGTAGTAGCGCTCAATCTCAAAATCCAGAGCACGGGACAGGAGGAATTTTCCAGAATGTGGATTGAGAAGGAAAAGGCCATCGCCATCATCCTCCTGAACTGAGTACACTGAGGTTTCATTCTTCTCGCTATGTACTGCCTCCACATGTCCTACAATTGTCCCTATGAAGATGACAAACAAGGCAGAAATTGAGGACTTTAGCAGATGATTTAATACATACAGATTAAACAAATCAATCTGAATTAATTGTATTAAACGCATAAAACAAATGGATGAATAAACTACATAGAAAAATAAAGAATTGCTAAAAAACATCCAAAGTCAACATAAGTGATTAGGGTCAGTTCACCCAAAAATAAATACTCTGTCATTGTTTACTCATCCTTATTCCAAACCTTTCAAGACTTTCATTCTTCTGTGGAGTTATTTTGAAAGAAGTTGGAAACCTGTAACCTTTGACTTCCATACTATTTGTTTTTCTACTATGGAAGTTCATCGCTTACAAGTTTTTAGCTTTTTACAATCTTCTTTAGTGTTCAATAGAAGTAAGCAACTCATGAAGGTTTGGAACCTCTTGAGGGTAAGCAAATAGTGTGTAAAATTTCATTTTTGGGTGTACTGTTATTTTAATTATAATGCAAAATAAATATGTGCACATAATTTAACATTTTTGTGCTCTAGGAATGTACACTACCTGACAAAAGTCTTGTCGCTTATTTAAGTTTGAGGAACAACAAATGATAACTTGACTTCTAGTTGATCATTTGGTATCAGAAGTGTCTTTTATGAAAGGCAAAGGCCTCTAGATTAAGATATGATTGTGCCTTGATCTTTATTTTTTTAATTAGGACAGTAAAGAAATGTTGCAGTGGAATAAGAATTAATATTGTGTACGACTCCCATGAGCTTGGACGACTGCAACCATACATCTCATACCATGATTTTTTCTTCACCTAACTTGACTGATTTCTGTGAGAATCTTGGGTCCATGCGAGTTCCAATAGGTCTTCTGCAGTATTTGTGATAATTAGGATGCAGTTCAACAGATGATTCATCGGAAAAATCTACCTTCTGACACTTTTCCAAATGATCAGCTAAATGTCAAGTTATTATTTGTTGCTCTTCCAACTGGGATCAACGACAAGACTTTTAGTGTACAAAATATCAAAATATATCAAAAAATATATATCAAAATAACTTCAGTGACATCTTTTCTTTGATGGTGAGTTTTTCAGCGAGAGGGTGAGATCAACTTGTCACTCACATGACATCACAGAAAATTAACAAATCATGTCATGCCTTAAATTTGAATCTATGCATAAAATTTAACACACATTCTCCTGAGCAGTATATTTTGCCTTCATATTGAACACACGTGCATTTATATTGTTTAGTAAATGCTTTTCACATTTCAACAATTTTTTATTTCATTCATTTCTTTTAATTATTTTAGGTTTGTCAGACATCATGTGGTGCTGTGCAGACCATCTGCTGGCTTCTGACTTGAAGCAATGCATGACTGTAAGAAATTTTGTCTGACTTGAGGCCAAGCCATGTCATGATCATGTATGTTATCTTATGTAAGTACCACAAAAGTGATTGGAGATCCAAAACTAGACAAGTCATCAAATGCACAGGAATAAATTACTTCATATAATCTCTCTATTTGATGACTAATGTCTATATTCAGCGTAGACCGCTATTAGATTTTCATGGATAGCCTAAATTTAGCCATGCTTTGGTCAAGTTGTCTGTTTAAAGTCTATTAGACGTCTATTAAAGACAAATTTGCTTGATGAGAATGCACACATGAATATTTTTTTATATTTTCATTTAGGGAACATAAAATATTACATTGCAATAGAGAAAAGTAACGCTCACCAGGGGGCGTGTCTTCTCTCACTTCAAATGAATATACAGATTTGGAAAATGATAGCTGTGTAAACCTTCTGCTACGAAGTGGAGCTAAGCCTGATTTTCTCATTGATGGTGGAGCTGAGATGTTGAGCCACTTCTTCTCATTGCTGCTATCCGACTGTACCCTTGATGAGCTGGTACAACAAGCACCATACACAGTAAAACAGAAGAAAATCTGTGGAAACAAAAAAAAAACACTTATAAAATAGCCTCTGTTAAGGAAAACATCTTAGCAAAGGTGTGGGGTAAGAAACATGGAACAGTTTCAACTTTTAAAACCCATATGACATGGCTCTTTGTGAGGGATCTTTTCTAAAAGTGGCAACAGTACACCTTGATTTGTGCAAGGTCTGTGCTTTCAGAGCTTTTGTGACTCTCCTCTTACCACAGTATCCCACGCCAGCCTGAATAAGTTCCTTTATTTGGGTTCCCCAGGTACCTGCCTTTGTAAAGCTAAAATGTCAACTTAGATCCGGACAATCTGGTATCCAAAGAGAGGCTCAGAGAATTAAACGGAATGTTCTAATACTGTTCGGCTGAACACGCCATAAACTCCATGGCTTCATTACCATTTATTTATTAAAAAAAAGAAACAAACTGAGGTGTCCTTTGGCATTACATCAGGTCCCTTTATTACATTAAGCATATAGTTTGGATTGAAATTATTCACATACATTTACATATATATTTATATTATTAATTATAATAATAATAATACATATTAATCATATTTTAATATTTACATATTATAATATATATTAATACATAAACTTTTCAATAAACTTTTAACACACACACCACACACAATGATATATAATTTATATAATAATTAAATATTCAAGAAATTATCAGTAATTATTTATACTGTACGAACTACTTTAAGTTTTATGAAGCCCATAATATTCAGGAAACCGTACAGATTGTGTCACAAAACGTTTCATAGACATGTTAAAAGTTGTTTATTATTGTTATTACTTGTACAAGAAATACTCACCGTATCGTGCGTGAGAAATAAACAAAGATGTATTAATCCAAACTTGTTCATTTTTGCTGCTGTCCATTTACCTCTCTACACAGATAAGAACTTTTCTTGAAAATAATTCATTTCTAAACATCCATTGGCTCTTTGTGTGCAGCATCTCTCTGTCCACTGTACAGTGTTTGTGTGTGTCTGTGTGCCTGGTCGGTCCTCCTGAGTGGACGTCGTGACGCTTTTATTGGCGCTTTCAGATTAGACAAACCGTGACCGCCTTTCTGACTGACTGCAGCGCCAAAACAAGCAGGCAACGTCACTAAACTATAAATGACGTATAATCATTGTCAAATAAAAGCCTAAAAAGTTATGGTGTCTTACTGTATGTGTGTAAGATATTAATTCTATAGGACATAATATACTATCTAACGTCGTGTATTAGTTGTAAATTATCGAGTTTACAAGTCGTCTGATTTTTTTCAGTGGATTGATGCCATATCTGTTTGACTACATTTAATGTGAACGGACAATGATCTATTTAAATGTTTTCCCCTCTCATATGGCAGCCAAGTGATCTTGTGCCCTTCTTTCTTTTCTCAGTTTGAATTCAGAAGACGCCAGCAATGGAACTCGCCCAAAAGGTGAATGAATGGGGACACGCTGTAAAGAGGAACCACCAGACAACCGTTGAACAGCACATAAAAGAAGAGAACTATTGATCTTGAGTAATACTCCCAGACAGGTTTGATATATTTTTTTTTT
>CAIGQZ010000379.1:15567086-15590618 GCA_903798205.1 Danio tinwini
CATTGTTAGTTCATGTTAACTCACGGTGCATTAACTAATGTTAACAAGCATGGACTTGGATGTTAATAATGCATTAGTAAATGTTCAATTCTGATTAATAAATGCTGTACAAGTGTTGTTCATGATTAGTTCATGTTAATAAATGCCCTAACTAATGAACCTTATTGTAAAGTGTTACCATTTTAACAAAACAAAACAACAGAACAATAACCACAGATTACAACCAACAAATTTCTCAACATTACAGCATCATAATAAGAAGACAAAAAATATATACAATGTAATAATAATAATAAAAGAATACATAAATTAACCAAGGTTTATAGTGATCTAAGGTTTTCCAAAAAGGTTCTTGGAATCCTGGGACCTACATACTTAAAGAAAGGAGTCCAGATCTGATAAAAAGTATATTTTTTCCCCTTAACCAGTGGGTAATATATTCCAATGACATAAGATCAAATATTACTTTATGTCATTCTAATACTGTCAGTGGTTTATCAGATATCCATTTAAGAAATACACTTTTACAGGCAGAATAGGTAAGAAAGTTAAACAGCTTCCACTCTTCAAATTATTATCAGCAGCACCTAACAATATGGGATGAATTTAAACAAACTAATTAAATTTAGTGATGTTCAACTTTATTGTTTGTTTAAATTTAGCTTATAAAAAATTGTTTGCAACTATTTGCAATGAACCCTTTTTTTGTGTAGTTACTATTGGGTTGTTTGGGAAACAAAATAAGTACATTCTGTGGATGTTATCTAAAGGGTCTCTCTCTCTCTCTCTCTCTCTCTTTTAAATGTTCCAGGGAGAGGTTTTGTAATATCTTAAAGTGAACATTCTGGGAACATTTCATTTACATAAAAAAAATGTATTGCCAAATCAACAGAGAATTTTCTATGAACCAGTAACTAGCATTCCCAAACAATCTGCAAACCAGAAATTGTGAGTTGGGTGTAGCATGTCTACAAACTAAGCCATGCGGTCAGAGCCATTAATAAATCCTCTCCTGTGGCCTAATGGGATAGTAGTAGTCATCATATACTCTTCAGTATCCTAGTATTCTGCATGCTTTTTCTTATTACTGTGAATCGGGCATACTACTCTTGCCGAATACAGTATTTTACCTACTATAAAGTAAGGGAGTATGTGTTTTTGGAGGAACCCTATAAGTCTTGGGTTTTATGACCTTGTGGGTATTAAAGTCATATTACATAAGTGTATATAAATATATATTTTTTCAAAGATGGCACTTTAAATCCACAAATTGAGTCTACATTTGGTGACAGAAAGTATTTGTAGTATAAGTCGATGTCTTTCAGAAAAGTCACATTACCATATCAAATGTGCTGGGTTGTGTTCATTCAATACAGGCCTATTGCCAGTGATCCACTAACCAGTTTTAGACATATTTAAATCTGAAATAAGCATTAGAATAAGCAAATACGCACATTAAATGAAATTCCCAATCATACATCTGTTTTTGTGTTATTTTGGTTTACTTTTAGCCCAAGCTGTTTTGTTTAAAGTGCTTTCAAATCTAATTTAAAATCCAGACGCTGTTTTTTTGCATCAGCGCTTTGTCAATAGCAATCCAAATGCTCCATTAACCACATTATTTAAGTGATTAGGGTTTTAATTAACCATCAACTGCACTCCGGAAGCGCCCTCTGGCGGTGCGCATAATTATTCTAGCTTTGAGGTGCAATATTTGTTGCCATCTTTCTCCTCCAGATAATTGCCTGTAGGCCAAGAAATTAATAGGCGAGTCTGTCAGCAAGTGACGTATGTTTTTGAATTGAGTTCTGACATATACAGCACAAATAATATAACCCAAATATTAAATGCTTTTCTCTGCTAGTCTTTCCTTTGTCTAAGCATTATATCAATAGATGCATGATAATTATAGCAACCGATAAATGTGGTTATAAGCATAAATATTAGACACTATTTAGCAACAATGCAGGTGCAGTTACAATGCACTAAACGCCTGCTTTAGAATATGCTGTTGTATTGATTTTGTCCTTCACTGTACCATTAGTCCTTGTAGATGACGCCAAGGTGAAACCTGAATAAGATGACATCATCGATGCATGTGAAATAGTAAACAAAGTATTTACACATCACGGCCACAGGGCGTCGTTGTATTCTTGTATTTTGAACACAATTACTTTTCTTGTTCATTCACATAATGGAGATATGGGCTTTTTCCCAAGTCACTAAAAATTTTAGGTTATCTTTATGATATATCATAAGAGTAAGAGCATGTATACTTTCATTTCCAAATACAAGCTTCTCTTGTTTTCTGATTGTATACACTATTATGTGTTTATGCCAAAGCACAACCAATAAAGGTAAATATTACACATTTGCATAACTAATGAATATTATACATCAAAATTGCAAAAAAAAATTAAATGAGTAATGCATATCTGTTCTTTGTTAACTTTGCAATATTAATGAACCAGTTCATAGTACAATGCAAACACATACCAATCAGACTGAATATCTGTCAAAATATCTCATCTTTGATATGATTACTTTAAATATGAACTAAAATAGTTTATTAATAATAGTTTATTATAATATTTATTTATTTAGTTATGTATTATTAAAATAATTAATAATTCACAACTTGCTGTGAGACGATAGTCCTAACCACAAAGCCACTGTGTCACCTGCTATTATAATAAAAGTATATTGAAATAGTTTATTGCTTTTACTACAATAGCTATGGAAGTAAAAACAGGACAGTTTCCTTAAAAAAAGAAATGTTTAATTCAGACACATTCTTGAATGTCAAACAAAACTGCATTCTTGTAATTAGAGTGGTATTCAAAGTACAGTTAAATGACCTTATGACTGCAAATACGAAAAATATTTGTAAAAACTAATATGATAGTGCACTACAGATCTACATAAACCAGATAATTGTGCTGTGCACCTTCAGAGAAACAGTTCAATTAATATTATTTAACCTTAAACTGTTCCTGGCAAGAACTACCACTAACAAAAACAAAGATAAAAAAATAATAAGACTCGAGACACATAGTGTTAACTTTACAAAAGGAGAATAACACTGTACATCTTAAAAACGTCGCATATACACAGCCTAACAATTCTTGTATCTGCTGTATTACGTTTGAAGATGTGAATCATGTACAATTGGGGTTATGGCATGAACAAGAACCTAGGCTACATCAGTAGCTAATCTACTCATCATCCTCCTCCTCTTCGTCATCCTCCTCCTCATCGTCATCTTCATCCTCCTCATCATCTTCCCCACCTTCTTTCTTTGAAAAGCCTGCAATTCCCTTTGTGCGGTACAGGGCAATATCCTACAGAAGATAAAAACATTAACAAATGAGGCAAGTGCATCTACAAGCTAACAAGTAAATGTAGGAAAAGGCTACTTTACCTTGTCGTACTTCTCCTTGAGCTTTGCGGCTTTCTTCTCATATGGCTGTTTCACCTCAGCTGATGAGCTGTTCCACATTTCTCCAAGCTTTTTGGCAATGTCTCCGATGGACAGACCGGGGTTCTCACCCTTTATCTTAGGGCGGTAATCACCACAGAAAATGAAGAACGCTGACCTTTGAAGGTAAAAACATGCATTCAAATCAACCTATTTATTCCTTTTATGCTTTCAATGGAAGTGCAAAGAGTGAACGTACGGTGGTCTCTTGGGTGCATTGGGATCCTTAAACCGCTTCTTCTTCTCACCCTTTGGTGGGATGTAGTTCTTCATTTCCCTCTCATAGCGAACCTTATCTTGCTTGGCCATATCCTCAAACTTGCCCTTCTCTTTGGCAGACATTGTCTGTTCAGAATGAGAAAAGGCTTTTAATAAAAAAGCAAGGTGTATGCCTTGTGCCTTACTTATTTTTAAATGTCACTTATTTTTTTCCATACAAGCCTTAGAAAACAACAAATGTACTATTTCAGTAACACAGCATAATATTTATCCAGTACCTTCCATCGCTCTGAACACTTCTTGGAGAATTCAGAGAAGTTCACACTGGCTTCAGGGTGCTTCTTTTTGTGCTCCTCACGACAGGTTTGCACAAAGTAGGCATAAGAGGACATCTTTCCTCTGGGCTTCCTTGGATCTTTACCCATCTTTATCCTCTGGAGAAAAAAATAAATATTCTAAAATAAGTGAAGATGACATGATATAATTATTTTTAATATGGTTTCTTATTAAATTAAATGGTATATTAACAGATGATAAATGAGCATATCATGTCATGTCCAAGTAAAGTGTCTTAGTTAATGTTTCGAGAAATTTAATAAATTAATTTAATACTTCGAGTTCCTTACATCTCTAAAAGTGCTATGTAGTGTATGTAGTTTTCAAAACAGTGACATACACATAAATATATAATATAAACTGTGAGCAAGACATGCAAGTGTCTGCTTTAATGATTTAATACATTTTTGTGAACATAAGAGAAATATGGGTGAAATTCAGTTTTTTTGTCATCCAGCATAGTAGACACATTTATGTAAAAATAAAACAAAATGCTTATTTTTACATGTACTTATTAAAATATATAAAATATGCAAAAATACTAAATATTATTGTATTTTAAAAGATAAAAACATAAAATGGGTGAAGGAGAACATTATTGTGTTTCCAAATATTTCTGTAAATATACATGAAAAAATATGCTATAAACTAATTTTGATCTAATATATGGAAAAAAATAAACCTTTACAACAATTCTATTGTTTGATGCTTATAAATTATCTAGTTTTGTATATGGATATCTGCATGGTGAGATGTACATTGAAATCGCATTACGAAGATGGACGCTGAGATGCACAAAGACCGCCTCAGGTTCACGGTGAACGACAAGGACATCCTCCATTTGACGAATAAAAAATTGCATATTTGATGGTTTAATATTAATTCCCACTAATTTATATTACTTTATGTATATTATACATTAATGTAACAATCGCATCGTTTTCTACTTAAAGCGGGCAGATACATGATATAGGGCCCGCCTTAAAATGCCTAATCGGTGCAACAATAATATTTCTTCTTCCATTTTGAAAAAGCCGTCTTCATGAGAGAAAGTCCCCCTCAATTGTCTCCTCCCACATTCCTGGATAATTTCGAGGACCCAAAATCACCGCACTTCGTCCGTTTTTCGCCCCTGGCCCGCCGCTTTGCGATATTATCGTCTCTCCTATGGAAGTAGTCGGTCTGTATGGACACAGTGTCTGTAACTATAAGCTCTTTGCAATGGGAGTTTCGCTCCCGTAAGGCCGCCGTTCAACTGGAGCCACATGAGCAGTTAGCAGAGCCAACATGGCTCTCTCTCTCTCTCTCGCTCTCTCTCTCCCTTTATGTCTGCTAGGCAGAGCTCAATACACAAAACACCGGCGGTGGGAAACAGTAAAAATAGAATTTTAATCCCTCTTTCTAGCTTAAAAAACACTAGCATTCGCTGAAACAGACCCTCGGGCTTTCGTACGAGCTGAAAAAGCAACGTAAACGAGCTTGGTTTAATTTTCTTTCTTTAGTTAAGTTGAACGCCGCTTACACCCAATCAGTCTCCATCCCCCGCCACTCGCAAGCAAAACGCACTGAGTATCCTCCGCAAGCCAGCCATATTATATTACAGAACACGGCCGCACACGTCCCGTTGTGAACGACCAGAAAAAAACGCATAAAACGACGAGCACATTCCCCGAGGACTGATAAATCTATCCGCGGTGTTATTTTAGTCTGTACGTGAGATTGCCTCGCACGTCACTGGCTCACACAATAACAGCTTTAACTGAGACCTCAAAAAGCTAACTGCTTTAGCTGGGATAGCTACCTGACAAATATTACAACCGATTATATTAAAGAGTGCTAGAATACTGTCATTTCTGAAGAAAAAAGCAGTAATGTATTTTCCTCAGAAGATTTTTTCAGTCAGGACATTTCACTACTGAGCACTGACTGAATGACGGGCGAATAGATCTGACAAAGATTGGTCACTCTGCGTTCACCAAATACGCAACTACCAAGGAAAATTGTGTTGCAATATACGACGTTTTTTGAAAAATTATTCATTAAGGACTTGACAAGCGTATTTTCACAAAATTCACCAACCTTCTCTATCTGCAGCTTCTGTGGATGCCTAGATAATGGGGCTTTGAAGTACAATAACACCGATGCGCGCTCTTCCAAGTGCGTGCTGAGCCCTCCGTTCACGAGAGACACAGAGTATAGTCACGAATCCTATTGGCTACCGCCTAGTCTTGAAGGCCTGTGATTGGCTGCCGGCGCACTATAGTCCCTACGATAGCTGAGCTGTGGTTGGCTGTTCGCTGGCTAAACGTCATTTATTTTCAACGGCGCGTGAATATGAAAAACCATCCATTGGAGAAAGTGTAATGGTATGAGACACCGTTTGTACTGCTGTAGACTTACTGTAGGACATGTACACACACCGTTGACGTTAAAGAAAAGGGATTAAAGTACATGATGGACATTTGCAATAAGTACATTGAATTTAAATGATTTCACAGCACAGCTGCGCATTGGTAACTGTCGTAAGAAAAGAAAAAAAATAGATACCACCTGGGTGAGAATTATGGAGACGTGTAGGGGTCTGTCTCTCTAAAACACCCTTTAAACGCCCATAGTGTAACAAAACAATCTGTTTCAAGAATTAAGCAGATTTAATTTTGCATATTAGCAATTTTAGTAGCATTCCACACATTTTCTCTTAAGTAACGTTACAACTACTGGCAAATTTAATTAACATTTATTAATCAATTAATTAATTATTTGTTATCGTTATTTTAATTTTATTTTACAAAGCTGTTATAATACATTGATTTATTAAACATGAGATCTTAGAGGAATCACCCCATCTATAAAAATGTCTATAATAATTTTTTGTAATCATCAATCATTTTTATGCCTATGTAAATTAATGACATCATCGATTGCGTTCGTTAATTAACCGTGGAAAAAAACGTGAAATAAATTAGTAAATTTTTTTAATCTATTTTAAAAATATATTTTGATAGGCTAATTGATGCAATACATTTCATATACACGGAATGTTTTTTTATTAGATATTATCGTTGTTATAGTTATTTATTTTTAATATAGTGTTTTTCATTCTTGGAGATATGTACTAAAATAATTTTATTCTTATTCATAAAGTCAGAATTTTTCATTGTGATCTTAGAAATACATAGGGGTATTGAAATGCAACGTATGCAGTTTTCCACTGAGCGGCGCTACGCTCTAATGAAATAGAAATATCTCCTGAGTCCTATGGTCGGAAAGAAAAATCCTTATAAAATTTACTGATTTTGTTTCTTTAATGTTAACAGCTATTTTAGATACATTGAGTGAGAAATATATGTGACAATGAATGCAGCTCTCATGTAGTTCCTGCATGTTTTTATAGTTTTTTTTTACATGTAGGCTATAATTTAGCCTACCTGATACCATAACCTTCTTTTAACACATTTGTTAGCTGGTTTTGGGTTTCTATGCATCATCGATCCTGCAGAAAGTCCATTAAAGAGCGTCATATAACCAGTTGTTGTGCGTCTCCTAACAACACCAGCTTATAAAACCTGTCATAACGCATTAGCAGTTCAGACCAACAGGTGAAAACTTTTTTATAAAGTATTTTAATAAGTCGTCAAAAGTAAACGTCCGTGCAGGCTTGTTAATAGTTTGATTCCTGAAGTGATGTGACACGCAAAACGACAAACTGTGGACTGTATAGCTAAGCAGATTCTGGACGATTCAGTTAAAAACAACCATGGCAAATTGTAAGACATGTTTAGTTAAAGGTAAGTTTCTTTTTCATTTTAGAAAAATTCATAGTCAAATAGTCACAGTCAAGACATATCAATTGAATAAACTAAATTGGCCATAGTGAGGCCAGGTCTTTGCTTCATGTTATTTTTCTCATTCTAGAGGGGTTATGTTGTTTATCCATAAGTCTATACATTTTATAGTAAATAACACTATATTTAGACAAAGCCGGAAGATATATGATAGTACAAGGAACCTATATGAGTAAAGTTATTAATTTGGTTAATATTTATTGCCTAAATGAGGATAATCCAACAAAAAATCAATTTGCCTCTCTTCCAGGTATAGCTATACTAGCAGGGGACTTTAACTGCGCTTTGGACCCGCTGCTTGACCGATCTTCAGGATAGCTCTCACTCTAAAAGCAGGAAAAGAATTAAGCGATTTATAAAAGATTTAAATTCATGTGACGCATAGAAAGCAATAAATCCATCAAAAAACGAAATTTCATGTTTTTCATCACTTTCTAAAGCTAATTCACGAATAGATTATTTCTTAATTTCAGTTTCTTTACTTTCTGATATAGACAGCTGTTCATATGAGAGTGCTGTTCTCTCAGATCACTCTCCAACTTCATTAGTTTACTTAAATAAAAAAAAAAAAAAAAAAAAAAGGTTCTCATAGCTGGCGCCTGCACTCTAAGTGGCTACAGAACCCTGATTTCATTAAATTTGCTAGTGAACAAATAGACTTGTACTTTTCAACAAATACAAACCAGACTTCGGCAATAATTAGATGGAAAACTTTTAAGGCATATATTAGAGGCCAAATTATTGGTTATACTAGCTCTAAATGTAATAAATTTAAACAAAAGATGATTAATTTGGATACTGATTTAGAGCAACTAATAAATATAGATACATCCAAACATACTAAACAGAAATTATTAGCTCTAAAAGCAGAGTATGAAGCAATATCCACTTTAAAAGCTAAAAATAGTATATTAAGATTAAAGCATAACATTTTTATGATCAAGGTGAAACTGTTAGCCTGGCAGATTAAGAAATTAATATCAGAGAGATAATGAAATTAGGAATGATAAAGGGGTAATCACAACAGATCCTGCTGAGATTAATAACACTTTTGTTACAATTAATAAATCTCTATTTCAATCTGAATTTCCTACTAGTTCCGCTAATCAGAACAACTTTTTAGATAGATTGAATATTCCCTCACTCACGAAGAAACTAGATCTGAGCTTGATAGGAAACTAGAATTAGAAGAGCTTTCTATAGCTAATCTTGGTATGAGGAGTGGTAAAGCAGCGGGTCCTGATGGACTTCCAATTAAGATTTACAAGGAACTTAAAGGGAAAATACTACCTCCTTTACTAGATATTTACATTGAAGCATTTCAGCAAGGTTCTCTACCGACTTCATTGAGAAATGCCCTTATCACTCCTATTTTAAGGCCGGGGAAATCACTTGTGGAATGTGGTTCATTCAGGCCAATCTCACTTTTAAATGCAGATTCCAAAATAATAGCTAAAACATTGGCAATGAGGCTTGAGAAGGTTTTACCTCAATTAATACACAAAGACCAGAATGGATTTATTAAAAATCGTCAAGGGTTCCATAATGTAAGGAGAGTACTTAATCTAGTGCATGCAGGAAATGGAGCCCCTGACACGTCCATTCCGTTACCCAATGCCAAAAAGGCATTCGACAGACTTGAATGGCCATACTTAATGGAGGTTTTAGTAATATTTGGATTTGGAGAATACTTTCGGAGATGGATGGAAATTCTTTTAGTTGACTTCTGCAAAAGTACTTACGAACAATCTAATATCGTCTTCATTAAATCTTAGTCGTGGCACTAGACAGGGCTCACCAATTTCACCTCTGCTTTTTGTATTAGCTATGGAGCCTTTTGCAATTGCAATAAGATCACACCCAACTATTTATGGCATGTGTACAGGAGATTTAGAACATCGAATCGCCTTTTATGCCGATGATGCCATATTATTTCTTTCAAAACTTGAGAACTCAATCCCATCCCTCTTAAAGCGTATTGGTCTGTTTGGCGTTTTTTAAAGTAAACAAAAGCTAATTTTGCTGTTGTCAGTGTCACATCCCTTGATGACAGAAGACTCAGCCAAAGCATGGATCCAGCGGGTATCAAGATCATGCGTCTGCGGGAAGCCAGCTCTAAAGAGGAGTATGTGGAGGAATTCATTGGACTGGCACATCTAACATCAATAAATGAGTTATGTTTAATGATTTTCCTCCGTGGAGGACTTTCTGAACCAATGCACTCCACAATGCGACTGCATGAACCCCAAGAGACATTAATACATTATATTGATCTGGCACTGCAACTTAGTGGGTCCCCCTTTACCGTGGGCGAGGTGGAGGAGACCCCTAAATGTTTTTTGGAGGGGGACAATAAACAGCAAGACCCGCTGGCAATGGGGCTTGTTGCCCAGTCCAGTCCTCCAGTTGAAAAAATGGCCTCCTCTAGTCCTCCAGCTCACACAATGACCGCCTCCAGTCTGCCAGTACACAAGATGGCCGCCTCTAGTCCTCCAGCTCACAAGATGGCCGCCTTCAGTCTGCCAACTCACAAGATGGCCACCTCCAGTCCTCCAGCTCACAAGAGGGCCACCTCCAGTTCTTCAGCTCACAAAGTGGCCACAACCAGCCCTCCAGCTCACGCATGGGTAAGCGCCAATCTGCCTATAGCTCACAAGATGGCTTCCTGTTCCAAGTCTGTTCCTGTTATAGTTCTAGTCCAAGTCTCTGTTCTTGAAATGCCATCACCTGAGCAACCAGAATGGCCACCACCACCTGAGTTGCCAGAGCTGCTGCCACCACTAGAGCTGTTACTGCCAGAGCTGCCACCGCCACCTCCAGAACTGCCAGATCCTCCAGAGCTGCCAGATCCTCAGTCACTGCCTGATCCTCCAGAGTTGCCAGATCCTCAGTCACTGCCTGATCCTCCAGAGTTGCCAGATCCTCAGTCACTGTCTGATCTTCCAGAGTTGCCAGATCCTCAGTCACTGTCTGATCCTCCAGAGTCGCCAGATCCTCTCGAATTCCCCAAATGGCCAGGGGCGCCAGATCCTCTCAAATTCCCCGAATGGCCAGGGGCGCCAGATCCTCTTGAATTCCCAGAATGGCCACCACCGCCTGAGCTTCCCGAATGGCCGCCGCCTGAGCTTCCCGAATGGCCGCCTGAGCTTCTCCAATGGCAACTGCCTGAGCTTCCTGAATGGCCGCTGCCTGAGCTTCCAGATTGGTCGCCGCCTGAGCTTCCCAAATGGCCGCCCCCTGAGCTTCCCGAATGGCCGTCGCCTGAGCTTCTTGAATGGCCGTCGCCGCCTGAGATTCCTGAATGGTTGCCAGAGCCGTGTGACCTCCCAGAGTCACTAGAGCCGTGTGACTTGCCAGAACCTAAGCCTCCTGACCCACTGGGGTTTAAAGAACTGCCAGTGCATCCTGAACCTAAGCCTCCTGACCCACTGGGGTTTAAAGAACTGCCAGTGCTTCCTGAGCCTAAGCCTCCTGACCCACTGGGGTGGAATGAACTGCCAGTGCCTCCTAAACCTAAGCCTCCTGACCCACTGGGGTTTAATGAACTGCCAGTACCTCCTGAACCCAAGCCTCCTGACCCACTGGGGTTGAATGAACTGCCAGTGCATCCAGAACCAAAGCCAACTGACCCACTGGGGTTAAATGAACTGCCAGTGCCTCCTGAATCAAAGCCAACTGACCCACTGGGGTTGAATAAACTGCCAGTGCTTCCTGAACCTAAGCCTCCTGACCCACTAAGGTTTATTGAACTGCCAGTAGCTCCTGAACCAAAGCCTCCTGACCCACTGTGGATGTATGACCCGCCTGTGCCAGCTGAATTAAAGCCCCCAGACATACTTCAGGTCCACGCTCCTGCTTTTTATATTCAGCAACCCTTAAAGAACTAAAACAAAAGACAGATAATCCATTTGTAAAAAGCCCATAGATATCTTAAAGACCCCCCAGTGTTTTTCGTGCTTTTCCCCTATTTTGGGCAATAATAATTTTAGTCCGGCTAAAAACAATATGGGGTTTAAACTATGGATGAATAAGATTAAAAGATTTGTACAAAGACAGCATATTAATGTCATTTAAAAATCTTGTAGTAAAATTTAATATACCTCAAAAACACTTTTTAAAATATTTACAACTAAGAAGTTTTATTTTTACACTTTTAAAAAATTCAGCACAGCTCCCTCCAAGGTCGTTATTGGAAACTCTTACAGAACAAGATTGTTCCATCAAAAGACAAATTACTCAATTATATAACATATTAAGAGAAAATCATAAAGAAAACTCTGAAAATAAAAGACTAGCATGGATCCAAGATACAAAAATGAATATCCCAGTAGAGGACTGGAAAATAATTTGTTTGAATGCACAAACAAAAACATTAAACTCCCGTTTGAGATTGCTATAATGAGAATTTATATTACTCCTCAACTCTAATATCTTTGTTTTTCAAATGCAATAAGATACAAGGTACATTTTTTCATTGTGTGTGGGAGTGTGAGGACGTACAAAACTTTTGGGTGGAGGTGACTCAATATATTTCACAATTTATATCCATTCCAATTCCTTTATGCCCTGGATTATGTATATTGAATATGTATAAAGACAGTTGTGCTTTGTCTACTAAAGAAAGAAAATTGATTGATTTATGTTTAATACAAGCAAGGCGTTGTATTGCTTTATGTTGGAAAAATGTTAATCGCCCCTCTATTGGACTTTGGTTGAGAAACCTAATAACTTGTTTGGCTCTTAAAAAGCTCACTTATATAATAAGGAAAAAATGCTCTGAAGGTTGTGATATCTGGGAGGTGTTTTTGAACTAAAAATTAATTAATTATTTTTATATTAATTATTTTTTAATAAAGATTTTTTTTCTCTAAGCCTGTCTGGGGTAAGTTTTGGGTATTGGGGTTTGAATTTTTGTAAAACCTTGAAACAAACTCAATAAAGACATGTTATACAAATTGGCCCTAGTGTATATGTGTTAATGCAAAAGTGTATAGGTGTTTCCCAATTCTGTGTTGCAGCTGGAAGGTTGGATTAGATGGCGTTTCATTCTGCTGTGGTGACACTTGATTAACAAAGGGACTAAGCTGAAAAGAAAATGAATAAATAAAATATTAAATATTAATAAATACAAATATTAAAATAAAATAATCAATTGTTTCTTTCACCGTTTCAATCTAGATGTCAACAAAAAATGGGAAGCGTATGAGACCTCTCATGAAAGGGATTTTATTTATAGACCCATCATATCCCTTTCAATAAGGTGAGTGGCTGTTAACATAAGCAATGCACTTGTCAGGAGATTTAACACGTGTTTATTTTAATTCATATAGGCCAAAAACATCTGGCAGGGTCATTAGAAATTCGTATACACTGGGCGATCCAGTGGGTGCAACTGTATACAGTGAAGACTTCTGCTGGAGGCCTGTGCCAAAGACTGCCTGCATAAGGTCTGCAACAGCATCAGGAAACAGAAGGAATAACCCACACCCAAGCAAGGTCAGTTGGCAGATTTTGTAATTTACTCTTTTTTTGATTGTGCAAATGTATTCAATGGGCTATATGCACAGCTAGTGTTTTTCAGCCAATTATCAACTTCCTTTAAAAGCTTAATGTGACTAGGTTTCTTTTACAGCATCAATGTTGGAATGTAATTACAATGCATTTAGTTAAGTAGGCTTAAGCATTCATTTAGTTGTTTAAGCGTAAAACAAGATGAAATACCATGTAGCCACTAGTGCCATTAGGATCAGCAGGCGAGCGCAGAAACTCTATTGAAAATACTGTGGTAAAATAAAGTCATTTTAAAGACATGGCAGGAAGAAGTGGAATTAAATGCTATGCTTTTTGTCTGGTCTGTGACCCACTTTATATATCAGACAGTAAAGATCACTCATTTGTAAAGAATTCAGACCTTAAACTAAAATTTTATAATTGAAAGACACTTTACCGGAAGTGATGAGGCTGGCTGACTGAAATTAAAAGTCTGTGTGCATATACCCCATCAACAGCCACTTTATCAGGTACATCTGTTTAACAGCTTATTAATCTAACCTAATTAGTCCATTACATGGCTGCAACTGAATTTGTGATTTTGGCATGTTGGTCAAGTCAATCTGCTGAATCTTAAACCAAGCATCAGAACGGCAAAAGTTTTAAGTGATTTTGAAAGTGGTTTGTGTGATTGGTGCCAGATAAGCTGGTTTGAGTATTTTAGAAACTGCTGATCAGCTGAGATTTTTACACACAATCATCTCCAAATTTTACGAGGGTCACAACATTTGAACAGCAGGAAATTGAAAAAGTGTTGCCTGGCATGATGGGTCTAAATTTTCGCTGCATCGTTCAGAAAATAGGGTCAGAATTTGGCATAAACCACTTGAAAGAAAGGATTCGTTCTGCCTTGTATCAATTTTGCTGGTGATGTAATGTGTGGGGGATATTTTTTGGCAGACTTTGGGCTATTTAGTGCCAACTGAGCATTGCTTAAATACATCCTACCCGAGTACTGTTGCTGACCATCTAAATCCAATTATAAACACAGTGTGCCCATCTTGCTATAACAAGATCTCAATGCAATAAAGCACTTTTGCGATGTGGAGAAAGACTCAATTCAATTCATCATTATTTCTACTGCGCTTTTTACAATGTAGATTTTGACAAAGCAGATCAAGAAAAGAGAATAAAAAGACATACAATATTTCAGGTTTTGGAACATTTCAGCAAATCATGCAGGCATGAGCATAGTTCACATCATATACAGTATCTGCAGCCAATGATTCTGTTGCAACTGAGTCATGCTATTATTTTAGCATGGACCAAATTATGTGAGGAATGATTCTAAAACATTTTTGAATCTATGTAATGAAGAATTAAGACATTGTTGAGGACAAAAAACTGTCCAACCCAGTACCATCAAGGTGTACCCAATAAAGTGGCCAATGATCATAATTTGAAAGTGTCTTGTGTAAATGTGTGCACGTCAAAAAACTATATATTTGTGTTCTGTAAAAGAAACAAACCATACAGATAATAAAAATGTTGACGTCAAAATGTACTGTACCATACCACATAGGCCTTCATGGTATGGAGGCATTCTGCAGATCAAATGAAACAGTTTGATTGCAGTTCCCCTCTGCAACTCTGTTTTACTGAGAAGGAAATCCAAAAGGCTTTAAGTGATCAGTACAGGTCGACATACAGGTCTGACTTTCTTGGATTACCACAAGGTAAGTTTTAAGAGTTAGTTTATAGACATTTACTATATGTTTTCATGCATTGAAAGGCTTATTTAATATCAACATAACACAAATTACATTTTTTAAGACTGATATAGATCTTACTACTTAGGCATCTCATTGTTTTTTATATTCTGTCTAAATCACAGTGATCATGAAGAAAAATGCCTTCATTGTGCCTTTTAACCACAATCAAGCAGCCCATTACTACACCCAGACTGAAATGAGATACAACTATCGCTCACCCATTATTAAACCTGAGCTGTTGGGGAACACCTCTCGCTATGGATGCAATATACTGCATGGTGTAGCGGCAAGGGGAATTGGTAAGCTTTAGCTAATTTACAACATTGCTGTATCTGTGGACTACTTGTTTAGTTTTAATTGTTCAGTTAGTTTCAAATAAATATACAAAAGGTACACTATTTAAATATTGTTATTAAAAAAACTACTATACCAGTGTGTCACACAGGTTAAAGAAGAATAACATTTTTAATTTTAGTTCCTACAGTGGATTACAGTCACATTGATAACCAGGAATGCAACAAACTACAGAGCACATACAATAAACATTTTGGAAGAAAATATACAGATGTCTCCTTAGAGCTCAAATCAGTTCCACCTGAGACTGTTCAGCAGTTTTGTAAGACATTATCTAATAAAGGTACGAAAGTTTGATGCTGCATATTCTCACTGAAACATTAGGTTTTAATGCATTAAAGTATGTGTGTTATGCTATTTTAAGAGTTCCTAATTTGTTTTGGAGGTCTCCTACAATTGATATTCATCCATCAAATGTCATAAATCCCCTGAATATTCTCATTCTATAATTGCATTATCACCTGTATTTTTTTCTGTACCTCAGTTGGTTCAATAATCTGGTCTCAACCTCTTCTTCCCGATAGCCTACTATCCGCTTGTTAAATCTAAGATCACACAAAACATCTTTCAGGTTCAAGCGGGTGAAGAAAAAAGAGGTTGTCTGGTTTTAACATATTGATTTAAGGGTCTAGTCCTCATTCTTTGGAAGTTTATGCAAAGTGGATTTGCTTTAGCACTGTAGAAAAAAGCACTGTATCTTCTCAGTAGGGTCAAATTGCATACAAAAAGTAATTTCAGGTATCATTTCAAACTTTGCAGACGTATTACATTCACAAAATGCTACATAGCAAAGAACTGGAAAGGTAATATTAAAAAAAAAGCATAATAGGGGCACTTTAAATGTCATTTTTTATAGTTTAAAGTTTGATTATTATTTTTTTTAATTTAGGATTTCAGGGGCTTAAAACTTAAATCAAAATAAAAAAAATGTAATAAGTATGATTTAGCAAGATAACTAAACAAACATAAATATAATTCTCACAATGTATCATGTAAAATGTGTTAAAATGTATTTTTTTTTATAAAACTTTTTTTTTTTAACAGAAAATAAGGAAGTGAAGTCACTACACATAACCAATCCCTCTGCTTATGGATGCAAACTGGAGTGGATGTCAGCCTGGCCAGGACCTTTATAAACATGCCAATATGAACCATGAAAATATATATAAATATGTGTGTTGTTTTCTAGGGTTCTGATTTTGACTGAACACTCTTTTTATTGTAATAAAAAATATATCTTTTTAAACTCTATTTATTGTACATATTCAAATAATGTGTTTAATAATACTCTGAAAAATGTTTAATAGGCATAAATCATTTTTTACTGCACAGTGGTGGTAAGTTCTTTTTTTAATAGACAGCAAGTTTCTTTATTTAAAAAAATTATTTTAAAAACTGTTAAGTACTTGTTAATGGAGAATAATAAATCTCTTGAAATTCTGTACCCTATAATAAGGCATGATATATATTTTAAGTATATCTTGGCACAATAAAGGCATTAGATACATATAATGTCTGGTAAACATATTAATACAAGTCATTTTGCAGTAGGCGGATGTGCACACCAAGGTGTGAAAAATAAACTATTTAAATACCACACATATCTTGCTGAAATACTTTTCAGAAAAGTAAAAAATTAAGAGCGTCAGCTTATGGCAAGCAGACATTTCTCCTCAGTGGTTTAAATGTGGCTCTTGTTACATTGCATGCACAGACACCCCGCTGTGTTTTGTATATCAGGTTACCTGAGACTCAGGTGTGCTCTGTCTCTAAGCTCTCTAAGCCATAAATCGTGCAGCAAAACAAGCAAGCAGCCTCTAAGGAGAACAAAAGTCACACTGTGAAGACAAGAGTCTTTCTCAGATCTCTCCCGATATGCCACTAGGCAGGAAAATTCGGGCCTCATCTGCTGGAGCCCAACTTGAGACCCATAACAAGCTCAGGTATTCTGCTTTATTCTGCTTTTTATTGATCTATATCTGGACAAAGCATCCTGTTCCCTCGTTTAAACATTTAATTTGCTCAGCACCACTTTGACACAGCTTCGGATGCAGAGACTCATTTGTTCTGCTTCACGGCTTTCATCTCAGTATGAGGTCTGGTTTTCGCACCACATTGATATTCAGTCATTTTCCAGCATCTGACCTTGAGATACACTCCTCCTGTTGTTCATAATGTTTACTGTTGCCAGGGAGTAAGGAAGATGGTTGATGTCGGTGCCTTGCTGGAACATTGTATCAGTTTGTGTCCTTGAGGATTAATTCATTTATGTTTTGACAGACAAATGTGAAGATGTTTCTTGCCTCTAATTTGATTTGACTTAACCCACCCTTGGCTTTAGCTTTGCAAAATGAAATTTAGGAAGCGTGAAGTTTTCTCTTATCAGAGTAAAGTGAGATATGCTTGCCTTTGTTTATTGTTTATTCAGAATAGCATGGCATACAACAATATATATATATATATATATTATCATTACAGAACTGATATTTTATTCTAGAGCTGCATATGTTCTTAAAAATAATAGTTCTCTAATAATGTTGACTGTGCACTGTTTGATTAATACAAAAACTTTAGCATGCATAGAAACTTTCCATTGCACAAATTATCTTTAAATTATTTTACCACTAACAAACAGCTTTTTGATCGTTTATTTTTTGGGGGTTTGCAGTTATTAAGGTCACCTTCCCATTTCACAAAAACATTTTTAAATGTTCTTCTTTTTATTTGTACTTATTAAAAATTGGTTACTTCAAAATTGTACTTTTATTTACGTATATAAATACAATTGTCATATACCAATAATATAATAAATTATTTATCTAAAATATAATATAAATTTTATTTATCTACTTTTTTTTTTTTTACAATTTTTTTATTTTTAGACATAAAAAAAATTGTACAGTTAATAACTTTCATAGTGACATAAATAAGTACAATTTAAAAATGCAACAAATGTCTATATGCAAACTTTCCATAGATGTAATGATTTGTATACTGTTCAGACTGTATCTCCCTACCTGTAACCCCAATCCTCAAAGGAAGCATTCTGCATGTTTACATTCTAAATGGTCCAGTCTATGTAATCATGAGCTATTTTCCTTATGGGGACCAAAAAGTAAAATTCCTGTTCAAAATGTACTAGTATTGCTATACTTGTGGAATACATAGTGCACACAAACATGTTGGTATCAGTGATTTACAGGGACTCTCAATAGGAGTAATGGAGGGTGATTCAAAAAGAATACCACAACTTTTTAAAATCGAGAACTTTGCAAAGAAGTTCTTTGTGTCGTCGATTAAGTTTTCTTCACATTGAATGATTACCCAATGTTCCATCCTATTTCTTTGAATAAATACAGATTTTCAAAGTTGTGGTATTCTTTTTGAATCACTCTGTATTTTATACATTAAAACACTTTTTATATGGCCCTATCCCACCCTTAACCCATACCCAACCCTCACAAGAAACATGCCAAAATGTCAAATTTATGTTTTTACCCCGTTAAATATCATTTTGAAGCATTTTGAATTACAAGGACATCAGGCTTGTCCTTGTAAACAATGTCATTATACAAAAAAAATGTCCTTATACCACCAAAACCAGTACACACACTAAACAAAAAATTCAGTGTACCAATCTCATGTTCTTATGCAGTATCTCAACGGAGTTTGGACCAGTCCATGGAGCTGCTGGCCTGAATCAGAAGCGGGACACAGGGTACAGACATCAGACTGACAGAGTGTTTCCTTATAATGGATCCATATTCAGCTATTTAGACGCTGCAGAGAGGAGCCAGCAGCTTCCGGATTGGCTAGAGAGAGAGCTTTTGAGGGAAGAGCCCAGACGACACTCTTATGCCCTGGGAGATGATGCTAAACTTAACACGCGGCAGTTTTACAGAGTGGATCCTGCTGGCTCCCTCTATGAGCTCCAGGTAAAAGTCAAAGGGTCACGCTCATGAAGCATCTGCTACTTGGCTGAATTTGCCGACAATTATATTCCACCTAGATTGAATGGCAACTTGCCCTAGAATTATGTCTCACTGGCCAAGGTATGGAAATGAATTTTTTTAATGATAAGAGGGGGTTGGGCAGCTGGGTCTGCTTAAATTCATAATATTGCATATAAAATTAAATAATGTCTTAATAAAATGCTTTCATATAGTATTTTTATATTTAATGTTAAAGGAATAGTTCATCCAAAATGGTAAATTGTGTCATCATTTACTCTCTCTTTACTTGTCACAAACTTGTTTGAGATTCTTTTTTTCTACTGAACACAAAAGAAGTTATTTTAATAAATGTTGGAAAATTTAACTATTGACTTCTATGGTATTTGTTTTTTATGTAAGTCAATGCTTACATTTTCTACCAGTTTCCAAAATAACTTCTTTTATGTTTAACAGTAAAAGAAACAAATATTTGGAACCACTTGAGGGTGAGTAAATACTGTACTTTCCTTTTTGGATGAACTACCCCTTTAATTCACATATGCAACCCCGCCCACTTCCTTTAGACCCCGCCTTTCTACAGTTGGAATCTTCTTGTTTTGCATTTTTTAAACTCATTGTTTTGACAGACCCATAAACAAACCACAGATTCAAAACTACATCAACTTTAGGTATGTTTCAGGGTGTGAATGTATCTTTTAATATATTTTATATGCTCCTAAACATGATAATTTAGTTGACAAGATCAGTTAATTGCTGGTTTTATGTCCTAGGCTTTTGATATGGAGGTAACTGCCATTTTATCCAGTCAATTTGTAACTTCTTAACCTCAAGATGTCAGTAGAGTATGTGGGTTGCTCTTCCCATATTAACTAAACCTTCATTAAATATGCCCAAATCAAATCATGAACTTTCAGCAGCCCTAAATTGCCTAAAATGACATTTTAAATCAAGTACAGAATCCATTAATTATTTAGCGTGATGACCTTAGGATGGGGAGCCATAGCAGGGTAATCTGTCATGACTACTGATTGGACAAATGACAAGTTAGACATGCATTATTTATTTCAAGAAAGTGCCTGAACTTGCCCTTAGTAAGCAAATCAATTACCTTTTCCTTATCAAGCCCAAATTTGTTTGCGCTGGAGCTAATTTGCCATCTGACTGCACACTGAAAGAGGCATGAAAGTTATAATCTGTATTTATAAGCAAAAATGAGCAACTGACTACAAGCTGGGACACTGCTTACTACATTTTTCGGTATTGTGAATAGCTCAGCTGTTTCCAGGAAACTGATGTGTTCGCTTTGCTATTTAATGCCGTCAGCCTAATGAAAATCCTTATTGCTTTTGTGGCAGATGCAACACTTATTATCAGTTCCTTGGCCAGCCGCAAAGACTAATTTACGCATTTTGTTATAGATTTTTATAGAGGCGATTTTCAAACTGAATAAGTTGAGGACTGTGGTTGCTTGAAGAAACATTTGTGTTTGTTCTGTATAACAAAATATAGTCTTGTCTTAATTAATGTTAACTCAAAAACCATAACTTCTATTTGAATAACACATCCATTTGTTTAAAAAAGTTTTTTTAATGCTTACATATTTACACTCACCGGCCACTTTATTAGGTACTTTACAACTGCTTGTTAACACACATTTAAATTCATTCAATCACATGGCAGCAACTCAATGCATTTAGGCATGTAGACATGGTCAAGACAATCTGCTGCAGTTTGAACTGAGAATCAGAATGGGGAAGAAAGGTGATTTAAGTGACATGGCATGGTTGTTGGTACCAGAAGGGCTGGTCTGAGTATTTCAGAAACTGCTGATCTACTGGGATTTTTACACACAACCATCTGTAGGGTTTACAGAGAATGGTCCGAAAAAGAGAAAATGTCCAGTGAGCGGCAGTTCTTTGGGCACAAATGCCTTGTTGATGCCAGAGGTCAGAGGAGAATGGCCAGACTTGTTCGAGCTGAACAGTAACTGAAAGAACAACTTGTTACAACTGATGCTACAATTTGCACAGGCTCACCAAAATCGGACAGTAGAAGATTGGAAAAATGTTGCCTGATCTGATGAGTCTTGATTTCTGTTGCGACCTTCAGATGGTAGGGTCAGAATTTGGCATCAACAACATGAAAGCATGGATCCATCCTGCCTTTTATCAACGGTTCAGTCTGGTGGTGGTGGTGTAATGGTGTGGGTTATATTTTCTTGGCTCACTTTGTGTCCATTAGTACCAATTGAGCATCATGTCAACGCCACAGCCTACCTGAGTATTGTTGCTGATCATGTCCTTCCCTTTATGACCACAGTGTACCCATCTTCTGATGGCTACTTCCAGCAAGATAACGCGCCATGTCATAAAGCGCAAATCATCTCAGACTGGTTTCTTGAAGATTACCTTCACAGTCACCAGATCTCAATCTAATAGAGCAACTTTGGGATAAGGTGAAATGGGAGATTCGCATCATGGATGTGCAGCCGACAAATCTGCAGCAACTGCGTCATGCTTTTATGTCAATATGGACCAAAATCTCTGAGGAATATTTCCAGTACCTTGTTGGATTAAGGATCAAGACAGTTCTGAAGGCAAAAGGGGATGCAACCCGGTACTAGTAAGGTGTACCTAATAAAATGGTCATTGAGTGTATTGGTCAAGATACAGCTATTGACAATCTGGAGTATGAGGGTTCAAAAAAGTCTCAAAACACTGAGAAACTTGCCTTTAAAGAAAAAAGTGAAGTGAAAGCAATGAAAGTTACCAATCAAAATTGACTTTTATATATATTTACAGTAAGAAATTTGCAAAATATATTACAGTTAAAAATATTATTTAAGATTTACCACTTAATTTTATTATATTATGCATCTTATGTCGTTTTTAAATTTGTATTCATTTTAAACAGATGACAGAGATTTGATGATTTGGCACGTAATCACTTGTTTTTCTCCAGACTGATGAAGCAACTTGGTTTTTGATCCACAACATAATTAAAGGGTGTCATGTTTCAGTGAAGCCATTTTAATTGGAAGTGAATTTGTTAATGTAAAGAGCAGAACATGTGACAGCAGCCTGTCGAAAAACCAGCAGCTGTTTCTTTTCTGGCATGCTGGAAAGGTGCCTTTTGATCATCCAACGAATGTCAAACAGCACATGTCAAATTATACTGTTAAAATTAGCATCCAGCATACAGTCACTCACGCTGCAATGTTCATTCCTGTTAATCCTCTTTCTTGCAGACCTTTCTGTAGTCTTCAAATATGGAAATTGCACATTTAATGCATGCTCATACTGCATGTAAAGGGTTTTGCTTAAATTACATTTTATTGTCCAACACAGATTGAACAGATGGTGTCCATTAATGACCTAAAACACATTAAACAGGCCTTTGATGTAAGTATTGAAAACATTTAGATTATTCATCTAAATCTCATTTCAATTATTATTTTGTCAAAAAGAGGTTTTCTTAATTATTTTCCCTTGTTCAGGAGTTTGCAAAGGCTGGCATTGATATGCTGGGTTATGCTGAATTTCGAGCTGTCATGAGAAACTGCCCAAGTTTGAAAACAGTTGTAAGTATACAGTATGCAGCACTTGCCTTTGAGCAGTCTTATGAAAAAATGATGATTTAATATTTAATTCTGTGTGTAAAACTACTGAGAGGTTTAGGCATTCATTTTGTAATGCCTAAATTGCCTAAACAGTTAATGAAGTTCCAGTGTCTAAAGTCTTTATTGTATGATTGTACACATTTATTGTCTCACTTTACTTACTTCTTTACTTTACACTTCTTGAATTTTCACAGAAAGATACTCAAATTCAGCATCTATTCATGAAGATCGATTACACTGGCGATGGCAAAATCGAGTGGGTATGAATTATTCACTTTCCCCTTTAAATCTCAGACTTGCTTTTGCTCCATTTGAAGGAGAACCATGGATTTATTATGAATGAAACCAATACATGGTAATTGTATGGTTCCCAATGCTAACCACATATTTCTACTGTAGTTAAACCATGGTAACCACAAACCACAAGTCACAAATGTATGTATATATATATATATATATATATATA
>CAIGQZ010000379.1:15595618-15630888 GCA_903798205.1 Danio tinwini
ATATATATGATATGATAGAACAATATTAGATCAAGATGGCCGGTAAGGTGGCTCAGTGGTTAGCACTGTCGTCTCATAGTAATATGGTTGCTGGTTTGAGTCCCGGCTTGGCCAGTTGGCATTTCTGTATGGAGTTTGCATGTTCTCCCCATGTTTGTGTGGGTTTCCTCTGGATTCTCTGGTTTCCCCCACAGTCCACAGACATGCAGTACAAGTGAATTGGGTAAGCAAAAATTGGCTGCAGTGTGTGAATGCAAGAGTGTATGGATGTTTCTCAGTACTGGGTTGCAGCTGGAAGGGCATCCGCTGCTTAAAACATATCCTGGAATAGTTGGCGGTTCATTCTGCTGTGGCAACCCCTGATAAGTGAAGTTTATTTGTAAACTAATTTCAAGAGGATCACGGGCTTATGATGGACCACGACTGGTCCCGCATTAGCTATCATATGATTTACCAATCAGACGAATGCAAACGCACATAAATAACCAAATTTCCTAATCTTAGTCATCTTCGCCTCGAAGAATCCCCCCATCCACCCCTACTCCTCATCCGCTTTCCTAGATTAAACCAGGACAGGGTGGCATGGTGGCTCAGTGGTTAGCAATGTCGCCTCACAGCAAGAAGGTCCTGGTTTGAGTCCTGGCTGGGCCAGTTGGCGTTTCTGTGTGGAGTTTACATGCTCTCCCTGTGCTTCCCCCGGGTTTCCCGGTTTCCTCCCACAGTTCAAAGACATGCAGTATAAGTGAACATAAGTGTTGTAGTACTGGGCATTTACTGCATAGCCATATGCTGGTATAGGTGGTGGTTCATTCTACTGTGGCAACCCCTAATAATCAAGAAATAGGCAGAGCGAACAAATTCAGGGGAGCTCTCGAGACCTACCTGAGCTTAGACTCCCCTCTTTCCCGATGAAACTCAAGGATCTTCTGAGCTTAGGGCTCTCTCCTGGGACAGCATGCTAAACACACTTTATTATCATCAGCTAAGAAAAGTGCTCAGCAATTTCAGTTCCCAATCAAAAAATTTAGTTTTGATATATTTACAGAATAGGAACTTTTTAAAAATATATTCATGGATGATGTTTACTTAATATTCTAATGATTTTCAACACATTTTACCATGTTCATCCCATTTCTACCACATTCAAGCTCATTGCTAGTATATTGTTTCACTACTGTAGCAATATTTAACATGTTTCTAGATTTAGTAATTCATTCTCCTTCAGGTTTTACCTACATGGTTATCCATGAATTTAACTCAGAACATTTGCCATGAGATTCTGAATAGATGTCTATAGCAAGTTCTATTCACGTGTTTCTCTTTTTCTCTTAGCATGAGATCTGCACATACATATTCCTGGAGAACAAAAAGAAGGAAGAAACTGTGCATCGCAGCAAGATGGCAGCTTTTGTGTTGCCAGCTAACGTGAAGTTTCTAAACTGTGGGGAGCCGCTTTTGAGAATCCACTTCCCTCCGAATGGCACAGTTGTGACTCTCAGAGAAGATGGGCTTGTTAGCTTCTGGACGCCTAAACTTAATTTGAAGAGCAAGAAGAATTTGTTTGTGGGCTACTCTTAAGCTCTGTCTGCATTCATTTGAGTTTCTCACTTATCATCAGGGCCAGACAGAATCTGTGGACATTTTTTTTGTATTTCTGCAATGTGCAGATTTACAGTATGCGAAATTGTCAATGCAAATCCAATTAGATCCATTTGTTTGGTAAACAAAGCAAGTCTCTCATATAATATATTTATTAAAGACAGAAACTATTACTTTACAAACTGTATTGTAAATA
Organism: Danio tinwini; assembly: GCA_903798205.1. NCBI lineage: Eukaryota > Metazoa > Chordata > Actinopteri > Cypriniformes > Danionidae > Danio > Danio tinwini. The sequence continues at coordinate 15,597,414 of CAIGQZ010000379.1, forward strand.
AATTATATAAACATTTTCATATTAGTTAATAAAATGACTGAAATTAATATAATATACACATATTTACATAAGTGATGGGCTAAAAAAGTCTGCAGATTTCTGCGCACACAGATTCAGTGTGGGCCTATACTTATCATGTAATGAGATTCTTAATTTTTTCATTATATCATCATTTCATAATTTATTTAAATCTTTTTTTCTGTTTCTAAATCCAGCCTGAAAGATCCATCACTAGAAGACCAAACTGGGCTACTGATTTTGTGCCGATGCCCGAGTATAACAAACTGATTATTGCAACTGGGTAAAATACTGCCAAAGTACATGTATTTTTGCATAATATCCCTCATAATGCGCATAATCTTCTAGGGAGGAGTTTTGCTCAGGGCATGCTATTTCAAATGAAGATGAAGTAGTCAATTTATACACTCTATTATCTGAAGCAACTTACAGTTATTACTGGGACAGTTCCCTTGGAGCAGCCTGAGGACTGCTCTGCTGTTCTGAAGTGTAGCTTGTAACTTTTTAGTGTTCTAATGAAAGATACTTTTTTTATGTAACGCATCTGATCACAACTGGTCCTTTTCTTCCATTTTACAGATCCAGAGAAATCCAATTTTATGAGCTTTCCTCTTTGGAGCCTTGTTGTCAGTTGAGTGTACTGGAAACTGTGCCTTTAAATCTGGATTACTGGTAAGCAGACCCCAAATCAGTATTTTATTTTATTTTATTTTAATCACAATGATAGTTCTCCATTTTCAAACTAAGCTTAAGTTAATTATGAAATTATATATATTTTTAATTAATCTTCATTTTCTTCATATTTTTAAAAACGCATTTATTTATTTAAATGAGGTATTTCGTATGCTATGTTCTACTGTTTGAGATACAGAAAAGCTGATAAAGGCATGTTGGCTCATGCATTTGTTTTATTTATTTTGATCTGAAATATCTAAGGGGAAAAAAACTACTTTCTTCTATGATGTTACTATTAAAAAAAATGCTTGTTTTGTCAGCTCAACTCATCCAGATGAATGTGTCATTGTATACGGCGATACTGAGGTAAAATGCTGTTCAACACAAATGAATTTCATATAAAACACTGCATTTGATTAATTACAGACTTTTTGGCACTCCAGGGCTGTGTGAACATCCTACTAATGAAATCAGTCAGGGAGAAACTGAGGTAAACATGGGATTTAATAATGCCTTTTCCATGCACAGTTTTGTAAAACAAAATCACAAGCGCAAGTCATGCAGACATGCCCTAATTTTCATAAAATTATGAATACATTAATTAGATTGATACAATTCTCTGCAGAGAGACTATGTGAAAAATAACTAAAAGACCTTGCTATAAATGACATGTTTGGTTATCAATAAGCAACTATAAAGACCTATAGGAGCAGCCTTGTATAATATTTCTTGTGTATGGATATCTAAAGTTTTTTTTTTATGCATTTGTGCCCTAGATTGTGGAAAAGATCACAGCAGGTTGACAACATGCCAAACATAAGCATTGACCATGCTGTTGAATCTCCAGAAGTAACATTTGTCCGATGGAAAGTCCACCAAGACTGGGTGTCAAAAGTAAATATTATTTTACTATACTATATTTATATGCATATACTGATTTAAGTGTCTTACCACCTTTATCGTTCAGCTGCTGTAATGCACTTAAAATACATTGCAATATTACATATTTTATTCAAAATACTGATATTACAGGGTGTCAGACTTAAGAAGTCTTAAATCTACAGAAATATTGTGTTGTAGGTCTTAAATAATTTTTAACCAGGTCTTAATTTTCCTTTGTTTATGTATTGCTACCCAATCAGGCCAACACCCATACAATCACCAATAATTCATCTCAATAAAACCTTACACTTTTTATTTAAAAAGGTAATGTTTAGCTCTATTTACCATAATGGTTTAATTACTTTCCCTACAATAACATTTGTTTAAAAGTGCTCCAGGTATTTACTGCTGAAGACACCGATCTGTTGTGCATAGATTTAGTTCATTATAGTTTTTGAAAACATTTGTTAATTTTTTTTTCATTTTAAAGTAAGTTTGTTGGAAAAAAAAACTGGTTTTTACACAATATTTAAAATATTTTGCAAAGAATTATCTAAAATGTTTTCTTTTTTCATTATTAATTTATTATTGTATTATTAAATGTATTAAATAATAATATTTTCGTGATAGGGAAAATAAAAATCTTTTCCATCTGGGCCATTTGAAAAGCCCAGATGGAAAATTTAATTCAGAATGGTCTTAAAAAGGTCTTAAAATTCTTAAATTTAACTTGGTGAAACCTGCAGAAAACCTGTAATTAGATAATTGTATTATTTAAATTTACAGTTTGTTTGTAATATGTTGGTGTTATAATTGTTTTTCCTGCTAAAAATAAGTGTAAAATGTAACACTGTTTGTAATTCCAGGTGAAATATTTTGAAAGCATATCTTCCATTGTATCCTCCTCGGTGCATGAAGAAACTGCCCTTGTTATAGGTAACATTTTAAAATGTCTATTTTTGCAGTAATTTATTTTATTTTTTCTTATTTACTAAGGTCACCCTAACTTGAAAGAAAAGTTTAAAAAGTATTTGCTAAATTAAAATAATCCCTGTTTATTTTTTTAGACTGAAGTTATTTCATAACAAGCATGTTGCCCTCCTTGTTATTATATTAAAATAATGAGGATCATAATTAAAAATAATGAGAAATACAAGCAAGTGGAAAACGCAGAACAAACAATGATAATGAGAATAGAGGTCAACATGTGGTTAGCTGATTTAAAACAGTTACAGAGATGCTAAAAATAGGGTTAATTTTATTAATGCAAAGCTGCATTTAAAAGCTGATTAGGGAGAAATAAAACCTATGCATTCACATTCACACAAGAGTATGTAGAAAATACTGTCCTCCTTATTTCTGAGTGAGTAACTGAGTGAGAAAAAAGAAAGTAGCAGCTCTGTCGTCTTGGATGTTAATGCCAAAGCAGAGATCTGTCAGAACCCTCAATGTGATGAAGCTCTGGTTAAACTCATTTGAATAACACACCGTGACACAGATAGAGGGGGAAAGGGCGATGAATCTGTCAGCTGTCATCGGTTTGAGCAGGAACGTGTGTGTGAATGTTTGACAATCTGTTTTTAATTAGGTTCCATTCATCCATCAACGTATACACAAGAGCAGATGAGAGGGACGGCAGAAGTAAGTGGAGATGAAAAGTCTATGAAAGTTGCACAGAGAGCAACATGCAACCAAACAATCTTCACCGTTCCTAAAGGGGTAACGACTTTTGACCTGTGTAAAACTCTAAATCTTTTGGTCACTGGAGGGATGGACAAAGTGGTACGGATGTGGATTCCTTATGTGCCTAGGTATGCCTTATAATCTCTTATTCTTAATGGTCTGTTGAAATATCTTGATTGCGATTGGCTGGAAGGTGTGCAACAAAATCGTTTAATGCACAGGTAGTTTCAGTCAGATTTGATTAGGTATGCATCAGCAGACTTCTCATGGTTGGGTTTGGTTTTTGGTTTTAGGTCATACCCAGCAGGCACAGGACATCAACATGACGTCAGATTGACGTTGTACCCCAAAGTCATGGGACGCTGCATTTTGAGTGGAAATGAACATCGGGTTGATGTCAGAACCCAATATCAGACCGACATCAGTGTCCAATGTCAGATAAATGTTGCATTTGGGTCACTTTCTAACGCAACCTAAAAACAACCAAATATCAACATCTAATGATGTTACAGCTTGACGTTGTGTGGATATTACCAATATAACATCTATTCGACGTTGGATTTTGGTTGCCATACCTGACGAATAAATGTCAGTATTTGACTCAACACTGGATTTTGGTCACTTACCAACGCAACCTAAAAACAACTATATTTGACGTCATTATTACACGTCAAAATAACAATTTCTTTAGACACTGGCTAGACATTGAATTTTGGTAACTTGACATCACAACCTGAATCTAATCTATTATTAACGTCTTATGACATTGTGTGCCTGCTGGGTAATTTAGGTACGGTTTACTATATGATATGTTCAGTAAAAAGCAAAATACAAGATAAAACTAATACAATATAGCAAATACACAAAAAAAACAGTGCTTTTCAGGTTTTTCATGTACCTATCTGTAGTTTTCAGTTACAAATAATAATAATAATAATTCCTTACATTTGTATAGCACTTTTCTGGGCACTCAAAGTGCTTTACACATTGGGGGGGAATCTCCTCATCCACCATCAGTGTGCAGCATCCACCTGGATGACGAGACGGCAGCCAATTTGCACCAGGCCGCACACCACACACCAGCTGATTGGTGGAGAGGAGACTGAGTGATGAAGCCAATTGTGATATGGGGAGGGTTAGGAGGCTATGATGGACAGAGGCCAGTGGGCAGATTTGGTCAGGATGCTGGGATTAAACAACTACTCATTTTCGAAGGACATCCTGGGATTTTCTAATGACCACAGAGAGTCAGGCTCTCTGTGAGAGACAGCGCTCACTGAGCAGTATAGAGTCCCCGTCACTATACCGGGGCATTAGGACCCACACAGACCGCAGATTGAGCTCTCCCTGCTGGCCTCACTAACATCACTACTGGCTGCAACCTAGCTTTCCCATGTGATCTCCCATCCTGACTGGGCGCAGCCCTGCTTAGCTTTAGTGGGCAACCATGTGAAAGTTGCAGAGAGCTGGCTGCCGACAAATATAATCAATAACACTGCATATAACTGTATACATTCTTAACTGTATAAACCAAATAAAGGTTAACCATTACTGAGCTATAGAGCTATTCAGTCAAGAGCAGAGTGAGTAATTTATTTATTTTTTGTTGTTTGTTTAAAAACAAAGAGAGCAGGAATGAGATGCTTTTACTTTAAGACGCAACACAATGAGAAAGTTGCAGAGAACACAATTTCCCAAAAGTTAATATTCCAAGGCATAACCGATTGAATGCTTATAAAGTCAGACAGATGGATATAAATATTGGTCATAAGTTAACTGAGTCTAAGTGTTGTGAAGCAAAACTTAATTTGCACTTCGTGATTTTCATTCAGCTTTTCAGATGAGGCAGTTCTCAAATCTCTTATGCGAGTCCCACGTGGCCCACGCTCTGACATTCGGCTCATGTCACTTTCATTTTCACATGAAAGCATCTTCTTCTTTAGTGCTCACTGATGGGACATTTACTTGCGGGGAGCTTTGTTTAAGCAGATGGACATACATTCTAACATGCACAGTGCCAGTTCAGAGAGTAAAAAAGGAATGTGTGAGATGCAAAGTACAATTTATTAATTTAATGCAAAACCAAAAAAACGCAATTTTCATATGCATAGTGAACCATGGAGGTGGTACCGGATGTTCAATATTATACAGAGTATTGTGGCATCCCTAGTTTTGATCACAGTTCGAAATAAATGTGCCTCTCATCTTCCATGTGAATGAATTGAAAACGCTCACTCTGCTGCGCTCGCAGTGTGCCAGTGGAAACATACTGGAAACAAACATAATGGAAACATAATGAATAATTCAAGGACTAATGCAAGGACTAAGATATCTAACATGACTTAACAGATGGAAATTCAGTCAAATATTGTGCTGCAAAGACCAAAACTAGTTTTTAACTAGTCTTTAACTTAGCAAATGACAGACTGCAATGTGTTAAAGAACTTTAAATGCCTCCATCTTGTTTATTTAAAATAATTTAACAAATGACAATCCATTAATTATCCCTTACTTTTCATTCCGAAGTGGTATCTCTTTGATTTCACAACCAGATTTTATCCTTCTTTAATCTTTATTGTATAAAAATGCATACAGAAAGTACTATTCTATCAAATACTGATGTTTAATGCTGGCTAGTAATTTTACATTTTGAAATGGCAGAAATCCAACAGGAATTTTGAAAGGTCACACCGCCCCTGTTGCCTACGTCTGTGTCACATCAGAGAATGGACACATTTACTCAGTCTCCACAGACAACACTGCAAAGGTGAGGGATTCATTCATTACTCAAAATCCTAAAAATCCCATAATGCCAAGGTCTGTCAAAGTGACTTAGGTAAGACTTTATTTTGATGGTGCCTGTTGCACATTTTTTTGACTAAAAGTTGCATTACAACTACATGCCAATTACTTAATTTGAGTATTAGAAGACTGTCTGCTTAATAACTGTTGAAACTGCTCCTCCAACAGGCATTTAACTGACTATAGGAAACTTTGCAAGTACTTGTCAACTAACCCTAACCCCAACCCCAACCTAACAGTCTACTTGTAATCTAATGAGACTTAGTTGGCATGTAGATGCAATGTACCTTGAATTCAACAAAATGTATTAAAGGGACCATCAAAATAAAGTGATACAGTGTAGTGATATAAAAATGTTACTAAATGTTAATAATGAGTACACTTATGACAATAATAAATACTGACATATACCTAGTCAAATGCAGCCACTAGTCTTTTTGATTTTCTCATTCTTATCTAGTTCTAAACTCAAATGACTTTTTATTTGTCTTTATAAAAAAAAAAAAAAACCCTGTTATTGAGGTTATACCCTTTTAAAAGTTACAGAGGTTTCCCTTTTAAAAGGTACCAGCGCTATGGCAGCTTTTGTACCTTTTTTCAAAGAGGGTGAACACAAAAGGAGATTTTTTTTTTAAAAGTGTGTCTATTACTCTTTTCAGTATAATAAAAGTTATTCTGCTTAATCTTTTCCAAATAATATATTTTAGAATAAATGTCTCAAATGAATTTGAATAAAATATTTAAATATATTAGAATAATGGTCTAAAATTTGGATTTTTTTCAGTATTAGTTGCACGTATAAGTATGTGTTATTTTATTTTTGTCCCTTTTAAAAAAGTACTACCACTATGGCAGCTTTTGTGCCTTTTTTTCAGAGGGTGAACACAAAACGAGATTTTTTTAAGTGTGTCTTTATTACTCTTCCCAGTATAATGAAAGTTAATGGCTCGTCCAGCTCTATGACTAAAAAGCACCACCAAAATGGCCCATATAATTCCTGAACTGTATTCAAAGTCTTTTTAAACCAGAAATCATTAAATTCACACAATCTTTCCCTGATGCGTTCAGGGGAAAAGTAACATTACCAGGATTTGAAATTAACACTTGGCAAATGGAGGTGACAATTGACTGTGGCAGGTAATGCGTGGCAGTTTGGCACATTATGATTTATAAATGATGTTCTACCACTTTGCAAATTAGCAAAACAATACATAAAGAGGGTCGTACACTGAGAGAAGAGACATGTTTTTAAAATCTGAACATAGTACAGATGTGAATGGTGTCTGATAGCTGAGATGCATGAGACACAGTGCTTCTGATACTTTTGATACTTTGGTGTTTTACAGTAGAACATCTGAATGGTCAGGAAAAAAAAAATCTAATTTAGCCTGTAATTGAGAAAGTTAATTTCAAACCATGTCCAATGAAGTTAAATTTGTCAATGTAGTCAAAGTTTAAGTTGAATACTTAAATCAATCTTTACATACTATTTTGTGGGTGAATAAGAGCATGTGAAACGTGCAGAATCAGAGTATTTTTCGATCATTCCATATCCCTTTTCAAATAAAAATATAATTTTTTTTATTACCTTAGTTTAACAGTTGTTAAAATATATTTTTAAATAATTTTCAAGATGCTTTATTTTCTCCAAATAATATTTTTTAGAATAATGGTCCAATAATGGAATTTGACATTTAGATTGTTTTAGTATTAGTTGTAGGTATATGCACTGTAAAAGCCAATAGTCATATTTATCAAATGAAATGAGTGTTTTAATTTACTGGAAATTAATTCAACTCATTTGAAAAGAGTTTTAAACTCTGTGTTGAAGTAAATGAGTTAATTGTTATTAATTAAGTGTTGATTAAGCATTAATATTGTACACCTGCTTTTGACAAGCGGAATTACTGAAGAGAAACAAAATATAAGAGCTGATTCATCACAGTCTTAAAATAATAAAAAAAAAACCATTCAATCTCTTAACTCAGCAGAGGAACATTCATCAACTCAACAAATAGTATAAGTATAGCTTTACTAATTACTAACTTGCTTGACTTTATTTCTGTCAGGCGTCTACAAAAGCCCTTCGAAAGATTCACCGATAATAATCTCTTTAGACGTCACCATTGACAAGAACAGCGGTTGCTGTACTAGGGCCTTTGACTTTATTTCTCATGTTAGTTTCTCTTTGAATGTTGTAATTATATGTTATGGCAAGAGAAAGGAGACAGAGTGTTAGCAGGTTAAATAATCAAATTGCTAAATCATAATTAATATTGCTGTAAATGAATTTCTAATTAAGTTGATTATACAGTATTGGATGTGACGTATTGAATAAAGTTTTACTGTGCTTAAGTTGTTTCGTGTACTCAAATAAATTAAGTTCACAGTACTCATTAAGATTAGCTTTTGGACTTTGGAAATGGTTTGTTGTTTCCCCAGATGGTTTGAGTTGCCTTTACTTATTTACTTACAGTGTGTAAATATGTGTTATGTTGTTTTTGTGATTTGTGTGTGTGTGTATTGTAAGAATAATATAGGCTTAAGATTGTAATTGTAATGATGCTGGTGTGGCAAAAGAGATGGAGTTCCACATGCAGCTTTATTTGGTGAATGGTCAGGTAGGCAGGGGTCAAAACAGGAACAAAACATTAATAGGCAATCCAAAAAGAGTAGTCCACGAAACAGGCAAAGGTCAGGGCACGCAGAAAACTATTAAAATCCAAGAACAGTCCAAGAATCAAAAACCAGACAGAGCAAAACATGAAACACGGAACAATACTGAGCAAGGAATGAAAGTGTCTGTGGTGCTTAAATAGTCCAAGTAATCATTGAGGATGATCTGCAGCTGTGTGTGTGAAATCAAGGGGTGATTTGGACCTGGTGTGTGCCGGTCATGATGGGATTTGTAGTTCGGTAAAGTGGCAATTGTGCAGTTCTCCAGCAATCAGTAAACTTAACATTAATATATTCTTTTAAAAGTAACTTTACCAAACAATACAGTATATGACCCATGTCGGAGCTATAAAAATTACACATACACACTAGGACACATACAGTACACACTTTTCAGGGGCTCTAAAATTAAAAAAATATAAAAATAAAGTATGCACATGGAAATTACTCACACAGACTTATCAGTGCTGCCACACATTTTTTATCAATAACAGAACATTTTGGTTTGGCAGTAAAGTACAAAACGTTTTTCTGTTTTGATCTAAGTGAAGAACTTTTTTCAATAGAGAACACTTTAATAAGCTATTTAATCAGAATAATAGAATGAAAGGATGTGGGCAGGATCTGTACACACTTTTAGAGGTCACAGTTATAGGTAAATCTGACCCTGTATACAGTTTCAGACTTAGTACAGATGTAAACAGCCCACTATAGAGAATAAAAAAAAAGTTAAAACTTCAATTTCTGTTCATTACTCAAAGCTATAACAAACCCATTGTAATGATATTTTTCTGTTGCTTTTGAATCCTTTTGGATCTCCAGTCCTCATTTAATGTTTATTATTTTGAAAACAGCAGGCACGGACATTGTTATAAATTCTCCTTTTGTGATTCATGTTAGAAAGAAGGTCAAATAAGCTTGGAACAACATAAGAGTGAGTAAATGAATATTACAGTGAAATATTCCTTTAATGAAAGGAACAGAGGGGTGCAACATAAATATGAAAATAGATGATTTTTTTATCATGCTTTTTTTTTTAGATATGGCATATAAAGGACCAGACGTGTCTGTTTACTGCACATCCAAATTCAAGTCAAATCAAGGGAGAACTGTCTGCATGTATCTACTCTTCGGCTGTGAAGGGGCTCTACATTGCCTCAGATTCAATCGCTTTACTATCCCTTAAGACAAAGTACATATCTTGGATGTTATATTTATATCTTGTTAAGAGCATCAGTTTGCCACAAAGGCATTATGATATATTTAGTTAGAACTGTTATAATGCAGTTATCAACCATTCTCCTTCTGTGTTCCATCTGTTGTAGGCCACAGCCTAAAGGCATTCAGATTGTATCCCATAAAGAGCCTGTGTTGTGCTGCGGATATAGTGAGCAGTTTAAGCAGGTGGTGAGCTGCTCTGAGGGCTCGGTGAGTACTTTTGAGGATGCAGATTTTCAGTTCCTTATGCTCATAGGTTGACCTTCAAATCTAAATGTAGTTATAGTGCATAGATACAACTGAGATTGTGCTTATTTCATGATTCTTAATGGGTAGCAAGTTAAAAAAACATGTATTTGAAATATTTCATTACATTAACATTTGATCAGTTGATCAGTCTTCTTGCTTTAAAATTTCCCTTTCAAAAATTGCTACTGAACCTAAACCATAGGTCTCAAACTCGATTCCTGGGGGGCCGCAGCTCTGGGCAGTTTTGCTCCAACTCTAATAAAACACAGCTGATCCAACTAATCAAGGTGTTCAAGACTACTAGAGAATATTAAGCAGGTATGAGTTGGAGATTGGAGTTGGACTATGCTGAGATGCGGCTCTCCAGGAATTGAGTTTTGAGATCATTGACCTTAAACTTTCATGCCTACAACTTATCGCAGTCGTACAAAAATGAAGGTTTCACCAATCTAAACCCTGAAGGGGGACTGTATTGAAAGAGTAAATAAGAGTTATAAATATATGGCCATATGGCTTGATGAATGATTGGGTTTTAATATTATATTGAAAATCTCGTAAAGAAGCCTGAATTGGGTTTTCTTTTTCGTATTAAGAAGTGCCTTCAAGAAGTGCTTTCAAAGCAAGAAAAATAATTATTTAAAGCTGTTTCCTTTCAGTGATAGATTATGGAGATTATGGAAACCTGTCATTATATTAAAAAAGTTGGAGAGTACAAAATGGTTGGCTGGTTTTCCATGCGACAAAGGGGAAAAATGCATATGCTTCTATTCACCGCTAAGGCATTATTGGGAAATTTCCATCTTATATTTGTAACCTTTTATAACATTATACTTAGTTATAGTACACACAACTCTTATAAATTACATTTACAGTAACTATTCCTAGATTATGTACAGAGTTTGGTAAAACAGCGTTTTCCTCCTTTGGTCCTACATTACAGAATGAAATGCAGAGTGTTATCATGTTAGAAACAAGTCTGTAAATATTTTACAATACTTTTGAAATCTTACCTGAAAGAATACTGTGAATGTTTTGTGTAAATTTTATTATGTGATGATTTATGTAGGTCTAGGATGAGGGTTATGTTGTATTTGAAACTTTTTGTGCTGCAATTTTGTCCAGGACCCCCAGGTAGAAAAGATTTTTTTAGAGAATTAGAAGAGAAATCCTGGTAAAATAAAGGATAAAAAATAAAATAAAACAAGTAACACTGTATTTTTTGTATTTTAGTTTGAAGCAAAATGTTTGCTAATCATAAAGTTTTCTTTAAACTTCATTGTTGATTTAAAAGATAAAAATAATAAAAAAAAGAGTCTTAAAGGATTTGTTCACCCAAAAATGATTATTAATTAACTTATTATTATTATTATTATTATTATTATTATTATTATTATTATTATTATTATTATTAATTACTGACCCCATGTTGTTCCAGTCCCCTGAGACCTTAGGTCATCTTCAAAACACAAATTAAGATATTGTAGAGGAAATCTGAAACCTACCTAACCATCCATGAACAGCAATAGTCCCGAGACGTTCATGAAGTCAAAGTCCAGACAAGAAACCAAAAGCATAGTAGTTCAGTAGTTCAACTGTAATCATACAAAACTTAAAAAAAACTGTAAATATGACTGTACAGTATGCATTTACCACAGGCAGTATGGCATATTGCCATTAGACTCAGCAAGACACAATTGCTGTTTTGCCTGTTGTAAATATGCACCCTGACCTGACACGGGATTCTAAGGCGAGCAAAGTAGTTTTTACATTTTAAGACACAAAATTTGGTAACACTTTACAATAACAGTACATGAATAATGGTGTGTTAATATGTAAACTAAACATTATTATGAACTAATGATGAGTTAATGTATGCACTAATTATGAACTAACTTTAACTACAACATGAGTCACATGAGTTCAGGTGTGAGTACTGGTTACCTTAATTACTTGTTAGTACATACTTGATTGTTAATTAATGTATTAATTACCACCTTAGTTTATGCTTAATTTAACCATCATGAAATTATGAGCTGTTAATGTATAATTATATCGTGACTTTACTTGGAGGGGCACATCCTCATTAAAGTGCATCTATGGTGAAAAATCTACTTTTCAAGCTGTTTGGACAGGCATATGTGTAGGTGTAGTGTATAGATCGTCATATTGGGGTGATATAAACACACCCAGTCCTTTTTTTTTTCAATTTAACAACATAAAAACAGTGGACCAATTGGATCGGTTTTGAGACAGACCGCAACTTGACATAGGAGTGCGGTCCCCCCGCCCACCGAATTGATTGACAGCTGTGTATTAACATGTCTCCTTAGTAACGCTTATAATCATATCAACAACACAGGACGTGCGCAAAGCAACCGTTAATAAAATGTCTGTTCAGTTTGCTAGGATCATCATCAAATGTGATTAAGAGTGAGTTTTACAAGCTTAAAATGTTTTAAAACAGAGCATTTGTAATGAATTACAGCCATTTACTTCAGATTTACTTCATCAGCACAGCCGTTCGTCAGAACAATTATAAAAGAAGACGCTTCAATCCCGGTTTGTGGACGTAAATCAGGTTTATTTTGTACAGAACATAACAGATATCCATACAGCAGTGGATATTAACCTGTATCCTGTCACATTTGCATGACAAAAAAACAGTGCAAAGCTAAACTTGCGTGCTGTGTGTGTGTGTATCTGTGTGTGTGCGTGAATTTTGTAACAACATTGTGTGTGACTCGTCATTGCAACTCCACAACACCTGCATCAAATACTCATTGGTAAAGGTCTTACTGTAGTATTTTTTCCACAAACGTTGCGTGAGATCTGCTTCCTTTATGTCTGTCTGTTGTCTGACGCAGCCGAGGAAGGAGACAGCGGCTGTTTCTCAATATGCGTTCTTCAGCGGTCTTGTGTCCTCGTGTTCTCGTGTAACGTCATCATCAGCTGCCAAAGTTCAGTTCCAATACTCAAGACCGCAAGAACAGAGGATGTGTGAAACTTCCCGGATGTGTTCTTAATATCGAGGATGCACCGACGCAGACTTGAGCACCGATCTCGCTCTAGAAGTCCCAGAAGTCATTGCGACTGGAATTGGAAATAAGAGAGATATAAGTTATTTATCTAAGGAGTTTCCCTAAATGAAACGGTGAATATAAACATCACCATGGACATCCTAATAAAGGAATAAAAACATTAAGGGTGTTTGTTTGCTAAAATTCGTATTAAAATCAGTTTTATTTATATTGTGCAACATCTATTTCTAATGTTTTTATGCATATAATATATTTTGAAAAGGGGGAAAACAATAAATCGTTGTATGAATGCTGTAATGTTGAAATACTTTCCCATAAAAACACGTGAAGGTCATGTGACCATCAGGAAGAATGCAGCATCTCATTTCTCACAGGACGCGTTCTCTGTTCTCGCTGTCTCCCGAGTTCATTCTTCCAAGAACACCTGGCAAGACTGGTCCCCACAAGAATGCAAGTCCGTTCTCTGTGTTCTTGGAATTGAGAAACAGCCTGAGGCACGCTGACAGGCATGTGGAAATGGTGGGCGTGAAGGACTAGCCTTAAGGGCGCAGTACACAAAAAAACGCTATCTGGTGCTCAAAGCTATAAATTTGTAACTTTGGAAAGGTATAATAAAAAATCTGATGGGTGTTTTGAGCTGAAACTTTACAGACACATTCTGGACACACAAAAGACTTATATTAAATCTGGAAAAAGTGGTAACCTAGGTGCCCTTTAACCAACTCTTAACTACTCATGAACTCCTTTTGCACGTCCGTCTAGTGCATTTACACTGATTAACAATAGAAAAGTGGGTAACATTTTAGGTCACAATTCACTGTATTAACAAACCATTAACTAACACTGCTAACTAAATAAACTAAATAGCTTAAAATAGCTTAATTAGCTGTTTATTAATAGTTAGCAAGGTAGAAATTTGGTTTAGGTTTTGGGTAGGATTAGGGATACAGAATAAGATCATGTTTTGTAACTAACGAACAGTTAATATTTTAATAATAAAAGGCAAGTAATAAGCCAGTAGTTAATAGTTTGAATTGTGACCTAAACTAAAGTGTTACCGAAGTGTTCTGTCAACATCGACAGTTTACACAGAGAAGTTCATGAGTAATTAATGAGGAGTTAATGATGATGTGCCCCTCCAAGTAGTCATGACATATTTATACATTAACAGCTCATGAGTTCATGTTGGTTACATTTAGCTTAAACTTAAATGTTAATTAATACATGGATTAACAACACGTACTAACAAGTAATTAAGGCCATTATTCACACATGAACTCATCAGAATCAGTTTTATTGCCAAGTGTGCTTCACACACACAAGGAATTTGTTTTGGCAACAGAAGCTTCCAGTGTACATAAAGTGACAAGTGACAACACAAAATTAAATACAAGAAAAGAAAAGGCAATAAACATTAAACAGAGATGCAGTTAGTCAAAAAGATCCGGATGTTGAGTTGTATGTACAGATATGTTGTAAATATACAGGTTATAAGGTGCTGTGTAGAAGTGCGTATGAGAAAGTATTGCTCGTTTATTGCACAGTAGGGGAATATTTAACTGTTCATGAGGTAGATGGCCTGAGGAAAGAAACTTTTTCTGTGTCTGGCTGTTTTTGTGCTTGGTGCTCTGTAGCGCCGACCAGACGGTAACAGTTGGAACAGGTAGTGTGCTGGGTGTGAGTCGTCCAGAGTGATTTTACGAGCCCTTTTACTCACTCTGGAAGAGTACAGTTCTTGAAGTGTAGGAAGGATAGTGCCAGTGATTCGTTCAGCAGTCCGGACTATTTGCCGAGACTCATGTTGTAGTTAAAGTTAGTTCATGATAAGCACACGCATTAACTTATCATTCGTTCATAATAAAGTTTAGTTTACTTTACATATGAATATGTAATTTTTCATGTACTGTTATTGTAAAATTTTACCCACATGTTTTAACGGGGCTTTGTATGATTACAGTCAAACCACTGAAGTCACATTGAGTGTTTTGTAAATGTTTTTGGTTCATTTTCTGAAATAAACATCTTGTGACCATTGTTGTCTATGGAGGATGAGAAAGCTCTCAGATATTTTGTATTCTAAAGATGAATGAAGGTCTCAGGGTCTGGAACAACATAAAGATGAGTAATTAATAACGCAATATTCTTTTTTTTTGGTGAACTGATCATTTAAGTAAGAATTTGAACCCCTGACAAGCTAAGTTTTTTTGGTAAAACAAAAATCAGTCTTGTATGAAAGGTATGCTTTAATGTATTTCCTTCCTTCAGGTTGTTAAAATCTGGGATGTGGAAACCGGAGCTCTAATATTTGAATTTGGATGTGCTCATGGAGAGTCTGCAATAACCTGCATGGCCTTTGACACTAGCGGAAGGAGGTTATTAGTAAAACTATTTGCCTGATGCAAACTATACATTTTTGCTGCATTATTTTTCAAATCTTTGTGTATTTCCACCAGGCTAATGACTGGTGGGAGAGATGGCCTCATTAAGTTGTGGAACTTCAACAACGGCCAGTGTGTGAAGATACTCAGCAGAGGTCAGTAATTCTTCATAATGTGCATTTGATTGATTTTCGTTTCTCCTGACTATGACTGATTATTCTGAGCTTTGAAATATGATCCCGCATTACCTATAAATCTGCTGTGAAGTGAATCCTTGCATTACATTTCTTTCCAGAAGGAAAATGTCCAGAGATTTGTGACTGCTCCTATCTGACACTGCACGGAAACACGTAAGTCTCTGCACCACAGTCTTCATGGACATTATCCACTTCATTTTTTGGCTGAATTTTTTAATTTGTTTTGGCAGATTTGTGATTTCTGTTGGTTGGAGCCGCAGGATTGACATTTACTTGGTGAGTGTAAAGTGACCAGCCTACTTCCCTCACAACCTTATTTTATCTCAGCGTAATTCCCCAGATGACTCTCATAAAATGGTTGACTGCCATGACCTGTTTCTTCCCCCCTGGTACTCTCCCCTTTATTGCTGTTCACTCCATTTCCATATTTCATTTACTTCAGTGTTTCTCCCTCCTCAAAAGTGCCCGAGTGCTGTTTGGTGTGGTTTATTCCTCCATTCCCTCCTGACAGTTCATTATTTCATCTGTTACAAGACCTTTTGTTCACTTTGGAAAAGAGAATCTGAGCTCTGTGGAAAAAAGATACCCTAAACGCAAGATTATGACACCACTGGAGAGTACATATTTCACTTTTATTGAGAATTTTCTTTTCCATCTCTTGTCAATTCTGTATTGTGTTCAGGGTAACTTGATTTATTCATTCTTTCATTAGTAGAGGAAGATTTTATATGAAATATAGAACAGATCAGACTGTCTTGGATGATTTAATATAAGACATAGAACAGATCAGATTGTCTTCATAGTTTTATGAAAGGTTACATTTAGGATAGCTTTATAAACTGTTAATATACAATGAGGTTACATATAATATTATTGAATCTAGAGATTACATATTGATATTTAAATTTGGACTAAATTTGGGCTCCCGAAAAGTTTGATTGTTCCTATTGATAACTAACATATTTAATTATGTTAACATTATATACAGCTCTAATATAGCTTTTGTTTGTTAATAGACACAGTTGTCAGTTTACTACAGAAAATATTGTAAAAATATTCACATTTGTCTTTTGATCTTTTTTCACCTACCTGTAAATGTTACTTAAAAACAAACAATATGTTAACTGTACTTTAAAATGTTGTTCTCTGCAACTACAAATTGACCATTCTTGGTCAGACTAACTTACAAAAAGTACCACCTTTATAGTCTGTGTGAAATCAAATATACACGACCTGACAAAAGTCTTGTCGCCTATCCTAGTTTTAGGAACAACAAATAATAACTTGACTTCTAGTTGATCATTTGGTATCAGAAGTGGCTTATATGAAAGGCAAAGGCCTCTAGATTACGCTTATTTTACAAAATAAAATATGATCATGCCTTGATTTTTAATGATTTAATTAGGACAGCAAGGTCTGACTTTGCTTAGACAAAAGTCTTGTGACTTAAAAGAATAATGTACAGTATAGAATATAAAGTCATGGTGCAGTGGAAAAATAATTTATATTGTGTATGACTCCCATGAGCTTAAACGACTGCATCCATACATCTCTGCAATGATTCATTCATTCATTCATTTTCTTTTTGGCTTAGTCCCTCTATTAATCTGGGGTCGCCACAGCGGAATAAACCGCCAACTTATCCAGCATATGTTTTACGCAGCGGATGCCGTTTCAGCCGCAACCCATCACTGGCAAACATCCTCACTCATTCACACACACACACTCATACACTACGGTCAATTTTTGCATACCCAATTCACATGTACCACATGTCTTTGGACTGTGGGGGAAACCGGAGCACCCAGAGGAAACCCATGCAAACACGGGGTGAACATGCAAACTCCACACAGAAACGCCAACTGCACCAGCCGAGGCTCGAACCAGCGACCTTCTTGCTGTGAGGCAAACGTGCTACCCACTGAGCCGCCCTGCAATGACTTAAATAGCTTTTTAATAAAGTCATCTGGAATGGCAAAGAAAGTGTTCAGAATTCATGAAGATTCTTTTGATTCATCTTCAGTGCAGCACAAATGTCTTAATACCTCATGCTGTTGATGTTGCCATCTGCAGATCTCTCGCACGCCTCCATACTGAATGTAACCCCAAACCATGATTTTTCCTTCACCAAACTTGACTGATTTTTTTGAGAATCTTGGGTCCATGCGGGTTCCAATAGGTCTTCTGCAGTATTTGTGATGATTGGAATTGGGAAAGTTATTTTTTGTTGCTCTTACAACTGGGACAGACGTCAAGACTTTTGTCAGGTAGTGTACAATGTTTATTTTGCTAGCGCACATTTGGTATTCTTTAAGTAAACAATTTATCTGTGCAAGTCTGATTATCTGGCTGGCGATCTGCTGCAAACGCAGGTCTTTGTAGGTCCACAGCAAGGAGAATACAATCAGCCTCTGCAGGAGCAGAGAGAGGATCCCATGAGCTCTACTCGTGCTCCTATTGGCTGTCACTCAAAAAAAAAGACTCTCTTCATTTGCATAAAGTTGATGGATTCTCAACTTTGTTTGCATCGCTCAACACGCCCAACTTGTCACCAACGGTCGCTGACGCTTACTCTTTGTTAAAATAAACGGTCGCTTTGCCGCTGCGAGTCGCTCGTAGTATGAATGAGGCTTGAGTAATCTTCAATCAAAGTCTGAGCATTTGCTTTTCCATTTAGAGTGTTTGTCCTTCTCTGATGTCAATTTGAGTGTCGGCTTCAGCAGCCACAATATATCCCCCTCTTACCATTAGTTTGCTACGAGGGAATGATGTGCAAAAAGAAACCCCCACCCCCTTCTCAATCACTTCAATAAAAGTCTCAACAACTTCCAGTTCAAGTGGACTTTAATGGAGTGAATGGATTAAATTTAAGAGACTAACAGAACAGAGCACAACTGCTATTTATTTATTTTAAGAAGTAATCAGATGGTATTATTTTATTGCTTTTTATAGGACTCCAAAGAGGAAACTCAGTTCATTCAGAGACCAACACCTTCCTGGCAGGAAGACATGGTATTAGCATCATCTACACACATTTCTACACATGCCTTCACTACACAAGGGCACTTGGAGTAATGTGTTGATATTTTACACACAGAGGAATGGACACAAAGAAGATATCTTGTGCATTGCTCATTGCACACCACATCTCCTGGCCACTGGCAGCTTTGATGGAGAGATCATTGTGTGGAACGTGGTGTCCGGACGCATACAGTGTCGCTTCCAGACCCCGCAGTCTCAACAAATCAGCAGTTCTCATGGTACCAATAATAGATTTGCTGATCTTCAGTAAGGCTTTTCACACTTGAATTAGTAAACCCCAGGGAAAAGGGAGTCTTGTTTTAGGTTTCACGCTGTTAAAGAAAGGATTGGAATTCTGAGAACATTCAGAATTGCATCAGAACTGCATCAAAAACTCTGAATAAGACATTTAAGGTCTCGCAAAATTAAAATAAAAAATATTTAGATGTTAGTTTCAGTCTGTTAGTTTTAAAGGATATTTATTAGCTAGTGGGCTTGCGGTTTGACTCTCCCATCTAAATAATCAACAATTTTCTTTACGTCACCTCATACTTCATTTTCTCCTCAAATCTTGACCAATCAAATGCTCTCTAGTATCTGACATGCCGCTCCCCCCCTTCAAGATGCTTCTCATTTGCTTTTCATTTGATGAGCTTGAGCTCAACCACTAAAAAAACTAAACACTATTGGCTGTTTTTTAAAAGGGGAGGAGCTACGCTATGTCATTCACTCTTTTCATTTTTCAGTTCTGATTATATCAAACATCGACTAAAAAAAGCACATTTCAAAGCACTTCACGGGACCTTTAAGAATAATTTGACTGAGTTGAGAAGTTTATGAATTTCAAAAAACAAAGAATTTATGTGTGAGATTTATTAACAGCTTGCTGTATCACAAATGGGGCACGTTTTTTGGCATACTTTTTTTTTTTGGAAGAGGGTCTTTAAATGTGCCATAGAATGAAAATCTAGATATAGCTGAATAGACAGGCCTAGCTGAATAAATGACAGTGAGCCTCAAACACCATTGTTTCTTCATTTTCGCGTAAATCTCATGAGTGTAAAATTTCAGTTAAAAAAACAAAAACAACAAAGAGAACAAAAAACAATTAGAACAAAAGACAGACTTTGATGTTTGAGGCATCTGACTGACCACAAAGTTTCCTCGTGAGATTACAACAATGAGCTTATATATACTATGTATGTGGGACTCTTATTTTGAAAATGGACAAGCTTCAAAGAAGAGTAAGCAATTTTGTGAAGCAGGCAACCATTCATGACCACATCTGTTCACAGCTTGTCAGAATGCAAAATGTGGGATATACAGACCATAAATTATTTAAGCTAAATATATATTAAAATATTTTTTGACAGCTGTAACTTGATTGTTTTGCGAGTGTGTAGTTGTGTATCTGAGCATAGCTGCTGGAGCATCAGAGCAGAGCTCATTAATATTCATGACCCTTTCAAATATGGTCAAAACCATCCATATTGTATTAGGAACAATTAATAGTCCTGGAAATGTACCTGAAACTGTTTCTGGAAAATGTTAGCACTTATCAAAACTGCATTTACAGTACTATAGATTAGGGTTGTCACGATACTGTAATTCGGTACCAATCTATACTGAAAATGTAAAAATGTCCCTTTCCCGCAAATATTTGAACTCAACAGAAATGACTGTGATTGGCCGTGAAGGTCATCGGTTTACTGAACTTATCACTGTTCACTGAGTGTAAACACAAAGTCACATCGATCAGCTGGTTTGTCTATAAGCTGACATATGAGCAATCCGCTGATGAATCGCAGCTTTAAAATGCTCAAGTGTCCCTGTATCTGTGGTTACACTCAGTAAACAGCGGTGAGATCGGTGAACTGATGACCTTCTCGGCCAATCACAGTCATTTCTGTTGAGTGTGTGAACACAATGGCAAATCAGTGGTGTTTAAGAACATGCTCAACAGCGCTCAAATGTTAGCGGGAAATGGATGTTTTTAAATTGTAAGTATCGATTGGTACCGAATTCCAGTATCGTGACAACACTATTACAGATATAAAAAACTATTTAACATATTGTATTAATTTATTCTATGGCAACTTTAAAATATGTTAGATGTTGCAGTAGTGAGTACTAGTATTTTTGCCATTAAGTTACACGGAAAAAAGAATGTCTTCTTGTTAAAAGCATCCCAGTGTGGTTAATAGATTATGAGCACATTACTGTCATTGGCTTTGCTTGTATGTGAACTAATTTGCGCTTGTTTATGTGTTGTTTTAGACAAGAAAAAGTCAGTAAGGCAAGAAAGCCTATTAACTTGTTGAGAGAAATGTTTTATCTACCCAAGGCTGAAAATAGGGTTATGAACACAGATAGCCCAAGGTCAAGCTCAGTGTGAAAAGCCCTGAGCAAAGCTATCATGAATTTTTTTTAATACAAATCACAATCTGTAAAAGGATTTTGTTGTTGTTTGATTGCCTACAACAGTGCAAAACACAAGTGTGCTGAGCCTCATCTTTCTAAAGACCCGGGCGTTTGTTCCTGAACTGTCCTCTTCTGCTTGGCTTGTATCTTCAGGGTCTCGAGGTAAACCAGCCATAGCAATAAATAAAATCAGTTCAAATACAGAAAATTTTTAATTCACTCTTAATATTTCCTTCATTTACCCATAAAGGTTATGTTAATTTCTGGAGCGTGTTGAATGGTGGAAAGTTCATCGCATCTTTTCAAGCTGTAAGAGTAAGAGTTTAATTATAAATTCAGTGTAAACAATTCACTCAAAGTTGTAATTAAATCTGTTTTTTTAAGTCTCACCTTCAGCAGCAGATCACAAAACTGGCTTTAACACAGGATGACAGCATGCTTTTTACTGCCGATCATGTCGGTTTCATCTATGTGTACAATGTCAAGCAATACGCAATGATGCCTGAACAAAACCCGCCTGAAAGTAAGGACAGTCCTTATTGTAATTATTAAGCTTCAAAGTTGCTATTAATGCTGATGTTGTTCCTTGGTTCATTATTATTAATTTCCAGAGATAAACTTCTGGCGAGCACACATCCGCAGCATCACAAGGTATGTTCAAGGTGTCAAAAGAAAAGTAGACAATATTTTCTTTTACTGTTATTTCTGTCTAATTTTGTTAAACATTTTTCATTTGAATTACAGGCATCTCATTAATATTATTTTATTTCATCTCAAGCTTAATGATAGTTGACAAGGACCAGTTTCTGCTTACCTCCTCGATGGACTGTTCAGTGCGCCTGTGGAATATTCATGGGGATTACATAGGTACATTTAATAACAAGCTTACAAGATGTCTGGATTTTTCTCAAAGTTTGTTTGCATAAACCATGGCTAAATGTGTCAGCAGCACACCAATATTTGCTTTTGCAACTTCTTTGAGCTTATTCTTTCACATACAAGCAGGTGCAGCCATTGGAACCTTATTGTCTCATGGACTTCCATAATTGTTTTTACTGTAAAAACTGCTTGTTATGCTGCTTGAAGTTGCAAACTTGTATTTTTTTATTATATATTTTTTATTTTTATTTATTGTCCTAAACAATAGTTTGTATAGCAAATGTTTTCTGCCGTTTATTATACCGATTAATTTCCCCATACTCTGTCAACATTGGGATGTGAAAATAAGGGATATGCCCACCATAATAAGGGATTCCCCGAATATGTTTTATTATTATTATTCACAAAAGAAAAAATAAATAGTATACATTAGCAGCAAATACATTAGCAAACAGTTCAGCTTATTAAAATTAATAGCTATTATAATGGAATAAAATCAAGCTATCAAATCTCATTATCTGCTTCTTCACTGTATAATGAATGAATCTCTTATTTATTTAGATTTTTTTTCATTTGATTATATTAAATAACAGGAGTCACTTTAAAAATGCAACCATCTAACATGATAAAGCATTCGATTGCTTTCCTAACTTTTTATGCTCATTTAGGATGAAATTAGTTGTGTTTGAAAAACAAACAAACCAAGATCGACATCTTTAGATATTATTGTTATTATTATTAATTATGTGTATATGTCTGTTTAAACACGCATTCAAAATCCAGACTTTCGCTCCGTTTCAAATCGCGTGTACAGAATCTGTTTGGGAAACAGCCTATATTTATCACTATGAAGTGCGTCAGCTGACAGTCATGCACCGCTATATGACTGTTTTGAGGATTGCATGAAGGGAAGACGGCACCTGTAATAAAAGAAAAGGGAATCCTGCCGTTTTTATATTTATTTATAAGTGATTTCATGCCTAAACAAAGCGAAAGCACAAAACAGACTCACATTTAAGAGCAAAGGGCGGCCCCTGGTGGTTTGGCGGTATGGGTTGCGTGTAGGGAGGCTCTGCTCTATAATGTTTATTGCAACCCTTCAGAAAAAGACTGAAAATACGGGAGAAATACGGGAAAACACCTTTATGTGATGATAGCGGGATAGAACTGTAAAATACAGAAGAATCCCGTGAAAAACGGGAGGGTTGACAGGTATGCAAATGAATCAGAAACAAAACAGTTGCAGAAAAGAGCTGACTTACACATAGCAGAATAAAGTCAATATGCACCAGACACTTTGCAAACAAACAAACAAAAAAAAATGCTAAACTAACTTACAGTAGACTTGTCATGGCATCTTCAGGGGTTAAATAATGGTTTGCCTGCTGAAAAAAAAACAGCTTAAACCAGCCTAAGCTGGACCAGCCTGATTTTAGAGGGGTTTTGGTCATTTCCAGGCTGGTTTCCAGCCAGTTCCAGCCTGGTCTTCGCTGGTCAGGCTGGAAAATGACCAGCTTAAACCAAGCTGGTCAAGCTGGTTTTAGCTAGTCAACTCCCAGCCTGACCAGCTAAGACCAGGCTGGAAATGGCTGGAAACCAGCCTGGAAATGGCACATTACTCCCCTCCCAAACCCCTCTAAAACCAGGCTGGTCCAGCTTAGGCTGGTTTAAGCTGTTTTTTTCAGCAGGGGTGGACCACTATAATTAATTAGTTTAGTGTAGGGCCTACACATTTATTTACAATTAGTTTAGTGTTTGTGGCCAATACAGTATAATTTCATCTTGGGAATGACAGATACAACCCTACACAGTGGCCAGAGGGATTTTGAACCATTCTTCTTGCAGAATACTGGACAGGTCACTACATAATACTGGTATAAGAAAACCAGTCCTGACTCGCTCCTCCAAAACACCCCAAAGTGGCTCAATGATATTTAGTCTGGTGACTGTGTAGGCCAAGGCAAGATGTTCATCTTCACTTTCAGATTCATCAAACCACTTTGTCACCAGTCTTGCTGTGTGTATTGGTGTATTGCATTGCACTGCCTTCAGGATGCAAAGCTTGAACCATTGGGTGCACATGGTCCTCCAGAATAGTTTGGTAGTTCTTGGCAGTGATGTGCCTATCTAGCACAAGTATTGGACCAAGGGAAAGCCATGCTATTGCAGCTCAAACCATCACTTATCCACTCCCATGCTTCACTCTAGGCATGCAACAGTTTGGGTGGTAGACTTCTTTGGGGCTTCTCCACACCTTAACCTTCCTGGATGTGGGAAAGACAGTGAAGGTGGACTCATCAGAGAACAACACATGTTTCACATTGTCCACAGCCCAAGATTTTTGCTGCTGGCACCATTGAAACTAATGTTTGGCATTGGCACAAGTGACCAAAGGTTTGGCTAAAGTAGCCTGGACATGTATATTGACCCGGTTGAGCTCCTGATGAACAGTTTTGGTGGAAACAGGAAAGTTAAGGTGGTGAAATGTGGAATGCGTAATCAATGAATCAAATTTTGCCTTGAAACCTCCAATTTTAAATTGGCCAGTGTTAAATTGGCTAGTGTTTCAGTTTCATTGTCCAACCCCTGTATATATTGCTGCTCTCTGTTGATAAAAGTGCTTTTATCCTCATTTGCAAGTCACTAAGGGAATAAATGTAAAAGTAAGCTGTATGTGTTTGATTGACTGAAAAGAATTAGTGTCATGCATCAGAGAATAAAATGAACGATGGTCTAAACTACATAAACTTCACAGGTACTTTTGGACAAGAGGAGAGATGGAGGATTGAAACGCCGTCTTCCTGGAAGCACCCGGCTGTTCCCTATGAGATCCTCATTGATCCCTCGAGCATGCCATCTCATCCAGTACTGGACGAAGAGATCAATCAGTCAGATGTCTTGGACTCTGAGAAAAATGAAAATATAAACAAACAGGTGTGGTTTTGGATATACCATGTGGGTTGTTTTATAAACATCATTTTTTTCTCCAGTAATGGCTCAGGTGTTGTTTCCAAGATGAAAATTTGGCTTCAAAAACAATCTCAATATGCTCTAATTACAGTTGGATGTCCAGTTAGAGAGTGATCCTCCAACAGTCCTCAATGATAGAGATATTGAAGATGGACGCATCAGCTCCTGGTGTCGGTCTGAGCCTGGCAGGAGGTTGGTACATATTTCATGAAAACCAGACATCTAAATGCAAACCAAGTGTTCTGATTAAGGAGTAACAAATTGGATTTTCTCCAATCTTTTGGATCACAGGCAGCGTCATGCAATATTCAAACATTTGAACAGAGCATCAAACAGAACGGGTCTCAAGGACTACAACACTTTGAAGGACTTGGACCTTATTGTTATGCCACAAACATATAAAAGACCCGATCTCTCCCTCCGAAAAATCAATCCACTCGAATCCAGGGATGCAGATGAATAGCCACTTCAAAGTCAATGCGTTGAAATGAGGACAAATACATGATAGTAATATCAACAGCGTCAAGAGTAGTTTTTAAAATATCATTATGACCTCCTTATTTAGACATGCACTTTACTTTTTTATAAGGGTTTATTTATAATTTTAGCTTCTTTGAATCATTATGAAAGCCTTCAACTAAACGTGAACCGGAAGTTGTTGAGACTTTTATTTGAGTATGTTGATGTACATGCAGGATGGCACAGTGGCTCAGTGGTTAGCACTGTCACCTCACAGCAAGAAGGTCGCTGGTTTGAGTCTAGTTGGCATTTCTGTGTTGAGTTTGCATGTTTTCCCCATGTTTGTGTGGGTTTCCCCCGGATGCTCCAGTTTCCAAAAACATGCACTACTGTACAAGTGAATTGGAAGAACTAAATTAGCAATAAGGGGTCACGGTGGCACAGTGGGTAGCACGATCGCCTCACAGCAAGAAGGTTGCTGGTTCAAGCCTTGGCTGGGTTAGTTGGCATTTCTGTGTGTTCTCCCCGCATTCACGTAGGTTTCCTCCGGGTGCTCAGGTTTCCCCCACAGTCCAAAGACATGCTGTACAGGTAAATTGAATAAGCTAAATTGTCTGTAGTGTATGTGTGTGAATGCACAAGTGTATGGGTGTTTCCCAGTGTTGGGTTGCAGCTGGAAGAGCATCCGCTGCGTAAAACATATGCTGAATAATTTAGTGGTTCATTCTGCTGTGGTGACCCCCGATTAATGAAGGGACTAAGCCGAAAAAAAATGAATGAATGAATGAAATTGGCCAGTGTATGAGTGTGTGGGAATGCGAGAGTGTATAGGTGTTTCCTAGTACTGGGTAGCGGCTGGACGGGCATCTGCTGCGTAAAACAAATGCTGGAATAGTTAGTAATTCAGTAGTGGTTCAGTCAGTTGTGGTGACCTCTGATAAATGAGGGAAGAAGCTGATAGAAAATATATGAATGAATAATGTACATGCAACTGAAATGGAATATTGAGTAGGGGGTGGGGTTTTCTTTTTGCATATCATCCTCTTATAGCAAGCTAATGGTTAAAAAGGGGTGTGGTTAAGAATATTGTGACTGAAGCCATTAAACTGACATCAACAGAGAAGGACCACCCCTACAAACAAATAAAACAAATGATCAAATTTTGATTGAAGATTACCAAAAACCTAAATATAGTGGATTAACTTGCACATATTAATTCACCTAAAGAAAATGTATGTAAATTTGGATTTCACACAGACTTCAAAGGCGTAGATTACCCAAATATGTAAATCCTGTCATCATTAACGCAAGGTTATTTCATTCCAATGTTGTTTCAAATTTAGTGAACTGTTTTTGTTCATGCTATGGATGTCAAACGGATTCAAAACATGCAACATCCAGTCATCCAGGTTTGAAATGACATACGGTGAATAAATAAAATAAAAAATAAAGAATAAAAAAAGCCATAGATAGTTTTAAAACTGTTTTATTGTGATTTTCAAACTTACAACAAAAGTTTCAGGCACAACACATCAATTCACTATTTTAACATATACAACAGAGGCAGCTTGTGCATTTCCACCTGCACAGATAGCACTGTCAATAAATTGTAAATTTAACATGACATATCCTATTGAATGCACAGCGAAAATAAAGTGGAACAGTCAAGCGTAAAGCAGCAACCCTTGTACATCCATTTCTGAAATTGCAAGCTTTCACTTTGTTTAGAGTCATAGTTTCAGTGCAAGCTTTTTGTTTTTCAATCAGTGCTAGTAAATGATCATTTCAATGCATTTTGCTGTTCTTTTAATATTGCTTTTGTCTGCTACATTTAATTTTATTATGGTTATGTCAATGGTGCTGCATTCATAGTCAGTAACTGAGTAAGAATTTACTTGGAAAGCTTTAAGGCTAGACTGAAACACAGCAAGAGCTTTAAAGATTTTCAGTTTGACGCTTCATGAATATGAAACAATACACAACATAAAACATTCCTGATATTAGATACAAGGTGCCTATTAGTGTTGAATATAACAAACAAAAAGCTGTATTTTAGCATATTGTGTTGCCAAAATAAGCTGCTAAATGTTGACATGGTTGTTTTTTTCTTCGTTTTGAACAAAATCGGTGTAGTCCATAGTCACATCTTCTGGGCTTTTGTTTTTGTGTGAGCGTTCTGGCTGAACGTTGTCATCCATAGGAGAGTCAACTCTGGGCTTGGGCTTGGAAACGATCTCCTCACAAACGTTGTTGAGTGTCTACAGAATTGAATTAATTAATTAATCTTTATTATTACATTTTTTATAGGAAACATTTGAGTATTATGTTTATATAAATATAAATAAATAATATTATTAATTGTAGTATTTATTTACATTAATTAAGATAAAATCCTACATATAAATGTTCTAAAAAATAAATAAATACAATAAAAAAAAAAGCTTTTTCTAAAACTGAGTGATGACAAATAAAAGACTAAATTTAACAACACCCCCCTGTGGCTGCTTCAACATTGCAATTTACATTGATCACGCATAAGATTTTTATTCCATCTACCTTCAAAGTGAACTATTTTAGTCTATGTCCTCACCTGTAATTTCTTCTGGATCTGAGTGCTGTGTATAGCCGGTTCCTGATCGGGTGTGAGTTTATCCTGAGAATCCTGTATGTTTGTCATCCACACTTGTGTGTCTTTAACACACACTTTGACCTTGTCCATGTCCATCGCATCAATATGGCAGTAACTTTCATTCTGGGAGGTGAAGTTTACAAAACATTAAAGTGCAGATATACATAGAGTTTAAGTTGTTGAAAAGAAGGTTTGAAACTGGTAACTATTGACTTACATAGTAGTTGTTTTTTTACTACAGATGTCAATCATCCCCATTTTCCAACGTTCTTTGAAATATCTTCTTTTGTGTTTTGTTGAAATATCTTCTGACAGACTTTTTATGTTTCAAACTATTTGTTTTACTACTGTATACAATTACTTTTGAATACAAAACACAAAAACAACCATGCAACAATATTTAGATTTTTATCATGCAATCAATGCTTTTGGACCTGTAAAACAATTATTATAATTGATGATAAATATAGGATACTCCTATTTAAAGAGGATCTATTCTATCCGGTTTTACAAGATGTAAAATACGTCTCCGATGTCCCTAGACTGTGTATGTGAGGTTTAGTCCCTTTATTAATCCGGGGTCGCCACAGTGGACACAAAACGCCAATTTATCCAGCACATGTTTTACGCAGCGGATGCCCTTCCAGTCACCATAAGCCAACTGCTACGTATGAGAAAGTCTTACCTCTGCTTTATATTTGGTGACGATGTCTGTGAGTGTCATCATTCAAAATTAAAGTGCAGCTTTTCGCTTATAATGTCATAATGTGCATCGTCATAAATTAAAATAAGGACGCATGACAGCTAAGTGTGACTCTGCAAAAAATAAACCCTGAAATTCTGACCAATGTGAGGAGAGTTTACACGCACGTGACTTGTTTTAGCTCTTTTGGTCTGTTTAGAAACTTTGCAGTGTGAAAGCGAACCGCACCAGGAACAAAGTGCAACAATGTAACAATTTTAATTCCTGTTTTAGAACAAAAGAATTGATCCATAGGTGTGAAAGCACCCTAAGATACAGATCAGAGCAAACTATTTCTATTAAACTATTAAAGGGCAGACCCCACCCCCCATACATCTTGTTTTGATGTTCTTCAGAGGGGATTAAGCATTAGTTAGGGGGGTCAGATCTCCCCCAACCCCCCCTGTAATTCACACCCTGGTTTAAACCCCTTATGAAAAGTAATTTTGCATAATAGTTCCCCTTTAAAAGTTCTATATTATTTCTTTAATTGAATTAATAAACATTACAAACTAAAATCAGTAAATCTATGCACAACCACATCAGTATATAGTGAGAAAACTAGGTAGTTATTCACTAAAGATTCACTAAAGAATACATTTTACAGTGTTTGAATGATTTTTGATTACAGAGGGTATATAGAAACACAATAATAACTTTGCTGTTTGTCAGCATAGAAAAAGTATATACAGCACTTCTAATATTGCCATCGTCTTAAAGATTAATTGCTGTTGTTGCTACATTCCTCATTTGTAAGAAGGAGCTTTGGATAAAAGCATCTGCTAAATGAAGAAATGTAAAAGCAGACACTATTTACAGTCAGCCATAAAAGACTAATGGCAGAAACCTGACTGCGTCTAAATGCCTCCATTATAATGTTTACATCAATTTAACACGATGCCTCTCTATGCTGTAACTTTCAGAACATAATAGCTTCAAATAAGATGTAATGTATGACAACTTACTCCATTCTTATACTCTTCCACAATGGTCATGTAGCGTTGTATTTTGGCTGACAGCTCTTCAAACATTCTGGGTCTCCGTATGGACTCCCGGTATCTGTTTTGCACAGGCAAACCCAGTTTCTGTTGAATAAAACAAAAGGTTTTAATACATCACTCTTTGCAAGCATGAACGCCTTTGTACACAGCGTCCAATTAGTGCTCCTCCCAAAGTGCGGCAGTGGGATTCTGAAAGCTACACAAACGACTTTCAGCCTTTCATGGCGTCCCATTCGCCGTGAGCTGTCAAGACAGTGCGAATCAATTTAAACACTAAAGTGTGGACGCACATCAAAACGGAGGGCATGTTGAAAGTATACCAGTTCGGTTATTTCCGTTGCGACACTAAATCAATTTGTCAAGGGCTAACCTACGATCAAATGTGTTTGTTCATCAAACGGGACAGGCAACTCACATGTATTTCTGCCAGCTTGTTTATGTATGTCTGCTTATCTTGGTCTGCGCCTTCATCATACAGCCAGTTCTCCGTGCCATTTAAAAGCTCAGAGAATGCCTGATGTTCCTGGGGAAAAAAGAAAAACAACATTTTATGCAGCGTTCAGATTTGTGGTTCATTTAACTGCAAGAGCTCGTATGCACTGGTAGCTAATTTAAATGAACGAGAGTTTTGTTTCATTTATGCATAAACCGAAAATGGCCTTTAGAGATTTAGCAATGAGAATCGAGCTTCTGATACATGGAAACATTCAACGAACGCTATGAATAAATCACGAGCTGTTGATAACAGTCGCTGTGAGCTGAATAGATTGTTGTGTGTCACTCTCAACAGGTAATAGAGCGTGTTATGTGGGAGAAGATACATTACTTGAGCGTTTAGAAACGTCTGATATGAGCCCTCAAGCTTGTGTCGGTAGTAGTAGACATTCTCCTCCACTGCGTTCTTAGCATTGTTACGCTCTTTCTCCTGGCGGTCTTGCTGAATCATTTTGTTCTGACAGGAAAGAAAACGAGGAATTCAAGTGAGCGCCAGATGGTGTGAATTTTCATTAGCTTAGATATTCAAAAATCGACCAGAATGTCTTTATTCGTGTTTACGGCTTCATGCATTATCAAGATAACAAAATTACACTTCTTAGGCTGACAAAATATCCATCACAGCCTTTAAATTGGGGTTTGAGATTTACTAAAAACAACCTCATACATAAAAGCTGTTTTTCTTTGGTTTAGTGCACTAAAACAACTGTTGTGTGTACTGTTGGGAACACCAGTGGAAATGCTTTTGTTTTTATTTAATGTAATAAAAGTAAATGTAAATTTTTTTTTATGTATTTAATTATGAATGGTACCTATTAACACTATAGTATTAACTAGTGGCTTATTACCTGCTTATTATTAAGATATTGGTTGTTTATTAGTATTTATAAAGTATAATCTGCATGATCTTATTCTACATCCCTAATCCTACCCAATACCTAAACTACGATCTACTACCTTAATAACTATTAATAAGCAGCACATTAGGAGTTTATTGAGCTAGTCATAGTTAGGCCTACATGGAATCTGCGCGCGGAGAATTCTGCAGATTTCCACAGATTTCTGCAGATTTTTAGCCCATAATTAATTCTGTTTATTTAATTGTGTGAATGTGTGTAAATTTATACTTATTCAGTTTTTTTCAGAAATATTATTGACTAATATGAAAATATTTATATGATTTATTTACAATACAGTTTGTAAAGTAATATTTTCTTTGTTTTAAAAGATATATTATATGGGATACTTACTTTTTTTACCAAATAAAGTGGATCTAATTGGATTTGCATTATAAACATTAAATAAAAGTAAAAAAAAAGGTATTACTTTTTATTTCATGTATTATGTTTTTAATTATGATACTCCCAAAATCATTCCGCATAAATCTCAGAATTTTTACAAAATTGTCAGCAGAAATAGCAAAAAATGTCTGCAGATTCCGTCTGGCCCTGGTCATAGTTAATAGTTTGTTAATAGGAAGAATTGTACCTTAAAGGTCCTATGAAGTGCTTTAAAATGTGCATTTTTGTTCGATGTTTGACGTGATCTCTGACTGAAAAAATGAAGAGAGGGTGGGACAGCTCCTCCTTTTTTACAATAACAGCCAATAGCGTTGTTATCACAGCTCTGCCAGTGAGAGTGGTTGAGATCACGTTAAACATCGAATTGATGAGAAAATGAAGCATGAGGTGACATGAAAGAAATTCATTGATTGATTTAGGCGGAAGTGACAAACTGCAAGCTTTAGATGTTTATATCAGTTTTATATTTTCTAAATGCAAATTTTGTTACTGTTTTGGAGCACACTAGCTAATAGTTATTCTTAAAACTGAACATAGTGATACTAACATCTAAAAATATTTATTTTAATTTCATGTGGCCTTAAATTAAGTGTGGCAATGTTTTTATTAGCATTACTATGACTGACTGAGACTGATTGACTGACAAGGCGTAGCATTCTACAAAGTCCTCTTTTCAAAGATTAGCAAATTCTATACTAGGGGTGTCCAAACTCGGTCCTGGGGGCCAGTGTTCGGCGGATTTTAGCTCCAACTTGCCTCAAAACTCCTGCGTGGATGTTTCTAGAAAGCCTAGTACCGGGGTGTCCAAACTTGATCCTAGAGGGCTGGTGTCCCGCTGAGTTTTTCTCCAACTTGCTTCAACACACCTGCTAGGAAGTTTCTAGTATATCTAGTAAGAGCTTTGATTTGGGTTGGAGCTAAACTCTTCAGGACACTGGCCCTCCAGGACAGAATTTGGACAGCCCTAGCTTAGTAAGAGCTTGATTAGTTATTCCAGGTGTGTCTGATTGTGGATGAAACTAAATTTTGTAGGACACTGGCCCTCCAGGACCAAGTTTGGGCACCTCTGTTCTATACAATCATTTAAATATCTGCAGTCAGTAAGTTTTTATTTATTTATTTTTATTTTTTGGCCTGAAATAGTCCTAAGAGACCCATGCATTTAAAAAAATGTTTTCTCATGATCATGACTTTATCGTGATCTTGACAGAACAACTTGTTTTCACATAATTACGATGATCTTAACATAAAAAAGTTGTTTTCTTGTGATGACGACGTAATTTTCTCGTCATCAAGACATGACAGAAGTTGTTTTCTTGTGATAAAAATGTCATTTTCTCATAATCTTGATGTTTACTTGTTATCACAACTTAATTTTCTTGTGATCTTGACATATGAAAAGTAGTTTTCTTTTTAAAATGACTTAATTTTTCCGCTTTTATTTATTTACAGTATTGTATAATAATTGTTATTGTTATTATTTTATTGTTATTATTAGTTACAATATGCCTGACCAATGTATGAACAGGTTAGTAACAATAACACAACAACAATTTTTGATATTTCAAGATCGAGAGATCACAAGAAAACAAGAAAGAAAAATATAATATAATATAATAGAATATAATATAATGTAATATAATATAATATAATATAATTTGATATAATGTAATATAATATAATATAATATAATGTAATATAATATAATATAATATAATATAATATAATATAATATAATATA
>CAIGQZ010000379.1:15631522-15642652 GCA_903798205.1 Danio tinwini
ATAACAACATTTTTGCATTTAATTTTTAATGTTTATAATATATTTAATATTATAAATGTCAACTATTGTATACATATAAACATGGTTTGCAATATTTGATGTATTTTCTCATTTTTGTTATTGTGTGATGAAACACTTAAACAGGAGTCCTATAAAATAACAAGTACTTATAATATGACTTATACTACTCATTCATTCATTCATTCATTCATTTTCTTTTGGGCTTAGTCCCTTTTTTAATCTGGGCTTGCCACAGCAGAATGAACCGCCAACTTATCCAGCATATGTTTTACGCGGATGCCTTTCCAGCTGCAACCCATCACTGGGAAACATCCATACACACTCATTCACACACATACATTATGGACAATTTAGCCCACTCAATTCACCTATACAACATGTTTTTGGACTTGTGGGGAAAACCAGAGCACCCGGAGGAAACCCACGCGAACACGGGGAGAACATGCAAACTCCACACAGAAAAGCCAACTGACCCAGTCGAGGCTCGAACCAGCGACCTTCTTGCTGTGAGGCGAACGTGCTACCCACTGCGCCACCGTGCAGCCCGACTTATACTACTTATAACATATATATATATATCTCTTCTGTCTGGATCTTAAATCTGAGTGGCTGATAGCTGTGCGATATTCTGCAATATCAGCACTTGTACAGCCTCCTTACCCTTCTGCATTTCTCAACCCACATAGAGTAACAGCAGATCAAACAACTCACTACAGTTAGACAAATATTTCAGCTGTTGGACAACATAATGTACTTTTGAGACTTTTTTAGGCAATAATGTAGTTGCTTAGATTGCATCTATGCAGTTTATTTATAAGGATAGTGCCTATTTTAAATATTTATAATTTTCGAGATACAGCGTGCCGGCATCCATCAACCTGTCCATCAACAAGATGGCGACAAAGACTGCATAAAAAGACTTTAAAGGAGAACATTTCTAACTACAGCTGATCAAATCATCATTAAACTGTTAAGTGACTTTCTGAATCGATCTCTCTATTTTGTATGTTGTAGTGCTGTATTTATACCACAGTAATTGTAGTGTATTGAGTGTGAGATGGGACTCACATATCAGGAATGTATGTATTTTGTGTTGGACACTTTTTGTATAACCCTGAGTTACTTTTTGGTTGGCCATCTGTTTGTTTCTAATGTGTCTCCTGTTTTCATTACTGCAGACTAGTTCAGTAAAAAGAAAGAAAGAAGAAATGCCTACATATGAGTTTAGCATTTTTCCTCATCACAAACAAAACAGTAATCTGGTAGTGTTGACACTGCTTTGGCTTTTTCTGGGCTAATTATTGTGATTATTATTGTGTGCCAATGCCGCATGCCTCCCACCAGTGCCAATATACAGCCATATCACACTGCTACTTGTGTGATATTGCTCATATATATATATATATGTACTGCTCATATCTCTATATTAATATCACAACAAAATTAAGCATAAGTGAGCATCGCAAGAGATGCATTTCAGCACGTTTATATTAGGTGGAAATGGGACCTGACCTGAATAACAATTTTACATAAAAACATAAATCAATAGAATGCATTATGTAACACCCCTCTGGCAACTAAATAAAACATAAAAATGCCAAATGAATGAATATAAAACACAAGCACACTGCTCGTACCCACCTGTAGGTCAGTATCATCAAAGGCATTATGACGGTCAACATCCTCATTTATTTCAGTGGTTTCAGACTCATCCGATCTCACTCTCAGGAACACTGCAGCTGAGCTCACACTCACTACACCACTCCTGTTTACTTCAACTTTGACCTTCACCTTCGCCTTTTCCCCGTTCTCCTGAGGCTGAATGTTCTGCACTTTATATTCACCTGTGGAGGCATTGGCACACACGCACAGCAAAATATGAAAAACATGACTTCAGTTTCATCTGTATGCTGCGGTAGAAACACTACGATGGCCTGAAGGAAAAAACTCACCGATCTTGGCCTCAGGAAAGGGCAGGGATGATAGATCTGAATAAAATGCTTCCAGAATGAAAGGCTTGTTCCTGTAAAATGTGATCATTTTAGCTGACGGACAAGGATGGTTCCTGCTGAAAATCTCATGACATCTGAAAGGTAAGGAATGGTAATGAGAAGTGCATTAATATGTGAGATACACAGCAGAGCTTATGCATGCAGATGTTTAGGGTTAAACTAATTAAAATGAAAACTGAAGCACGTTTTCTTGATCTTGGATCTTATGTATAGGAAAGTAAGTAGCCGAGGGGCTTACGATTTGCCTTCATCTGCTTCACTGGACCAGGAAAGAGAAATGGGGAATGGGATGACATCTGTGATGGAGAACTCTCGCACTCTGAATGCAGGAGAGAGCATGGCGCACTGTGGAAAAAAACACCATGTAAGTGATGAATTCTTCATTCCATAAGGATTTTATAATTATTTTGGGATAGATTGCATCATTTTCATAGCTTGTTAGAAATATAGAGAGACTCAAAATACACTTATTTCAATGTGGAGTCAGTAATATTTTAAAGAAATGTGACCCTGGACCAGAAAACATAAGTGTCATAAGTGTCAAATTTTTTTGTGGTCACCAGAGAATGGATTAAATAACTTTCCATTGATGTATACTTTGTAGGGATAGGACAATATTTGGCCAAGATACAACTATTAATATGAGGGTTAAAGATGCAATATAGGAGATCTTGGAAAATGCTAATGTTATACTAATAGCACTAAAATGTCCCATCCTGAGTGGAGTAACGATGCTGTAAATTCAGCTTTGCTATAACAGAAACAAATCACATTTTAAAAAATATACTCAAATAGGACGTTCATCTTTTAAAATTGCAATATTTTAGAATATTACCATTTTTATCGTCTGCTATAGTAAACTCTGATACATACAGCTTTGTGAAGAAAAATGATTTTTTATTACTTTTGTGTCTTTTTTTTCATTAGTAAAAATGTTTAGACTAACAACAGATTAATCAATCTTTTTCTTTTGTATGATATCATATATAGACCAAGCATACTTCTTCTTTCTTACTGTGTTGCATACTTTTTAGAAGGAACTGCTGACAAGAGGGAAATAGCAGAATATGAATAAATACAGTGTGGGGGGTCTTGCTCCAGACTGCTTTCTAATAAGAAGTCTAGACATGTCACAAGGAGCTGGATGCGTGTAGAAGTTGTGAAATATATTAAAGATACACTTAACTGTTCAGTTCTGGTATGCAGAGAAGGATTGCAGAAAGAGGAAGTATGTTTGGGGTACAAGAGCCAAAGTACTGCAGAATGGCTGATAAGTGACATTACACCAAAACTCCACCTATTAATATCAGTTTTATATATATATATATGCTAGAGCCAGGGAAATGTAATTTAGTTGCGAACCTCCTGAATGTGATTCTTGTATTGCCTTGGGGTAATGTAAACCAGAGCTCTGTCCTCGAGTTATTCATTTGTATCTAATAAATTACTAATATTTTTTTGAAGAAAACCCAGACCTGACCTTTTTTATTGAACACGCATGGAATTGACTTGATATTCCAACAAGGTACAACGTTAATCTAACATCATGTTAATGTCCTCTGCCTGCTGGGTATGTTTAATATCGTCACCAAATACTAAATAAAAACATTAATTTTGAGGGACTTTATTGAATGGTCAATGGATCATTGACATTTTATTGAATCAAAAACAGGTCCGTTTAGAAACCAAACTCAGCATTATTGTTTAACATTTGGAACTATTTAAAAAAGTTATCTTATATGAAAATCAAGATTATCTGTGATTAGACTCAATAGCTACATTTCCATCCAACTATTTTTATGCACATTTTGGATATGCGCTTTAAAAAAATGTTGATGAAAACGCCAAAATGTGTATAAATTTAGAAAATGCGCATAAAAAGCATATGCACAGAACTGAGTAGGATAAACCTTTTCATTCAATAAGAAAAGATGCATGCGCATACACTATGATGGAAACACCTTAAAAAAGGTCATGTGATTTTGTTATAAGAGATCATGTGGTAATAAAAATGTGTGAATGGACACACCAGCAGGCTGAGCACATTGTAAAACATCTGAAATGTTGCTTTGGTCATTCTAAAACGCCGTAACCATTTCAGTAATAGTGTTATTATGGTATCATTTACCTCCAGGACTGTCAAGAGCATCTGCGTTCTGCATCTCACACCTTTAAACACCACCACACGTTCATTGCGTGTTGGCATTGTCTTCTGAGATGTAAGCCTTTTTTGTAATTAGGAAACGATTGACGCAGCTTCTACTACCGCAGCAAATTAAGTTTTTACTGTTGATATTTGGCGCCAGTTAATCAGGAAGTGACGTTTGACTCATTGGATGGAAATGCTGCTTCATTCGCACATCTTTTATGTGATAATCCAGTTTTGCGCATACATTTAATTTGCATCTTTGGATGGAGACATAGCTAGTGGTATTCAGGAAAATGTCTAACTTGCTTGTGAGATATTACTTAACCCTATAGCGTCTTGTAAATATAAAAAAAATATATACATAATACAGGAATACTTTTTGCATAACTTGAATCATAGACTTATTCAAACAGCAATTTAATAGGCTCTACCACAACTCAAATGTTTTTGGAGTTTCAAGACTCGTTCATTTTCAACAAAGGAAACGAAATACCACACACTCCTACATGTATTTGTAAGACTGGTTGGAATATTTAAACAAACAGTAACCTTTAAATTACTCATATTCATAGACAAATAGTTTTAACATATCATTTAATTCTACATTTGAGCTTTAAACGAGCCACATAATGTATGCTACAGTGTAAAAAAGTCTCTTACAGTACCTGTAATGCACAGCCTCTGGCCACTGCTTCATCTGCATTTAATGTAGTGCTCACATCCCTCCTGAAGAAGCTGCTGATCTGGGCCTTTACAGCAGGGATGCGAGTGGCTCCGCCTACAATCTCCACAGCACTTATATCCTGTAGACGCACTCCAGCCTGTTCTACAGCCTTCATTAAAGTCAACTTCACTCTCTCAATCAAGTCAGCACACAGCTCCTCAAATTTGGCCCTTTGTGGAAGAGAAAAACAGGTACTTACACATTAGTTATTTTCAGTTTTTACAGTGTCTGCAATTAATTGCACTGCAAGTATGCAAAGTTTAAGATGTAAGATCTGGTTGCAAACAATTTGTATGGGCAGAATTTAAACAAACAAATTAAATTTAGTATTGCTTAAGTTCATTTGTATAAATGCAGCCCATATAAATTGTTTGCAATCGGTTATCTTGTAAAAAAAAAATCTAGTAAAAAGGTAGTAAATCCAATGAATATTTTTTTCAGTGCATGTTACAAAACACAAGTGATATAAATAGGGCATTTTGAAAACCATACAAGCCACATATTGATGTGTATCACTTATGTAGAAACGATTATAACCACAATTACAACAATAACAACACCACAGAGGATTCTGTTACAGATGATTAAAGAAGAGAAAAAAGGCACCCAACCAGAATCCACACTGCTTTAAAGAGCGCAAGTCTGTAAAAAACATCATACAACAAAACAGCAATGTGCACTTTTAAACAGAATGCTATCATCACTTGGTGTGGAGTAATATATTTATTGCTATTTACTGTTATTATTCTTGGTGTGAACAGTGCATTATACTTGTCATTTAAGAATCGCCCATTTTAATTATATATGCTATTTTAAATAAATATTAAAATAGAATCCAAACAATAAACAACTAAACGTAACAAAAAAAGTGAAAGTATTAAAATTAAAAGCTTGAAATCTATTTAAAAATCATTCTAAATGTATAAACAAAAGGGAGATTCATTTTCAATTTGCAGAAAATAAAATTTTGCATCAATTGGAAAGTTGCTGAGACCTTTATTTCAGTATGTTGATGTACTTCCAAATGAAATGGAATATTAATTTGGGGCGGGGCTTACTTTTTGCACATCATTCCCTCTTAACAAACTAATGGTAAGAGGGGCGTGGTTAAAAATACTGTGATGCTGTTAGTTTTGAAATGTACTAAGGAATCAGATAATCAGATATGAAAATTAAATATCCAATATTGACAGAGAACTATACATTCAAAAATAAAAGTCAAAAACTGGCTGATAATCAGTATAGTACAGATATATCGTGCATTAGGCCTGCACGGTTAATCAATTTTAAACCAAAATTGCGATATGTTAAAGTGCGATTTTAAAATAGCAAAAGCTGTGATCATTTTGATTATTACTATGGTAAGGGAGGCAAGCACGGGTAATTAAAATAATCCAACTAACGTTACCTAAAAAGCAGACAACTGTTACAGCAGAGCCCACAAGCCCCTATTACACTATAGGGAAAATGAAAGCTGTAAACTTCATTGTCTTCTCTTTCAGCTGTTACAGCGATACTAGTGGATCCACACACACTATCGTTACTCTGTAGCGCAAGTTTTCTCCACCGCATCTATCATAGGTAAGCTGTTATAACCCTGTATTATAGACCGCAGCCATCTATCTGTATCAGTGCTGATCGTTACAGCCTTGTTAAGTGCAGGAACACAATGACCAATCACAGGTTTTTAAGAAGTCGTTCGACAACACTCAAAAAGCAAACAGGATAATATTTACATTTATTTACTTGCTATAAATTCTCATGTTGTTCTGTGCATGTACTTGAGTTTTGTTTAATGCGTTCAAAAAAGTGTTTTCTTTGAGCAGGTATCATTAAAGGTACAGTTCATATAATATATCTGACTGCTTGTATTAAAGGACAAAATTGTATTACAAATAATAATTAAATATAAATATTTTTATTAATGATACATTTTAATACAAAAATTCTTGTGCTGTGAAGTAAAATCTAAAATTGAGTATGGAAAGCGTTGTCCATGCACCGTGAATGTCATGAAATCAATATGAAAAATCAATATGTAAACACAGCTGATCTAGAAGTCTTGAACACCTTGATTAGTTGGATCAGTTCTGTTTGATCAGGGTTGAAGCAAAACTGTGCAAAGCTGCGGCCCTCCAGGAATTAAGTTTGAGACCCACGATGTAACACAATCTAAATGTAAAGGTTTTATATATCTCTATATAAGATTTTATATATAATTTATTTAATTGATTTTAAAATATTGTAGTTATTTTCTTAATTTGTCAGGACAACAATTGGAAAAAAATTGTTTTAAATAAACAGTAGCATAGTGTAGCGTACTTTGTGATTATGCTTGGTCTTTCTTTGGTGCTATAAAACCACCACATCACATCCTGGAGCTCTTTTATGAATTTATAGTGTATTGCATTTTAAATGTGACACAATTTTGATCAGATAAATCGCAATTCGATTTTTTTCTTCAAATCATGCAGCCCTATCGTGCATCCTTACACAGTGTCAACTTTTCCAGAAGTAGCAATGTTTTAGAATACTCCCGCAAAAATATTTTTCTAAAAGTGCCTAAAACTAAATGTAGCTATTTTTAAAAATTAATTGGCAACTTCTTAAAAATGACTCAACCCAATAAAAAT
Source organism: Danio tinwini (assembly GCA_903798205.1). Lineage (NCBI taxonomy): Eukaryota > Metazoa > Chordata > Actinopteri > Cypriniformes > Danionidae > Danio > Danio tinwini. Next base: position 15,639,062 of record CAIGQZ010000379.1, read on the forward strand.
CCTCTAAATTACACAAAACAAGACACCAATGAAACGTCTAGCAGCCAAGCAGCACATCAGCCTGGAGAGAACAGCCTAGCAATACACAAATCATCCATTCATTCATCCATTTTCCAAAGTGCTTATCCTCTGTATAGGGTCACAAAAACTGGAGTCAATCCCAGCATCTCTGACCACAGACATGCTGCACAGATGGCCAGTCCATCACAGGACACACACACACACATGTTCACTCCTACGGACAGTTTAGCATTTCCAATTGACCTATTTTACATGTTTGTTTGATTTGAGAGGGAAATCCAGAGAAATGTTAAAATTGTGAATTTCATTGCTAGTTGCAATTGTTTAATAATAATGCTTTTTCTTGTTTTTAGCTTGTACCTGTAATTACTTATGAGTTAGGTATGCTATAAGAAAAAAATATGTTAAAAAAAAGTTATTGTCATAAGTCATGCTATTAAAAATGCAGGTTTATATTTTTGTTGACAAATCAGTACAGAAAATCCATTCACAATGTGCTCTACTGTACAACTATTTTAGACAGTAATACACAGGGTATCTGTGAGGTCTTAACAAATCTTAAAATGTCTTAAATTCACAGAAATATTGTGTTGTAGGTCTTAAATCATTTTTAACAGGTCTTAATTTTCCTATGTCGATGTCAAGCTATCTAACTGGGCCAACACCTGTCCAATCACTAAGATTCCATCTTAATAAAAGTTTTAACAAAAGATTATTAATTAGCTCTATTTACCAATATGGTTTAATTATCTTCTTTACAATAACATTTGTTTTTAATGGGTTTTTTTATGTTTTATGGGCCATTGGAAAAGTTTCTTAACATTTAGCTTTGTGCAAGTCTGAAATTTCATTCATAACGGTCTTAAAATGGTCTTAAAATGTTTTAAATCTGACTTGATAAAACCTGTAGAAACCCTGAATACAACTAGCTGCCAATACACTTCTTAAAACTGCAATCGTTCAGAAGGTGTAGTTTTAATTGTTAGACTGTTAAAATACATGTACAATAGGCCAAACATCTTCAAACCAAATATTAATTATTTCACTTACCCCAGTGGCAGATTATATAGCTTGTTTTAAGGAAAAACTCACTTAATATTGACTTATTATTTCTGAAAATAAAACTATATTTTTACTTGTGAAGAAAATGCTTATTGTTTCAAGAATGTTAGACTAGAAACAGGACGTCCAGGAAAAGCATATTTGCAGTGTTGCTCTTCAATAAATCAGTATTGTATATAGGACAAAACCTCTAGGAAAAGCATATGTGCAGTGTTGCATTTCAATAAATCAGTATTGTATACAAGACCAAACTTCTAGTACAAGCCTATTTGCAGTGTTGCTCTTGTGGTGGAAATTAATTTATAGCCACTACATTCTTCAATAAATAGGTATTGTATTTGAAAATAAAAATATATCAACATAAAAAATAGTAAATCAAAACAAATTTAAGATGACTGGATGAAGTAATGTTTATATAATGACATTTTTATGTTGTGACAAATTAATAAATGTCAATGATAAATTTGTCAGCAACAATGTCCCCGTTTTAAGACATATAAAGCTTTAAGAGTGATATGAAGCAGTGGAGTACCTGTTCATCTTCCCACATACATCTTTATCATCTATAAAGCACTCAATGTTGAGGGAAAGCTCTGTGGAGTTGCTGCTCATCAGTTTTTTGAGTTTCTCACACTCTTGTGTCAGTCGCAGCAAAGCTCGAGACTTAAACTTTACGTCCATCATGTACTTGGACTTAAATTCAGCACAAAAGTGATCAACCAGCCTCTGGTCAAAGTCTTTTCCTCCCAAATAAGGATCAAAGGCAGATGACAGAACCTGAAAAATACAGAGCGGAATGAGAATGTGTGAAAATGCAAAGTTGCCATCTATACAAAGATCTTACTTTGACTGATACCTTTGTTGAATTCACAAACAGATATTACAAAATGAACTAATATATATGATATATAAATAATATATAAATAATATATATTTAATGAAACTGTATGAAAAAAGTTTGACTTTCACAAAAAAATTCTTATTTTTGATATGATGAAACACATCAAACAACTGTAACTATTCCTTAAGAAAGCATTTAGTTATTATAATACTCCATTTAAATGGGGAAAATGAATGCTAATAATCAAAACTATGTCAAATTAACAGAAACAGTGAATCTTATCAAATCTAAAAGCAATTTATTAGGACTTTTTTTTTCATGAACCCTATACACACTGAAAAAAGGTCTTTCATTCAAAGTACATTTTTATATTGGATTAAGTGAAAAAATATGGTTTCTATTTATTATTTCTATTATTATAGCTTTAACAAAGTACATTTTACTTGGATTTTTGTTTTAAGTTGATTTAAAGTAATTCAATAAATTCATGATCTCTATGATTCTTTGGGCAGAATAAATATTTTGATTAAATTACAATTTACTGTTTCAACCAAGTGAAAACTATAATTTGAGGGAAATTCATAAATTAAGCTGTAACAAATTACAGTTTATGTTTTGGTTGGTCCAAAGCTAAATTATCCTTTAATCTAAGGATAAAAAGGGTAAATATTACCTTCTATAATAGAAATCTACAGTTTTTTTTTACTTTGTGTGAATGTAAATGATATTTTTCTTAACTATAATATATATTCTATGATTTAGATTCAATAAAATTGTGATGCTTGAACTGAGTTTAATTATTTTTTGAGAACTTTTAGCTGTAACAGATTACAATATTATTTTTAAAGTTGGTCACATTTTCAATGCAGTAGGAAATAGTTTTTTTAGAAATAGTATTTTTTTTCCCAAAATCGATTTTATTCCTGTTATAATTACAAACACTGAACATTTGTATGTCTATTTGTTTAATTAAGTATTTATTATTATTTTTTATGATTAATTAACCTTATATAAAAATTAACTAATGTAAAACAAACATATTAAAATTAATTATAATAATTATAAAATATACACAATTAACTGAACCCATGAAATAGTTGTACTCCTCAAATTCCATTTATTTGCTGTTATGACTAAACATATAAAACTGCATATAACTATTCCTAATATACAGTGCTCAGCATATACAGTACAAGTAAACCCCTTACAAATCCATCTTTTAAATTTATATTTTTTATAGAAAGCTATACAATATTATATTTGTGCCTATACATTAGATTAGTCAGTACTGAAGCCAAATCTGGAGCTTATAACAAAATAACTTACGATAGCGGTCCAAAAACTAGTACACCCAAATTTATATGTTATAGAAAAATATCAAATACAAATTTTAAAATAAGGAAAAATCAGGAGAAATTTTGTTTAAATGTTGTAGTTTGTAAATTTTTTTGCAATATTTAGCTTGCATTTGATTGTATTCTTTTATTTTCTAAATATGTCTGGTGACTAAAATTTTATTTTAATAAATATATATGTTAAATAAACCTGTTTTGTTTAAATTCACCATTAAACATTGCCATTATTCACTCAGAAATGGATAAAAAAATTATATAAATACAGTTGCAATCAGAATTATTCAACCCCCTGATTTATTAGCCCCCCTGTTT
>CAIGQZ010000379.1:15647023-15667533 GCA_903798205.1 Danio tinwini
TAACTTACGGCGTGCATCTGTCTGTAAATTCATTGGAGACAGTCTCAATTCCTCCGCTCTTGACCACGGCAATACAGCAGTTTTGAAATCCCACATCAAAACCCACGACAGCCATATCCCGGACTCTGCTGGGTACGGCAAGCGATGTGTTCAGATCAAATGGACAAATAAATCCGTCTGTGTGTTTAAGTGTCAGTCAATAAACTGCAGAAAATCCAAAGCGCATATGCTATTTTAGGACGCGCGACCCGTTTATATCTTGTTTCAGTGAACTTTCCAGAAACTTCCGTCTCCATCGGCAGCATCAGCAGCGCGGACTGATGGCGTTTACACTTCCAGAGCTTTCGGCGCAGATACAGAGCGCCCACGGAGCTTTAAGAAATGGCAGGGCTAAGAAAAATAATAGTTATTTTAATGGCGTCGTTATTTTTATTTTTTTATTTTTTTTTAGCTTTAATGGCTTTGTTCGTCTAAACAAAATGTACATTTAGCCTTATTCATATTAATAACTTTTTTAAATGGACTGTTTTGTATTCTAATTGTCACCATGATTTCTTATTAAACACATATTAATGCACATGTCAGTTTTTGACATGATTTAGCTAGTTATGCTAACAGTCTGTGTTTCGCTTTAGAAAGACATTTTAATAAAAAAATGATCAGGTAGAGGACAAAAAGACCATCAGGTCCATAGATAGACCTTCAGACCATCATAAAAAGTATCTTATTCTAACCCTTTGTAATTTGCAGGCTACACATTTTGACTTTTTGTTCTGTTTTTCAGTGTAAGACTGTAAGCTAATATTTCACCTTCATAAAATGTGGTTGTTTGATGTGGGTGTGAATACCAGAGCTTGTTTTGTTTTGTATTAAGGAAATTGTTGGATGTGGATGAATGATATTCTTTATTCAGTCATTCATTTTCCTTCCGGCTTAGTCTCTATTTCAGAGGTCGCTACAGCGAAATGAACCGCCAACTATTCCAGCATATGTTTTACACAGCATTATAGATGCCCTTACAATCCAGTACTGGGAAACATACACACTATTTCGCAAACACACTTATACACTATGGACAGTAATTTAGTTTATTCAATTCACCTGATGCGCATGTCTTGGGACTGTAGGGGAAATTGGAACACCCGGAGGAAACCCACGCCAACATGAGGAGAACTTGCAAACTCCACACAGAAATGCCAACTGGCCCAGCCCGGTCTCAAACCAGTGACCACTGAGCCACTGTGCTGCACTTTGATATTCCTTGCACAAAATCAAATGTATCAAATCTAAATCATCAAATTTAATGTGGTTTCTGATCATTGACTTGCAAGACTAAAACTGACCTGGAAGGGCATCCGCTGCGTAAAACTTATGGTGGATAAGTTGGCGGTTCATTCTGCTGTGGTGACACCTGATAAAGGGACTAGCCGAAGGAAAATGAATGAATGAATAAACTAAACTGGCTGTATGAGTGTGTGAATGAGTGTGTATGGATGTTTCACAGTACTGGGTTGCAACTGGGTTGCAGCTAGAAGGCGCTGTGTAAAGCATATTCTGGATAAGTTGACGGTTCATTCCACTGTAGTGACTTCCGATAAATAAAGGGACTAAGCCGAAGGAAAGTGAAATGACAGACTTTTTTGTCCTGTATGACTTATTAAAATAAATTAGACTTGACTTGGATGTTTAATTGATGTCATAAAAGTCTAAGCATTTCTGTGTGTGATTGTTAATCAGTTCTTTCAATTTTTGTATTCTTTTTGGTCACACTTTACATTTTCATTAGTTAATGTAAGTTAATGTATTTATGAGCAATACTTGTAGAGCATTTACTTTACATTCACCCACATATGTTTTATGCAGCGGATGCCCTTTCAACTGCAACCCATCGCTGGGAAACATCCATACACACTCATTCACACACTTACACAACGGTCAATTTTTCAGCATACCCAATTCACCTATACCACATGTCTTTGGACTCGTGGGGGAAACCGGAGATCCCAGAGACGCGAACACGGGAAGAACATGCAAACACCGCTGGCTCATTAATACAACCTTATTGTAAACTACTAGTTTTAAGTTTTTCAAAAGAGAAACGCAGACTATTATGGTTACTATTATAAATAGCATATGACAAGTGTCGTTTTTTGGTTACCTATCTCTTTAATAAGCCCTTTAATCGCGCTTATGTTAATATCAAGCGACAAGCACTGCCCCTTGTTGTAATATCAGTGTACGCAGCCACCAGAGGGCGCATCTGAGACGCGCGTTCAACAGGAAATGTCCTCGCAAAACAAAGCTGTGTGATGATCAGCTCGCACAGTAGAGAGTGTGGATACAGAAGCAGTGCAAACACTCCGCTTAACAGCACACATAGGCTACAGAGAGCTGCCAGCCGCGCTTCTTCTTACTATGCTCTCCATAAAGTGTCAAAACGGATACAGTGTAACCCAGTATTTCTTCCTTTGGTCTCTTGGTAAGTGTTTCACTACTCTTATGTGCCTAAGTTTTTTAGCTCGAGAATCTTTGGCTTATTCACGTTAACGTACTGTTAATTTGTTTGCAAGAAATAAGCAGCTGTCTAAACTGTAATATACTGCTTTTAGATGGAAAAGCGTGTTTATAGTGAATAGTTGTATCTAATGACAGATTTTAACCTGTGTAAAATGACACTTCCTTCTTGTTTCATTTAGTGTAACAGCTATATTCTGCACTCCGTTAAGTTATGAGGAATGCATTGGGCGTTTTTAACTAACTCAGTTTGGTAGCTGCATTGAGTACATATTAAACTATTTTAGTCATTCATTCTTTTTCAAACTTATTTGTTCAGTAGACTTAATGAATGACCGCTGCCTACCTAGACAACATCATGGGTGTGATTGGCTGTTTCAGAATCTAGTCTGTCTAGACTGTATTTTTATTTATTTATTCGTGACTTTGATTGATCGTGTCTTAATCTAGAGAGCTGCTATGCTTGACTACATTGTGGGGCATCACTTGTGTAATATTCTTTGTCTCAAAACATAGTGAGCTTCTTGTCTTGACAAGGTTTTTTTGGGCATCATACGGGAAGAGTAAAGCTGCCACAACCTGGTAGTCAACTGTAAATAATTCATTGAACAGACTGATGTGCTGTAGTCTGAAGCACAACAGTTTGTGTGTGGAAATCTAAAATAATGTTGGAAGAAGATGTAACTGATATGTTACTCTTCCTTTACTCTTAGTTAATGTTAAAGTTTAAGGCACATGTTTGAATATTTTGAACAGTGCCTAAAGTAGGGGAGTCAAAAAAGTATGGTAGAATGCCTGTTTCACAGTTATGATTCATATACTTTTGATATAGCATAGAGGAAAACCAAATGGAGTATTATTATTTTTATAGTGCTTCATTGGAACTATTAAATTAGATTGCCTTAAAAAAACATTTAACAACCAATACTAAAATTATTAAAATATTTGCACATTCACATCTAAATGTAATTAGATTTTCTGTATTTCAAACATAATAATTTTCACAGTAGCTGTAATTGCTTATTTTCATGAAAGATTTATTTTATTATTTGAAAGAGCATAAATAATAACTAAAGGATAGTTCACCCTAAAATGACAATTCTGTCATTATTTATTCACTATTCATTTGTTTAAAACCTATTTCACTTTATTCTTTTCTGTTGAACACAAAATTAGATATTTTGAAGAATGCTGGAAACCTGTAACCATTGGCTTCCATGCTTTTTGTTTTGCCTACTATTTAAGTCAACAGTTACAGCTTTCTGTTATACAAAAGAAAGTAACCCATATAGGTTTTGAAACCACTCATGGGACATAAAATAGTGAGCAAATATATATATATTTTTTAGGTGAAATATCACTTTAAGTCATTAATAACAGATTAAGTGAAAAATAATGAATATAAAAGCTGACATGATGTAAATGTTCAGAGAAAGGATCTTTAAAATTAATTTCTCTAACTAAAAAACTAAAATATCAAGCTTTGAGAGTGAATGACTTTATGAGGTAATTGTAATGCTTCATGAAATTATGTTTACAAGTTTGTTAACCAACATATTTGCGAAGTTGAAACTCTGACTGAGACGTTTATTAATAATTATTTATAGCACAAAAGAACAATCATGTATATTGAATTGCCCATAGAGTAATGTGCTGTATCAAATGTGTTAAAGTGACATTTATTATTTGAACTTCCTGACAGAATGACTAGAATTCGAAATAGAAGATTTTTGTTTTTAGTAATATGAGCAAAACAAATCTTCCTGTGATTTATTGGATATGAATTATCTAGTGAAGTTCTATTTATACATCAAATTGAAGCAGCATAAAAATTGCTATTAGTATGTAATAATGTCAGTTGGTTAAAATGAAGATAAAACTATAACATTTCAAATTTTATGTGCTAAAAATACACTGCTTGCTTGGTGGTTCTATATAAAAGTTCACACCACATGGGTACTCACTTTTTTCGTGGGGAAAGATTTTAATTAGCAAGTACATTGACTGTAAAAATGTATGCCATACAAAACACTGGGACAAAAGGTAAAGGTTTAGTGAAAATAAAATAAAAACTTTTAGATGTTAGTGTCAGTATGTTAGTCTTAAACGATATCTATAAGCTATTGTGGTACAAAACAATGACACAATTTGCATTTAGAAGATATGAAACTGATATAAACATGTAAAGCTTGTAGTTTGTCACCTCATACTTCAGTTTCTAACCAAATCTTGACCAACCAAATGCTCTCTATTATCTGACATGCCCCGCCCCCTTCAAGACGCTTCTTATTTTCTTTTCATTTGATGCACTTGAGGTCAACCACTCTCATTGGCAGAGCTGTGATTAAACAAAATGGGGAGGGGAGGAGCTACTCTATATCCCACCCTCTCTTCTTTTTTCAGTTGAGATTACGTCAAACATAGAATAAAAAATGCACATTTCAAAGCACTTGACGTGGCCTTTAAAGTGTTACAGCATAAGCATGCAGAAAGCTAACGTTAATAGCATTTGCCTGAAGCCATTGTCTGCATTGTGTTCATTTCTTAGCCTATATGATATGGCACTACAAGTTGTCTGGTGTTTTAGTTCTCCATTTCTCTATTTCATTCACATAACTTTTATGTATACATTCCATCTACATTCTGGCATTCGCACCATCAGTAGCAATACAATCAGGAAAATGGTCCATGGGCAAATTAGTTCTCGGGGAACTACCCAATATGAAAACCCTTTAAGAGCACTGAACCGAAAGACCCATTTGAAAGATGTATGGTACGAATATGTGTACCTTTACACCCCTACTGTAAAGACAGTATAATATTAGGCATCTCTGGATATTAAGGTTATAAATCAAGTGGACAAGCAGCCAGTTGCATGAATTGTGAGTTTGCAGTAGATCTAAAATTGCCTACATGCCAGTCGTAAATGCAGTTCAGGCTGTCAGACCGAGCACCTCATCTGTTTGTATAGTAAAGAGCACTGGATCCCACTAACCCAAAGTGTCAAGCTAACTCCTGAACCACGGGTAAATTGTGTGCTGTGTGTGAGAAGAAATATAATCACTGCACCTTATTTTGTCTCACCACAGAGGCATAATTTGGTACTTCTCAAAGAGCCTCAATTTGAGATTTGCATACTCCTATTGAGGGTTTCTTTCAAATTCAAGAATACTCTGCAATATTTCTCACACACAACTGTTTATGAAGTTATTGATGCGCACAGAAGAAATGCCTTACTGCTCTAGAATGAATCTTGTGGTTGCTAATGGCTTGAGGTACTGACCTAGTTTTAGTTGTACTCGCACCTGCAGAGTTCAGCAGTAAGGACAGCCCGCTGGTCTAGGGCACATGTGTGAGAGTTGTAGGTCAGTTTATTAACCGTCTCCTGCTATTTTGGGCTAGTGCTGCATTATCTCTGTCTTGCATTTTTCATCTTGCCCATTTTTTCATCCTGGTTAGATACGCTGAACATTTTTTGTCAATTCTTCTCATTTAAAAAGTTACTATGAATTGTTCATGTTAACTTTTTTAATTTAAGAAAAATTAAAATTCAAAATTAAAATTACCTTGTAATGTATTGTAAACCCCTTGGCAGCATTTGATCATAGATTTATGCACTTTTAAAAACTTCAAAACAAAAGCCACCATCAAACACTGTTATACTGCATGGAAGAGCCTGGATAAAATAAAACTACTCCGACTGTGTTTGTCTAAAAGAAAAAAAAAATATATATATACAGAGGATGGCCTGAGGGTGAGTAAATTATAGGGTAATTTTAATTATTTTTTTAAGCAGATGCTTTACTACAACATTACTTACAAATGGGAAATACAACCATCAATTACAGAAAATATGTAAGTGCTATAAATACAAAGACAGTCTGATGTTATTTGGAAAAAGTAAAAGCCAGAAAAGGGATAGGGGACTCAGCAATCTGTTAAATATTGCAATGGATTTGAGTATTCCATATGGGACTAGGAATATTATTCCACCAGCAAGGAACAGTAAAAGAGAAAGTTCTGGAAAGTAGTTTTGTAGAAAGAGTTTGGCTTACTTAATGTGAAATAACCTTTTGCCTTAAAATTACTATGGATGTCAATACGTATCATCAACCAGCATTCTTCAGAATAACTTATTTTGTGTTCTGTAGAATAAAAAACAATAGGTTAAATAGGTTTTACACATTAAATTATGATATAAATGTTAGGTGAACTATAAATTTTGTGAAGGCAGACCATTAGTCAAGGCACAATGATCCAACCATCCCATTGCTGATTGACTGTCTTTGAGTAAATCCATTTGAGAAAACATTTTGTTGGAATATACTGTACACTCACCAGCCACTTTATTAGGTATATCTGTCCTACTGCTCAGAGGAGAGTCAGAGGAGAATGGCCAGACTGGTTCAAGCTGATAGAATAGCAACAGTAACTTAAATAACCACTCGTTACAACCGAGGTATGCAGAAGAGCATCTCTGAATGCACAACACATCCAACTTTGAGGCGGATGGGCTACAGCAACAGAAGACCACACTGGGTGCCAGTTCTGTCAGCTAAGAACAGGAAACTGAGGCTACAATTCGCACAGGCTCACCAAAATTAAACAATAGAAGATTGGAAAAACATTGGTCTGATTAGTCTCTTTCTGCTGCAACATTCGGATGGTAGGGTCAGAATTTGGCATCAGCAACATGAAAGCATGGGTCCATCCTGCTTTGAATTAACAGTTCAGGTTGGTGGTGGTGGTGTAATGGTGTAGGGGATATTTTCTTGGCATACTTTGGGCCCATTAGAATCAGTTGAGCATCGTGTCAATGCCACAGCCTACCTGAGTTTTGTTGCTGACCATGTCCATCCCTTTATGACCACAGTGTACCCATCTTTTGATGACTACTTCCAGCAGGATAAAGCGCCATGTCATAAAGTGTGAATCATCTCAGACTGGTTTCTTGAACATGACAATGAGTTCACTGTACTCAAATGGTCTCCACAGTCACCAGATCGCAATCCAATAGAGTACCTTTGGGATGTGGTGGAACAAGAGGTTCATGTCATGGATGTGCAGCTGACAAATCTGCAGCAACTGAGTGATGCTATCATGTCCATATGGACCAAAATCTCTAAGTAATATTTCCAGTTCCTTGTTGAATCTGTGACATGAAGGATTAAGGCAGTTCTGAAGCCAAAAGGGGGTCTAACCCGGTACTAGTAAGGTGTACATAATAAAGTGGCCGGTGAGTGTACATGACAATATGAAAGAGAAGAATGTCAATTTCTGTGTCATATTGACTTTTACATCTGTGTCATCTGCTAGTTGACTGTTATGTTATCTTTTTATTATTCTTGTAAAATAATTACACAATTTAGTATATTCAGTATTCAGTATTTTCTTTTTGACCTAATCCCTTTATTAATCTGGGGTCGCCACAGCGGATTGATACACCAATTCATTTTTGCTAATTAAGCTATATTTTGAAATAAAAAGGTAGCATTTTACAAAAACACTTATCTGCAAATTTGTTATATTATGGTGTAAAAGTATATGAGAAAAAATGTTTTATATAAAGTAAAAAAATGTAATAGAAAAACAATTTTAATATAATTTATTATTAAACTCTTATTTTTTTGTGATAAGAATGTACATCATTGCTGTATGAGTCTAATGGAAAGAATGAAAAACAATACACGTATACAGTAAATAAAAAAAAAACTGAATAAATTATACAATATAGCTAGTTTAGAACTGAAGAGTTTCCAACCAGACCCACCTTGTAGAAAGAGGAAAAAAAAACAGTTGAGCCCTGATCTGACTTAAAATACACTGTTTTTTCCTGCAAGGGAATAGTTGTGTAAGGGTCTTATGAAGTATGTATGTGTCAAGATATCAGCGCTGTCCTGTTGTATTATTTATGATGTGCAGAATAACACTTTAAGAGACAACATCTTTTGTGTGTACCTGCAGGCAGAAAGAATGATCAGTACGAGACCACTGCTGTGAGGCTTAGATAGAAACAAAGGCATTTAACACGAACATCAGTAATGTTTTGTTAGTTGATGAGTTATACTGCAAGATGTAAAATAACCAGCAGGTGTTTTGTTAAGTCTTTCCCACAGATGTTCCCATAGAAGTTATTTTGCCGCTCGAGTCAGGAGACAGTTTAAGCGAGCAGATCTGAAAGATAAAAGTGCTGTTTACACTCGACAGTTAAAGAGATAAACACAGCAGCACTCGGTGTCTGAAAAAGTGACTGTCAAACACGTATCTAAAGTTATGCAGGGAGCGCAGGAATCCATGGATGGCATGAAATCACCTTGGCGGTGTGAATCCTTGCGCTCTGTTCTGCTTATCAGTGAAAGGCAGTCTTAGGATTTGGCTTGGGATTGAAAGCCATGGGAGATGGAGACAAACTAGGCATTTATGATGAGCAAAGAAATGCCAGTTCTGCTCATTTTCTCACAGTGTGCAGAACTGCTCTAATAGGACAGTGTGTATCTACTTCAGTACTTCAAAGTATCAAAGACAGAGTTTTATGCTGTGTATATTTATTATTTATTAATATTGATAAGTCTGCCATCAATGTGTTTCATAATCTTTGCAGAAGTTGAGCAGAAGTTAGCCTTAATATTCTCCTGTCTGAGAAAAAAGAGAGACCAGGAGCATGACTTTTATATTATTGGCTCACTTTTATAAAAGTTATTTTTACAAGATGTAAGATAAGCCTTTGGTGTCTCCAGAATGTGTCTGTAAAGTTCAGCTTAAAATATCCATCAGATTATGTTAAACAATGCAGAAAATGCATATTTTCATATGACACAGCAATTTGTAGCTGTTTTTGTAGCCTGTGCCTTTAAATGCAAATGATCGTGTTCTCCCCGCCCACTTTTCCCACATATGTGTCTGCCTCTATGTCAGATCAGTGTTGCCAACTTAGCGACTTTGTCTGAGTTTTCAGACCCTCTAGCAACAACTTTTCAAAAAAGCGACTAGCGACAAATCTAACCACTTTTTTGTGTGTTACTGGAGATTTTTATAGACTGTCATTTGTCCATACTGTACCATCCCTACCCATCTCAACGAGCTGTGGGTGATGCCGCCGGCCCCTCCCCCGCCTCAAAGCACTGACAGGCGGCCCAGTCCTCGTACAGCAGCCTCTCCCACCTGTAGCCTGACAGCAGATCACCTCTCTGCGTACCGACGGCAAATGATTTAGCACCGGCAGTGTGAAGATATTTCCCTTGTACAGTCAAACCAATCTGCTTCTCCTTTATTTTAACAATTTGATTTGACTGTTTATTCTTTTCTTGTTCACAATCACAGCTTTTTTAAGTGAGAGTTTCAGAAACTGTCTGAGTTTATTACGTCCGAGAGATTACTGCAAAGTTTAGTTAAATTGACATGCTTGCATAAAGCATAGTGCAAATATAAATGGCTCTTTATTAACCATAAGCTGTTAAACAAACAGAAATGATAGAGCGTGATGAAGTCAGTAATATGCAAATTAACGTGTGACGTAATCTAGCGACTTTTTGCGACTATTCGGGCAGAGCTTAGCGACATTTTGTTGAAAATAGTTGGCGTCAGATAAACAGCACAAGTGACATGAGCCCCATTCACACATAGAACTTCCAGAAAATTACCGACAATTTTCTGGAAAAAGATTATGTGTGAACAGGCCCTTTTTGAAAACACTGGTAAATTAGTTCCAGCAATTTTTCGGAAAGAGAAGTTGTAACATTACCGGTAATTTGTCAGAATGCAGCTCTGTGTGAACGCAGAAGGAAAGTTGCTGGAAAGAGTGCGTTCACATTTAGAATGCGTTGATGTGAGATGTCTACTTCAGTCAATCAGAACATTCAGACGCATTGACATTCGCACTGAAAATAAAAGCCTTTGGATATTTATTCATTTGTTATATATCCAGACACAGTTAGCTGCTAGATGTTAGTCAGATAACATTTCTATGTTCCTTCTTAATGCCAGCTGTGTAAATAATTATTGATAAAATGCTTATGATAAACTGCTGTTTGCTTACCTTCAAGCTCTGCATTATGCCGAGTTCAGACTGCATGATTTTAGCCCTGATTTTGACTCGCTGACAGGTTTGAGAATTCGCAGACAAATGCCTGAAATCACAGGCAAATCGATGCTCGTGCACGCAAGTGACAATCACACAGTATGAACTATCAAAGACGCGTTATAAAAGAATCGCCGAAGAGTCACCGATGCCTGTGAGATATTTGGCGTGCTAAACATCTGGAGCTGTCGGCGATGCAAATCATGCCGTGTGAATGTGTTCTGACTAAAATAACATCTGTGATCACCTACAGCCAATGAATGATCAGCATTCACTAGCGTGGTTACCTGCAGGCCAACGGGAGGCTGGGGGAGAAGCTAAAAGCACTCATTTTCAGTTGATTTGGACCCAAGAAATGGAGGAAAAATGAGTGTAAAATTGGCACGAGCACTGTCTGTTTTGTCATCTGATCAATATCACAATCAGGTCGAAAAGTTAAAAAAAAGTTGAGGAGAGATTGTTAATTCTCTTTAAAAGCCAGGTGAGCAACACAAGTTTCTAAAGCTGAAGCCTTCTGTTTACATTATGTAGTTAATAACAAAATATATATTATGTGATATATATTACGTGACCTCGCATTGTTTCCATGTCACTTTTCGAGTTTGTTTGGCTGTGAGACGTTGTTTGGACAAAGTTGTCTGTGATTCTTCCTATTTTAAAGTCATGCAGTGTGAACTCTCCTGTCGCCGATCCATTCTACAGTGTAAACACAGCGCAGACAGAACACTAGCCCGGATAGTCATGCAGTGTGAAAACATCCGTGACACGACTACTTTGAAAATCATGCAGTCTGAACTCGGCATTAGTTGCTTGACGAGTGTGCACGTGAAGGAGTGCACTAGTGAGTGCCAGCACACACACATATTATGTACATAATATGAAAAAAAAAAAAAAACCCCGCTAAATTTGGCGATCTATAATCCATAATCATAACTCTTGTACAGCAGTCCCACAACATTCTGACACTCGATGACACTCGAACACCCTGTCAGAGCAGTCTAGTGGCTGAAAATTTGCTTTTTACAGTGTCTGGGATAATGCTAATGTTGTTTTCGTGTGTTTACATAGATGAATATGGCCACTGTGTAAATACACAGTACAGTTATGATCTTATTGCCACATTAGATCATTATGATAACATAATCTATGCCTTCAGTGATTTCCTGAAGATAAACACCAAAAAATAAAACAACTGGAATAACTACAGCAGTCATGATCGTCTGATTTCATATGAAGCAAGAGATCGCGATGACAAATGATGACGTGTGCAGGTGTTGAAGTGCTGTCCCAATTCTTAGGGGTAAGTTTTGAAGCCCTTTCCCTTAACCCTTGGTTGTAAGGGCCAAGGGGAAGGGGTAGGGGTAGGGGTACAAAAATACAATTGGGATTGGGCCTCAGTTTATGAGTCAAATATATCAAGTAAGTTTATTTTATGTATATTTGTGGTGGAGTTTACTCAAGCTTTTCTGCAAAGATGAGTCAAACACAAATGCCATTACAAAGTTCGCAGTACACACACACACACACACACAGACACACACATTTAACTTGTGCACTGTTTTTGCACGTCTACTTGCGGCAAGCTTGACAGGATACAAGATACACTGCTGTATCCGTTATGCTACTGTACAAATAAAACAGATTTAACATCCACAAACCAGGATTCCGAACCGGGTTGTGTGTTCGTATCCTTGTATATCGTATATCCTCAATTATATTCTCGTATATAATTGTACTGACAACTTCTGGCTGTGGTGATTCCAGCGGTTATTAATTAAAAAGTGAATTTTTTCTGTCTTTTCTTTGTTACAAACATGCACTGATTTTTAAAAACATTTTAAATTTATTAAACTTAACTTATTAAAACTCATTCTTGAGGTGCAGTTTGATCACAGAGAGTTGGAACAGATCTTTTAATCACATTTTCTTTGCAAATCCTGTTCTGTGAACATGTTTGCATTACTACACAGACATTAATATGCGTTTGTCAATCAATTTGTTGGGCAGGGAAAATTTAATACCTACGTCATGTTGCTGTGGGGCTGAGGGCTGGGATTTGGATCCTATTTTAACTTGAGGCAAAAAAAAAAGACATTTGTATTTATATTACTCCAATATGACAGTGGACACACTATACCTACAGACAGTTCTGTCTAAACAGCTTTCAAAAGTTGATTAAAATGCATTATAGTTTTATTGGAATTTCTTCAGACTTTTTTTGACGATTTTACTTTGAAGGTGAATTGATAAAAAGCTTGTGAAGTGAAATTGAAATTATTTAAAAAAAGTTTTATTTACTTTATTTACACCAATTTGTTTTATTTACACCAATTTCTTACAGTATAGAGTATATACAGTAGTTTAATTGTGTATAAAATGGAGAAAGACTTTGAATAAAAATGTCTAGCAAGTCACCCAAACAATTACAAAGAAAATGTGAAAAATATCATTGAAGTAGAAAGAAAGAATAATGTTTTATATGTAGTTTTATTTGCCATTTTACAATACACATATTAGGGTCAAGCTTTGTAAAATAATTGAGCCCTAATTATTCATTCATTCATTTTCTTTTCGGCATAGTCCCATTATTAATCAGGGGTTGCCACAGCGGAATGAACCGCCAACTTAACCAGGATATATTTTACGCAGTGGATGCCCTTCCAGCTGCAACCCATCACTGAGAAACACCCATACATTCTCATTCACACATATACAGTATGGACAATTTAGCTTTCCCAATTCACCTATAGCACATGTCTTTGGACTGTGGGGGAAACTTTTTATATAATTTTTTTATTTTCTAGATGGACTCCTCAACAAACTCTTCAATCATATTGCAATATAATTTTTTCCATTGTCATGTAGTCCTAATATGCATGAATGAATCAATCCAACAAGATCCTAAATGTTAATTTCATGCCACTTTAAAAGCGTGCTCGACCAAGACAGAGACATCACCACACAGCATGAGATTTTTTAAATAATGAAATTTCAGTCTGCTCACAACTTGCCATCAAACTGCACTTTCATCCTCAATCAATCAATGTCTGTCTATCTGTATCTGTTTATTAAGAGAACAGAAGACCTGCCAATATTGCCATTAAACAACAAGCTCTCAATGAGATTATCAATCCTGCCAGCAGACTTTTTCTTAACAGATATACTTCTCCAAAGTTTTCCTTTTTGACTGACAGAAAAACCTTTTCTACGTGTTCACCACCTGCTTCCAAAGTGCGATGGTGAAGTGATGTGAAAGACGATGAGCGGTGCTTTTATTCAAGAGGTCTGTCATGCTCCTTTCAGGTTATATTAGTGTCATAGAGCCATTTTTTGTGTGTTTTAATACCCCCTCCACTTTAAATGAAATGTCAAAAGAAAGTAGTCCAGTCTTAATATCAGCAGTAATTTAAAAAGGGATCTCTGATTGACTTATTTTAGCTTTAGATTGGATTTTGTGTAGTTCCCCTACTGCTGGCAGTCCTAATCACCATCTCAGCAGGGTCTGGTACTCGGCAGAGAGAATTATTACACAGCACCGACAGAATGCAGAAGCAGTCCATAGCATTCAGTGTTATCATTTAATGGCAGGAGCACCATTCAAGTGGCAGAAGTTTCTCCTAACTAATGCATGTCATTAAAAGAATTCTCTCCGAACAGCTTTGAGGGCTCCTTCCAGTGCCTGTTTGATAAATATCAGGGTGCCTTTGTGATTGATGAAAGGAGCAATGACTAATAACTTGTTTTGTTTGCTTCGCTCTTGTGAATTGCTGACTCTTTAATGCGTTCCCTCTTTTGATTAACAGTTGTAGGTTCATTATCAAGTTGCAGAGTATATGGAGTTCAACAAATGAGTTCTTGTACACTCTGAAAATGTCATTAATTAAAATTTATTATTAATATCATCGTGTAATTTGTGCGGCTCACTGCTCAGCGAGGCAATGAGCGTGATGCGCAGGAAATTTTGCGGAGGCTTGGCATTGAAAAGACCTTCAGGCAATGAAAATGACACGCATGCATGAACAATAAATTTGGCTTCCGGAACCAAAGCAAAGTGACTGCTCTCATTGTGGATTTGAAACTTTGGAATCCTATTTTCTCCTCAGAGAAAAGCCAATAGTGAGGACAATAGTTGAGTTTTAAATAAGCGTCACTCACAATTCTAAATGCAGGCATGCAGTCACTGATTGTGAAATTGGGAAATGTCTGGAGGTCTGGTTGAGGGATTGAGGCAAATTAATGCATTTCTTGACCAACTTCAAACATCCCCCTGTTCGCTTTCCAGAGCCGAATAATGCAAATTTCTGTAACGTTCAGAGTGTATTTAAAACTGGAGGAAAAACTTTCAGTCGCAGTTTATTTTAAGGTACAATTCTTGCTATTAAAACACAAACTATGGTTTTAGCTCAATAAACTTCTAATTTGCAGCTTATTAAATAGTTATTAAGGTAGTAGTTGGGTTTAGGTATTGGGTTGGATTAAGGATATAGGGCTGAATAATACACTACCTGACAAAAGTCTTGTTGTCAATCCCAGTTATAAGAGCAACAAATTAAAACTGGACTTCTAGTTGATTCATTTGGAAAAGTGGCAAAAGATAGATTTTTCTCATGAACTGCATCCCAATCATTACAAAAATGGCAGAAGATCTATTGGAACCTGCATGAATCCAAGATTCTCACAGAAATCAGTCAAGTTTGGTGAAGGAAAAATCATGGTTTGGGGTTACATTTAGTATGGGGCATGCCCGAGATCTGCAGAGTGGATGGCAACATCAACAGCCTGAGGTTTCAAGACATTTGTGCTGCCTATTGCATTACAAAACACAGGAGAGGGCAAATTCTTCAGCAGGATAGCGCTCCTCCTCATACTTCAGCCTCCACATCAAAGTTCCTAAAAGCAAAGAAGGTCAAGGTGCTCTAGGATTGGCCAGCCCAGTCACAAGACTTAAACATTATTGAGCATGTCTGGGGTAAGAAGGAGAAGTGGGCATTGGAGATGAATTCAAAGAATCTTGATAAACTCTGAGTCCTGCAAAAATGCTTTTTTTCCATTCCAGATGACTTTATTAATAAGATATTGGAGTTATATTGGATGCAGTTGTCCAAGCTCATGGGAGTCATACACAATATTAATTCTTTTTCCACTGCACCATGACTTTATATTCTATACTGTACATTATTTCTGTGAAATGACAAGACTTTTGTCTAAGCAAAATTAAATAATTTAATTGTCTAAGCAATTAAATAATTTAAAGTCAAGGCATGATCATATTTTATTTTGGTAAAATAAGCGTAATCTAGAGGCCTTTGCCTTTCATATAAGCCACTTCTGATACCAAATGATCAACTAGAACTCAAGTTATTATTTGTTGTTCCTAAAACTTAGATAGGCGACAAGATTTTTGTCAAGTAGTGTATATCATTTTAGCATTTATATCCACAATATTCCCATTGCATTATCAACATCGAGTTGAGATTACATTTGACCAGGAGCCACAGAAGAAAACATGTTATGTCTGGATCAAATTGCAAAGATTAACCATAAAGTTACCAAACAATTTATCATTTGCATGTGTTTTTAAGACCTGTGTGAACATTCCAAGCCAGTTTAAAGCATTCAGGCAGAGAAAATTATAATATTTGTAACTTAAAGAATGGTGAGTTGTATTTATGTGTATATATGATGAAGACTATAGTGTTTTTTTTTACATTTTGATTATTTAGTTTGTGTCTAAACACTGCTAGACTTCCAGAAAACGATATATTTTAACATATATTTAATATACTTAAATATATTTTATGCAGATGCACTATCCTACAGAATTATCCCAATCACTCTAAACTCATAAATTGATTCCAAACAGAGCTGTTTATGTCATCTGGTAAAATTATACTACGGCTGCACAATATTGAAAATAAAAAAAAATAAAAATAAATTCTGGAGAGCCTAAAAGTATTTAGGTACAGAAATTGAAATTGCTCTTTCTAGAGTTTTTGTCTAATTTCTAGTCCAAATAATTACAAATTCTTAAATCGTAATAAGTCAAAATTACATTAAACTTGAAACAAGTAAAATAACCCAATGTGTCAAGTAAAATAATCTAATATGTTTTCTTTTTGAAATTTAGATTTTTGGACTAGAAACAAGATTAAAATTCTCAAATATAATTTAGACTCAACATTACATTTCCTGCGATGTTACTAATGTGAATGTGCACATTGCGATTTCGATGCTGAAACGATATATTGTGCAGCCCTAAATTTTACTCAGTATCGCAATATGAATCCAGAAAAAACATTTTATTTCCAATATTGTCCAGCCCTATTTAGGAATGTAGAATACGATCATGCAGAATATGTACTTATTAAGTACTAATAAACATGTTTTAAAAACTAAGACTATAATAGTGAGAATTGGTGCCCATAGTAAAAAAAATAGAAAGCTAAACTTTCTTCTTGGCTATGGAGGGCGTATGTTATTTAGGTTTGCAGGTAAATATATTCCTGAACAATTTAAAAGGCATAGTTCACCCAAAAATGAAACTGACCTTATGAATTACTTCCCCTCGGGTTATCTTGGGTGTATGTGACTTTCTTCCTCAAATACAAATACAATCATGAATTTTATTAAAACAATTATTTTCCAAGCTTTTTATTGGCAGTGAATTGGATTTGAGATTTGAAAGCCTAAAATGTGCATCCATCCATCATTATAATGCTCCAGACTGCTCTGGGAGGTTAATAGAGGCCTTCTGCGGCTAAGTGATGTGTTTGTGTAAGAAAAATATCCATATTTAAAACTTCATAATAACGATAGTGAGATAATGGATGAGAGAGTCGTGAAGAGAGAGCAAAACAAAACTCCAGTCACATATTTAATGTACAAAACTAGGATTTATGAAGAAAAATGGTAAAGGATTTTAATATAAGCCCAGTTTTCTCACTAGAACTTACTTGATATTCTTACATCAATAACACTAGCTAGCAGTAACTAAAAGATAAACAGACTTCCTTTTCAGATACAAAATTGTGTAATCAACATGTTGAGTAGCTGTTTTGTAAGTGAAAGTTATGGGCAGTCTTGAAGAAACAACATAACATTAGTCTTGGCAGTTTATTTAACTGCCTCCAGGAGTGTAAACTGACAAGACTTTAATACAATGGATGTGGATGTTTGGTTATTGTTGTTGCCAGAGCAAACAAAGCATAGTAATAGTCCCAGTAATCAGAATGAATGTTTTTTTAAGTGTTAGTATCAATATGCTAGTCTTAAGGTCAGGTTAGGGTCTATAACAGAGATGCCCAAACTAGGGCCTGTGGGCCAAAGTTGGCCTATGGTAATCTTTAATTTGGCTCGCCATCCCATCTGAGAAGAGAGAGAGAGAGAGAAAGACGGGGATGGTTTAGAAATTGTCAATTAAAATTTAATATAAACCTTTGTTTGTTTGTTTTATTGTTAATTTTTATGAACAGAATTTCAAAGCGCAGCCTTGGGCTGGAGGGGGTCCGGTTCTGGGACCACAGAATTTCATCTCTGTTATTTTCAGATGATGTTGTTCTGTTGGCTTCATCATTGTGGCGGTTTGCTGCCAAGTGTGATTGCGGTTGGTATGAGAATCAGCACCTCCAAGTCCGAGGTCTTGGTGCTCCACCAGAATAAGGTGGTTTGCCAACTCCTGGTTGGAGGAAAGTCCTTACCCCAGGTGGAGGAGTTCAAGTATCTTGGGGCTTTGTTCACGAGTGAGGGAAGGATGAAACGTGAGATTGACAGGCGAATTGGTGCAGCGGCAGCAGTAATGCTGTCGATGTATCGTCTGTTGTGGTAAAGAAGAGCTGAGCCGAAAGACAAAGCTCTCGATTTACCAGCCAATCTTCCTACTCTCACCTATGGTCATGAGCTTTGGGTCATGACTGAAAGGACAAGATCTCGGATACAAGTGGCTGAAATAAGTTTCCTTTGCAGAGTGGCAGGGCGCACCCTTATGGATAGGGTGAGGAGCTCTGTCACCCGGGAAGAAGGAGCTCGGAGTAGAGCCGCTGCTCCTCCACATCAAGAGAAGCCAGCTTATGTGGCTCGGGCATCTGTTTCAGATGCCTCCTGGACGCCTACCTAGATAGGGGTTCCAGGCATGTCCCACCGGGAGGAGGCCTCTGGGAAAACCCAGGACACACAGGAGGAACTTTGCCTCCTGGCTGGCCTGGGAAAGCCTCGGGATCCCCCCGGAGGAGCAGGAGGAAGTGTCTGGGGAGAGGAAAGTCTGGCTATCTCTCATAAGACAGCTGCCCCCGCGACCCGGCCCTGGAAAAGTGGGGTTGAAAATGAATAAATGAAGCTAACTGAAACTAGCTAACTGTTTTAATTAAATGGTGTAAATTAATCAGATTTTATTTAAATGTACATACTGTCATTAGACAATGCAGAGACTTTGGTGAGCAAATCAAGTCAAAGGCAGATTATGCTTCGTGTATTCAGCACTGTACTCCACTGTCTGATAAATATGATTATGTTTTTATTGCAGTAACCTATCATTTTAAAAGTTACACTACATTAGATAATACAATTTAAAGTAATGTTTTATGTTTTTTTTTTTAAATACTATGAAATAAATTAGGAAATGACCCATGGCAACTTTAATGTAATATAGTTTGGTCTCAATGATATTTGGTTTTTGGCCCTTCATATGAAAAAGTTTGGGCAGCCCTGGATTATAAGCTAGTATGCGACAAAACAGTGAAAAAGTTCACATTTAAAAGCATTCATTGCTTGCCAAAATGGATCAACATATTTTTTTGATGTTACCTCATATTTCAGCTTCTCATCAAATCTCTGCACCAATCAAATGCTGTCTAGTATTTGACATGTCCTATGAAGATGCTATTGCTATTAAATATGGTCTTTTTTGTTTCACATCACAGAGCGTTCAAATCAAGAGTTTGCCTTAAAAACACTTTCCAAATATAATGGCAAACTGTTGGTCTGAAACAAAGACAGACCGAGCAGTGATATAAACAAAAGCTACTTGCTGTTTTTTCAAGGGGAGGAGCTTTTGTATGTCCCATGCTGTGTTCATGTTTAAGTCAAGCATCAAACAATTTTTTTTTTTTCTGGAAAGGAGGTGACGAGCAGCTGCTCAATTCTATTAAAAAGAAACACCTGTGTTTTTGCTTACACCTAAAAAGGTGCATTTACATTAGAAACATACAACTTAATTAAGTCTTGTAACAACCAGCACAATAAGATTGAATAATTTTAACTGTCAATGTTAAATGTTTAATTGTACAGTTGTAATGGCGAAAACAAACCTTTCAGAAACTTCATTTGAACTGAGTGCTTTGTAAAATTACTCAGCCTTTCAAAGCACTTGAAATGCTTCACTGCAACGAGCCATTGCAAATGTTTAATATTTATTTTACAACATTAATATTATATATCATGTATTTAATATTAATATTATAAAATTAAATCGATTAAATTCAATTTCTTAATCATTATTTTTGAACTGTCTATATTGTGTGTTTTTTATTAATGTATAGGGCTTATTTTAATACTGGAGAACTTTGTGTGGACTTTTTAATTATTACACTAATGCCAAATGTACTGTATGCAAATTTAGGAAGCTTATTCAGAATCAAGTAACCCATATACACAGTTAATATAATCACGCTTGAACCTATGAAATCAAAAGCATTTATGTGTATCATGAGTCCTCCATTACAGAAGTCACGTTACTTGCTGAAATCACATGATAATATAAGGATCAAGTAATTGTGCACTTTTTTTAACTTTCTAATTCAGTATCACCCATACTATTTTTATAGGTAGTGGTGATAAAAAAAGCCTCCATGGAAAATCTATGTCAGGGTACTGGAGAGGAGGATCCGGTCGATGGTTGAACCTAGGATTCATAATTGATATATAT
>CAIGQZ010000379.1:15667933-15679907 GCA_903798205.1 Danio tinwini
ATATTTGTTCATAATTTTTATGGACAGAATTTCAAATCACAGCCTTGGGGTGGGGATGGGGGGTCTTGTTAATGTGGTTGATGTATCGGTCAGTTGTGGTAAAGAAGGAGAAGAGCTGAAAGGCAAAGCTCTCAATTTACCGATCAATCTATGTTCCTAGAGCCGCTGCATCTCCACATCGAGAAAAGTCAGCTGAGGTGGCTCGGTTATCTGTTTCGGATGCCTCATGGACGCATACCTAGAGAGGCGTTCCAGGCATGTCACAACGGGAGGAGGCCTCGGGGAAGACCCAGGACACGCTGGAGGGACTATGTCTCTTGGCTGGCCTGGGAACGGCTCGGGATCCCCCCCAGAGGAGCAGGATGAAGTGTCTTGGGAGAGGAAAGTTTGGGGTTCTCTCCTAAGACTGCTGTCCCTGCGACCCGGCCCCGAAAAAGCGGTTGAAAATGAATGAATGAATGAATGAATGATAATAAAATAAATTCATTTTTTCAAGAGCAGTAATTGTAAGGGATTAAATGTGGGGTTTTACTACTTTGATACATTTATGTTAGACTTGTAATTTTTTTAGTTTTTATGTGTTTTCTGCAATGGTCTGCCATGAAAAGCGATATCATGACATCCAGTCAGCGTATGGCATTTGCTGTAGTCAGGCGACAGCATGCTTTCAATAGCGAGGATGTCCCTTTTCAGAAACGAAAAGTTGACAGAAAATATAGTGTAGTTTTCGAAGATGATTGGGCAAAGATATACGCATTCATTTTGCACAAATTCAACACAACACTGTTCTATTGACAAATAACACCATGAAACAAATGTTTAAGCAGCTGATGGAATACAGACAGTGCCTTTTCTCACATTAAACTGCTCCCTATTTCATGCCATTTTACTTTTGACCTTCCTCTGGCTGTGTTTTGTTCATAAAAACATGTTGTTTTGCTACTTTAGCACTTGTTCTTGATGTATTTTTGAATGGAAAAGGAACATACATTTAAATGGTTGATTTATGCATGTTTACTAAAAACAAGTTTTGTTATAACCAATTTTTTCAGACCATTGACATTGATGAAAATTCTGATTTAGGCATTTGAATTGAGAATTTTGAGAATTTTTTTTGTTTTGGGTAAAATAAGTAAAATATTATTACTTTACTAATATTCCATTAGTCCAATAGACTGCTCCGTATTTTGCACCATCTTACTTTTAAATTTCCTTTGGTTATGTTTTTTTCATAACAACAGTTTTTTTGACAGTTTTGCACTTGTTCTTGATGTATTTGTAAATGCAAAAGGAACATTTATAAGACTATGTATGTGCATGTTTTATTATAATGAGATTTTTCCGACCTTTGACATTCATGAACATTACATTTTTGGATTTTTAGATTATTATTTTTAGATTTTAGATTATTATTTTAGATTATTGTCTATTTATAGATGTATTCATTTATTTTCCTTTGGCGTAGTCCCTTTAGTCATCAGGGGTCACCACAGCAGAATGAACCACCAACTATTCCAGAATATATTTTAAACAGTGGATACCCTTCCACCTGTTGATTTAAAAGCAATTGTAGTTGATTTTGTTTCAAATAGTAAGCAAACCCATTGTTTTTAAAGAGTTTATTTGACTTTACTTAAAAAAATATTTAATCTAGGATTTTAGCCAGCTGTGATGGCAGGCCTTTTACACAGATCTTCCAACTACCTACTATATGGCGTTATTTCAAGGACAAATGTCGTGAGGTCAGTATTACAAGTCGAGATTGCATTCATGTATTGCGAGCATGCAAATCTCTTTGTTTGCGCGCCGGTTTCCTCTGTTCGTGCACAAAACGTATTGCACACTCTCAAATAAACGGTGCTAAAGTGCAATTTAGTGCGATTATGTAACAAGTATATTGCCAACATTTGTTGCATTTGCTAGGAATATTTATGAATGTCTTCAGTAGACCTACAGAATGGCATTGATGCATCCTGAATTAAAGGGAATTACCCCTACTAATATTCTAATACTGTTTTAGGCTCAATTTTAAGTATGTATTTATAATCATTTTTACAATCTCGACAGATGCATCAAGCCTTTCAATAAATTATTTGCCATGTGTAAGTGATGAATACTGAGTATTCATGCTTCCAGTTGATTTGACACACCAATACATACTGTGTCGCAGGAAAATATGCATATTTGTTCGCAGTGACTGTGAATCCATCCTTGCTGACAGACTTAAAAAAACACTTTGATTACCCAAATGCAGCTTTCATCCAAAGCTTCTAATTTCTCTCATTTTTCTTTGTTCGTCTTTATCGAAAGGAGCATCTGTTCTTTGCATTTGTCTGAAAGACATCTGAAAAAAAACTGCACAGATGTCAGTTCAGGCAAATGATTTCCGTACAGTATTTTATCAAGAATACAGCCAGCAGTTGTCAAAAGCAGCTCTGCCAATAAAGGATGGCGCTATATAGTAATGTTCTTTCAGTGGCCATGTGCAAGTGCTAGTAAATGGCCCTCGTGTTTGTGTCTCTCTCGTCCTGTCATCCTCAGGGGACCGGCATGAAAAGATTGAAAGTTTGCGACAGATGCCGGAGAACGAGGAGTGAACTTGGATGCGTTCCTGAAGGAAGCCAAGGTTTTCTAGCCAAATGTTGCATATTTAATCCACCCTGACAGACTTTGAGTCCATGTGAGAATATAGTCTGTCTTGCCATTGAAAGAACTGATTTTTAGTTTGTTCATTCAAACCCCTTTTCTCACTCGATGGTAGCTCTTAGTTATGTGCAATTATTTATTTAGAATGCAAGATGGATCTTCTTAATGGATGTTTTTCACCTTTGGGCCATTGGCTGAATGAAACTGAGAGTTGGCAAATGTGCTTGGCTCTTCATAAAAACATATATTTCTTGCATTTTACAATCATTTTAATGGCACGCTCGGGGAGATGTAGTATTATGAGTCTCCGCTATTGCCTTTCTTTTGCGATCCTGTCAGAGCAGTAGTACAGAAAATTACATTTGAGCTGAAATTGTGATCTAGCTCTTGCTGCTGTACAAGCATATCACATTAGAGAAGCTATCCTGATGATGGTTTGCCAGTATGCGTTCTTCAGCCGTAAACAACCCGATGCATGGTTGGAACTGCTGTGGGAATTATCTGACAGTGGCAGCAGACTTGTATATATCGTCTGTGGCCTCGGCTCATCCTGCCCACTGATATGCTAAAAAATGCCGTGGCCCTTTATGATTCGGTCACAGTGGGAAAAGAACAGCAGTAACGTTCAGGGTAGAGCAAATCCGTCCACCCATGGGTTATTTATTATTAATGGCTTACATATGGTAAGAAATGGAAATCATTTTCAGCAATTGGATGTGGGTTTTGGGAGTTGTTTAGCATATGAATGCAGGTGTGTGACTGGGGTTGGTAAACAGTCACACCTTTAGTGGAATCTCGGATGGTTACTTGGTTAGTTTGTGCTGGACATCTCAGTTGTGTTGGTTATAGGCTGCTCTTGATGGGTAGATAATATGGGACCGGATTAAATGTATTGTGTGAGCATTTGGAAGCAAGCCCTGCAGCTCAGTAGAGTCTGGGGGGACAGCATTAATAAATATTTGGTAAAAAAAATTTTAGGTGTCCTTAAAAATACATTATTATTGTTAAGTAATATTGCAATTTAAAATAAATTATTTATATTTAAATATATTTTAAACAATTATTTCCTATGAGAAAAGGAAAGCTGATTTTAGCAGCCTTCGCTCCAGTATTCAGTAGGAATGTAATGATGCACTACAATTCGTTCAGATTCACAATACTGATCTCACGATTCACTGTTTAGTCATGATTTTTTAAGAAAATTATTTGAGGTGAAGAGCCCTTTAATTAATTTTTTTTAATGCTGCACATTTTTTGCAAAATAATATGTTTCTGCCATAACTAAATTGCGATTTTTTTAAAAACAAATAAATCCCCCAAAAAATAATAAAATACTGATTATAAAATTACTAATTATATAGTAGGATAGAAACAGGAGTTGAACATGATTATGAAGGTGAATAATTAATATTTCTTGTTTAATTAATTAGTATAAGTATCAGTGTGATACACTTAAGAAGAGATCATCTTGAAAATTGTTTAATATTCAATAATAATAAGCAAATTATTAAAATATGCATAAACTAAATTGAAAAGGAGAGAGTAAAATAATCTAATACCTGCTTCTGTAACAGAACAACTTTCTCTTTGAGTATTAAAAACATCTTCACCATTTCGCTATGAAAACCCTGATGCACCATGTGATCTCTTTAGCATTCATCAGAGCAAGCAGAGCGGCAAATCGTCTGGTCCGCGTGGTTTGGCTTATTAATATTTTTTTTTCGCGTATAGACGTCTGTTACGGTAGTTTTTCCACCGTACTGACGGTTTATGTGCATCATATTCGTTGTTCTGTTAGTGTAAGTAAACGAGTATTAGTATGGAAGTAGTATGCGGTTTTGTAGGCAGCCTTGTGTTTTGTCTGGCACACCTCACTGCTGTCACCCACCTCTTGCTCACTGCTGATGTGCAGTTAAAGTGAGCTTGAACCTGTAAACACAGCGCCCTCTCTGTTCAAAAAATGCATTGCGAATTGTTCAACATTTCTCACATATTTTAATTGATTTTCTACCGGCTCACAGTGAATCGTTACATTCCTAGTATTCGATGTTACATGAGGACACATTATAGTCATTTTAATATATTGATTTGGTTAACTTTCCTTATAGAAATGTTTAAAAAAAGAAAAAAGAAAAAAAATCCAGGAATGGAAAGTTGTGTTAAGCAGCTTTTTCATCGTCAAAATTATTAGCCCTTGTGTGATTTTTCTCTTTTTCAAATATTTCCCAAATTAAGTCTAAAAGAGCAAGAAATGTTTCACTGTATTTTCTATAAAAAAAGTTATTTTGGAGAAAGTATGATTTGTTTTATTTTGGCTAGAATAAAAGCAGTTTTTAATAATAAAAAAAACATTTTAAGGTCAATATATTAGCCCCCTTTAGCAATATATCTGATATATTTTTTATTGTCTACAGATCATTAGCCATCATTATATGATTTGCCTAATTACACTAACTTGACTAGTTTACCTAATTAACCTAGTAATTAGAAATTATTCAAATTAAAAATGATGTTATTAAAACTATTATTTTTAGAAATGTGTTAAACTTCTGTACTTTAAATAGAAATTGGGGAAAAATATTAAGTTTCCAACATATTATATTTTCTTGTAGTAAATTAAGCTTATATGTTTCTATGCACCAATTTTATGGATATTTCGAGTCATTGCATATATGCTATAATGTGCATAAGTTCCACCAATGTGCGTGAAATGTAAGTTTCATATTATTATTTTTTTAATTGTGATTAGAAGGCCTACATATGCGTAAGTTATGATGTAAATGCATAAAAATCTTATGTGCAAGAAGAAGCTCACAGGCATTTACTTCAACAAATGATACGAGTGGCTAACTGGACTCACCAGTGGGTTGATCTCATCTCAAATGTTGTTTCATTCTGAAATGACTGAGCCAAATTCAGTCATCAAAATGATTTGGTATAATTACCTTGCAGAATTGCCTCACAAGATTGTTTTACCAAACATCAGACATCAGAACACAAGATAAAGTGACTGCATTTGTTGCAGTTCTGTCTGCAAGCTCCGAAGCACAAGTAAATTTAATATAAATGAAAAAAAGGCCCACGCTGGCTTTTTCCTATTGCAGCAACATCCATTTCTCTAAGTGGTATTTGGTGCCAGTTTATCATGAAGTTAAAGTAATAGTTCACTCAAAAATAAAAAAATGAAAGTAATCCTAATCATTTACTCACACTTAAGTGGTTCTAAATTTACATAAGAGTCAAAAATACTGTGAAAGTAATTTTTTCAATTAAATATATATTTGTGATAAACAGAAAACAGGTTTGGAGCAAGTGGAGAATGAGTAAATGATGAAAATTTGAAAATTTAGAAATATTGGTTCAGTTTATGATGTTCTTTGATAAATAGTAGCATTGATTATTTACTTACTGACCACGAACATTGGAATAGAGTAATGTATGTCAACAGATAAAAATAATTACAGTAATTGAAACATAAAGTGCAGTATCTACAAGATTGATACTATAGCTTGGGTAGAATAGAATTTAAGTAATAATAGAGTAGGAGACCTAAAAACGCTGCAGTTTTATGTGTATTTTAACAAAATCTCCCATAGCTCGTGATTTATTAATATCTGTTTATATATTTATACTTTCAATTTGCATTATGGAACTTTGATCTCTGCTCCAGCTATTTATATTTTAAAAACTTTAACTCTGACAACATGACATTTTGCAGATATTGCTCATGTATCTTATTATACAGGGGGGAAAAAACGCGATCAGTTGGCTGCTTAAAACATTAAGCAAACTCATTTTTAAGTATTTCGATGATTTTATTTTTAAACATGAGCAAACCTATTGTTTTTTTATGCGATTAGCTGACTTTGTTTAAAAAACTGAGCAAACTCGTTCTTTTCAAAGTTATTAGTTGACTTAAAAAAAAAAGTAAACCTGTTGATTTAAAAAATCGAATATAGTTGACTTTGTTTTAAAAGGTGAGGAAACTCATTGTTTTTAACAACTTTTTTTTACTTTACTTAAAAAATATTAGTATACCACAGTGTTTCCTCTAGGTTTTTTCCCAGCCTGGCAGGCCTTATACACAGATCTTCCAACTACTATTTCAAGAACAAATGTCATGAGCACAATGTTACAAGTCGAGATCGCATTCATGTAATCTCTTTGCTTGCGAGCCGATTTCTTCTGTTCGTGCACAAAACTTCTTGCACGCTCTCTAATAAACGCTGCTAAAGTACGATTGAGTGCGTTTATGTAACGAGTATGTCTCCAACATTTATTAAAAATATTTATGAATGTCTCCAATAGACCTACAGAACAGCATTGATGCGTCCTGAAGTACGCCATAAGTAATGGCCATAAATCTATAAATAAAGTATAATTATGGAAACTGTATTCATCATAACTAAAAGCTACAGTACGTAGTGTTTACTGGCCTCAATCATTGCACAGCCCAGTCAGTCAGTCAGTCAGCATATAATCTTTAAGGGGTTAAACAATTAACGCACAGCACTACTACAAGTAGTAAAAGTTCGCTCTGTTATGATTCACTTACATACGTTTTGGTGCGATTATAACCGGCTATAAAAAAAAAAACAGCAACAACTGGAGGTTTTGAATGAGAAGCTGTAATGTAGCTCTGGCAGGAATGAATTTTGGTGTGGCACCCTCGGCCCCGTCATGAAAGAACAAATTTAGCGGAAACCATGTATATATTATACATAACGCATCGTGCAGCCCTGTGACTCAGCATGTAACCTTAAAGGGTTAAACAAATAACGCACAGCACTACTACGGTTACAGAAAAGTTTGCACTGTTATAATTCATTTACATTTTAATAATGTAATAATTTTGGTATGATTATATCCCGCTATTATTAAACAAAAAAAAGCAGCAACTGAAGGTTTTGAATGAGATGCTGTAATGTAGCCGTGGCTGGAATGAATTTTGGGTAAAGTCTAGATAGGATACACGACTGGCCAAAAGTGAGATATGCACATCAATATAGCAGCATCTTTTATGACACTGTATAACAATAATTAATATTTTTACAGTACTATGAAGGTTGGGTTTAGGGTTAGGGTAGTGGTAGACTTTAAAAAAGGCAATTTATTGGGTAATTTAATAGATAGCATAAATAATACTCTACTGTTTTTACGTTACTGTGACAGTTGGGTTTAGGTTTGGGGTAGGGGTAGACATTAATAAAGTACAATTAATGGGAAGTTTAATAAATAATATAAATAATTTTCGTTAACTTCCGGCTGCAACCATATCAGATCTAGCAGCAGCCTGAATTTTGGTGTGGTGCCCCACCATTGAAGAACGAATGTAGCAAAAACTGTTTATATATTATACATGATGCATCATGCAGACCTGTCAGTCAGCATGTAACCTTAAAGGGTTAAACAAATAACGCACAGCACTACTACTATTACAGAAAAGTTTGCTCTGTTATAATTAAATTACATTTTAATACATTTTGGTATGATTATATCCCGCTATTATTAAACAAAAAAAAAGCAGCAACTGAAGGTTTTGAATGAGATGCTGTAATGTAGCCGTGGCTGGAATGAATTTTGGGTAAAGTCTAGATAGGATACACGACTGGCCGAAAGTAAGATATGCACATCAATAGCAGCATCTTTTATGACACTGTATAACAATAAATAATATTTTTTACAGTACTATGAAGGTTGGGTTCAGGGTTAGGGTAGGGGTAGACTTTAAAAAAGGCAATTTATTGGGTAATTTAATAGATAGCATAAATAATATTCGGTACAACTACTGTTTTTACGTTACTGTGACAGTTGGGTTTAGGGTTGGGATAGGTGGAGACATTAATAAAATACAATTAATAGGAAGTTTCTTAAATTAAATGAATAATTTTCATTAACTTTGGGCCGCAACCATATCAGATCTAGCAACAACCTGAATTTTGGTGTGGTGCCCCACCATTGAAGAACGACTGTAGCAAAAACCGTGTATATATTATACATAATGCATCATGCAGCCCTGTCAATCAGCATGTAACCTTAAAGGGTTAAACAAATAACGCACAGCACTACTACTATTAAAGAACCTGTTATAATTCACTTACATTTTAATATGTTTTGGTGCGATTATAACCGGCTATAAAAAAACAGCAACAACTGTTTTGAATGAGAAGCTGGCTTTAGTGGGTTTACACATTTTTTTAAAGTGAAGTCAACATTTTGCTTTTATATAATACATTTTTAGAAGTTTTCACCCTTATTGTATAGGACAGTGGAGTTGAGACAGGAATACTTGGGGAGCAGAGAGAGGGGGGAAGGATCGGCAAAGGACCTCGAGCCGGGAATCAAACTCAGGTCGCCATGAGCACCTCAGTGCTACATGTCGGCGCACTTTACCACTCGGCTATTGGCGCAGACAACATTTTGCTTTAAGGCAATGGGTTTAATCACTTTTAAATGAATGTAGCTTACTACCTTTTACAGTATGGGCTGGCAGTGGGTTTCTTTTTATTTATGTATTTATTACTTAGAGTGCATTTTTAATTTTATGTAATTTTTTTAAGCTATGTTTATTCACATTAAGCATCCAATCAAACTGATTAACTGGATTAATTGGGCTTTTTCAGTGGTCCAGCAGGCTGAAGCACTGTACTCCTTGAAGCTGTCTGCTAGTAAAGCTGTGACAATAACAAATAAAAAAGACAAATATGCATCTATACATTTTTATTCATGTGAGGTTTTCAACATCATTATTTTCAAGCCCCCATGATTAATTAGATCCTCAGAGCCTCTCGTTATGTTTAGGTCTAATGAGCTCACATAGTCCTGTTACATTTACACATGACCTTTTGGTTCCTCTCATTTGTGATTTTGCTCAGTGTTTTCTCATTTCAAAGTTAACTGGGGGTTTTAATGTCAGCGAGTCTAGATTTCTTTCCACTTTTCTCCAAAGCTATGTTTACCAGTCATCTTCAACTTTTAGATTTTAGTTGTCATCGCTGTCTAATGAGTTTAAGATGTTTTCACTTTAGCAGCCTGCAGAAATTTCCAGCGCCATTCATTTCATGCATATTTGATATAAAGCCAGCATACTTTTACTTTTACTTTTGAATTTTGGTACCATTTAAATGTTTATATGAAACCTAATTCATAATAGTTGGATTTTTCTGCAGGTTTCTCAACAGTTTTTAAAAAACATTTTGGGACATCTACAGAGATCTGTACTCCATAAATAATTTAGTTACAAGATACTAGCAAGGTGTATATATAAATATAAAAGGAATATAAATAACTATTGGTCCAGAGGTGTAAGCCTTAGACTCAATACATTCATTCATTCAATCATTCATTTTCCTTTGGGTTAAGGCTGATTTATACTTCAATGTGTAGCTCTGTGATTGGTTGGCTTGGTACCGATGACGAGCGTGGGTGGTGCTGAGAGCCGCGAGCCCGATGGAGCGAGTGTTTACAAGTATTGAGTCCCGGAAAGGAGCTCCAGATGGAAACTTTTGTTTTGTGTTTACCTTATGATTTAAGTTGTTGCACGTCCACAAGTTCCCGCCAGAGAATGAGCGTGTTTTAGCTACTTGTAGTGTTCAGAAAAAAAAAAGCGCCTACGAAGAAACTCAACACATAGGAGCGTAAAAACCTACTGCTAGTGTTTCAGAAGAGTTATTACAGAGCAACACAGCGCGCAGTAGTATAAATGCACGGCTACGCACAAGGCAAGTAGAAGTATACACCAGCTTTTAGTCTGTATTTCAGAAGTCACCACAGCGGAATGAACCACTTACTATTCCAGCATTTGTTTTACACAGCGGATGCACTTTCAGCATTGGGAAACACCCATACACACTCATTTACACACACACACACTGATACACTACGGACAATTTAGTTTATCCACTTCACCTATACCACATGGCTTTGGACTGTGGGGGAAACCGGAGCACCCGGAGGAAACCCTCACAAACACTGGGAGAACATGCAAACTCCACACAGAGCTGGCCCAGCCAGGATTTAAACCAGTGACCTACTTGCTGTGAGGCGACAGTGCTAACCACTGAGCCACCATGCTGCCAGACTCATTACAGTGTTATATAAAAGAAGATTTCACAGGTTGCAAATGGATTTGTGAACTAGCAAGAAGCAAACGCCTTTTAACCTTCATGTGAGTTAATCCGGAGTTGTAATGCGCACCTTCATGGCTTTGCTCTGATAATGTCACCCGAGGAGCGGATAAGTAAAAGGAGCAATTACGAACTGATCCAAGGACAGCCTAATGGCCAGAAACCTGACATATTCTCAGAAGCTGAAGCTCACTTCCAATAATTTCACTGGCACAAAAAAGTCATCCCTGCAACTGCCGTTTTGGCGCTCGATATCGATTTATTTTCGAGGCCCCTCGCAAAGCGACTCTCTTTTTGGGATCAATGGAAATGTAATTTGAGAGAAGCTTCTTCTACTCTAATGAAAAACTTGTGCAAAATACATGTGGTGTAGACTGAAGTCCCTAATGGCTTGTATAGATTAAAAGGGAAGAGATTCCCCTCTAATCATCTGGCTTTTAACTTCCTCTTCTAGATCTTAAAGGGGCTACACATCACATTTACATTTAAAAATCATGGCTTTTTAGCCAGTGTTTCACAGTTTTGCCAGCTCTTTAAACAGCTTTATGTTGGAGCCCTAATTGTTTAGACTAATGTTTTCTGTTTGATTTCTTCTCCAGTGGCCTTCATTACGGCGAAAGGAGATGAAGTGGAGAATCCTGCAAAGGTAAGCTCTGCACACTTGCTGTCATGCATCAGTATGACAGAATCATGATTTTAAGTTGTAGATCAGTCTATCTCCTGTTCTGTTATTGGTTTGCTTCTCATGCATGCATCACATTTATTAGTTTTATCCAGCACCATTAATGGCCTTGTGAAACGAGAAATCAAAATTCCCTTGATCTATAATTTCTTTACAATTTTCTACAGCACCTTTTCTGAGATTTTGAGGTGGCATGTATGTATATTTAGAATTGTTTTAATAATCTCTGTGATCTCGTATGATGTTTTTGCAGATTTTAATGTTGATTATGAACATATTTCATAAATTACATTTCAATTTTTGCATTAAATATTTAAAGCAACTCACTGTAAATTGAATTAGTTATGTATCTTATATGAACTTGTGCTACTCTGTGGTATTTCTCTATGGTAACTGCCTGAAACTAATCAGTAAATGGCAATCTTATGGAACTTAACCAAACAGAGGAAGTCCTTGACTCACCCGAATGAATACAAACAAGAATTCAAACAAATAACAGACAGTCTCGCTCATCATCAAT
>CAIGQZ010000379.1:15689490-15710312 GCA_903798205.1 Danio tinwini
TATATATATATATATATATATATATATATATATATATATATATATAATTGTTTTTTTCATTTATTTATTTTTATTTATTTATTAATTTGCTGTATTAGAAGTTCTAGGTGTTTTTCCGGGGTTTTTTTTGTCAAAAAACTAAGACATTACTATTATTGATACACTGATAACTACTTATAACATACTAATAACTGAAAACATAAAAAAAATGTTTCCTGTTTTTACCTGAAAACACTGTCATGTTAACTCTAAATCGATATTCAAATCTTATCATAAGAGATTATTGTGAGTGTTAGGTTTAGGGTTACATCAGGCACCACAAAATCAGGCGTTACCACAAAGAAACTGACGCCTATCATGAGCTTTGTGACAACAGATTCCAAGTACATGACCGGGTGGGATAATTCTCACTCTCCCACTGGCCATTGAATAGTAATTGGTTCATTGACAGTTGTATCAGCAGAGAAACAGGCTCTCGACAGCCCTGAGATGCCACATTGTGTAAAATTTATGATGTCCTGGTATGACCTTGTTGAAGCAGGGAATATAATTTTATGAGTCCCACATGTGTCTTGTGCTTTTTATTTGATATTCTTAGCGCTGCCCACATGCAGTCATTCTCTTCTGGGGGCATTGTTTTTGTCTCTAATATCCCCCATGTACCACATGTTGGGGAGTAGAGTTTGTTCTTAAAGGGATAGTTCACCAAAAAACTTCTGTCATCATTAACTTACCCTCCACTTGTTTCAAATATGTTTAAGTTTCTTTCTTCTGTAAAACATAAAGTAATAAAGAGTTGTGTAATAAAACAGCCATAGACTTCTATAGTATTTTTTGTTCCTATGGATGTGAATTTCTGTTTTTCCCCAACATTTTTCAGGATATTATTGTTTTGTATTTAACTGAAGAAAGAAATTGATAACCACTTGACTGTGAGTAAATAGTAAGAAAATTTGTATCTTTGGGTGAACTATTCCTTTAATTATTTTCTTCATGGTTTGGTTTGTTGACAGTGTATATATTTTTGAGGCGTTTCCTGAAAAAACATTCATTGAAATGCTGCCATCTTTCTGATGAAGCCTACAATTTTTTTTCCCTTTTAATTTGTCTCCAAATATCAGGTAAAATTTGTCATATTTGAAAACAGCTACAAAACTGTGAATATACACTCACTGGCCACTTTATTAGGTACACCTTACTAGTACCGGGTTGGACCCCCTTTTGCCTTCATAGATGCCTTAATCCTTCGTGGCATAGATTCAACAAGGTACTGAAAATATTCCTCAGAGAATTTGGTCCATATTGACATGATAGCATCACACAGTTGCTGCAGATTTGTCGGCTTCACAATAATGATGTCAATCTCCTGTTCCGCCACATCCCTATGGTGCTCTATTAGATTGACATCTGTTGACTGTGGAGGCCATTAGAGTACAGTGAACTCATTGTCATGTTCAAGAAACCAGTCTAAAATGATTCACGCTTTATGACATGGCGCATTATCCTGCTGAAAGTAGCCATCAGGAGATGGGTACACTGGTCATAAAGGGATGGACATGGTCAGCAATAATACTTAGGTAGGCTGGATGTATATTCCTGCCTGGAATAATACAAGGCAGGATGGATCCATGTTTTCATGTTGTTGAAGCCTAATAAAATGGCCGTTTTTTTGGCTTTTATTACATGCATCTAATCAGATTTCTTAAGGAAAAATAATAAAAAAAAACTTTTAAGTCAAGAAAGTTGATTGATTTTGCACTGAAGGAAGTTTGGTTTATTTAAAATGTTGCTGATTTAACACAGACCAATGTATTTTGAAAAAAAAGAGATAGTAAGTGGACGTCAGGTATAATTTTCAAGCTCTGAAGTTACTTGGGAAATAGAAAATCTCTTGTCCAGAAAAACACACTCTCAGTCATTTTATACTGCACCTACAGCTGTGGTTTTGTAGTTTTAGAGGCTGAAATGGAAGAGCAGGTAGTGTAATTTTAATGTGGCTTCCTTTTGTTGTAGACAGTAAAAGGTCAGTATTTTATAATGCACAAAGAAGAATGATACGTCCACCTCCGCACTGTTGTCTTTAGTCTGTTTTTTAGACAACAGCTGTAGCCACGGCCTATTTCCTCTCGTTTAGTCTGCTTCAGGAACTCTGTGGAAAGACGAAGATGAGAAACCCTTGAGCTTGACTTAAACTACAGAGCCTAATTAAGTCAGTGGCTTCTACCCACCCCTGGCACTGAATTAAATCAGTTCTGATGTGGTCCTTTCTGCCCATGCATAAATTTTTCTCTCACTGCAATCAGATCAAAAATGCGTGCAGACGTTTTGCCTGGCATCCTGTTATCCACTTTCTTCAAACAGATTCGTATCAGTCCCCTGTTGATTATATGATGGAAAGCAAAAGTCTGTGAAAGGAAACATGCGTGTAATTGTGATCTTTCTATGTGGGTGCTACAGTAAGTCTATGGCTGCATGGTGCGAGGGAGAAGATGTGCACACAGTTTGATCACTGGTGACATGTCTCAGGATGCGCATTCATTTTAAGTGAATATACAAAAAAACAGAGCATTTTTAGTGTCTCTACAGGGGTTGATTTTAGACACGCAACCTCTCACAAAGGCTTTTAGCATGCTGACAGTCAATTAACCCACTCCAAGAAGTCGTGTGACTAAATTCATGCCTATTAAACCACCAACTCTAGAGCCATCAAAGCTGCTTTTTTCCCCTAACAAATTCACCAGCAAAACAGTACAAGACAATTACTGTCGGGTTTCAGATCGCCTGGTGTGAGCAGAGTACTTATCATTATGCATGGTCTTTAGGTCGTTTTATATTGTGCAATCAAATGTGTAGTTATTATTTTACTTGCTTTTTTGTTCAGTGTCTGTCACTGAAATGCTGCACTTAGCATCTGTTTCAAATAACATTCAAGCGTATCTGATGGTGACTGATGAACATAACATAAATAAATATTTATATAGGATGACGTAACATTAAGTGAGTTTTTACTGGTGCTGAGTGAAAATCATGGACCGTTTCCACTGAGTGGTACGGTACGGTATGGTATGCTTTGGTTTGCTTTGATGGCCATTTCCACTGTCAAAAGGTACCTAAAAGCGAACCGTACCATACCAGTTTTTGGGTAGCCTTTCGAAAGGGTACCTAGCACAACAAAAAGGTACCAAAAGGCTGAGCTAGACGTGCAGCTGAACGCTATTGGTTTACTGACAAACGTCACTATCTCGTGCACATGCCAGGAGAATGAAAACAAAGAAAGCACCATTTTTAAATACACAGTCGAGACATTAAATTATTATAATACAGCATATACAAGCCGTGGTTGACCCAAGCTCAAACAAACCTTGTCGTCATCTTGATGAACTGCCACAAAGCCAAAAAGATAAACCTGTTGTCCTGTTGTTGTTTTACTTGGCCGTCTAAATCGCGGTTTCACTTTCTCCAGAGAGCAATCGATCGATGCCCTTCAATAATTGAAATAACGAACTTCTTGATCTGATGATAATAACGTCCGCATGATTATTGAAGTGCTTCTGACATCCAATCCTTTCAGAAATGGACAAACTCGAGAGTGATGCGCGAAAAAACAAAGGAGAAGCCAACAAAGAAGCAAATAATTTTTTCAGCAACCTAAAACATGAACAAACTGCCATGTTTAACTATTATCATAACCTATTAGACTATTATGAACTCGGAATGACGGAATTACTCTCTAACTGAGGTTACATGTGCTGGTGAAGATTAAAGATACAGATGAGAAGTTTGCACTGACTGTGGGCTATATGTTGCGTGTTGTTTTTGAACCCAAATAAGGACTTAATGTATGCTGTGTGTAGTTTTTCTGTAAATAGTAACATATCGGAGACTGTAAAGGGCAGCATGTGTTCATATATGTTGCATTTATTTATTTATTTCATATAAATGCAGACGTTACAGTAGGCTATTTTACACTATCATTGATCTGCAGTTATAATCAAATAATGTTCATAGAAAGGTTTGTAATATACATTTATAAACAAGTATTTATGTGTATGAAGCCTGTTTTGTGAGAAGTGCTTCTCGTGTGATGTGTGAACGACCTGTACAGCTTTACTTTGACATTTGCTCAAGCAACAATGACATAGACAGAAATTTTTTGTCACACACCATGCCCACCCAATCACCATTGGTACCCTTTTGGCAGTGGAAACGCAAGCCTGATAAAGGTAACACATACCGAACCGAACCGTACTGTACTGTACCACTCAGTGGAAATGGGCCAAAGAGAAAAACACAACAAATGGATATGTGAAACAAAAATAACAATTTATTAAACAATGATGTTAAACAATGAATATGAAATTAAAATGTAATTTAAATAACCAAATCAAACAAAAAACAGGAGTGTTGCCAAAACAAAGAAATAAATATAACAATTTAGCTAAACCCCCAACCCACTAAACTACAGTAACTAACCAAAGAAAAATGTAGAAACTAAATTATAATCTGCAACATATGCAACATTTAACCAAACTACTTCGCTATTCAAAACATAATTACAGGTGTGGCAACTCCTCCATAAGCTAACTAGCACAAAATACTATTTTACTCCGAAACACTAGAGTTCTCGTAAAGTACACACTGTTAGCAATTAGCAAAACAAAAGCTTATCTTATAATACAATTCTCATAAAGATCGTTCAAGCTTCCTAATAGTCGGGTAAATTGAGCTGCAAAAACTAATCTTAACAATAAAGCACTTCAACGAGAGACAACCTAAACAACAACAGATTTTGTTCTTTTTGGCATTGTGGCTGTACATCAAGACAACAAGTTTTTTTTTTAGTTCGGGTCATCCATTTCTCGTTATTATATGCAAATAGTTGTCTCGGCTGTGTATTGAAAACATGGCGGTTCCTTTGTTTTCATTCTGGCTAGCTCCACGAGCTCGTGACGTATCTCTGTAACCAATCAGTGTTCAGCTGCCCGTGTAGCTCCACCTTTTGGTACTCTTTCTCGTATTTGGTACCCTTTCGAAAGGGTGCCGAAAAAGTGGCATGGTACGGTTCGGTTTGGTACGCCTTATGACAGTGGAAACGACCATAAAATCGTACCGTACCGCACCACTAAGTGGAAACGAGCCATTAGACTTCCCAGAAAATCATCTTATAGCGCTATTAAAACTATTCTGTAAAACTATGTTTATATCACAATATTCATTGCAGAAAAATAAAATATCACAATATATATTTTTTTCCAATAATTTGCAGCCCTAATGTCCATTGTGGACGTGGTAGGAAACAGTTTTTCTGATCTTAGAAAAGAGAAAGGAAAAACATGTCTGATTGGCATTTACAGTTTTAGTTTTTAAAGAGTGTTTTAAGCTATTCACACTGTCAGTCAAATTTGAATATTTATGTATCTGACTGAAATCACATCTAAAAGATTAATTGTCCCTACTGTGTCTCAGAACTGCTCAAAACCAGTCAACAGAATCCCATGGCAATTTGTAACTATTAAATGTTGTTAGATTTGTTTGAATTCATATGATGTCTTTGGATCATTTGCATGCAATCTGCTAGCCCCAGTGACAGAATGTTTAGGGGCTTTTATCTCTTTTTTTTTCTCTACAAAATAAAACATTATTTTTACTCTATGAAATAGATTGTATAAATACATTACAACTGGCCATTAATTCCAGGTCAGGTCAGTTTGTGTGTTCCATGATTCTCATTATTCTCATAATATCTGCATTTGTTTTAGGGAAACATTTTGTTGTTATGCCTACAAAATAGGATTGGCAGTAAAATGTGCTCTTGACCTTGGGGAAATCTTTCTAGTTATTAACTTGCTTTTTTTATTGTTTCAGACAGAACTATTAAAGGCATAGTTCATCCAAAATTGAATTCTGCCTTCATTATTCATCCTTCAATTGTTCCTAACCTATTTGTGTTTCTTCCTTTTGTTGAGCACAAAAGAAGATATCTTGAAAAATGCTGTTAGCTGGTATCTATTGAATTCCACACAGTAGTATTGTTTTTACCATACCATCAACCAGCTTTTTTCAAAGTATCTTTTTTGTGTTCAACAAAAGACAGAAACTCATAAAAGTTTAAAAACCCATGAAATGATCAATTAAAATAAAAAAATAATAAGGTATTTTGTGTGAACTATACCTTTATGTTATTTATATATTTGTTCCACTAATGGGTTATTACATCCTTGAAAGTGCTT
Organism: Danio tinwini; assembly: GCA_903798205.1. NCBI lineage: Eukaryota > Metazoa > Chordata > Actinopteri > Cypriniformes > Danionidae > Danio > Danio tinwini. The sequence goes on from CAIGQZ010000379.1 coordinate 15,695,721, forward strand.
ATTTCAACTAATTTTCAAGCCCTCAAATTGCCGTTAAAATGTTTGGTAACAATAAGTAACAATAAGGCTGCATTTATTTGGTTAAAACTACTATAAAAACAATGAAATTTATTCATTCATTTTCCTTCAGCTTAGTCCCATATTCATCAGGGTTACCACAGCGGAATAAACCACTAACTATTCCAGCATTCTGTATGTTTTATACAGCAGATGGCCTTCCAGCTGCAACCTAGAACTGGGGAACACCCGTACACACTCACATTCACACAATCTCATACACTACGGCCAATTTAGTTTATTCAATTCCTTTATAGCACATATCCTTGGACTGTGGGGGAAACTGGAGCAACCGGAGGAAACCCACATGAACACGAGGAAAACATGATCCACAGAAATGCCAACTGGCCAAGCCGGAACTCGAGCCAGTGACCTTCTTGCTGTCAAGGGACAGTGTTAACCACTGAGCCACCGTGCTGACCCAACAGTGCTATTGTGAAACATCATTACAAATTACAATAACTTTTAAACTATATTTTAAAAACTAAGTTTTAGGATTCTTAGACATTAACATTAAGCATGATGCAGTTAAAGGGATAGCTCTCATTGTTTAATCAAATTATAGGTTTCCTTTTTCTGTTGAACACAAAAGAAGACAGTTTGAAGAATGTTCGAGACTGGTAACCATCAACCAAAGCAAATACTGGTTTACAATTTTAAAAATAGCTTCTTTAGTCTTCAAAAGTAGAAAATATAATCAAACAGGTTTGTGACAAGTGAAGTGAGTAAATGATGACATAATTTTCTGTTTTTGTGACGCTCACTTAAAGGTATAGTTCACCCAAAAAGAATCATTTACTCACCATTTACCTTTCCTCAAGTGGTTGCTTTATGAGTTTGTTTATTCAAGAAGATATTTTGAAGAACGCTGAAAACCTGTAACCATTGACTTCCATACTAGGAAATAGCAAGGAAGAAGTTTAAAATAAGTGAAGGGAGAGTAAATGATGAGAGAATTTTTAGTTTTGGCGTGACCTATCTCTTTAACAACCACAGAATGTGCTGCTGTGTTCTGAATCATTTGTAGCGGTTTGATTGTACATGATGAAAGTCCAGTCAGAAGAACATTACAAGACAAATCTGAACAGGAAGTTTTGTGATATTTTCAGTTAAGAAGGGCCTGATCCTCCTCATGTTGTGCAAGGTAAATGAATGATTGAGCTGCCTGTGCCATAAAAAAAAGAGAAAGAAAAAGATTGTTGAAAATTTGTACCACAGTCCTTTCACTGGTATTGTAGATCTGGAAGAGAAAGTACTGTCTGATATTATCTGTTGGTTTGTGAATGGACCCTCATTAGTCTTTAGTAAGCACACTGCTTCTTTTACCTGCACACTTGCATTCTGTAAATGGTTCGGTGGTTAAAAACCCTGGGGTGATGATTACACAAGTGTAGGAGACTTTACCATCTCTGAACCCATTTTTCTTTGGGGTTTCAGAATCAAGGGTTTTCTCTACTTTGGGTTGCTATGGATTGAACTCCTAGCCGCGCCATGATTCACAGCGTCACCTTGATGATTCAGCCTCTCCTTCTTAATGTAATGATGTGCCACGGTCTGCCCTGCGTAAAGATATATGACTTGTTTAAACTGTGCTCTCCGAGGGCTGCTTGGAACTCAGGACTAGAGTAATTGTTAGCAGAGTGGTAGCTATAAATCAAAAGCCATCTACTTTTTTCCTTGTTATCCTCTAATATACCACAGTATTACTATGGAGAGCATGGAACATTGCTTGAATTATGCACACTTCTCTTCTTGTGTCTCTAAGGACGTGAGATTTGGGTTGAGCGGAGAAGGCTTGTTCAGAGTTTGCAATAGGAAGTGTGATCGATTCAGTCTTTCCTCTACAGTCGGCTGGCAGCGCTGACAGCTCTGGTGGCAGAATGAGCCTCCTAATGCCCTAATTGAGCTGAGCGCTCAGGGTTAGAACAGCATCGGCTCCGGGCACCCAAACCACACAATTCACAGGAACTAATGACATGGTGAATCATGATGTATTAGTTTAAACAACCCAGAGGGTTTTGTTGTGCTTTTGGAAATTTAATTGAATGGCAAATTTATGCATACAGAGAGACTTCTTTTAGCTGTATGTCAGAATGATTGTATTTAAAAGATTAGCATACAGAAACGACACCATGGTGTTGTAATTGCCATTGAGAAAGCGCAAAATATTCTTTGATCTGTGGTTGATGGTAATTTGTATTACTCAATAAGATGAAACTACCTTATGCAAGCATCACAATGACTGATAAGGGTATTGATTTTAGTAATATATCCATCTCTGAGTTTGTGTGTGTGTATATATATACACACTCACACACAGAGACAAACACACACATACACTACTTGACAAAGGTTTTGTCACCTATTCAAGTTTTAGGAACATCAAATAATAACTTGACTTCTAGTTGATCATTTGGTATCAGAAGTGGCTTATATGAAAGGCAAAGACCTCTAGATTATGCTTATTTTACCAAAATAAAATATGATCATGCCTTGATTTTTAATTATTTAATTAAGACAGTAAGTTCAGACACTTTACAGAAATAATGTACAGTATAAAATATAAAGTCATGGTGCAGTGGAAAAAGGATTAATATTGTGTATGACTCCCGTGAGCTTGAACGACTGCATTCAAACATCTCTGCAAAGTGTTCTTGCAGGACTCTTAGAGTTCATCTAGATTCTTTGAATTCATATTCAATGCCTCCTTCTTCATACATGCTCAATAATGTTCATGTCTGGTAACTGGGCTGGCCAATCCTAGAACACCTTGACCTTCTTTGCTTTCAGAAACTTTGAAGTATGCGAAGGAGCACTATCCTGCTGAAGAATCTGCCCTCTCCTGTGGTTTATAATGTAATGGGCAGCCCAAATGTCTTGATACCTCAGCCTGTTGGTGTTGCCATTTACTCTGCAGATCTCTTGCATACCCACATACTGAATGAAACCTCAAACATGGATTTTTCTTTTCTTCATCAAACTTGACTGATTTCTGTGAGAATCTTGGGTCCATGCAGGTTCCAATAGGTCTTCTGCAGTATTTGTGATGATTGGGATGCAGTTCAACAGATGATTCATCTAAAAAATCTACCCTCTGCCACTTTTCCAAATGATCAACTAGAAGTCTAGTTATTTTTTGATGCTCTTACAATTGGGATCGACGACAAGACTTTTGTCTGGTAGTGTACATAAAGTACATGCATTACAAACTAAGGATGTGGGTCTTAAAAACTTTATATGCATTTATGCTCATTAAAATGTTCTCATACCAAAATCTGATGATCACTCAGTGCATTTTGGTTGCATGATTATGCTTGCTGATGCAACACTGTGCAGATGCACTTGACTTGGATTAAAATTAAAACATTAAAATGTACAGTAGAAGTATCTGGAGCTGTGTGTGAAAATGTGTGTAAATATGACCAAGAGAAATAACCACTTGTTACTAAATTAAAATCAGAGTTTGAGCCAAGGTTTCTTGGCTCTTAAGAGTGTTCTGTATGTGCAAGAATACTAATGGTTGCAATTCCATGTGCATTTTGCAAAAATGCACATGACATATGAGAACTCTTTCTACGTGCTACTTAGGAGTCACTGTGCATTTTCTAAAGGGCTTAAATATAACCTTATATGGTGTTGTATCCTGAACTTTTAACCCAATAATTGTCATCTAATGTTGATTAGCAATCAAGAAGTCTAAATAAAGCAGCTACTGACAAAAATGGCAAAAAAAAATACCTTAAAGGGGTGGTCCACTACAATATCATATTTTAAAGTTCAGTTGATGTGTAATGTAGCTGTGTGAACATAAACAACATCTCTGAATGTAATATGCTCAAAGTTCAATGCAAAGGGAGACATCGACCCTTACAGAAGTAGCTTAGCAAATCTTACAGCGAACTACAAAAAAAATACATCCGGGTTAGTGAGATCACAAATGCTTTAGGTTACTCGCATTCACGACGCGCACACACCCCGTGCAGCAACGGGGCATGGCCAGAGGTGCTGTAATGTAGCAGAGAAAGCTAAAATATCGTCCAAACACTGCTATTTTCACAGAGCTCATTCTGTTTCTGTATTTGGGCTTCCAAAGGACACGACACAAAGATAAAAGAGACAGCGAACAATTTAGCTACAAATTTATATTTATCCATCAAACCCCTGTAAAAATCCATCACCAGCACTGCAACATCTCTCTATAAAGTTGCTTTCCGTGCATTCTACATTTCGAATAACAAACTCGCAAAAGATATGTGAACGTTTCATATTACTTACAGATGCTTATTCCGAATATATGTAAAATACACTTTTCAGATTTTATTTTAGAGAGCAGACATGAGGTTCATCCTTTTCATTTTCTGTCTGATTCAGGCTCAAACTGATATGGCTAACAGCTACTCTGACTGACAGTATTTACACAGCGCAAAAGGTGTGACGCTTTTCCTAGCGACGTGGAACCGATCTGCGAATCACAGCACATTATGTTAGCTGACCAATCAGAGCCTCTTGAGGGCAGGCCTTTTTATAAGGAACTAGGAAATATGGCAGTCCTTTTCATGTTAGCAGAGTAGCTGTATATAATCAAAGTAAGATATATGAAAAAAAACATGATTTTTTTTTACAAATGAAGCATGAGCACACATTGCTTTGCATCCTATAAACACAACCAAGCTTTGAAATTACACTTTGGACTATCTCTTTAAGGCTGAAGATAATAAGATTATGCATAAGAAATGCCCAATACATGGGTGGTTTTCGTGGACATTCTCTACAAGTCATTGATGTTTTGAGTTCATCCTTATTTCCTAATGTTACCTCATTCTTTCAAGCATATTTACTAATTATTTTGTTCTTGTTTGTTTTTGTTCAGTCAATTTACATGTGTGAGATGTATAATTTTTCTGTTTTCTGCCCTTTCTAATTATTTCATTTATAAATTAATTTTAAAAAGTGAGCAATGAAACACAATGAAAACACTTAAACACTATAATCGCACTGCACTTGAATAAAGGTGATCACTCCAGAGTACTTGTTCATCTACAACAATTTTCCAATTCTTTTTGGAAACAGGCTGTAACATTAAGATCAGTCACACAATCTGACTTGATCTACCTTATAGTGCTTTTGGGAAACAGCCCTGGTCAGTAAGAATTTACTGAAGACAACATTACATGTTAAGAGGAGTGACTAAATTGCAATTTAGTTGCCTAAATGGTCTTGGCAAAGGCTGTGACTCATCTGTCTCTTTTCCTTAGTGTTTAGGTGCTCCTTATTGATGTGCTTTTAATAGTGCTGGATTATCTTGTCAAAACAAATGATATATAGACTGCCTCCAGGTTGGACTTTTATTTGCTTCCTGGTCTATTTGTAATCACTCCTTTAACATCGTCTCTCTCTCTCTTAACATTTTTTTGCAGGTTCATGGCACTGACAAACCTTTTTCTGAGAGTCAACTCGGTGAGTACCCAAACAGCTTCTGTTTCCTTTCACATCCCTCAAAAATCAACCGGATTGTGAGGAGCTTTTACTGAAAATCCACAAATAAGCCCTATCAGAGCTTTCAAGTCAATTTTTGGTAGCATTTCAGACAGATAACCTTATGTTCTTATGTTTCATTTGGTGTTGCCAACTGTAAATTCCATTGATGCCTCTTCCAAGCAGAAAATTATAAGGTTTATTTTAGATGGCTTTAGTTGGCAATGTTCCCCATGCAGCAGGATTGATTTTAGGGCACCGCTAATTGATTTGGGTCACCATTTGCTCTGTGCTGTATGCGTGTTTGATATTTCAGTATAGCGAGGCAAATGAGGGTAATCCGGCATGACTTGGTGAAATGAACAGATCATAGGGGTTTATTACAGTGCTCGTAATTTCACCCCTCCCGCAATTGGCATGTTAAAACATCTGAACAGAAGGTGCAAAACGCTTCGGATGAAAAGAGCATTGTTATTTGACTTCTTTATTCCGCTAGCCTTACAGCTAAATTAATTCCCATGTTTTCTTTTGTCTTTAAGAGCAGTCTAAGCTAGAGCATCCGGCATACAAATGACTCGGAAAGGTGTAAAGGTCAATTATGATTGGCTGTCGCTGCATTAGAAAAAGGAAACCTCTGTGGATGAGTCAGAGGAAGGAAGAAATGATCAGGCCATGTTAAAAGTAGATCAACAGTTGGAGCAGAAACCGTGCTTTCAATAATGAAATGAGCCTTTATATGTAGCAGAATAGTATTACACTGCGTGTTTGAAACGTTTCTTTGTCTGCTTCAAAAGTAGGCAGGTGTACGGCAATTAATCAACTTCATGAACTGGATGTGGAGTCTGTCAGAATGTAATGACTTTCATACATCAAACAGTTGAAGGAAGCCTGAAGTGCAAAACTTGTTATGTAATTTCACAGAACTCTCACTTTCAAAACGGTACTTCGCATGTGCCAGCCTGTGGTGATTAAGAATATACTTAAAGCTTCTTCTTGCTCCAAACACGTGACGCACAACAATAACCTTCACGGTTTTGAAGTTCCCGTTCTCTGTCTCCCAGAAGTAGTTGGTTGCCTGAAGCGATTTAGGCGTATATGTCAGGGAGGCATTCGTTTGAGCGTTGTTTTCTCTTGTAATGCATTCTTCAGATAGCAAAAGTCAAGCGCACTAGCATAATCTATGAATTATTTCTGGATATTGTCTGCACAGCTAAAAATACTGTACTTCAGACCACCTCATATGGGAATGCTCAGTAGTTTGAAATGCGTCGCTGCTTCCAGAAGAAGCTCATATGGAATATTTGAGCGAGGTTTAATCTCAGATATTGTTTTTGAAGCCTGCGTGAACTCGGTCGCCATCAAAGCAAGCCACTACAGAGCTGTAGTACCTGATTCCTCTTCAACCCGGCGCATAACAGTCACTTAACACAGTTACTGTTGCCATGGCAAGACTTGATATGGTCCCTGTCTTATCTTTCAGAAAGTCAAGAGCCTTTTTTAATGTTATGAAGCATGAAGTAAGAGTTGGATGGGGAAAAAATGGGTTATTTGAACATTCGCAATTGGATAAATGCATACTTTTTCTCTGTTGTTTAGCGATGCTTCAGACTACATAATTGAAATGTGACATTGCGATGTGTCCTTGAGAGTGTTTTATGCTTATATCTGATTGACTCTGGTCTTTTTCTGAAACGCACCGTTTAAAAATCATCTCAACTCTTATATGGAGCTTTAAAGTGATATGAAACGTCTTTCAAAAGCCTCGGGAAGCATAAGATAACAGTTTCTCAGAGTTTCATTTTCAAAATGAAGATTGTTCAAGGGTGTTTAAGTATGGATTTAATGGAGCTGATTTGACTGCTGTCCCTAAAAAAAGGAAAGTATTTGAATTAAAATGACAGCAATTGGCATATTTGTTTAAAAAAATGATAACACCATATCTGATTCTAACATATTTTAAGAGAATAGATCACATATTAATACAGTTATTCTCATAAGTAACTCACAGTGTTGTCTCTGTTGAGCCGAAAGGCAATGTTTTTCAGAATGTCCTACTCTATTAAAATTAGGGGTGTGAACTTACAGTACTGGTCTCACGGTTCGGTTACAATTATCATTCCATTGATTCGGTTCAATTCGATATATCAATGCATCACGGTGCATTTGATGATGCTTTCCATAAACAATTTAATATTTTACTTAGCAACACAATGATTCTTAATTTAAAATTTATAAATATATTTATATATTATTTGCAATACAATTTTGTCCCTTAATACAAGCAGTCAGATATATGTACTGTACCTTAAATTTTACCTGCTCAAATAAACACTCATTTCGAATGTATCAAACAAAACTAAAGTATATGCACAGAACAACATGAGCATTTATAACAAATAAACAAATGTAAATATTATCCTATTAAAATGTTAACTCAATAACATGCCAGCAGGTCAAAGGGGCCACAGAGAGTGAGAGAGAGAGAGTTTACTTTCATTTTTTCCTAGCTGGGTTACTGATGTACTGAATTGTTTGCATCTGCTTCGCTGTGCATTGAAGAAACAATTAATTTCAACACCCCTAATTAAAATAATAAATAATACTGTAGGGATAGCACGGTGGCTCTGTGGTTAGCACTGTCACCTCACAGCAAGAAGGTCGCTGGTTTGAGTCTCGACTTGGCCAGTTCTCAATGAATTTCTGCATGTTCGCCCAGTGTTCACTTGGCTTTCCTTCATGTTCTCCGGTTTCCCCCACAGTCCAAAGATATGCACCATAGGTGATTTGGGTAAACAAAATCGCCTTTACTAGTACTGAGTTGCGGCTGGAAGGGCACACGATGCATAAAATATATGGAGGAATATGTAACGGTTCATTCCGCAGTTGCAACCCCTGATAAGAGGGACTAAGCCAAAGGAAAATGAATTAATAACTGAATAATACTGTATGTAGAACTAAACACAATCATGGTAACACACATAAAATTAAAGTAATGCAATAGACATAATTTATTGATATATTATGTTACACAAAACACAAAAATAAATAAAAATAACCATAGTAATGCCAATAAAAAAATAATAAAAATTTATTGTCATGCAGGAAATTCTGGGAAACTGTTACCATGCATTTAATCACCATATATATTAAATGAACTTAATGTTAACCAGGTTCGTGTGGGTTTCCTCCAGGTGCTTCGGTTTCCCCCACAGTCCAAAGATATGCACTATAGGCGAATTGGGTAAGCTAAATTGTCCGTAGTGTTTGTGCATGAATCAGATTGTATAGGTGTTTTCCAGTGATGGGTATGCTGGATAAGTTGACGGTTCATTCCACTGTGGCACCCCCTGATTAATTAAGGGACTAAGCCAAAAAGAAAATGAAAGAATAAATAAATGTTAACCAGGTTACAGATTTTTTTTTCTGTAGCATTTTTACAGTTTTTTTACTGTTGAAATGATGGTTATTCTTTACAGTGCATCTTATTTCATTTATACATATACAGAATAATACAAAAACATTTCAATTCAGTTCAGTTTACGTGAAAGTCACATTAGTATGAAAGAGCACTCACTAATGTAATTAAAAAGTGTTCTTTCCTTTTTTCCTCTTATTCATTCAAATAACCAAATGACCAAAACTTGGACACTTTGCGTAGAATCTTCTTGGATCAACATGGTGCAGTAGGGTGAATAAATTATGACAGTCTTTTAAAATTTTTTTAAAGTATTCCTTTAATAAATTATGGGCTTAAAAAAATGCTTGCATCTCATGTCTAGAATGAAATGTCTCGATTTTCAAAGGGCTGTTTTATCTAAAAAGGAACCTTGGCTTTTAGTATCAGAGGCTCGTCTTTGGATGGTCTTTTATCAGATGTTTCTGATGTCCCTCTTCATCATGCTTTCTCTCTGGAGCATCTCATAGAGGACGATTGACATGAAAAATTGCCTATAGGTATAAGCCAAACTGTAATGTTAAATTAACCCGGCTTTATCCAGCACTGATGCCATTTAGGTTTCATTACACAACACCTTTGACGTGCTGTGTTTGTGTTGGTGCCTCTGATTTCTAATGTGATTAAGTCTATAAATGTGATTAAGATCCAAGTCATTGTTCATACTGCAGTGATGTCAGGTTTATTACTTGGGCATGTGCCAAGTTATTAAAAGTCTTTGCAGTTTCTGCCTTGGTTACGACCAATATTATTCTGTCAAAAGTCATGCAGAGCACTTCACACTTTGTGGTTCAGTTTATGTATATATATATATATACATACAGTATATATATATATATATACATACAGTATATATGGCAAGGTTGGGGTAAGATGTGCCAGTGGGTGAGTGGCGTCACCACTTTAATCTAGCAAAGTGCATTGCTTTTGTAACCTTAATCAATCAATACATCCCAACTACAGTATTTCCCTCTATGTATCTCTGTCTAACTAACTTTTTTATCCCTCTCTCTGTCTCTCTATCTCTCAGTGTAACTTATTCAACTATCCCTCTCTCTTTTGCTCCAAGTAAGACATGCTATCTTTCTTCTTCTCTCTAGCTAATTCAAGTACCTCTTTCTAACTCTGTTCATCCTGTTTTCTCAAATATTATGCACTCTTCAGATAGCAAAAAATCTATAAATTATTTCTGAATGTTGTCTGCACAGCTAAAAATACTGTACTTCAGACCACGAGTCAACCTTAAATGGGAATGTTTAGAAGTTTATATTAGTTTGAAATGCGCCGTTGCTTCCAGAAGAAGCTCATATGGAATATTTAATCTCAGATATTGCTTTTGAAAACTCTGTTGTTGAAGCCTGCATGATCTCGGTCACCATCAAAGCAAGCCACTACAAAGCTATAGTACCTGATTCCTCTTCAACTCTGCACATAACAGTCTCTTAACATGGTTACTGTTGCCATGGCGAGACTTGATTTTTAATAAGTTTATACATATAAATTAATCAGTCTGTCCCAGCTATTTCGTTCTCTGTATCTCAACTCCCCGTCTTTATCTTTCAAACATTCAACTACCCCTCTTTTTATCTTTTTAACATATTCAACTATATCTTTTTAGCATATTCAACTATCCCTCTCTTTATCTTTCTAACATATTCAACTATCCATATCTGTGTCTTTCAAACATATTTAACTATCCTTTTTTATCTTTCTAAAGAATTTAACTATCCATCTCTCTGTCTTTCAAATATGTTCAACTATCCCTCTCTATATCTTTCTAGCATATTCAGCTACCCTGCTGAAAAAAAAAACAGCTTAAACCAGCCTAAGATGGTTGGCTGGTTTTAGCTGGTCGATGAGCCTGGTTTAAGCTGGACATAGCTAGTTTTGGCTGGTCAAACTGGTTTTAGCTGGTCAACTCCCAGCCTGACCAGCTAAGACCAGGCTGGAAATAGCTGGAAACCAGCCTGGAAATGGCCAAAACCCCTCTAAAACCAGCCATCCATCTTAGGCTGGTTTAAGCTAGATTGTTCAGCAGGGTATCCATCTCTCTATCTTTTAAACATATTTAACTATTCTCTGTATCTTTCAAACATATTTAACTATCCCTATTTATATCTTTCTAACATATTCAACTATCCATCTCTCTATCGTTCATACATATTTAAATATTGCTCTCTATAATTTTTACATATTAAACTATGCATCTCATATCTATAACTCATTTAACCATCCCTCTCTTTATATAACTTATTCAACTATCTCTCTCTTTATTTATATAACTTATACAGTGGTTTGTTGTCTCTATATCTTTCTAACATATTAAACTAACCCTTTATTTATGTCTGCTTACTCAACATTTATTTCTACTTATGTAATAATCTCTCTCTTTATCACTACTTATTTAACTATCCCTTTCTTTATCTCTAAAAATGATTCAATTAATCTCTCTATCTTTCTAACATATTAAACTATCCCTCTTTTTATCTCTACTTATTCAACTATCCTTCTCTTTATCTCTTCTTATTCAACGATCCCTCTCTGTATCTATAAAACTGATTAAACTGTCTCACTAAATAAACTGTCCTTTTCCTTAGCTTTCAAACTTATTAAGCTATACCTCTCTTTATAACTGATTCAGCCGTTTGTCTCTCTATCTTTCTAACATATTCAATTATCCATTTATTTGTTTCTAAAACATGTTAAACTATCTCTATCTTTATTTATCCTAGTAGGTTTATCCATTCTTCTCTTCAGCCATAAATCTATTTATATTTCTCTACTTTGCTAGCTGAACTTTGCTAACTGTACCTTTCTCAACCTGTATAGTTTAACCTGTTTGTCTAACAATGTGAAAGTGTGCTGTTATTTTTGCTTTCATTTAAGCATAAGATATGCTTAGAATAGTTATACAATACCCTTTTTTTTTTACCCAACACTGCTCTCCAACTCTCCCTCGAACAGTTCTGTGCCACAGATTTGAACATTCCTGTGACATCATGAGATTAAAAAAGGAAACACATCCACTTGATATCCCGTCCTTTCTCCTCAACCCACATTTTTTACTCTTGCATCTCTCTGAACTTGACTGACCCGCATTCTTTTCTGGGATCTGCTCAAAAAACCTCACGGTGTTGCCTCTTCTGAACAGCTAAGCACTGCTCATCGCCTAGATATGTGAAAAACTTGGATGCTTTCTGAGTAATTAAAGCGCAACTCTGCCTTTTCGAACGTGCCGGAGATCATGTTTACTCAATCCACTTCCTTGGAGCAGCGCGCAGTTTAAGACCTGATAATGAGGCTCACGGATTTGGAATCTTTTAAAGTGGAGCTGCCTCAAGGCCCTGAATTATTGATGCAAAGTAGGAGGTTTAAAACTGCCTTCAACGCTCATTAGTCTTCGGGTGAGACGCGCGCAGGGACGGGGACTGCAGCTTTATAATGAGCATGATTAAACCGGCTCAGGCTCCCTTGCCTAAGTTCAGGTGTTTGAGTCCAGGCAGTTTTGTGATGTCCAACCCTTGCTGAGAATCCTAATGAGTGTTATTCTTTTTCCTGTTCCTCCAAAAAGGTGCTTTTCCGGGCTTGCGTCCCTCCAACATGGTTTTCATGTATTATTTTCCATCTGACACTCTTTCTCCTCTTTTAAAATGGTTGGTTATGTCATTGACCTTGTGTTATATTGACCTATCTGCTGAGCAAGTAAAAATTCACAAATTTGAAATGAAGGGCTGCATTACAGTGTCAATATATTAATAAAATAGTATATAATTTGATCAAATCTATTATTCATTCATTCAAACTTTATTTATGAAGCACTTAACAACCATCAAAGAGCAGACCAAAGTGCTGTACAATAAAATGACTTCACAAAGCAACACATGACCTGTTCATTTATTGGGTCAAAATGCAGGCCTGACAGAAATTTGATCTTTACCATTACATTTTTTTTTAGATATCTACAGCTGAGAAACTATGTTTGTACAGTACATCTATCTCCCACTTTGAACTACTAGCAGATGAACATGATCTATTTAAATTACTTTCTGCCTCTCCTGATGCCTCTAATTTAAATTCCCATTTTATAGATGTTTTTACTGATCAGTTTGACATATCTACCTTGTATTTGAAAGATTCATGGGAGAAACATTTAGGCATTCAAATTACTAATGAGGACTGGAAAAAGAGTATCAAGGTCATAAATACATGTTCTATTAATTCAAGACACCAACTAATCCGATATAAAGTAGTACATCGGCTTCATTATTCTGGGGTTAAGCTTAATAAATTCTACCCCTCCATCTCCTCTAAATGTAACAAATGTGAATCTGCGGAAGGCTCTTTAGGACATCTTTTTAGGTCATGCCCAAAACTTTTTGAGTTTTTAAGCAAAATTTTCTGATTGTACTCTAAGGCTTATTCTTGTGATCTCACCCCTGATCTAGCAATTGCTGTTTTTGGTTGGTCTGACTCACTTCGTGGATTTAGTCATCAAATTAAAAAAGCTGTCCAATATGGAATGGTGATAGCAAAAAATATATATTCTTTGTCTGTAGAAAAAGGCATCAAAACCACTTTTTAAATCCTGTCTTTCAGAATTCTCTAGCACTTTACATTTAGAGAGACTTACAGTAGACACAATCTTTCTGATAACATTGCTGGCTTTGAAGCCACCTAGAAACCCCTTTTTAATTATCTATCAAATGCCAGGGATAACAGTTTAAAGATATAACCCTGTCATTGTCTGCAAGATCACTATATTACCTGTGCCCACTGGCCTAGAAATATACAGTATGTGTAATATTACTGTATATATAATACTGGAGGAACTGATGTAATAATGGTTTTAAAATCTTTTCTTTTCTGTTTTTATAGTTGTTGTTGCTCTTTGTATTGCTCGGTGTTGTTTTAAGATCAAAATAAAAAAAAAATATTTAAAATGCAGGCCCGTAGACAGCCAATTGAATGCAGTGTTTGTGTCAAAAAAACTTGAAACTGGACTTCTTAGCAGTTATTCGCCTTATTTTCTATTACATAACGAGATTCGAATACTGCGCTTTAGTGACATTATAAGCACTTATCATTTCTGTGTTTGCTTGTCAGATGGTGATCATAACCACATTTTTTTATGCAACTGAAATTTTCCTTTAATTTTGTCAAAGTGCTTACTATACTATTTTACCACAAAGTGTTAATTTACAAATGTGCATTTTGAAATGTAAAGTAAAATTACAGTTTTATAAATAACGTTGGGCATCACGGCGGTGCAGTGGGTAGCGCTGTCACCTCACAGCAAGAAGGTTGCTGGTTCGAGCCTCGGCTGGGTCAGTTGGTATTTCTGTGAGGAGGTTGCATGTTCTTGTGAATTTCCCCACCCTATTTTAAAAAAAAATTATGTGGTGTTAAAATTTTAGACTGTTTGGGTGTTAAACTCTATTTCAGAACATTTTGAAAAGCGATAAATATCCCAAGATAAATACATTTGTTAATTTGTTAAAGTATTAAAACATTAACAATAATTTTTTGCCACTAAACATTGGAATGTGTCCTGCATAATAATAATAATAATAATAATAATAATAATAATAATAATAATAATAATAATA
>CAIGQZ010000379.1:15717944-15732909 GCA_903798205.1 Danio tinwini
AATCTAATCTAATCTAATCTAATCTAATCTAATCTAATCTAATCTAATCTAATCTAATCTAATCTAATCTAATCTAATCTAATCATTCCACACTTACTTTTACCGGTTAAATAAGTGCATCATCTGGGTATTTAAAGTGCACTTATTATTTTTAGAGTTTGTTAGTGTGAACGCACTACTTACACTATTTATACTACAACATAGTGTAGAATAGTGCATAAGTATGCAATTTGGAACGCACCAACTGTAATTTTAAATTAGTCTTTACTTGGTTGAAAATGAAATAACTAATTAATTGTGTTATTGTGGTTTGACTTAAAATCCAAGTACAATTGTACTTTGAGCTAAACTAAAATACATTTATACAATGTTAGGCTGTTATTGCTAGTTTGCTTTTCAGTAATGAGGTAAACTATCTGCTGGTGCTTTGAGAATAGCTATAAATGCTACACAAGATGGTAACAACAAAACTCACAATAGAAAAGCATAAAAGCTGAGAGCAAAAAAACTGTACTTTTTCCATGGGGTCACATGGCATGACACCTGCATTAATGTTAACATTAATAATAACCTATGCACTAATGTTTAGTTTAATAATTGCTAATGAAAAGTTGGCGGCGCAGTAACAGTCGGTAGGGCTGTCGCCTCACAGCAAAAAGGTTGCTGGTTTGAGCCTCAGATGGACCAGTTGACATTTCTGTGTGGAGTTTGTTTGTTCTCCCCGTGTTCGCGTGGGTTTTCTCCGGGTGCTTCGGTTTCCCCCACAGTCCAAAGACCTGCGGTACAGGTGAATTGGGTAAGCTAAATTGTCCATAGTGTACGTGTGTGAATAAGAGTGTATGGGTGTTTCCCAGAGATGGGTTGCAGCTGGAAGGGTATCCGCTGCGTAAAATATATGCTGAATACGTTGGCGGTTCATTTCGCTGTGGCGACCCCTAAATAAAGGGACTAAGCCAAAAAGAAAATGAACAAATGAATGATAATGAAAAGTTTGAAACTGATATAGTGTAATTGATTGATGAACTACAATTAAAGTCTGTGTGAAGCATACTGAAATAAAATATTGATCAGGGGCGGGGTTTTATTTTTGTGCTCCTTTTATCTTTTACTCACAGCAAACTTATGATTGAAGGGGCATGGCTAAGCATATTTTGCCTAAAGCCACGGTCACACTAGATTTGATCATGCAAAATTGTGTCACACTGCGCTGCGAAAAGGGGCATGATAAAACAAGATGATTAGACGTTAAAAAGGTGAGTGATTGCTCCATATTTTACATATCGGTCATGTTTTGATCTTCTATTGGTCTCATGCTCATCTTCTACGAAATCCCATGTGATGGGATTTCGCAGGTCAGAGTTCACCAAGCTTCAAATTTCCAATGTAGCAACATTCGAAACTTGTCGCACGAGCTTGCATTTCCAGTCTGCATTTGCTTAAGAACGGAAGCCTATGAATTAAAAAGACATAATAAAAGATGGACTACCATTCCAGAGAGAATGCTAATTGTCAGATTTTGATTAAAGATAACCAAAACTATTTTTTTTTCATCAGATTGTTTTTTTATAGCCGCACCATGTTGGTGTTTCGTAACCAACCTGGAGGACCAGGACATACACACATACACTACAGACAATTAAGCTTACCCAATTCATCTATAGAGCATGTCTTTGGACTGTGAGGGAAACCGGAGCACCTGGAGGAAACGCACACGAACACGTCAAGAACATGCAAACAATCACAACTGACCCAGTGACCTTCTTGCTGTGAGGCGACAATGATATCCACTGCACCACTGTGCCGCCCACTTAAATTAATTGTTCACCTAAAATGGATTGTTCATCTAAAAACAGTAGCAAAAACAAACATTGTAAATTTTGATTTCATAGATGTTTTAAGTGTGTTTACGCTTGCCAAGTTTGGTTTGATTGAAGCAAACTCTGGAGTATTTGTTATTGATTTTATATGTGAATGCTGCTATTTGAACCTTGGTGCATACAAAACAAGTGAGCCCGCATCAGTAAGAAGATAAGTCTAGATCCACTTCAATTGAAATGAACTTGAACCTGATGAATTGAATGAACTCAGCATGGAGCAAATCATGAAGCAAAAACAGGACTTAATGTCACAAGATGAAATTAGAGAAAGGACAGAAAGTCCAACCATGCATGTTTATTTTTCACTATAGTCATAATGTTGCCCATTGTCAATTCGTTTATATTACATCAATATAGGCTGATTACTGATTCATTGAAAATAGTCTGACTCAACTAATTATTCTTTAAAGAATTGAACATTTATGTTAAGGAGAACTGGGTGGATAATAAGCTTTAATATGAATAAAAAAATGGTCAACAAATCTGTTCAACAGCTTCAGTCCAGTTTATGATACTCCATAAAATATACTTTATAAAATGACTTTTACGGTGCTTTATTGCCCTTTATTGAAACATAAAAGCTTCAGTACCAATTTATTCTAAATGCATTTAAAAGAATGAGAAGAATATTTCAGGAATATTTTCTGCTTTCATAAGTTGTGGAATGACAGAAAGTTTGACAAATTAAAAACTGTTCAAGAATGATCTATAAAGATAAACGTCCACATCTGCAGGCAATACAATTCTGTTTATTAAAAGCATCTGCTGTCATGCTTGAGATTTTTGAAGCAGGATGGATCAGGGGTTCAGACCAACATCTCAGATCAATGACAGAGTTGTCCATTCTAAAGAGAGTTTCTCCAGCACCTGATTTTGGCTGCATAGAGTAATACTAACAACGTTACAAATACAATGGCATTGAAAATAAACAGCTTGATAGTAGCTTGAACTGAGGGTAACTGGATGTTGAGTTTGGATATTGGATAATTGGATATCGATATCAAGAACCAATTTGTAACAGCTCATCTTGTACATTTGTAGATCCTGATAACCACAAGATTAACCAGTTCACTACCATGGTAAAAATGAACTTTTTCCTTTCTATGACATTTGTTATGAAAAACACTAACCTAAAGACATTTAATACAAATACAAAAGCACAACTATTTTGACAACAAAAATTCAGTAATTGTAATAATTACTCATTTAAACACATTTGATTTTTTTAATAACTTTATATATCTCAATTTTAATATGCCACATTTTTCCTAGTGGTTTCAGACAATGTTAATACAGTAAAACCATTGTAATATTTGATGTGTTGTGGCATAAAATGCTTTCTAACCTGATGCACCATGTGTTGCACCATGTGGAACACTGCTTCCACATCAGGGCTGTGAAAAGTCAAAAATGAATAATCTGAAAAACGCATTGCCTTAAAGTGTTCACCCAAATATGAAAATTGTGTTATTAATTACTTGTGTTGATTCAAACCTTTGTCTATCTTCAGAAAAATTTTGATATGTTGGGTGAAATCTGAGAGTTTCCTCATCTTCCATAGACAGCAACGTTCCTGACTCGTTTAAAAATACTGAAAACAGACTATATACATAAAACAAACAAAACAACGCTACTTTTATTCAACAGTTTCTTCTCCTCAGTGTCAGTATAGGGCATGTGTTCACTTGTCACACTTAGTTGTGCATCTGTCAAATCACCTCAGATACAGCGGTCATCCAGGGGTAAATATCACTGGGTATACTGACACTGAGGAGAAGGCCTTTATTTTTTATTTTATGTGCTCGCAAAAGTGTTCTCTTAGCTTGATAGTATTCCTATTTTGGTATATTTTTGGACTTTGAATGAGATAGGATAGTTGCTGTCTATGGAGGAGGAAACTCTCCGATTTCATCTAAAATATCTTAATTTATGCTCCAAAGACGAAAGAAGGTTTGAAGGGCTTATAACGACCTGATAATGAGTAATTAATAATATCATTTTCATTTTTGGGTGAACTAACCCTTTAGCTTGTGCAGAACTGCTAGATGAATGGATGGATGGATGAATGAATGAATGAATAAATGAATGAATTAATGAAAGAAATACATAAATAAATAAAATAAAATAATAAATAAATAAATAAATAATATTATATTAAATTATCCAGGCAGCAGGCATATCAAATAAAGTAATGCCGCTTTTAATATGTTCAGCAATGTACAGTATCTCACATGCAATAAAATGACTTTGCCTATCAGTTCAGCAAATTGGTAGTGGCACCGGCACAATCTCTATCAAAATTTTGTCACAGCACTGGCAGAAAAGATGGTCACATAATGTGACCATTTGCTCACAGTCTGAAACCATCATGGATTCAGATTGACTGTATTTTTTTTTTCTTCTATTCACCAGCTGGAAAAAAAAATGGTGATTCAAAATGATATTTCTTTATGCTCTGATTACTAGTTGTGATGTGGGCTCTGCTATTCTTTTATATTTTAAATGATTTTTATAACTATAGGTTTTTCATGATGTTTTCTCATTCTTGATATGCAAACCCTTAATGACAATAATGGCAGAGCACTCTCCTTCTCTCTGTTTTTGAATGAACTCTTTAGAGCAAATCATAAACTTCTAGAGGCCCTAAACAACTCAGGCGTCATGTTCATTTAGTGCAGTTTCACTGTCACAAAACAAGCTGTAAATAATACAATAAAAATGGAATGTAGACAAAATTAAATAACCCTTTAACTGCCTGCTCTACCAAATAATTGAGCCATACAGTGCTCAGCATATATGTGTACACCCCTCACAAATCTCTCTTTTAAATTCATGTTTTAAACAGGAAGCTATACAATATTATATTTGTTTATATACATTAGTTTAATCAGTACTGAAGCCAAATCTGGAGCTTATCTAACAAAATAACTTAATAAGTCCAAAAACTAGTACATCAAAATTTATGTTATAGAAAATTATTAAATACAAATTTTAAAAAAGAGGAAAAATCAAGAGAAGCAAAAAAAATTGAGTTGAAATCTTGTAGTTTGTCTTTTTTTTTTTGCAATATTTTGCTTGAATTTAAGTGTATTATCTTTCGATTTCTAAGTATGTTTGGTGACTAAAATATTAATTTAATAAATATATCTGTTTAATAAATCTGTTTTGTTTAAATGCACCAAAATGTATTGCCTATATTCACTGAGAAATTGATAAAAACATTTATTTTCAAAATGGGGTGTACTCAATTATGCTGAGCACTGTATTTTAACTGTTTTGAAAAATGCTTTACACACAGGTTTGTTGGTTTACAAAAAATCAAACAAACATAATCCTGTTGCACTACTACACTTGATTTTGGTTTTATTGCAAAAAATAATAAGAAGAAAACATGTTAAATGAGAGTCTGAAATATTTTATGGCATCCTTCAAAAAATAAAGATGATTTAGTATTTAAAAATCTTTTATTTTGATTATATTTTTAAATAAATTGGTCTTAAAAGTCATTTTCAGATTTGTCATATATGGATTAATTCCAGTGCTTTTACCATGAACTGACATATCCACCATTTGGTAAAGGCTGATATTTTAGAAATTATGGGATATGTGAAAAAAAATGCATTGTGTTAACTAGCGATATTAGGAGTTAAGAAATGCAATACATTTTTTTTCTTGGTGGGGCAGTTAAAGGGATAGAAAAACTAATAAATGTAACAACTTAGCCTATTAAAATTAACAATCTAATATACAAATAATGAATTAGGTAATCAAATTTCATTACACTTTTTTTCTTCACTGTATGAATCAAATATACAGTGATAATTTTTTTAAAGTAGCTATAGTTGTTCAGCAAGGAGAAGTGAAGGAGTCTTTTAATTTCTTGTTATTCTCTTTTATAAGCTAAAAGTGCTCCCGCCAGACCCAGAGATTGGCTGAATAGATAAAAAAATGTTTAAAACTCTACAGTTTAACTCTAGGGGAGTTGTAAAATTAACTTATTTCCAAAAAAAGTGTAGTGTTCATTTAAAGAAATGTAATGCAGTCATTTTCATAAACATAGTTTTTTCAGAATTGTTTAAAGCAAAAACAAACAAACAAAAAAAACGAAACAAAATTCTCTTGCACAACTTCTAATCTTCTATAGCAAGGGTAGTTTGAGGTCCTGTGTCTCTCATTGCATAGACCATATTAATGTGGTCATGTCATTGGCACATGAACATTTCCTGTTTGTTATCAAAGTATTTTAATAACTGTAACTAGAGGCAATTCAATCATAACTTCATGTTAAAACAGCTATCATAGCATTATTTATCAATATGTGGCACTTTTTGGATTCTCAGAAGCTTTAGAAATTACAAATGTAAAACAGGAAATATATTGGGACCCTTGTTTTGGTTTACATCCCTCGAAATGGTCTATAGGGAGGATCGACTCTGCAATTGTTCCTTTAAGGGTGTTGCATAGAGTGTTCTTAACCTGTTTTGCTGACGTTCAGAGATTTGACAAATCTCCAGCGGGGGCACGAGGTGACTGTCCTTTACGCTTCCCCTGTCCACCTCCGGCAATGCGAACTGTCAGCAGGGGTTTGTGCCAGGTGGATGGACCGTACACCACATAGCCACCACATGTGCTTCTCTGCATTCGATCGGGCACGTGCAGAGAAGTGTTCAGCTGACTGAATCGCTCTCTGTAATCTTACGTCTGACTTAAAACTCACTTTGTCTTCATGACACCAATTGATGCTGGAAAAAGGCCTTGTCTCTGGACATTTTGAGTGGTCCTAAAAGGCAGTGATCGACCTGAAATGGTAGGTGCTGTCAGCTG
Source organism: Danio tinwini (assembly GCA_903798205.1). NCBI lineage: Eukaryota > Metazoa > Chordata > Actinopteri > Cypriniformes > Danionidae > Danio > Danio tinwini. The sequence goes on from CAIGQZ010000379.1 coordinate 15,724,646, forward strand.
GTTAAAAAGTTGTATTTAGTGCTTCTACTGTTGCGCCCTCAAACATCACCTCTAATCACTGTACTTCAGTGCTGATGACCTGTTGCACACACTTTGATGGACCCCAAATCACTGGAAAACATTATTTTTAGCCTTTTTTTACACTTCAGCAGCTGCCATATGTCTTGACTGCCTCTCGCAATATTTTGCAGTTGGGTTTAAATGCACAATAAAGAACTTTTTTCGCTGATCCAAGCACAGTGGCACAGCAAAAGCCTTGATTGCCTGTGGGTTGCAAGTGCGCAGTGTTTTTTAAATATCCCAAACTCATTCGTCTACCAATATTATGCCACCAACTGTTCAACGCTCCTCTGGAAAAGAGCTTATTTTTGTGTTCTTGCATTCAGGGCTTTTCTCTTTAGAGCTAAGATTGGCATGTGGACTCAATTAGATATATTATAGCCTGCATTGAGATTTATTCCCCAGTAATCAGTCTGTTTTGTCAATACGCTGCTTTCAATCTCACATTTTCCTCACCGTAGACTTGTGCTATACCTGATTCACCAGCCTCTGGGGATAAATGTGCTATTTTCTCTTCAACTTTCTAGTGCTCTCTCTCTCACCTCGTTCCCCCTTTACTGTCACCTCTCTTTCTGTTATCATACATAAACAAACAAAATCATGTCTGACTCTGTTCTGGGTTGCTGTAGAAATAATTTGTGTTTCTGCTGTCATGTGGTTCCATCTTGTTGTTGCCGCTGTGGGACAGAATCTGATTGGTTTTGGTTCCCGGGTAGATGCAATATTTTCTGAGGTGGTTCATTTTTAGTGAGTCACCCCAGTGTGTGTATAATGATACTCTTGCATTCATCAGATGCATCTTCCCAGGCTTGGCTCATTGTTTATAGGCACACTGGAAAAAGTAAATCCTGTTGTGTTTTTAATAAGCAGAAGATTGGCAGCTGGGAATGGTTTCTGGCAGTTTTATGCTGATATTTATTATTGTTTGTGGTGTTTATATATGCATGTGTGCATAATTTATATTAGAAAATGTATAATTCATGTATTATTTTAGGTTTAAATCAACTATGAAGATCATATGTAACATGGATTTAGAAATTATTTCCATAAATAGTTTTTATATTATTTAGAAAAAACTTTTTCTAAGTAAATCAAATATGCAACTACTCTCATCCAGTAATGTGTCAGGGATATTTATGTACCATTATTGTAGATATAAAAAAATATATATAAATTTCAATTATGCTTATTTTTCATGTTTCATGTTTTTTTTTAATGAAAGTTATGTTTATCTTTAAATTAATTATAATATTTGGGTTTTATTTTTCATTTTAATTGACCAGTTTTGGGATTTTTTTTTAAATGTCATGTACAATGTTATGTATATGCATATGTAAAACTATTATTATTCATATCTAAAATGGATCAATTATATTTTAGAGAATAATTTATTTTTTTAAAATATTTTATTCATTCATTCACTTTCCTTCAGCTTAGTCCCTTTGTTCATCAGGGGTTGCCACAGCAGAATGAACCGCCAACTTATCCAGCATATGTTTTACACAGCAGATGCCCTTTCAGCACCCAGCACTGGGAAACACATACTGTATACACTCTCTCATTCACAGATGCGCTTATACACTATGGCCAGTTTAGTTTATTCAATTCACCTAGAACATGCAAACTTCACACAGAAATGCCAGCTGACCCAGCCAGGACTCGAACCAGCAACCTTCTTGCTGAGCAACCACTGAGCCACCGTGCCGCACTCTAATTTATAATATGATGCAAAGAAAGTTCAGATTTTAATACATCTCTAACATATTCAAATATATTTGTAAATATGTATAAACAAATACATATTTAAACATATTTGAGGTAATTCTTATAATATTATATATTATATTATTATAATTGTTTTTAGCATTTCATAGAAAATGCATAATCTTTTTTAAAAAATACAAAATGGCTTACTTCACAGGTTAGTAATGTAGAATTTGTACATTTAAATTATCTCTATTTTTGCATTGCGTCTCATTAAATGCTGGTCTTTCTGTGTCTCAAGACCCTTGGAGAGTGAATAAAGTGCCCTGGAGAGTTTAATCTTAAAAAAGCGGAGGGCACAGCTTTAAAGGTGATACTTTATATGGGGAAAACAATTCAGGTGACTGAAGCTCAATTCTCCAGCGTCTCATTCAATACATCTCCCTTATCCGGAAGATTCAGTCCCTTTATCTTTGGAGCCTCCTCTTCTCTAGAATACAGATTGAGCAGAGAGAGAGAGGAAGGAAGGGAACTTGACGAAGAATCATATGCCTCTAAACTCTGTAATCAAATGATACCTCAGCAAATAAATCATTGAACCAACTGTCAAGTCTCCTTCTGTGTTCTCTTTACACCATTTGAGTTTGATTTGCCATTTCATCCAAAAGTATTCCTTTTACATAGAGTTTGAAAAGCCTTTTTCTGCATTTGTATCATTCAGTTTTGGTCTGCAATGAAGAGTTTATTCTTTATTCACTCTCCGGGGGTCTCAAGATGCAGAAACATAATGAGATTCAGTGTTAAATATAAATGTAAAAATGCTACACAACCAACCTGTGAAGCTAGTCACCTTATTGTGTGCGGAACAAATATTACTGGTGACATGGTGTGAGGAGAGTGCTTTGTCACAAAATGCTTTGAAAGCCAAGCAAATAATTATTAGTAGATAAGGGCAGCCTACATGTCACCTAGTTATTACTGAGGGTCAACACGTAAAGATTGTAAGCAGTTTTAGGTACTTGGGGATTATTTTAAATAGTAGTTTACATGTTGGTGAGCATACAGACTACCATCCAAACCAAACCAAACTAAACCAAACCAAACCAAAAAACAAACCAATAAATCAAACCAACAAACAAACAAGCACAGAGATAATTTCTTTTAAGGAAATTAACTAGTTTTAAGGTTAATAAGGGCTTTCCAAACCAAAAAACAAACAAACAAATCCAAAAACAAACAAACAAACACACAAACAAAACAAACCAAAAAACAAACAATCCAAACCAACCAACCAAACAAGCACATAGACAGTTTCTTTTAAGGAAATCAACTAGTTGTATTGTTAGCAAGGGCATTCTGAGGAAGGTCTATACCAGTCTGCTTAAAAGTATTATCTTCTATAATATTTCTTGCTGGTATGGAAATCTTGTGGCTAGAAGCAAGTTCAAACTTGCAAAAAATTGTTAACACAGCTACAGTAGTAAGATCATACTGGACCCCCAGAAGCAGCTTGTGTAACTGTATACAAACCAGATTGCATAGAACGTCTAACAGATAGTTCAGGACTTCACTCACTATCTTCATTATTATTTTGAAAAGCTTCCTTCTGGTAGGCAATACAGAGTACAGACAGCAAAAACAAATGTTTTAAGAAATCTTTTATACTGTACAGTCTGCTATTATTGTTTTGAACAAATGACCATGAAGTAGTTTATATGTTATTCTGTGACACTGTGAATCTGTTAGAGGTTTTATATAGCCAGGGTTGTGTGTTGGTAATCTATGGTGTATGAAGCTTTCTGTTTGTGCTTTGTGTTTGTGTTTTGTATTTGTGATGTTTGGTGATGTTTAGTAATATTTTGTAAGGCCAAAGACAAATGTCCACAGGTGTGGACAATAAAGACTTTTAATTCTAATAATGTTAAGGAAAAAAAAAAAAAACTTATCAAAAACAAATACTATTACAAACAGCAAGATCCACAAAAAAAACCTCCCTGTGTCATCAATTATATTTAAATTAGATTAAAAAAGAAAAACAGAAGTATTTTGTCCTTTCACAAAACTGATATCACCAAAAACGTAGAATAAATAATTTCTAAAATATAAATTTACCATATTTATTAGATCTAGATACAGTATGCATAGTAACATGTTCATAATTTTTTTAAAAAAAGTGAAGTACTAAAATTATAAAATATTTAAATGACGTAGCCTGAAAAGATAAAAATATTTTTTTATTCAAATAAAATAAAATATTTTATTATACTATAAAAACTGCAAACTCCGTCTGAGATTTCAAAAAAAATATTATTTTAAATAAAGGTAATCGCCATCATTTTCAGTAATTGAGTTCATTTTCTAATTGCTTCTTTCCATTGCACGTAGTCCTTGTCCACAAATGTAGTACGTGCAAAGGTGACTGTGACCAAACTTAGAGAGAACAGGACTGATGTAAGGTCAAAAAGAGAGACAAAATGTCAAGGCTTCTCTCTTTCTGCCTCTCCGCAGTTCCGTTGTTTAACGATTAATCGAACGCCATTAGTGTGGCGGCCACACCAGTTAAATTCTGCTTTAATTAGTTTCTTTTTTTACACTCTGCTTTGTGCTTTCAGTCTTACTCACCCAGACAAAGAGAGATGGCCGAGTTCCTTATCATTGATGCTCACCGGAACTGGATAACTGTTATTAGTGTGCCAACCCAAATACCAGGAGAGAAGAGTTGTAAAATGTTCCTCAGGCTTTTAATACACCTTCACAATGACTGTCAGACACTTAGCATGCACACTTATCACTCCGTCAACCTACTCCTTTAAACTCCAGACATGCTATTTTCCCTGTGAAGCAGTAATAATGTATTATTTACAAATGTCATGCTTGTGAATTGATTGATATATCACATAATTGTTTTGTCTTCTGACCTTTGCAAGATGCCTTTTTTGTCAAAAGTGGTTAGTAAACTAATGGTGCATTCAAGTCATGTTTATGAGTTACGTAAACCACAGTACATAATTCAGTACAAAACAAGTCATAATCATCATTGAGAAACTCTTTATTCTTTACTCTTATGAAGCATTTATATTGACAGTAAGTTTAAAGAAATATACTGAATTATTTATGTGCAGTTACAGATATGGTAATTCAGATTACAGCATCAACATAAACTGATAAAAATAAAGAATTTTTATTGGCTTTGATGGTTACAAAAAGAACTTTCAACATCTATCTAATCTACAGTACAAGAAGGTGATTCTTCAGATTATAAAATTGTTCTTTGCACTATATGAAACAATTGTTATTTTGAAGAACCTTTGGTCATGCTTTATCTTTAAGTACACTTCTCGCTACTAACCAACAATTAACTATGGCTTTTTGCCCCAATAAACTCCTTATTAGCTGCTTATTAATAGTTATTAAGGCAGTAGTTGGGTTTAAGTATTAAGTTTATTATAATAAAGTCATGCCAAATATGTATTTTAGAAGTACAAATTGTAGCGAATTAATTAAAAGGAAATTGAAGATTCATTTAAACGGAGCTTCAATAGAATTGACTCTTTAAATACAAACAAACAATCGTCCATCAATCGCTCGAATAGACAGTTGACTTTAATATGGCTATTGCTATCAAAAAAAACAAACAAACATTTGTTTAAGCAGAGTAGCAAGATTGAAGTTTAAGACATTAGATTAATAAACATGCACAGGCACATTTTTTATACAAAATGAAACTTTATTGACTAATCTAACATAAACTAAGACCAACACACATTCATACATCTTGTAGAGAAGAGAAAAGGAAGAAAAATAAGAGTTTGAGAGAGTGTAATGACGTAAAAAACTCAGATTTTGTAAAACCAAACCAAGCAAACCAAAAATAATCAATTTAATCTCTCTTTAGGCTTACATTTAGTTTGCACCAGTTCAGTGGTAATTCTAGAAGTATTACTTGCTTTCCTTTTCTGATGTGAAGAACTCCCTATGTTTAGCATGTGGTTAGCTGGTTGTCAGTTATTTGTCCTCGTGAGACTTGGAGTGGGTCGGTTTTTTTCAAGTTTTGAAGTAGCCAAAGGGCTAGTCGTGTTGACTACTGTTTTTGTGGCGCACTAAACTTAACTAGACTCTCTACGGAAAAAAAAAAGAAAGAAAGAAAGGTATTGCATATGGAAATGTCTGAGCTGTGTGATTAACCCATTTTGTCTGGGTTCTCTTGAATTCTATTTCTGGGTTCACACTGGTCTGGGCTCTAGCCTGGGCGGTGGCCTTAGTTCACAAGCTTTTATAATGATGGTTTTGTACCCACCCTCTGGAGCCAAGTTAACCAACAAGAAGTTAACTCCCCCAAGGCACGTTTTATAGTCTTTGTTCAGAAGCGTAGTGATTTTGCGTAGGCATTCTGGGTGTAAACTGATGCAGAAAGGTTCAAAGCTTCTTATAATGTTAATATGTTGCACACATATTAACATAAAAGGTAAACAATCGTTTAGTACACCAAATTAGCTTTGCAGGCACATCAAACATCGCTGTGAGTTACAAAAAAGTACATTTTATTTATAAATTCTGCATTGACATTTTGCTTCCACCAATGTGACTTGAATGCATCTGACAGGATAATTACAAATTGGCAGTTCATAAATATGGACTTTCCAGGAGAATGCTGGAGAACCCTGTTGTGAAGTAGGCAATCGCATAATGCATTGTGACAATTTAAGTAAAAATATTAGCTATCTTTACACTGACAAGCTGCTTTATAACAAAAAAAATTGAAAGTCAACCCTTGTTGCAGGCCTTTTTTGTTGTCAGTGGTGTCAATAATGTTGACATTTTTTGTCTTACTATAGAAGCAATCCGAAGCACAGCTCACAAAATCACTTTAAAATCAAGCAGACTTTTGTTGGTCATCATGGCAAACCTAATGGCCACACAGAATCTGCACGCACAGAAGTCTGCAGATTTCCACAGATTTTTAGCCCATCATTGAGTCTATTTATTTACTTGTGTAAATCTGTGTAAATTTATAGTAATTCAGTTTTTAAATTGATTTCAAGAATATTATTGACTGTTATGAAAGTTTTCATTTGATTTATTTAGAATACAGTTTGTCAAGTAATATTTTATGTGTTGCAGTAGATCTATTATATGAAAGACTTGCTTTGTTTACCAAATAAGTGGATCTAACTGGATTTGCATTGTAAACATTAAATAAAAAATAAAAAGCTATTATTTTTATTTAATTTATTAAGTTTTTAGTTATGAAACTCCCAAAATCATTCTGCATAAACCTGCAGGTTTGGTATTGTAGTATGGATTTATTTTGTCTTCTAGTACCAAAATAGCGAAGCAGCACACCATTCTTTTGGCACATTTAGGGTACCTAGCTTAACAGTACAGTACTAAAGGGTGGAGATAGAGTTAACTTACTGCAAGATGCTGAATGGTTTACAGAGAATCATCACTTGCGTGTGCAACTAGCCGGTTGAACATCAACACAGAAACACCATTTTTAAATACACAGCCGAGACATGACAGCATAATAAAACAGTGATAGCACACAGCAATGAACCGAGGTCAACCCAAACTAGGCCTGCACAATATTGAAAAAATCTGGCATTGCGATTAGTTTTTTTTACAATATATATTGCGATATGAATTTAATTTTATAAGATATCTTGAATAGCTCTATTTGGTTTGAATCATGCATAAAATATAATAAACAATTTAAAACATGGGTCTCAAACTCAATTTACCTGAGGGCCGCTGGAGGCAGAGTCTGGGTAAGGCTGGGCCGCATCAGGTTTTCCACAAGATATTAATTATATTATTAATTTTTTATTTGTTTATTTGTTCATCTTATTTTGTGCAAAAAAGAGAGAGATTTTAGAAGATTGGAATTTTTTATCACAAAATAAAATGAAAAAATAAACATAAAAAATTGATAAAATAAATCAATCAGTAATAAATAGTAACAATAATAATTTTAATAATAATAATTAGATTTACTTTTATCTGCCGTGCTATTGTTACAGGGAAAAGAAACAACGCTGTGTTGTTGTCATTTGTTGACTCCTTTTACATTGTATAGAAATATATGTATTGATTATTGTGTGAGGCAATGCAATTACAATGCAGGAAGAGCTATGCAAATGAGCCACAAATAACAGTGCGTCTCTATAATTGGTCCAGGTTACCGGGGACTCTTGTTGCCGATGGAGAGGTGTCGATATGTGACTGCAGACGATTACATTACGCTGCATTGCGTTCCTTTTTTTTCTTTTATCCCGCTGCGTACGCATCACTTTTTCTTTTCTGCTCACTGCACGCGAAACAATAACTACCAACCAATGAGAGTGATTGTAAACGCAAGAAAGATGATTGGTTTAAAATATTGTTCAGGACCAATAGTTAAATGTGATTTTTGCTTTAACTAGCACATGGTGACTACCGTCATGTGTGACGCACACACAATCCACACAGCATTCGCTGCACTCATTCTCTCTCTCTCTCTC
>CAIGQZ010000379.1:15733009-15775920 GCA_903798205.1 Danio tinwini
TCTCTCTCTCTCTCTCTCTCTCTCTCTCTCTCTCTCTCTTTCTCTTTCTCTCTCTCACACACACACACGCACACACACACACACACACACACACAAAGTTAATGCCGAATCAACTAAAATAGATCCCGGAAAGAAAAATACAAATATCTGACATTTCCTGAAACAAGATCCGGCTCAAATTAAGCACTGATTTATATACGTTTATAAATTTATAATGTCACACTGGGCAGCAACTTAAAAAACTTTTTCTTTTTTTTTTTAAATGTTGTGAATGAAGCGTGCTGGGACGAATGTCCGCGCAAGCTCAATAAAATGGGAAGATCCCGGAAACATAGGATCAGCACTGTAAACATTGCAATAACATGCTGTGTACTACAAACCTCCAGCTGTTGCTGCGACTTCAAAATGCAGAAATGGTGTAAACATCACTTTAATATCATTCAGTTCAGTTTAATTTAAACAATTAAAAGCATATAAAGCATCAAACAACATCACAATCTCTTTAAGAGTAATAAGCTTAAGTGTCCTCCTAGGCTTCAGTTCATGGCAGCAGGTAAACACCGTGGGGATGCTTCCCTGCTTCAGCCTATGTAACCCAGTAAGCGATAAAACAATGCAGTACTCTGTAGCACATCTTCATGTTGTCTGTAACCGCGGTCCGCGAGTTTGAGACCCCTGATTTAAAAGGTTAAATAAATACAATAGAGCAAAGAAAGAAGTTAAATAAACAGTGCTTTATGGCTTTCAGAGGGAGTCAATTAGTATCCAGGTACAAAAACAATGGCCATACTGTATGTAAATTCATCATTGTATAAAGTTAAATAAAATTAATCTTTAATAAATTTACAAATGGTACAATTTTTGGGGGCTGTATGCACAGTCACAGGCTTTAAAAACTTGCAGATAATAAACTTTCACTCTATTATGGTTAAAATCCACAAATCTCATGTTTAGTCTTTGTTTGTTTTCTCGTCTATGTTGTTGCCGCCTGTACCAAACTTATTGTCTGTGACCTCGACTACGCATTTGGATTATCCTCATCATACCATTTGTTCCTGTTAGACCATTGCCTGCCTGACGATTCTTAATAAAAGTGCACGTGGATCCTGACTCTGTCACCCCGACTCCCCAGTGGTTACAGACTTGTGCGACCAGCCTTGCTTTGTTCCCACAGCTCTCAGCCTGACCCCCCCCACTACAACCATATTAATGGAAAGGCAAGCCTGATCAGATTGACCTGTAGCAAATCATACTGTAATGTACTGAACCGTACTGCTGAGTAGAAACAAGGCATAAGTGACCAACTTTAACCTTTTGTGAAATCTTTTTTTGGAACAACTGTACAGAATTAAATTGGTCCTTTTTTCTAAGACGCATGCATACTGTATTTTGCTACTATATAGTTATACCTATGGCACCAAATTGCATATATACCATAAATAAAACTCTGAAAAGATCCTGTCACACATTCGTATGCAGACACATACACGAACATACACACAAACTTGAAAGCGGACTTTGCACAAAGGCTTTTTCAAAAGTGGGATTGTGCCTCTGAAAGCCGAAGGATGCAAGCAGAGAGCTGGAGTGAACAGCATACGTTTGCTTTATAAGCATCTATCCCTGAGGCTGGCAGATCTGTAAGAGATGGGCACGGAGCGGTTTAGGAGCTAAATCCCCTTCCCATCATAGCTGGCAGATCAATAGCAGCTTTGAGGTGGAGAAGGACAGAGCAGAAACGGCAGGCAGCAACACTAAATTAAAGCAGCATGACTCTACATAACAGATCCTGCCTGTGGCCCTTGGCTCTCGCAGACCCTGGTTTTGAGTGGACAGAGAGGGTTCATGCAAAACAACTGAAGCTTTCAGCCCACACAGACTTTGGCTGTATCTCATTATGGTCCCCAAAACTTGAATCAGTTATAAAAATCTAAACAAAATCTGATTCAACTTTTTTATATAGCACATTACTACAACCAAATGGCTGCCCAAGGTGCTTCACAAAAATAAAACAAAATTGCATATTAAAACCATAATCAAAACAAGAATGTCAATAAACATTAAAAACATTAGTACTTTGATGCACTAAATATCGGGACACTTCAATAGTACCATGAATACAGTATATAATTACATGTATTGTGAAGCACAGTTAAAAAATAGCATTTATCAAAATCATCAAAATTATAATTGTAAGTTCTGTGTCTGCCAGTTTTTGGTGTTAACCAGGCACCTGATGGTAATTCCATAAATTATCTGTCAAACCCTTTTTGTCTGTCAGCCTAACTTCCCAGTGTTCATTGATTTTGCAAGATGTTGAGTCATTCTAAAGTCTCTGCATCCCTCTGACGGCAGGTTGTTCAGATGAAGGCCAAATGAATGAACCTCTAAGCCACAGCAAGAGAAGTTGTTTTTTCAAAGATTGGTGAAATATCTCATTGGAAATAAATGCTTTGGCCTTCATTTTTCGAAACATATAATACATTGCTTTGAGTTTTTGTTTGAGGGCGCTGTCTACATTTCTGCAAATGTGAAATGCATTATTTGGGGTACTGTACTGTAGGTTTTGTTGTATGTTTCAGATACACTTACTTTTTTGCACATGTCTGTGAGAAGGTGGGGCTTATCACCTAGACCAGCAAACCACTGACCTAAACCCATCCCAAAACCTAATCAATAGTGTTTTTAAAATCAAACGTAAGGCAAGGCCAGTCACGTTTAATTATACAATATAGCACATTTTATACACAGTGGCAATTCAAAGTGCTTTACATAAACAGGAATAAAAGAGACAAGGATAAGAAAATAAAAACCAATAATAAAAATGATTAAAAACAGATTAAAATGTGTTAAAACAAGCTATAAAAGAATTTAAAAAAAGGAAGACATAATATATCATAAAAGATCTGTTGGACGTAGCACAGTGCTCATTCAGTAAAGGCACAGCTAAACAGATGTGTTTTAAGCCTTGATTTGAATGTATCTAGTTTTGGAGCAAATCTGATCATTTCTGGAAGCTGATATCAGCAGTGGGATGCGTAGTAGCTGAAGGCAGATTCACCCTGCTTTGACTGAATCCTTGAAATTTCCAGTTTATATGATCCTGAAGATCTGAGGGATCTGTTAGGTTTGTATTTAGTGAGCATATCTGTAATGTATTGAGGTCCTAGGCCATTTAGTGATTTAAGGACAAGTGATAATACTTTAAAATCTATTCTGAATGTAACTGGGAGCCAGTGTAAAGACCTGAGGACAGGTATGATGTGCTCTGATTGTCTGGTTCTGGTCAAAATCCTGGCCGCAGTGTTCTGGATGAGCTGCAATTGTCTGACTGTCTTTTTGGGCCAGTGAAAAAGCACTTACAGTAATCCACCCTGCTGGTGATAAAAGCATGAACAAGTTTCTCTAAGAAAAAAAAAGCACTGCAACCAGCATATTTTTAGCTTGATTTTTCATAGCTTTTATCTCTTTTGTGGAACTGTGTTTCATTAGACTCAAACCTGTACAACATTGTTCAAGGTAAGCTACAGTATTGAGCAAACTTACCATGCCTGAAAGTTATCCATATGGCTATTGACCCTATTCTAAAATGCGAAAGTGCGCTCGTTTTTGCGATTGTTTTAGAACTTCCGATTCAGTCGCCTATGGGAGAAATGACTAGGAATAATAAACGGCTGAAAATGGTCAAACTACTCGCTCTACAAACAAGTATTTGCATGACTATACAGACAAAATAGAATAATATAATAAGAAAACTTCAGTTTGCAACATCAAGCAGCAGAACAAGCTGTTTTTAACGTCTAAAAATGAATGGAAGTGAATGAGACCGGAAGTCTCGAGCCAAAACGATTCAAATGGCTGCGCCCGCTCGTACGTGGAGAATAAGGTGAATAGATAGGTGATGTAAATGTATTCGATTCCAAATCATGGACACACTATTTATTTGGTGACCTAACCCTTATTCTGCAAAAATATCCAATTCAATTCAGTTTATCTTTATGTCTATAGCTTTATTTTACAATGTATATTGTGTCAAAGCAGCTTCACATTGAAGTTCTAGTAAATTGAAACGGTGTCAGTCCAGTTTTTAGAGTTGAAGTTCAGGTTAGTTCAGTTTAGTGTGGTTTAATTTTTACTGCTGAAAGTCCAAACACTGAAGGGCAAATCCATCGATGCGCAGCTCCACAATTCCCAAACCAAGCAAGTAGGTGGCGACAATGACGAGGAACAAACTTCACCAATTGACGAAAGTGAAGAAGAAAAAAAAAAAACTTCATAGAACCAGGCTGAGTTGGCATAACCATTTCACCTCTGGGCAAACATTTTGTGCAGAGCTGCAGTCTGGGTGCCGGAGGCTGGAGAACGCTGGACATCCATCGTGGAGAAGCTGCAGGTGTCAGTAGGTCATCAGTGGTTGACCTAAATATGTCCCAGGCTGCGTCCGAAACCGCATACTTCCATACTATACAGTACACTAAAATCAGTATGCGAGCCGAGTAGTATGCACATTCCCACACACTTTTCATTGTAACACCACAAAGCGTTTCACAGTTTAGTCTTTGTTTGTTTTCTCGTCTATGTTGTTGCCGCCTGTACCAAACTTATTGTCTGTGACCTCGACTACGCATTTGGATTATCCTCATCATACCATTTGTTCCTGTTAGACCATTGCCTGCCTGACGATTCTTAATAAAAGTGCACGTGGATCCTGACTCTGTTGTCACCCCAACTCCCCTGTGGTTACAGACTTGCGCGACTAGCCTTGCTTTGTTCCCACAGTGTCCCCCCCCCCCCGGGACAACCATATAAATGGAAAGGCAAGCCTGATCAGATTGACCTGTAGCAAATCATACTGTAATGTACTGAACCGTACCGCTGAGTAGAAACAAGGCATAAGTGACCAACTTTAACCTTTTGTGAAATCTTTTTTTGGAACAACTGTACAGAATTAAATTGGTCCTTTTTTCTAAGACGCATGCAGAAAAAAAAATCAGTATGCGAGCCGAGTAGTATATCCGAATTCATAGAATTTGAAAATCAGTATGCAATAAGTACTCGGATGACTTATTACTTCCGGCGAGATCCTGAAGTGGGCAGAGATAATTCATGAATGGGAGTGAAGCGACGCTGCTGACGCAGGTAGGTCACATGACCATGACAAAATGGCGGATGTAGTACATCCAAATTCCATTCATACTTCTTACATTCATACTGTATAGAACATACTTTTCTAATGGCCAAGTAGTACTTTTAAATTCAAATGCAGTACCAACTGAGTAGTAGGCGGTTTCAGACGCAGCCTCCTGTAAATATCATTAGTGTGAAAAGAAACAAATGCTGTTGACTCATCATGCTGCGCAGCTTTATTTTTCCTAGAAGCTGCAGTAAAATGTATGTTAAAGTATATTTTTGCAGTTTCATAAAAATGTAAGCCAAAGCAAGAATTTCTGAAGAGCCTTTGTTGGATGAAAGCATGTTTAATTAATTTGTGTTTGATGGTAAACATTATTTTCATCATCAAGCTTTGCCTCTTGTACAGCTAAATGCCGGAAATCACATTTTCTCACAACAAAGCATTGATGTTAGTTACATTAAATAATTCTCAATATCATGCATATTGAATATAACAAGCAGCCAATGCGCAGCAGTTTAGCATTTTGGGAGCAAACACCAGAGTTCACTGAATTGACTTGGATCGTGGAACAGATCTAGAAACGGCTGACACCTTGAGAAGAGTGCTTACGACTTAACTGTGGAGCAGATTGATGCAGGCACAGAGTGTTTGCTCACGTCAGCTGTTTTTTTCCCCACATTCTCACTCTCTCAACCTGTCTTGGAGGAGGATTCCGAAGCTGTCGCTATCCTTGTACACCTTGTCTTGCTTATGTACACAAATGATCCTCATTTCTCAGAGCTGCTTAAAAACGTCATGAAGGAGAAAACTGTCTAATCATAATTAATGATGTGCTGTATTCACTGTACAGACATGTTTTTTTTTTTTGTGCAGATGTTTGAAAGAAGAGCAATAAAGAGATCCAAAGAGCCGTGGCTGTTGAGAGTCTTGTACATGAGCTCAAGCTGGAGCTAACAAGAGGAAAGCTGATGATGAAGTGACTGGAAGACTTATTAAAGACGTGACGCTGCTCATTGCAGTCTGGGTTTTATTATATGCCAGAGCTTGCTCACTTGAGAGAGTATGAAAGCAAAGTTAATTCTTTTACCCAGCCTACAGATTTAGAGTCTGCTTTCGGTGTGTGGGTGCTGGAGCGTAATGAAGTGGATCGCGAGTGCATCACTTCAAACAAAAACACCTGCATCTTGCTTGTTGTTCTTATTGTTCAAATATATAATCGGCAGTACACCTGCATCAAGCGTATTTGATTTGTGCTTTTCAACACTAGACATACTGAGGTCATTTTGATCATTAAAAAAACAATTATTTAATAACTTTGTTAAAAGAAAATCCAATTACCAAAGTACCCTGATTTTATCCTAAAATTGTTCATATGTAATTCTAACATTATTATTTTAAAATATTACAAAACACAAATGAATTCTGAGTATTTCTACCCTAAATGGCAAATCGATCACATGCATTTCAGTTGCCGCTACTTTTTCCTGTACCACTGTTGCCTAGCAATTTTCTACTAACAAAACCTTAACTTTCTGATAGCAGAATTATAACTTTACTTCAGAAATGTCTTTCAAAACTGCAGTGAAAAAGCTTTGCTCTCCCACTTGCTGGACAAAATGAGCTGCACACCTTCATTGGTGGTCTATAACTCATACACAATTACAGGCTATTTTACAAAAAAGGATTATATTTGTTAGGAAATTACTTTATAAAGTGATGGTAGACATTCAAAGCTTAAAATCCTAATAGAAGATTCAAATCTAAAAATCTTATCTCAATGTAAAAGTCAGAATGATCCCTATGGCCATTTTAGATATAGTAATTCCAGTGTTAATAAAGTATAGACATAGTGTCAAATCCTATTCATGATGCTTTACGTTTTTGTATTTTTGTAATTAATTAATTACCATATATTCTGTATACCATATAGTTCTGTCTGGTTCTTAAATCTGATTGGCTGATAGTCGTGCAATATTCTGCAAATAACAGCACTCGTACAGCCTCTTAACCCTTTACCCTTTTGTATTACTCCACCCACATACAGTACAGCGACAAGCAGAGGACACTATACAGTTTAACAAATATTGCAGCTGTTGGACAACATAATGTACTTTTAAGGCTTTTTTAGTTGAGAATGTAGTTGTTTAGATTGCAACTACACAGTTTATTTATAAAGATAGTGCCTATTTTTAAGTCTGATTCGGAGCATCGGATTCATTGCATCGACTGCATCAGCCTGTCTGAGCAGACCAAAGAAAGTGACGGCTGATGTTCCGCCACAAGATGGCGACAGAGACAGCATAATAAGATCTATCAGCGTAAATTTCTACAGCTGAACAAATCATCCAATCTCTCTCTTTTGTATTTTGTAGTGCTGTATTCATGCCACAGAAACTGGTAGTGTTAGCTTTGCTTTGGCTTTTTCTGGGTTAATTATTGTGAAATCCCGATTGCAACAGAAAAATACTGGTAAATCTCTGTAGATTGATGGCATTTCATGCCATTTAGCCTTATAATGTGAATGGCGGATGAAAGTACTTCCTCGTACAAAAGGATTTTTGAGACTCTCCGTGTTTGATTTTCTTTTTTTAATATACACAAATATGCCGTCAAACTGTTGTAACTGCAATATCACACTCATAGTGGTGCAATATGGCTGTATATCGGCACTGGTGGGCACTAAGGCGCTCGGTATATATATATAATATAGTATTATATATATATTATATATAGATATATATATAATTGAGCATAATGAGATTAGCAAGTTGTCACAAAATAATAATTATTTTTTATGCAAATTACTTTCATTGTTTGGAGAAGAGACTAAAACTTGTATTTATTTATTTGTTTGTTTTATTCTGTGAATTACTTATTGGTTTTAGTAAGTAAATAATTATCGAAATTATTTGTTAATTTGATTTTTATCAGACATATAATAATTATTTTAGTACTTAATTTATTTGTTTTAGTAAGTGAATGATTAGTTTGTTTTAGTTTGTGGTTTATTTGTTTGTTTATTTGCTACTATAGCCAATGATTGAGCTGATTGGTTGATTGATTCATTTATTTGTTGATTGGTTGCCAGTGACCAAATAGTCTGTGTTTTATTAAATTATCCTATGCAAATGTTTTAATTTTTAGACATTCTATATGCTCAGATGCTAATAAGATGATTCTGTTGCATGGCTGGTTTGATAATAAATATAAAGTTCATCTAAAGGTTACAGTGACTGTGGTGACATTAGACAAATGTCACAGATTGTACTGGGGGAGATCAACGTCTCAGTGTGTTAAATCGGTGTCTAATTACAGCACTTACAGGCCTTCAGACGAGTCGGTTTCATCAGGTCTACACTCAAGTCTCAACGGCTCTTTTGGCACATTTAACATTGAGGTGGTTTGAGTTCATTCTCTGTTTTTAGAACTCATTATACAGTAAATGAGTCCTTTGTGTGTTATTCAAGAGGCCATGCTGTGTTGTTTCACATGTTTTTACAGCAAGCAGCTATTACAGATCAAGAAACACTCATGATTTCAAATCCATTCTGTTTAGTAACCATAGTGATTTCAGTTCCCATTTGTAAAATGAACTCATCAGATATCTTCTTATCTTAACTTGAGACTTAAAGGCGACCTATAAATTAAAATTCACTTTTTTAAGATATTTGAACACATTCTGCAAAATTCAGGGAAGCTTGCATTTTTTTTTTTCAATTTCCATAGACTTTGAGTAGCTTTATGCATCATGTGATTTCACCAAAATCCACTTGACTGCATTTGTTGAATTAATCACATTTAAATCTGGACTAAAATCTCCCAGATCACGTTGTTCTTGTTTTTAAATATCATATATTACACTGTAAAAAGTAATTAGTTACTTAACTTAAAAAATTGAGTAAACATGTCAAGTAAAAACGTCAATTTAACTTTACTTAAAAAGTGTGTAAACCTATTGTAACTTGGATCTATTAAGTTGACTTAACATATATTTTTTAATAATTATGCACATAGCTCATTTGCTTAAAAATGCAACCCAGGTTCATTATGGATACGTACCCCTGTATACATTTCTGGACAGTGCGAAATACATCCCAGGAGGCATGTTTTTTTTTGCAGTTTTTGCAAATTCACTAGAGGTCCCTGTTTATGCTTTTTCAGATCTCAAATTTCATTCATGAGTGCTATCCGCATCTGCTCTTTTCGCGTAAATCCAGCAGAGGTTTCACTGTCGAGTGACTGACTGACTGAACCTCCACCCTTCCCTCAAAAGCATAGGTTGACCCAATCACCGTCTTCCCTAAACCCAACTAACAGTGTTTCAAAAGCAATCCACAAAAGAATGATTTTTACCTTGTTTTCAGATCTTAACACGTTCTCACCCTGCTATTTAGTAGTTTATTTTATTTTTTGTGTTTTGTTTTTGTTTTACCTGCTTTCTGGAAAATTTCTGTGTGGAGTTTGCATGACCTCCCTGTGTTCGTGTGGGTTTCTTCCGGTTGCTCCAGTTTCCCCCACAGTCCAAAGACATGCACTATAGTTGAATTGAATACGCTGGAAAGGCATCCGCTGGAAAGGCATCTGCTGCATAAAACATATGCTGGATAAGTGGTGGTTCATTCCGCTGTGGCAACACCTGATAAAAAAGGGACTAAACCAAAGGAAAATGAATGAATGAGTGAATTCTTGCTACACCTAAGAAGCTACTGCTAGATGTTAGTTTGTATCTAAACCACCACAAATTGAGAATTGGATTGATGTGGTTGAAAATATATTTATTATGGAGAAAATTACATCTGTGAATACCCAAAACGATATACTGTATTTGTTGACTTTTGGTCCAGACTGAGATTGAGTATATAACATCTATTCAACCTTATGTGTTTCTGTTATGAAACCTTTTGTTTCATGCACATTTATAAATATTATTTCTGCTTCTACTTTCTTCTGTAAATAGTTTTTGTATAAATGAAAGACAAAGAGATATATGGCTCTGCTTTGTCGTGAAGAATTATGTAATAATGTTTTCTTTCCCTGATTAGGGAATTTAATTAGGATATTCTGTAAAAGTGACAAATTACAAACATTTGTTTTGTTTTTAGGTATTAAAATGTACCTTTTCGAAAAGGTACTAACCCAGTGACAAATGTTGTACCTTTATTTCTGAGAGTGTACCCTGAACTAATTTTCTGAGAGAGAAATACAACTATTCAACTGATTGATTTTTTTGTGATTTTGGTCATGGTTAGCATTAAAATCCAACTCTTTAACAGTGTAAAAAAAGTCTGAATGCATAAAATAGCATTTGACATCTCCTTAGGAAGTTTCTGTATTATGCCCCCAGAAGCATAACTCTACAGACTTGACCTTGGGTCCAGCGAGTTCTGCTCTATGAATACTGGATATTTAGATTTTAATCTTGTACTGTAGCACATTTGGAATTGGACAGATGCGCCACACTAAGCCCTTTCTTTTCCCTCCAAATTGTATCTGTTGAGATAAAAGGATGATTATCTTTAGGGCTTTTAGTCTTATTGGACAGAGATGGGAGATTGAGACAGAAGCCAGGTTTCAAGATTGGAATTGCACATGATTAACTGGAGATTAACATTGCCATGTATACATTAATAGTGTCATGTATCTATTATCTTGACGATGTCTCAAAGAGCTGTTCCCTCTTGGCATATATTTATCATGGTTGTTTGAATGTTAAACCTTGTACATCCTTATTAACATTTTTGTTTGTTTTATTTTTTATTTTATCTTTTTGGTGCTAACTCAAAAACATAAATTTTATTAAAAGCAAATCATCTTATGTGCTTTTATAAATCTATAAAACTAGATTTACCTTAAATCTGAGCAGTTTTTTTTCCTAAATAAAAAATTATAACATGTATTTCAGATTTGGCTTGTGGAGCAAATAAACAGTTTTAAAGCACTTAAGACCAAATTTGCAGCTTTAATTTAAAGTATTCATTGTAATTATGAGTTTTGGTAGGGATATCAAAGTTTGTTTCATATGAGAAAGTTGTCTTTGGTGTTATTTTTAATATGACAGCAAAAATTATATATAATTGTATATAAATAAGAAATGTATATAAAATTATATAAAAACATATATTTGCTTTAGGCAAACTATCTAATGTAAAGGGTTAATATCTTTTAAATAAATTAGTTTTTGTAATTTTTGTCCTTTATAAAAATACATGTAGCTTTTTTTACATTGACACACAAGAGTTTATTACACAAATTTCATAGCTAAACCATTTCTGAAATTGATTTTGAGAGTATTGTTATACAATTTTTTGAAAGGAGCAGATGAAAGATGAAAACAGAAAAAAACTGTGTCCTTGTTCATAATGAATGCTACCCATAGATATACTTGCCATTTAAACAAAATCATTCTAATCCTATCTTTTTTGTCATTGCTCTCAATGGGAAATCGCTGTGCGCCCTGCAGAAATCAAATTAATGGGATGACATGGTGAGTGTGTGTTTTTCTCCGTCTTTGTTGTAGACTTGAGAGAAGTGGTGTTTGTCATCCAGAGCCAGAGGAACTCTTTCCATGTGCGGCAGGCGGAGAAACTCAGAAAAGACCTTCTGCTGCAGACACAAACTCTACAGGAGGTAATGAGATTTCACTTTTTATGTGCTCACATTTTCACTTTAACTTTACATGACCTTTTGACCTTATTCTAAGCATGGAATTTTAAAATGTACTCGTATGGAATGTGCTCAAGCCAAAGAGATATAATTTGGAACTAAACATCAAACTCAAATAATCACCTTCTAAATGAAATCTACTTGTAAGTTTTTCAAGTTCATGTAAGACAGGGGTGTTAAATTCAGTTCCTGGAGAGCCACTGCACAGTTTAGTTCCAACCCCGCTTCAACACACTTATCTGCAGGTTTCAAACAAGCCTAAAGGACTCAATTAGTTTGATTAGGTGTTTAATTAGGGTTGGAACTAAACTGCAGAGCTGCAGCCCTCCAGCCACTGAGTTTGACACCTGTCATGTAGCTTCGTGGGAATCTAATGTGTAGAAAAGAAGTCATCCCAAAGACAGTTGAAGCAGCTGCTCGATAAAATGAAACTAAAATTCTGCACACTGGGCACTATAGAAAGAGTCAAAAGTGTCTATTGTTTTGACCTACAACGTCTCAGCCATCTAATAAACTGACCCCCTAGTTTTACGCGATTCCTTGATGGCTGAATCCAACGCAAAATCCACAAAAAGTCACACATTTTTCCGGTCCTGCAAAATTCTTAATTAAATGCAAAATAATTGCAAAAAATTTGAAATAATCTCATAAAGCATCCAATTCCAAACCATACAATCAAATTATATTTATTTCAGTTTACAATTAATTATTTTTACATGACTTATAGACGTTGCATACGCAGCGCACGTAATGTATTTGAGTGTCTCTCGAAAAATAACGGCTCATGTGCACCCTTACAAACATTACATTACATGGAAGGGTGAGGGAGCGGGGGAATTGCTTTGCAACCTGTGCAGTAAGCAGACGCGGATAAAACACGAGTGATTTACATGTGAAATGTCAAATCGATAAATGATTTTGTTTAACACTTTCCCCAGAGTTAACTAGAGAAAACGCTTCCCTGTCAATGATGAGTTTTACTGCAGTCCGTGTTTTAGGTGTGTTATGGTAGTGGAAGCCCTAACACATGTCCTGAGTGAGGTACATGATGTCAGATACTCCAGGGAGTGAAATCTGAGAGAATGTAAGATTGTGCATAAAAATAAGAGTTATACACATTTCCTTTGGCTTAATCCCTAGCCTTTTAGATCTGTTTTAGATTTTGTCTTGACAAGAGACCAAAATCTGGGAATTACCGCCACAAAATCTGTCATTTTTATCACCAAAAATCACAAAAAATGTTACCTGCAATGTGTGAAATCCGGCATTCTCTAGAATGGCTATAGGAAATGTATAGAGTGCCTAAAATCGAACGTCCAAGTATGAAATGATTGCTATACTTTATACATTGCCTAGGCATTCTGTAGAAACATTTTTCCTGCCACTGATGTTTGTGGCGTTTGAGTCGTTGTTTGATGATGGCGATCGAAGCATGTGAGTGTTGAACATTATTGTAAAACAGTGTATTGCCATTACAAGGTTCCACTACCACATCACAGACAATATTGTAACAAATACTTTAATCTCAGTCCTGCTGTCATTGATTTTCCGGCAAGAAAGTCATATGCTTTTTTTTGTATTTCTTCCACCTTAAAATATGCAATGATCAATTAAGGCTTTTGTTGTGCTCTTCTGACACTTTGCCTTAATGATACTTATCATTCTATTTAATACCTAGAAATTATATAGAATGCCTAGGAATAGTATGCAAAATCTTTACAAAAAAATGATACTTCATACTTTGCCTAAAACCATCAGACATTCCGTACATTTCCTAGGCATTCTATACAATACCAGGATTTCACACATTGCCGGTAACATGTACATAAACATAAAAATAACAATTATATGTAGTAATAATTACATAAAATATATACAAAAAAAGTGATATACAGAATATTTAAAAATTCTAAAAAAAAATTCTCTCTCTCTTAGGATAGCTATTGTTTTCAGGTGTGATGTAGTAAAAATTATATTACTAAACTTTTTTTTTATTCCTTGTTTGACCTGATAAAGACCTAATGGGAAAATCTCAGTGAACTGTTTTGTGAGAGTTTTAGGGCAGTGTGGCAATTTTTGTTTGTTTACTAAATTAGACATGTTACATTATTTTGAATTATTAATGTTAAGCAACCAAAAAAAATACAAAAAGAGAGAGAGAATCAATCGCTAATTAGAGATCATTTAATAGTACTTTAATTTCTTTTTTATTTGCTTATGATATTTGAGATATTTGTAGCATATTACGTGTTTACACAGACCTCTCAGCTAATAAGATATGAGAACCAGAGCAAATGGTTGAATGTGTGTTTTTGTATATTTTGATTCACTATGTTATAATTCATGATGCAGTCTTAGATTTGCCAGAGGTTCGAGTCCCGGTTGGTTCGAGTCCCAGCTGGACCAGTTGACATTTCTGTTTGAAGTTTACATGTTCTTCCCATGCTCATGTGGGTTTCCTCTGGGTGCTCCAATTTAAATTGGCTGTAGTGTATGTATGAGTGTTTCCCAATACTGGGTTGCAGCTGGAAGGGCATCCACTGTGTTAAACATATGCCGGAATAGTTTGCGGTTCATTCCGCTGTGGCGATCTTTGATAAATAAGCACTAAATAAAGCGAAGGAGAATGAACGAATGAATGATTAAACATCTATGCACAGGGCTGTTTTTTGGGATCTGTAACTCGTTATCAAAAAGCTTAATCTCAGGCCGCCAGTGCCAGTGTCACAAATGCCAGTGTCATGCCGACAAAAAGGCTGAAACTGTTTTAAACTTAGAAACTGATTTAAATTAATTTTCTGTGTCAATGGGGCCTAAATTGGTTCGAGTTTAATAAAAGTTTTGGCAACGTTTTTACAGCACGTCTTATTGAAAATTCTCCATTGAGAAGAGGCAAGGCCAGATGACAAAATGACATTTCCAGTAAGTAAAGTAGCAGGATTGACATTTCAAATGTTAAAAGCTTCAGTCCACTGAAAGAAACTGTTGGGTTCATCTTCAATATTCCACCCTTGATGGTGCGCTCCATTTACTTCTCAGCATGGAGACCGTCCTCTCTGAGCCAACATGTAATGCAATCTATTTTTTCCCCAGCCCCAAACAACCTCACCTGATAGTTTAGCACTTTTGTAGACAAACTCCTTCTGACTGCTTGTTCTGAAAATCTGAAGTGCCAAACCGCAATAACCTCAGAGCTCGGCAGCAGTTCACTGAGCTGTCACCCTCCGATCCAATCAAAACAAGATTAAGAAAGCGCTCTTATCCTGCACTACATCCCGTCGGCTTCCTTTCTTTTATTCTCAAGTGCTTCTTTTTCCCAGCACCACGTTTCAAAGAAGGATGTTCTACAGCTTCCTCGTTAATTATGACTGATTTATATTGCTCCAAATAAGTTGTTTTGATTTCTTTAATCTTTCATATCCTATTATCGGATTAGATGCTTATTAGCAATGCTTCATGAACACAAATGAAGTAGGAAAAACATACAGTGCTGCCTACTTGTTTGAGCACCGTGATGCTCTTTATAATGGTCAGGAACTTAGAAATCAAAATAATTATCTTTTGACATGTAAGAGGTCATTGTATTATTAAATTATTCAGTTTTTCATTAATCAAAAACAGCTCATATATCAGAGCCAATCTGTCAAACTGCAGGTTGTGGAATGTGCCTCTTTATTATGTAATAGTGTGGCTAAACCCCGCCTCCACTGAAGAAAACCACACCCACTTCATCTGGCTATTTAGCTCCACACACTGATTCATACTGCTTGAGGTAAATAAATAAAGATAGAGTCAAAATGCAGGTCTATGCAACTATCAGATAGAACAAGACACTGCACTTCAAATGTTTCAAGTATTCCACTTATTTGTATTGCTTTCCTTCTCATCCTAATGTTGACATCATGTCCTTACAACACTGTTCTAACACTCATGTGTAAACTCTGAAGTAGTTATTTTATTTTCAAGATCAGTGGTAAACTCTGGTGCTTTTTAATATGGAATATAAAAATAATTTTAATACAGAATCAGTCAAGTTTGGTGAAGAAAAAATCATGGTTAGGGGTTACATTCAGTTAGAGGACATCCAAGAGATTTGCAGAGTGGACGGCAGCATCAACAGCCTGAGGTATCAAGACATTTGTGCTGCTTATTACATTATAAACCACAGGAGAGGGCAAATTCTTCAGCAGGATAGCGCTCCTTCTCATACTTCAGCCTCCACGTCAAAGTTCCTGAAAGCAAATAAGGTCAAGGTGCTCCAGGATTGGCCAGCCCAGTCACCAGACATGAACATTATTGAGCATGTCTGGGGTAAGATGAAGGAGGAGGCATCGAAGATGAATCTAAAGAATCTTGATGCTTGATGTCCTGCAAGAACTCTTTCTTTGCCATTCCAGATGACTTTATTAATAAGTTATTTGAGTCATTGCAGAGATGTATGGATGCAGTTGTCCAAGCTCATGGGAGTCATACACAATATTAAATCTTTTTCCACTGCACAATGACTTTATATTCTATACTGTACATTATTTATGTTAAGTGACAAGACTTTTGTCTAAGCAAAGTCAGACCTTACTGTCCTAATTAAATAATTTAAAGTCAAGGCATGATCATATTTTATTTTGGTAAAATAAGCGTAATCTAGAGGCCTTTGCCTTTCATATAAGCCACTTCTGATACCAAATGATCAACTAGAAGTCAAGTTATTATTTGTTGTTCCTAAAACTTGGTTAGGTGACAAGACTTTGGACAGGTAGTGTAGCTTTGGCTTTTTTTTCATTCCCTTCCAGCTGCAACCCATAACACTCACACGCTCTCATTTACACGCATACACTACAGACAATTTAGCTTAGCCAATTCACCTACAGTGCATGCCTTTGGACTTGTGTGGAAAACCAGAGGACCCAGGGAGAACACGGGGAAAACATGCAAACTACACACAGAAATGCCAACTGACCTAGCCGAGGCTCGAACCAGCGACATTCTTGCTGTGAGGCGACAGCGCTACCCACTGCAGAACCACACAGAACATTCTTCTCAGAATTCCTGTTGTTGTAAATCTTTAAAATCACAGATCCATACTGTAGATTCTTTTAGAAGTCTTGTCATATTTGTTTCTTAATGCAATGACCAAGCAGATCTCCTTTTTCAGAGCCAGTTCAGATATTCAAGAAATCTACTGAAACACACTGCCTTTGTGCATAGGCAAGGACGCAAAAACATTTGATTAAAGATGTAACTGAATGCTGCTTCAAATTAAATTTTCAAGATCTTTTTTCATATTTACATAAATATACAGAGAGAGAGATTTTTGAAAAAGGTTGAGTCAGTTTTACACAGTGTCCGCGGGGTCTTAAAATAAACACAATTTAGGCCTTAAAGTCTTAAACTCACTGAATTATGTTGTATGTCTTAAATATTGTTAAACAGGTATTATTTTGCCTCTGTCCATGTAATATTTTTATCCATATGGTTAAATTGTC
Organism: Danio tinwini; assembly: GCA_903798205.1. NCBI lineage: Eukaryota > Metazoa > Chordata > Actinopteri > Cypriniformes > Danionidae > Danio > Danio tinwini. The sequence continues at coordinate 15,750,290 of CAIGQZ010000379.1, forward strand.
TTCCCTACATCCTTACAATAACATTTGTTTAAAATATATCTTATGCATAATCTTATGTTTTGCATAAATTCTGTTTATTATAGTTTTTAAAACTTTTTAAAGAAAACTTTGAAGAAAAAAATATGTATAACTAGAGTTAGCTTTTTTTACACATTATTTAAAATATGTGGCTAAGAAATATCTGAATTTGAATCTTAATGGGCCACAAAATGTTTCACTGGCCATTACAATAAATCCTTACTGTTTTGCCCTGTAAAAGTCTGAAATTTTGCTCATAATGGTCTTAAAAAGGTCTTAAATAGTCATATTACATATATATATTTTTTATATTTTATCTTATACAAGATATCCTTCAGTGTATTCATTCATTTTCTTTTCGGCTTAGTCCCTTTATTAATCTGGGGTCATCACAGTGGAATGAACCGCCAATCTATCCAGCATATGTTTTACGCAGCAAATGCCCTTCCAGCTGCAACCCATCACTGGGAAACACCCACACACTCTCATTCACACACATACACTACGGGAAATTTAGCTTACCCAATTCACCTATACCACATGTCTTTGGACTTGTGAGGGAAACCGTAGCACTTGGAGAAAACCCACGCAAACACTGGGAGAACATGCAAACTCCACACAGAATTGCCAACTGACACAGTGGATGCTTGAACCAGCCACCTTCTTGCTGTGAGGCAATCATGCTACCTGCTGCGCCACCGTGACACCTCATTTTTATTGTATAAGTTGTATAATAACTTAAATGCTTAATTGCACAAGTAAACATACAGAAGTTAACAAGAATCCATTTAATATTTTTAAATAAATTAATAATTTGCTAACATATAAAAGGATAATATAAAATTGATTTTATAATATACAAATACATATGTTTAAATCTTTTTTGACAATACTTTCTATCTATTTAAGAAAAGTTTCATTAAATGAATAACATTTTGTTTATGAAATACAAAATCATGTCAAATAAAACACATTAAAACAAAACAATACATATTTTATATAATTTTACTTAATATTAAATGTACAGTTTTGATTCAAGTTATACATTTGATATGATTTTAATTTGTCAATACTGCAATACAGTATTACATACAAAAAAAGATTACTGCTGCTTGTTCAAACTACCTGTTTAAAATGAGATGAAACAACACAATTCTTGTACTTTTATTTGGCCAATTTATTTGTTTTATGTTCAGTCCACTTAAATTCGTAAACCATTAAATTAACTTAAGCCTTTTGTGTTGGGACAACATGAAGGAATTGTGTTGGCTCAACTACCTGTTACTACCTTTAGGGGATTTGTAGTTCCCAGCATGCTTTGCGTGGGATTAAATTAAATTAAAAGAGGGAAATCTTGACAAAAAAAAGTAATCTTAGGTGTTTAAAGTTAATAGAAAGTTTAATCTTCAATTTAGTTTGAATATTTAGAAGAGTTTCATGTAATGAGTGCAGAAGCACCTATGTTTTGGATGTTGGCAGCACAAATGCAGTTTGTTTGCTTTGCTCAGTGAGCAATAACTGTCCTAAAATTTGTTCTGCGATCAGTCTCAATCAACTGTATGTGTAACTCATGAAATATGCTTAAAAAAAGGCTCTTTTAGTTAATTTAGGATAACTTTAAAAAAACTAAGAGACTTTGAAATGTACGACACATAACAGACATGCTGTATACACCTTTAAACTTGAGTTAAATAAAAATACAAATGTTTATAAACTTTTTAATTTGATAAAATCATGTTAGACCAACTCAATTGCATTTAACTGTGTAAATAGTTCTTTTTTTGTTGGTGCTAAACACATTATTGGATGGAAATTTTGCCCTTAATTAAATTCAGTTCATTCAATGAGTTATTTTTTGAGTGTAGACCCTTCTGACTTTTATAGTATAAACCAAAAAAAGCCTCATGTAAATACAGATTGGATCAAACAAGATAAATCAAATATGCCTGTAAATTAAACTGATACATTTAACCTAAAAAACCCCACAGCCCTGCACTTTGAATCATGTGAAAAACAAACCAAAAAAAACATGTTTAGCTGCTTTTATGCATTGCCACAAGATGTCAGCACTAGTCTGAGACACAAGACAGTCGACTTCAAGCCCTGATGCATAATTCTACTTTCAAAAGAGCAATTTGTATCTCTTTAGTTATCTAACATTTATCCGTCCCTCAGAAACTCTCATGCAGCATCCTCTCTGTCTCTCTGAACTCTGACAGCTCCAGGACTGTCACTGGAAATTAGACTCCAGATTGATCACTTTTTATACGCTGTGTTATACTGTATACACTGCTGCAGAACACTGTTTTCATTGCTCATATTCACAACCTGCAGTGACGGTTGGCTTGCAAACGCTGTGGGATGTTTGTTTCTCCGCTGGAGGGCCAAAGCAGCCGAACAGTAGGAGAGAATAAATTCAATAAGAGCAACAGTATGTAAACATTGAAGTATTCATGACTGAAGCCTGGAGAGGAGATACTGAAGCCTATAGTTTTTTTTTTCTGTTAATGTTTGTGCTGAGCCGAGCAGTTGAACTACTTTGACATGTTAGTGGTGTTTATTTTTTGTTTGTTGTGTGTCTGTCTTTTTTATCATCAGCATCTCTCGTTTTCCAATTTTCAGGATATAGACGTTGTTTTGTAGATCTTTTCAGACTTTTTTCGAACATAGTTGAAGGTGAAATTATTAGTCCTCTATTGAAATGGATATTTTATCAACACATGTTTTAACATTATTAGTTTAACATTTAGTTCAGTATTCAGTTTTAGGGCTCTATCATACATCATACATGATTTGTTGCTATTTTCAAACCAGATAGCAACTTTACGTTTTGCGCCACGTTGTTTAATTAGCAAATCCATTTGCGCTACTTTGTGGGCTCTCTACTTTGTTGGTCTACAAAAGAGGTGTGTTAAGGTGCATTGTTGGCATGTTGCTATTTTGAGGAACTTAAATAGACCGCGCCATTGACCAACTGAAAGCTGGTCTAAAGTCCAATGCAGAGCTCATTAGTTAAGCACCTATGCAAGTCTAAACGCTTTTGCTTATTACACACATGATGCACAGCAATACACAAATGTCTTTACATATGAAAAAAGAGTACAGGATTAAAATTTTACAACAATTAGTAATATAAAAACCACTACCTCCATGCCTTCTTTACCTCGGAGGTGAAGCAAAATAACTAATAATGTATTACGTACTGTACTGTCATCATGGAAAAGACAAAATATAATATTTATTACCAATTAATTATTAGGGGCTCTATTTTAACAATCTAACTGCAAAGCCATGGTGCATTTGCTATTTACATGGCGGACCTTGTATATGGAAAAACTGAACGCTTCACTTGCATGAAAACAGTTAAACAGACCATCTGTAGCATGAGGATAAAGAATGAGCCTTCTACATTTGGTCTCTTTACTTTCTCTTTACTTTACTTGTACTCTTTACTTTACTCCTTTATTTTCGTTGTACGTACTCCCCTAAAGACATCCGTTAGCCTACATATTTAATTTCATTTGGTAAATAAATTCAGATCTAATTTCCAGCAAACAAATAAATAAACAATCATAACGAAGTGTGGTCAAAAAATAGTTATATCCAAACAAACGTCCTGTTCTTATGCCCCATATGGTGATGTGTTTGTCTCCAAAAACAGGTGGACACATCTAAGCTTGTTTTAATAAAACAAATATAAATATGCATATAATAAATACTACTACTACTAATAATAATATTATACAAATGCAAATTGTCATGAATAAACTGAAAAAAGCCCCCCGACATAAAGAAGGCATGGATGCAGTGTTTTTTATACTTATGTAGAAAATACTTTTTGTAACATTTTAATCCTTTTTTTTTTATATGTAAAGATATTTGTGTATTGCTGCACAACATTTGTGTATTATGCAATGTGTAAGTGTTTTGGACCTGCATAGGCGCATAACTACCGCGATCTGCCCTGGACTATAGGCCTGCTTTCAATTGATAAGTGGTGCAATCTATTTCAGTTCCTCAAATTAGCAACGCACCAAAAAATGTGCCTTAACACACCTCCTTTTTAGACTGGAACACACATAAGTACACAAAGTGGCGCAACTGGATTTGCTATTTAAGCAACATGGCGCAAAACATAAAAATGACTGTTGCGCTGGTCTGAAAATAGCAACAAATGATGTCAAACACTCCTTGCGCCTTATTGCGCCGGGTGTACTGTAAAAAATGCAGGGTTCCACACAATTCATTTATGTTGTCCCAACACTAATTGATTAAGTTAACTTAACACTTTCAATAAAAATTTATGTGGATTGAACATAAAAAAAATTAAGTTGTCCCAATGAAATCTCAAGAATTGTCTTGTTTCAGCTCATTTTAAACAAGTAGTTTAAACCAGCAAAAAATAAAATAAAAAAAATTTAGTGTAGGGCCCTATATTTACGTTTGTTAATTATAATGTAGTGTTTTTATGTGTGTATATAAGATACTAATATAAATAAACGAATATGCTGTGGATGAACTGATAGATATAACAATAGATCTGTGAATAAATGAACACCGAGGGATACTGATATTGTCTTTCAAATCTGTCTTTTCTGGGAAATGTGAAGTAGTAATTTGTTTTTTAGATGCGTGGACATTCTGTTTCATTTATCAAATATTAAGTATTTAATCAGTCATAATGTATTTTCAATATGTAGCCCTTAATAAAAGAAGTAGTGTAAAAGTTCTGTAATTGCAAAAATCGACTGCTTAATTCATTACGGGCAACAAGCATGCTGTAATTAGTTTTATCCATTAACTCAAATTTGCTCTAATTAATTACACTGATTCGCCTCAGTGTTTGGAGCAAGAACTCCTCAGCAAGGCAGTGCAGTATAATAAGTTTGCCCCAGTCTCTATGGAAATCAGGCCAAATAAGCAGAGAATATTAGTAAAGTCGAGCTGACCTCACAACTGATATAAAACCTCATAATGATTTGTATTAGTTTGACCTGACATGTGGCGTTTTAAAATAATTTTTAAAGGCTAGCTGCCAGCTTGTGTATTTTGTGACATATTACAATGTTAGCGAAATAATTACATTGACCATTAGGTTCTGATTTGCACTAGTCAAAAACATCACACCAGACATTTAATGTAATAATTGTTTATTTAAGCTATCAGTTTAGTTTTTAGATAACCAACATGCAACACTGCACCTTATGTCTGACATTTAAAACATGGTTATAACCATTTTAGATTAAAAAACATTTTCCAGAAAGAAAACATATTGGTCATATTGGTTAACTGCTGAGCATAAAGGTTAACTGCTGAACAGGCTGTTGAAAAGGAAACTTTTTTGGTGGTAAAAATCAATATTTTAAAACCGAGGTTCAACTAAAAGTTGAAAAGACACTTGCTGTGCTCAAGCGTTTGTGTGTTTTTATTCAGTTTCTTCCCATGAGTAGACATATGTTTAATATCAGGGTGTCGCAGATCTTCAAAAATGAAATTTTAGGCCTTAAAAAGTCTTAAATTCACTGAAATGTTGTGTTTTAGGTCTTAAATCATTTTAAACAGGCCTTACTTTCCCTACAGTATATCCAAGTAAAGATACCCAATCTGTCCAACATCCGATCACCTATAATCTATCTCAAAACTTCAGTTTTTTTATTTTATTGCAAACACTGTAAAAATTTTAAAGTTGAGTTTTTTTTACTTAAAATTTTTAAGCAACTGGCTGCAAAGAAAATTTGAGTTTATTACAGTTTTTCTTAGTCGCTTTGGTGCATTTCTCACAACACTATATACATTTGCACAACAGTTAATGCATTTCTCAAAACAATTAGTCATTTGTGCAGATCATTGTAGCAGTTTCTCATTCCTTCCAGCTAATTGCAAATGCTTTTGGACATGCATCAATTGCTTTCATACAACTCTCTGCTGTTAGTAACATTATCATTTGCTTATGTCATGTCAGTCAAAATTAACTAAACTTGTGAATGCTGAATAGTCATGCCATATAAAACTAATAGTCCTCATTTCATTACTTGAGTCATTACAACAATGTTGAACTAGTTGTCAAAATCTGTCAAGATAATTTTATTAAAAAACTTTAAATCTTTTTTTTCTTCTAAATTGAACAATTTGATAAATGATTTACAGACCTTTGTATATTGTAGGTTCAGTTCCAATATGTACTGCAATGTTGTTTACAGTTGTGCACAGCTCTACCCAAAGGGAGTTTATGTTTGTTGTAAATAAGAGTGTATTTATTCTTTTGCACAATGCTGTGAATAAATTATAATTGCAAAGAGCAAATATAGTAAAAATGTAAAACACATATTCAGTGTCTTGTTTCTTAGATACCTCACTAAATGTAGTGATGTCTAACTGTACTGTAGTTTTCAGATGGCTGTGCGAATATAGTGCTGCCTTGAGCATTTTCAGGAAGTGTCACCAAAATCTGACTTTATTGCATTGGAAAAAATGTACAGAGTAAACCGTCATAATAAAACATGACAAAGCCATTTGAATATCTTGTTCATAAACAATAGTGGCAGGACTTTGCATTTTGATGACACTGATACTTTCATTGACATGAATACTTGCTTTTGAGGAATGAGCTATCAATTTTGAGCAAGTGACACACTTTTGCAGGTTATCCACTAGGTTTTGCAGTTTGTACTAATTGTTTTGAGAAATGCATTAACTGGTGTGCAAATATAAAAAGTGTTGTGAGAAATGCACCAAAGCGACTGAGAAAAACTGTAATACAAAAACTATTTACAGAAATAACTGGGCCATGAGAAAAAATATTTAGTGTTTAGCCCTGTATAAATCTAAATTTTCATTCATAATGGTCTTAAAAGAGTCTTAAAGTCCTAAATTTGATGTAAAGAAACCTGCAGAAACCCTGAATATATGGTGAAAATGAACGTGTATGAGATTGTTATCGTAAGTAGAGCGATTTTTGTTATTATATCAGTTAAAGGTGCAGTATGCAAGTTTGACACCCAGTGGTTGAAGTAGGTATTGCATGCCTGGTTCAAAACACACGCAAGAGCAGGTTGCCAGATTGAGGACACCAACAGGAGCAAGCCTGACTATCGAGCCTAAAGGCCGATTTAAATTGCGTTTTAAATAAAAGCAACAGCATGCGATAGAAGTATTATTCTCCATATTAAAAGGAGTTTTGGTTCTAACAAACACCTTGAATTGATATACTAGAAACAGCTTTTATTTCTTGCAGCTGAACAACAGAAAACTGAAAATGATCATGTTCTTTATTCAGTGTTAAATGTTAATAATGTGAGTTTAAATGTCATTTACATTACATGTATTGCCATACTACTGAAAGCAGCAGCAGATAGTTCACCTCAGATAAATAAATTCAAATAAATTAATTAATTTGAAATTCAACTTTAGGACTGTGACTCAATGCAAACGAACACATATCATTGATTTAGCCTGTGCATTTAATAATGTTAAAGAGCTTTAATATGTATTAATTTGATTATAAAGCTTACTATTTCGTTGGAGTGCAATTAGTGCACTATTCTGTGCTTCTGAATGGCTGTATTGAAAAATTTCTGTGGTGTTTTGTCTGGTGCAAACAACCAAATTGCCTATCACTGCGTATCTCGTCCCTTAGCCTGTTGTTAGGACACGGGGTTACATTGTAACATGCTCACCTAATGTTTACATTCGTAACATTTATATTATTTGCTAATTAATAACCGCCTCATGTGAAACGAAGTCTGCAACTATCCACCAGAGGTCGCATTTCGGTCACGGACACAGATTTTGAGAACCTTCCTGACTGAATTTATCAAATATGCTGTTTTCCACCTGCAACCCAGGGTGCTGAAATATAATTGGCTTATGGCATTGTGTGAGTTAAATGCACAAAACAAAGACAGATGTTCCTGCAAGTAATGCACATTTTCAAAGCAGAATAACAGACTTCAGTATTGCTTTTCAGATAAACAAAAATGTTCACTTAGCATGTTTCTTAAATATCTGCAAACATATTATGGTATTTTTATGCTTTAGAAGAGTCAAAAACAGCCCCTGTAAAGTAAGCAATGTCAACAATGTAACAATACTTAAATATTACAACAATACCATACTTAAATATTACAACAATTCCATACTTAAATATTACAACAATACCATACTTAAATATTTTTGCTGCTTGTTCAAAGTACTTGAGCTGAAAACACACAATTCTTGAGAGACTTTTGGGACAGCTTAATTGTTTTATGTTCAAACCACTTAAATTTATTAAGTTAACTTAATTAATTTGTGTTGGGACAACATGACTGAATTGTTTGGAAGCAATTATCACAATAGAAAAAAAGTTACACTGTCATGTGTGTACCCATGACAGAGGACACACAGATCAGACGCGTCTATGGTTGCTGTTTATTTCTTCCGACATGTGAATGTGCAAATGCAGTCATATCTGGGGTAACATAACAGAGCGAGGTCATGTCGACCTCCGTCTTGAGTCACAGCATAATCACAATCCTTTTTTACTCTGTTCACATCCTGATGAGCTGTATAAAGACAGACGGTGGGTGTCACAAAGCCCTCAGATCTATATTAAGTCATTCATGCTTCTTTGGAGATAAGGCAAAGTTTTACGAGCACATTTGTGAATATTTTGAGGACTCAACATGAGCACTCTCGTCTGATTCGTTGTCACTCCATTTAAACTCACTAATGTGGTTTGCTTAAAGCTAAAAAACATTGGTGCTTAAGAGAAGTCGAATTTTTTTTTCGTTCTTTTGTAGCTGAAGGTTATGTTTCCCTGCTAATTGATGATATAATTATGTAATTACAGCATTTTCTACAGTTGATTCCTGTCATTAAGTGCAGCAAGTTCAACTGCAAAATGTGTTTGAAAAAGGCTTTAATAGCACTTTGTGTATTATTTTGTGATTTAAAAAACATAAAACAAAGTAGAAGAGCATCTTGCAGTTAAAATTAGATGTTACTTTCAAAAATTAAGCAAAAATATATTTAATGTTTTCAAAATTCTGCATTTGTTTAATTTAATAAATGAAGAGTTCAGATGCAAAAACCTTTAAGTGCCATCTGAAATTTTCTTCTAAAATTAGCATTTTTTCAGAGACTCCTATATTTATGTTTACTAATTTCACATTAAAGGCAATGAAAATAACATATTAATTGACATAAAAGTGAAATTACTCAACTTATACATAGTAGCCTAAGAAAAATGCTAATTTTAGGAGAAAAATTCAGATGGCATTTAGAGGTTTTTGCATCTGAACTCTTCAAATATTCTCTCCATGTAGTTCAGATTATATTTAGAATTTTTGTAGACTACATTTACCACTTTTAGATATATCTTTCAAAATACTATATAATGTATTATAAAATATAATAAAAAATTACACAAACACAGAAATGCACATACTGTATGCATATGCATGAATACACAATTTTAGTGTTAACAAAAAATGTATTTGAATGTATGATGTATGCTTTATTATGGAAAAAATGTAATTACCAGTGTTAAGTCTATTGAATGCAACTCAACTCATGATCAATAATTTATAAAATCTAAATATTTTTTCTGACAAAACAATTCAATTCAAGTTTATTTGTAGAGCACTTTTTTCAATAATTATTGTTTCAAAGCAGCTCTACAAAAGCTGCACATTATTGCATTACAATCAATTATAAGTTATTGTATACAGACATAGTTAACCTGCAATTTTATTGCATAGCAGTCAAACAACACAATTACCAAAGCCCCTTTAAGACAAGTCTTTTTACTCGGTGGCCATCTTTGAAATGCCTCTCGGCCAGTATTCTGTCTGAATGGGAAAACATCAAATTTTCCAAAATTGCTTGCCATGCTTAAAATTAAATTTCCTTTTAGGAATCAACAATAAAATTAAACAACAACCGTCTTTTTAGATTAAATTCTAAATGTTTGAATGAAACATAATCTGCAAAAACCCATGTCTTGTCTGAGCCCCTCCTCTTGAGGACCGTCAGTCTATAGTGATTTAAGGCAAGTAATTTCACTTGGCAGTCATCTTAGAAGCGCCTCTCGAGCAGTATGCTCAGACATTCTGTTTAAATAGGGGAAACATCAAATTCTCCAAAACTGTTTGCCAAACTTACGATTACATATTTGGAATCACCAATAAAATTAAACAACACCTGTTTCATAAGTTTAATTTCTAAATGTTTGAAGCAAACAAAATTGACATATTTTCAGGGTGCCCAAACTAATGCTTATGCGCACTAGAACGGAACAAGATTTCAACACCAACCTCATTTATGGCCATTCTACACATTATTATCCTATGAATAATGCTTCGTCTGATCATGCTGCTCTTCTGAAGTAATTCACAGCTTGGTATTAATGACGAATCTTCTCCAAAAATGACAGCCACTTTTTGTTTACAAGTTTGTGGGCGTCTGAGTAATTATTGTCATGTTATGTGCATTTGACAGGACGGACTGTACCTCACGTTATTTTCATAAAGATTCTAAAACAAAAAAAGCTTTTGTTTTTAAGTGTACTTTGTTCATTTAAAAGTACATTTTCTCTATTCAAAACTATACGTGTGACATGTCTTGTGTATTCTATAGTCTTTAATATTACACTGAGCAGTTTCCAACAAAAACTAATTCATTTTAATTACAGAAACATTCAGTTTCATTTGAAAATGTGATCAGTGTTTTATGCTACAATGGATTGCTATTTGGCATAATACAGTATACATAGTTAACAAAAAACTCCAAATGTGTTTGAGACATGGAGAAAAGAAAGGGTTTTGAGATTAATGTAACAGTAAGTAATTATAAACTTATATTTGACACTTAAAGGTATTACATACACTTACATACACTTCATCTATTTTTGTAGGGGTAACATAAAGGAATTAGGTTAATTTATTAGTATATAATAATTTAAGTGGATTAAGCATAACACAATTAATTTGTCCTCTCAAAAAAAAACTCAGGAATTGGGTTGTTTCAGGTCATTTTAAATAAGTAGTTTAAACAACAGCAAACATAATGTCTTTGAGTATACAATACACACATTCTTGTCCAAAAGGATCAGAACACAAAACAAAAATGTTAAATAAATAAATAAATCAGTTGTTTGTTAAAATATAAATAAATAAAATTTGAAAAAACAAACAAGCATATTTTTAGGGTCTTTACATGCTTTGTTCCCTTACTAAAATAAACCGGTTTCTCCATAGCTTAAACTAGTCTCTGTTCAACTCTCTTTGTAAAGTCCATCCAGCCTGCTGTCTGTGTCCCTTAAAGTAAACTTCTCTCAAATCAGATAAACTCTCATGATAGCTGGCAGTTCTCATGGTGTCTTCTTATTTTTCTGGGTCTGACAGTAGCTGTAATAGAGTGTTTGTGTCTTTCAGAGTCCTCCTGTCATCCTGCTCCTGCATACGCTGTCAGACAATGAAGGAGACTGGAGCATTCTCCCTCTGCTGCCTCGGTGAGTCTGGAAACGTGCACATTATTGCACACGTTCAGCATGGAGAAATCTTCACAGTCTGATAATTATTGATGTGTGGTTTTGTGTGCTCAGTTTTTGGAGCTGTGATTGTACTCAATAGCAATGCAGCTGTGATTCTGCAATAAACTTTAATTATTTATATGATGTATGGTGAAAATGTTGTATTTATTATTATTATTATTATTATTATTATTATTATTATTATTATTATTATTATTATTATTATTATTATTATTATTATAATAAAAAACTAAAACTCCAGGTAAGACTCAAAACAAAACGTTGACAAAAGCTTGTCAATTTTGAAAGCCTTTTCACTGTATTTTCAGAATTATATCTAAATTATAATTATATTTCATCTATATATTATCTTAAATAAGCTATATCTCCTTTTACCTGAATGTGTAAACATCAAACCATAAACTATTGAAAGTCTGGAGTCTTAAAAAATATAAAAAGCCAAACAAATGTTGTTCAAATGTTGTTCAAATTAAGTTCTTAATAAAAAAATGCATTTTGACTGTATTTTCAGATTTATATGCAAAACTAAGACCATTGACTTTAATGTGTAAAAAATGAAACAAACTATTGAAAGTCTGGAGTCTGATGGTTCAAAAATATTAAGAAATTGTCAAAATGTTGTTCAAATTAAGCTCTTAGCAATGCATATTAGTAATAAAAAATTTGCCATTTGACTGTATTTTCAGAATTATATGGTAAAATAAGCCAAATCTCCTCTTCAAAGACCCTTGACTTTAATGTGTAAAAAATGAAACAAGAATTTTGAACCTGACTTAGCCATAGCAAGAGCAGCTTCTAGGTGTCAAAATTCCTAGAGAGCCGCAGCTCTGCACAGCTTAGTTCAAAACCCTAATTAAACAAACCTGATCAAACTAATTGAGTCCTTTAGGCTTGATTGAAACCTTTGCTGCATTCCAATTCACATACTTATACTGCACCCTAAAAGTATGTAGTTTTTTTTTGTAAAGGTAAAGAAAAGTACTTTTGAGTGTGTAACAGAAGAGTGTGCAAGCTTTGGGACATACTTCCTCCTTAACAGATCATTATGTTGCATAGTTATGTCGCCTGTCATTCATCTCCTCACATTATCACTCATCACATCATCCACATTTCTTTCATATTTAATTTCCTACCATATTGGAGAAGCAGCAGCAGGATAAACTGCCATTCACAAGACCATCTTTACATTCCTCAGGTCTTTGGATAATTATGCATTTAATTATGCCTCTGCCCGGCTTGGTCTTTTGCCTACCGTGGCAACAGGAGCACAGAAGATGCAGTCTCCATAGCACTGCACTCTGTACTCACACACCTGGACAATAAAAACACTTATGCACGAATGCTGTTTGTTGACTTCAGCTCAGCATTCAACACTGTCATACCCTCTAAGTTAATGATCAAACTTAGAGACCTGGATATAGACACGTCTCTCTGTAACTGGGTTATGGACTTTCTGACTAACAGACCTCAGAATGTTAGATCAGACCACATTTGCTCCACCACCGTCACACTCAACACTGGTGTACCACAGGGCTGTGTGCTGAGCCCTTTCCTCTACTCCCTTTTCACCATCGACTGTAGGCCTGTGAACAGATCCAACGTCATCATCAAATTTGCAGATGACACCACAGTGATTGGTCTAATCAGCAACAATGATGAGACTGCCTACAGGGAGGAGATACAGCATCTGGCCACGTGGTGCACCAACAATAATCTGCTCCTTAACACCGACAAGACCAAGGAGCTCATTGTGGACTTCAGGAAGGGACGAACAGGCTCACATGATCCCATCTACATCAATGAGATGGCCGTCGAGCCTGTATCATCCTTCAAGTTCCTGGGGACCCACATCTCCAAGGACCTTTCCTGGACCACCAACACCTCCAGCCTGGTCAAGAAGGCTCACCAGCGCCTATTTTTCTTAAGGCAACTTAAGAAGAACCAGCTGTCATCAGCCGTCTTGGTGAACTTCTACCGCTGCACAATAAAAAGCATCCTGACGAACTGTGTCACAGTCTGGTATGGAAGCTGCTCTGCTGCGGAGCGTAAGGCACTGCAGCGGGTGGTGAAAACTGCCCAACGCATCACAGGGACCACACTGCCAGCCATAGAGGACATCCAGAGGAAACACTGTCTGCGCCGAGCACGCAGTATTCTTAAAGATTCCTCTCACCCTGCTCACAGACTGTTTTCTCTCCTGCCTTCTGGCAGGCGCTTCAGGCTCCCCCGGACAAAAACCAGCAGACTAAAGAACAGCTTCTTCCCCAGAGCTGTCTCCCTCTTGAACTCTGCTACCCACTGACTTTTTGCCCCCCTAATACACCCCACTCTCCTCTCCTCATAACTCAGACTCATCATAATCACTGCACTACTTAACATTTGCACATTTAAAAATTGCACATATTCATTGCACTGATTCATTTATTTGAACTGTACACACCTACTGCACATGTACATTTGTAAATTATGTACACACCCACTGTACATATACATTTGTAATTATGTTTATCTATCTGCACACTTCTGATTATTAATAGCAACCTGTACATTTATCCATCTATTGTAAATCTCTGTTCATAGCTAACACAACCTGTATATAATGTTCATAGTACATCCATTTGTAAATATCACCAGAATTTTTCTATAACTGCACTTTATAACTTATACCTGTATCCTGCACTTGCTGCTATTGCACTCCTGGTTAGACCTAAACTGCATTTTGTTTCCTTGTACTTGTACATGTGTGATGACAATAAAGTTGAATCTAATCTAATCTAAAAAATTCAGACGTTAACGTCCAAACACGTCTTTATATAAGTTCACATTGTTGTTGCAGATAAAATATAACATGGAAAACACGAATTACTAATCATACAAACATCTTTATCGAAGCCTCTCTACTTGACGGTTGGTCTCACGCGTCCGCCTTGTTTGTAGTTTATTTACACTTTTCACCCACGTTTGTAGTTCTAATCAAATTCATGTCCAACGCGCAATGTATTGTGGGCAATATCAGCGATTAGAGTATGGATGGTTCTACACTTCGAATTTTTACCGGAAATAGTAAACCATCCGGGAACATTTGGCATACTCTTTTCAACATTCTATGATTTGTGACATACTAATTCTATTTTCAAATACTATTTAGGATGGACAGTATGCGAATTGGGACACAGCACTACAGATAAGTGTGTTGAAGCAGGGTTGAAACTAAACTGTGCAGGGCAGTGGCCCTCTAGGTACTGAGTTTGACATCCCTGTTTAGTGACACAAAGTATTTGATGCTTGAATGAATCAGTGAATCAAATGATTGAGTGACTCATTCAGTGACTCAAAGGTGCATTAAATATGTTTTGAAAATCGCTTTTAACCACAGTGTCGAACTTAGTCCCAAAACACACTTGCAACCAATCAGCAGTAAGAAGCGTGTCCAAATCACCAATAGCTATAGGATATATTTTTAAAAGGGACGGGGCTTGTTGGATTTGATAACAAACTAACATACAGGCATGTTTCTTTTGCTGCTCTTAAATTTCAATATCATTTGGCAAAATTCACTTAAAATCCACTTAATTAAAGGGACAGTTACCTTATAAATATTAGTTCTTTAACAAGTTATTTGAGTAAAATTGTTTAGTGACTCATTGATAATGTTCTTGGATCTGGACTTCATATTTAAGAAATCTTTTTAAAGTGACACTAGTGCATAGGTATCAAAGTCAATTCCTGGAGGGCCGCAGCTCTGCACAGTTTTGTTCCAACCCTAGTCAAACACAGCTGATGCAACTAATCAAGGTGTTCAAGATTCTTTTAAACAACTTGATCATTTGGATCAGCTGTGTTTGATTAGGGTTAGAGCAAAAAAGTGCAGAGCTGCGGCCCTCCAGGAATTGAGTTTGACACCTATGCACTAGTGTGTCTTGACTGTCTTGACTGTATTTGGTTTTAATAATTGTTATGAATGAACTCACTTACTGCTTTGTCTCTATGAAATTGTTAATAATACAGAAAATTATTCTTTCTCTTTAGCTTGTCATCACAGTTTGGCAGGAACTCATCTTGGATCATGTTTCTGGAGGAGGACACAAGAGTAAAACTCCAAAAACTTCACAAAGTACTCAAAAAATTTGACCGCAGAAAAGTAAGAACTTTTCACAATCTCTTAAAAAAGCAAAAATCAAACAAACATATGGTTAAAAGATATTTGATGTTGTTATATAAAGCTACAAGAATAAATTTAGACATTCTCAGTTTCTCTTGATTTACGATGAGTACAACATAATTAGTTTTTAATCTGTAAACTACTGATGATAATTTAGAGCATTTTTGGCTTAAAATGACAAAAAGGTGGGTTTTTAGCCAGTATTATGATCATTTTTACACAACATAACGCCAACATTTTAAAACAATATTTGCTGGAATATAAAAACATTTGTTATTTTGACTCGCAAAATGCTCTAAATAACATAATTTTTTAATTGAATCTCATATGATAAAGCAAATATTAACATTTTATCTCAAACCCATACCCAATAAATACAGTAAAACTGAATAATTGGTCTCTAAATTTTAGCTGTATATTTTGTGCAGTTTATTTATAAACTAATTTCGAGAGGATCACATGCTTATGATTGACCACAGCTGGTCCTGTATTAGCTATCACATGATTTACCATTTACTATAATTGGTATATTCACTATAAATAATAAATAGTTTCTTAGTTATCTTCGTCTTAAAGAATCCCCTATCCACCCCTACGTCTCCCCCTCTTTCCTAGATTATCTAGGATAGGGTGGCATGACAGCTCAGTGGTTAGCACTGTTGCCTCACAGCAAGAAGGTAACTGATGTGAGCCACCACACTGGGCCAGTTGGCATTTCTATGCAGAGTTTACATGTTCTCCCCGTGCCTGTGTGGATTTCCCCCAGGTTTCCCGGTTTCCTCCCACAGTCCAAAGACATGCAGTATAAGTGAATTGATTAAACTAAATTGGCACAGTAGATAAGCATTTATTATAGTTCTAGACGTCAATATACGTCTTTTAGTCAGCCCTCTATCTTGCCATTTAAATCTATAATATGCCCAAAACTAACCAGGGGGGCTCTCGAGACCTACCTGACCTCAAACTCCCCTCTCACCCTACAAAACGGGAGGTAGCATGGGAGGTAGCATTTCCTGGGAAAGCATGCCAAACATGCCTTGTTACAGTATCAATCATCAGCTAAATGAACCTGATGATGGACCTCACACCCTACAGTTAGGGAGAAAACAACATATCATCAACTTAGAATTATAAGGTTCTATCTGACATTTTTGTCAAATATGAGTTATTGACATATTCTTATTAAATTACAAATTATTTACATATTATATGATGTTTTTTATAAGTTGTTTACATTTTAAGACTTTTTATTTACTGTAAAAAAATTACACACATACTGTTTGCTATGGAATGCAAAAGCTTTGGAGCTCAATATCTCAAAATCATTCAGAACGCAGATAGAATCTCATAATTCCAAGGTAACAATATCTTAGTTTTTATTTTTAAAGCTTTAGTTGGTAAATTACTTAACTTGTTGGACTGTTCAAATACTTACAATACCAAATCAGCAGATATACTCTTACTTAAGATGCCATTTTTTTTACACAAAATTAGGTCGATTTGCATTCTCTAAGCATGCTCCATAGGTATGGAATCAGCTTCAAGATATACTACATATGAAATCCGTACCATCTATCGCTACATTTAAAAAAAAAATCTGTCAATTTAGAACAGTGCATGTGTTTTAACAGTTGATTATGGTTTATACTATTTTTACGTGTGTCTATTTGTTGTGATATGTTTTTTTTTTGCACTTTTGTCCTATGCTGCCTGTCTTGAACAGGACTCCCTGGTAGAAGAGATATTGTATATCAATGGGACATTTCTGGTTAAATGATTAAATAATTAATGTGAACTCTTTAAATGTTATTCAAATAAAGACTTCATATATGTTCCCGCTCTTCATGAATCTAAGCTATGGGAGCATTTCTAATCATTAAAATGCTGTACTGTTATCTTCTAACGAAACCATAAAATCGCAACTGACCAGTCTGTTTCATGTGGAAATACCTGTATAAATTTGAACAGGCCAGTCTTTAATGGATTTTAAATCATGCACCTCCAAGACCTATTATGAATATGCTCTGAAAGCTTTTCAGTTGTATTTTTTTTCTCTCGAATGATATCAGCGTGAATTATTTTGAATGTCAGACTCAAGGGTATAAGCTTTGTATGCTGAAAGCTGTTCTATGAAATTGATTTGCCGTTTGACATTGATCTTGTCATGGAAAAGTGAAAAGATTTATAGTGTATCCACTGAATGATGATTAAAAACACCACTTTATTCATGTTAAAATACTTCAGCAGAAATGATAGAACATTTTGTGTTATTAAATTTGTCCATTAGTGGTATCCATACAATTTGTACTTGTTGTTTTTTCTGAAAATGAACATAGGAGTTGATGTCTGTAACTAAACTTGAGGCCCATGCAGCAGAAACCCAGTTATATCAGAAAGTTTTTTTTTATATATATAGACGTGAGAGTGAAAAAGGGAAAGTATTTGCTGACTGAATCTTTATTCATCTGACACAAGTAACCAAGGGATTGTTGAAAATGTGTTATTTTGTTAGGTTTCTGCAGTCATTTTACAGACATTTTCACAGATGGTATATAACAGAATAAGTGTTACTGTCACACATACTAATACATTCAGATTCTCTCAGACTTTTTATTAAGCCTTACTTGCTTATGCTGTCGACCTACTGAAAATTCAGCTGCCTGTTATGTCAAATGTACTGAACAAGTGATTCATTACTGATAAATTTCCAATTCATAAATTTACACTAGTCTTTTCTAAATAACACATTGATGTAAATTACATTATGGTGACTCACTTGTATGGCACATTTTAAAGCAGCTCTAAGAATCTTTATTGAAATAAACCATTTGATTAACTTTTACTCCCAAAGAGCTGTGGAGCTGTGGTGCAGTGGACATCTGGTTTGACTTCCATTCAAAAATAACTGAAACAAATATGTTTTCATAATAAGGCTGTGGTACAACTAATCCATATACAACTGATTAAAAGGTACATTTAGCTTTGTCCTTTGTTTTCTAGACATACACACTGTATGTAGTCAAGCCTGAAATTATTCACACCCCAGGGGTTTGAAACATTTTGGCCTTGACTGTAATGTAATATCATTCATTTTATTATCTTGATATTATTATTTTTTATATATATATATAAAGCTGTAATCTTTGCATTATAAAAAGGACATCATTGTGCATTATGCTACCTGACAGTAGGAGCACAAGCATTTTTGTGGCCAAAATTCTCATGAGTTCACTGTGTTTATCCAGATTATTTCTTTCTTAGTTTTTCCATTAATATCCAATAAATGTCCATAATATGTGACCCTGAATTGCAAAACAAGTTTTATGTGATTTATATGTGATTTATTTATATATCATCTTGCTGTAGGGTTTGTTACGATAGGACAATACCTGTATTTGGTTGAGATAAACTATTGAAAGTCTGTAGTCTGAGGGTTAAAAAAAATCTAAATATTGAGAAAATAGATTATAATCAGTCCAAGGCACTTGAAAAATGTGGACAAAATATATTTAAAAAAAGGTTAAATGTTTTAAAATATTTTTCGAGTGTCTTGGGCTGATTTTTGCTGTTTATTCTAATCAATCCCTTACCCAAAGAGCACCGACACATTATTTAAGCTACCCCTGAGCACATTTTGTTTCATTTTGGATTGTCAAAATGTTGTTCAAATTAAGATCTTAGCAGTGTATATTATAATAAAAAATAGATTTTGATATTTACGGAAGAAATATTACAAAATTTCTTCATAGTACATGATTTCTACTTAATATTCTAATGATTTTTGGCATAAAATAAAAAATATATATAATTTTGACTATAAAATACTAATAGAAATACTATGCATTTTTGCTTATTGTTACAAATATTCTCATTCAATATAAGACCAGGTCCAGTGTCACAAATTGCAGTAGAAATTATTTGTTTGGTTATTTGTTGTCTGCTGAACAGCAGCTACAATTTATTTCTAGAGCATGTTTAAAAACAACACATGATGAGCGAAGTGCTTCACAATTTCACATTGTGATAACAACACACCAATTAAAACACACACTTTGCAAAACAGTACACCACTAAGGCCAGTTATAAGCACTGATTGTTTACAGTTTAACAGAAACTACTCTCATAATTCACACAAAGAATGGTATGGATATGCATTATGATCATTTGTAGCATTCTGGAAGTTTTCAGTCATGTTGTGCTTGAAGTAAAATAGCCAACAGATCAATGTTTAACTAGATATTCTTGTCGTGCTGACTGAGAAAGCAACCTCAATTGTCCTTTCAGTGCAAACTGAATGAAAATCAGGTCGGGGAGTGTAATAAAATGTGCAGTCTGAGACCACCACACAGTGACAGCTGTTGTGAAGTGATTGAGCCTGAGATGACCATCACAGTGTGATTGATTTCCACATTTTGTTCTCAGGAGTGGTTTCTTGGCAAACCACTACATGATGAAGAGTCCACCATCATTCATCATTATGCCTTCTCAGAGAACCCCACCGCTTTCGAGTACCCAGACTTCTCTGCAGGATGGGCTCTCAGCATTCCTCTCATCAACAGGTCAGAAAGGACATCTTCTGCCAAACTGATTAGCAGTCACAAAGCAAATATAGGGTTCATTTGCTCCAGTAGGATTTTTAGCAATATTAATTAAAAGTGTTGCATTTAATTACCTTTACTGTTGTAGTAAAATGTTTTATGCAATAGTATTATTTACTATATATATGAAAGCATAAGCCCTCCTGTGAAATTTGTATTTTTTTTTATTATTATTTCCCAAAAGTTGTTTAATGGAGCAAGGAATTTTTCACAGTTTTTTTCTATAATATCTATAATTTTTCTTTTGGAATAAGTATTATTTGTTTTAGTTTGGCTGAAAAAGCAGATTAAAAAGGTACAACAATTTTTTAAGTCAACATTATTAGCCCCCTAGAGTTTTTTTTTTCTTCCATTGACATACAGAACAAACCACTGTTGTCCAATGACTTGCCTAATTAACCTAACTTGCATAGTTTACCTAATTAAACTAGTTAAGCCTTTAAATGCCCTTTAAGCCGAAGTCAAATATTCTGTCAAATATTCTGTACTTTCATCAAGACAAAATAAATAAATTATTAGAAATTAGTTATTACAACTAATTGTTGTTTGGTGTTTAAAAATTTGTTGCAAAAAACCTCTCCGTTAAACAGCACTTGGGAAATATTTGTAAAAAAAAATAAATAGAGGAGATTAGAGGCTAATCGTTTTGACTTTACCTGTATACATTTTCTGTATATGCATTGTGGTATTTGCATGGAATTTCGCTGTACCAGTGGTATTACCAAGATGCACATGGGTACAATTTATAAGGTACAGTTATTACTTGTAGTTTTCACTAATTTGAGTTATTTCACATTTTAGGTTGGCAAGCAAAATTGAAGATGAGCCTTTAAAGTCGGACTTCACTATAGACCTAAAACATGAGGTAAAAACTAGCAGACTATGTGTTACTGTTTTATGCAAAAAAGTGTTCACTAAAAAAACAATGCATAAAAGTGGTTTGCCCTTGCATAAAAATAAAGACAACTATTTTACAGTACTAACTTTTAATATTTGTAAGCGGTTTTTGAAAGTCTCTAATTCTTGTCAATGCTGCATTTATCTGAGAAAAAAACTGTATTATTATGTAAAAAATAATTAGCATAAAAATATATTTTTAGTACAAACTTACAGTAAAGTCCATCTAAAACATTGTTTCATATATTTTAAAATTCAGTTTTTTTATAATTAAATATCATTGTTTTTCCATTATTCATTCGAGCGCAATAAGTGCAGTGTTCTGTAATCTTTTGCCCATTTCATCCTCTAACTTGAGCAGCTCCAGCAGTACTGGAATCTACTGTCTCATTTCACAGGAACATTTTGTATCTCCACCTTCTTGATCCCCATTTCCATCTCCATCAGTCTCTCTCACTCTCTTACCCGTATGTTCCTTAGAAAAAAATAAGGATTAATTCCCATCCAGTATCATTACTTGTATTAATAAACCCTTTTAGTGTTTATGAGCAGAGTTATACATTTTTTGTGAAATTAATTTAATTCATGTTTATTTCTATAGCACTTTTACAATGTAGATTGTGTCAAAGCAGCTTAACATAGAAGTTCTTGTAAATTAAAACTGTGTCAGTCCAGTTTTCAGTTTTAAAGTTCAGTTTAGTTCACTTCAGTTTGGTTTATTTTTTACTGCTGAAAGTCTAAACAAAAAAGAGCAAATCCATCGATGTGCAGCTCCACAAGTCCCAAACCAAGCAAGCTAGTGTCGACTGACGATGAACAAACTTAACCAATTGACAAAAGTGAAGGAAAAAAAACACCTTCAGAGAAACCAGGCTGAGTTGTGCATGACCATTTGTCCTCTGGCCAAACGTCTTGCGCAGAACTGCAATCTAGGCATTGGAGGCTGGAGAACGCTGGGTGTCCATCGTGGAGAAGCTGCAGGTGTGAGTAGGTCACCGGCGGGTGTTCAGGTTGGCCCACGGGATCAATGCAGAGACTCGTCTGTCACTGTGGTCATTCAGGAATCAGTCTCATGTTCTCCACTCCTCCATGACCACCACAACTTCTGCTTAGGATACAGCCTGGTCCAGGGTTATGGAGACCTCTGAAAGTCCTCTATGGTTGGCATCATCTCTTCACAGGTCTTGAATCACATCAATGGTGCTGCACAATCTCTAGAGGCCTCGGGATGAGTGTCCCCAGCTGGAAATAAAGAATAAAGAAAAAAATTAGCGTAGCTGCTGTTCATAGTGTATTTAAACAATACATATTAAATATCAATGCAATAAATATGTACTGTAAATGAAAATAGCAGTTACATAAACAAACATAGAAACAAACATGTAAAGCATATGAGTGTTTCTAACAAAATGTCTGGTGAATCAAGACAGGAGGAGTGTGTCCTACAGGTGGTTTGTCAAGCCCACTCACCTCATTTTAAAGAGCGGGACTGTAGCAAGACAAAATGTTGGTTAGATAAACTTAACAGGCAGCCAGTGTAAGGAGGATAAAATTGGGGTGATTTTCTAGACCTGGTAAGTCCTCTGGTAGCTGCATTTTGCACTAACTGAAGTTTATTTATAGAGGATGCTGGGCAACCAGCAATAATAAGATAATGCATCTAATTGTGTGCTCTCAGTTTTCATATTTAGAGAACATATTGCTGGATTGTTCTCTTCAAAGTATGTATCTTTTTTGTCATAATTAGAAGGTTGGTTAGTTGGCAGTTTCATTGGACCTCACAATCTTTCTTCAAAGCATCTTATTTTGTGTTAAGTCATACATGTTTTGGAATGCTATTAATACATTTTTATATAATTAACAACTTTGGGACTAAACTGCTTCATTATTATTTGTTCTTTTAAAACAAGCGTTCTGTTGCAATTAAAACAATTGAGTTGAATTATTTTGTCTCTAACAGGTGGCACTGTATATCTGGGAGGATGGAAAAGGACCTCGATTGACAGGCGTCCCTGAATTTTGCACACTTGCAGAGCACAATAAAAGAGCTCAGTCCTGTGCCACCACTGTCAGCGGCCATTCACCACTGTGTGTAGGTAACGCTTAACACTCCTGCACACACCCCTAACGAGCCCACAGCAGACAAATGGGTTAATGTTCGAGGCTCTGCTAGATCTGATGAAATGTGGTTTGTGCTGGATGTAGGCTTTAGATAAAAGGGAAACTGAAACTGAGAATCAGTCAGGCTTTGGCCATGAATGAAGGAATATTATGATATTACTTTTATAATAAGAAGAGGATTTTTGTGGCTCAAAAACGTTTTTAGTTGTTTCTATGTGAACTAATCTCACTGTTGTCTCTCGTTTTGCATGGGGGGATATCATAAATATTTGGTTGGAACGTAGCGTTACATTTAAACTAAGTTCAGTGGTGCAACACTAAAATATTTAGTTGTGCGTAAATTGTAACTTAGTGTCACTTAAAGTCAAAACTAGGCTACGTTTTAACTTACACACTGCTGGTGCAACTGGCCCCAGAACTTCGTGCAGCTCTAGTTTATATTGAGCGGACTATACAGAGTCTTTTCCTTAGGGTCAGATGGTGACCAACTTTAGATTTGATTATGTGTGTGTGCTTTCTTTGTGTTCTTGTTTTGACAACCTTACGCAATGAGAGCAACCTGGAGCTGCATTTGTTTTATGCCAGATTTTGTGTTAACACTGACTACGATTACATGGACATCAGTAATCATATTATTTGCCTTAATCTGAATAAGACCATAATATGATTAGGGTTTTTACATGAGTTTTTTTTTTATGTTCCTTTCATGAACCTGATTTAAATGTTATAGCACATAATTCGATTAAGGTCATTGCGTCATCACGCTATTCACATTTCTTCCAGAGTTTCATGTGATTTCAGGCATTTCATTTTATATTTGTCGACTTCAACTGCAGTTTGGCACTTTCACTTTCATTCAGGAACATTTCATGCATGCCCCCGTGACAAACGAGATATTGGATGTGAGTATGAACTGCTGGAAGAGTGTTGTTTTAATGGAATTTGATACTGCACGCCGTATGGATTATTGGTGTCCATGTAAACATACTCAATGAGAGTATCAGCTGTCAACAGATTTTCAGTGAGGTTCAGGTCAATTAGTGGTCAAATTATGTGTGAAATGTAAGCCTTCTTTCATAGTTTCAGCGTAATGAGTCTTTGCATTGTCATACTGGAATGTGGCCATGGGATATGTCTTCGACCATGGTTGTTTAAAAGAAATGATTCTCAAAAATATACTGTAAGATACTGTAAAATAAGTAAGTTGTTTTTTTCTCATCATAGTTGCTCATTACAGTTCAGTACAGGGGTTGGAAATGCATTTTCTTGCAGTTCAATAAAGGGATTTCTAGTGCAGTTTTGACTCATTTAAACATTTTTACACAAACTCTTCAAGAGTTCTCACCTATAAAATAGCATTACATGTGTTTTGTATTTTTAATACTGAACTGGACTACAAGCGTGGGAACATCCCAATATAATAGTCGATTGAAGATATTACTAGCTTGAAATAACAGTAATGAGATCATTTGGTTTATAATGTTATCTTTAAGCAACAGTGCATCTAGCCTTGTGTGAGCACATGACCTTTGCAAAACCTATGATGAAGTAGATGTTTTGACAAATCACTTATTATTCTGCTATATTTAATCTCAGAATATCTGGGTTTGACCCCGATTGAAAATTATGAGTCAAATGAAAAATCCATTTGTCCTAATCCATTCCTATTCCAGCCTGAAGATGAGCGATGCGCTCACTGCATAATTGTTAAGAGTCAAACTTTACACAAATTACTATCAATATGTGAAGTTTGCACACATCATCATTAAGGGCTTTAAAGTGTTTGTCCCCTGTTTTCATTATGAGCCATTGCAGTCTCATTGATTTTAAGTGCCACTTTGTGATTTCTTTTTGCAAGCATTATACTACATAATTCAGAAGCAGCTGAACTTGAGACTAGAGCTAGACAGACTTATTTGTAAAACTTTTATACCCATAATAATATAAATTAATTGAACCACTTATCATTTATATTGCTGTATTTTTTTTCTTTATTGTATATTTTTGCATCTGTAATGCATTTTTATCTGCCTTTAAAGTTTTATGCAAAAATATTAGCCCACCATCAACTTAGAACAGGACTATATAAACTGTATATGTAGTCCTATAATAGTCAGTGTTTAGTGTGACTTCCTTTGACACCAAGCACTGCTTGAATTGTTTTTTATTCTTATGATTTGTTTTAGTGTGGGCAAAAATAATTGTGATTAAAAAAAAGTTTGCTTTGACATATAAGTGTGTGTGTGTGTGTGTGTGTGTGCGTGTGCGTGTGCGTGTGCGTGTGCGTGTGCGTGTGCGTGTG
>CAIGQZ010000379.1:15791712-15808704 GCA_903798205.1 Danio tinwini
GATGGATGGATGGATGGATGGATGGATGGATGGATGGATGGATGGATAGATAGATAGATAGATAGATCTTATTTATTAAATTTTATTTGTCCAAAATAATAATATATTTTAGTTCTTTAAGTAGCTTTTTTGTTTGTTTTTAAATAATTTCACTTAAATGTTTGGTTGTTATTTTTTAGAATAAAAAAAAAATATTTCAAAATGTTGAGAATATTGCCTGTCTGCAAAAACAGTTAACCCTTATGATCTAGAGAGCCAGTTGTGAACCTTGTCCTGCCCTGGTTTGCATGTTCCTGTCTGGATCTCTGTCCTGCAGTTTTAAACACACCCTGTCAGCGCTCTACACCTGTCGTCTCTGTGTTGAGGAAGCATTTGACTGCTGGCCACAGGCGATCCGACAGACCTTTGATATGTGCTGTGGAGAAGCTCCTGTTCTCCCTGTGAAGCCTGACAGAAGCACATCTTGTTCTGCCTTTTGTATTTTCTTGCGTTATTGTTCACCAGTGCGGTTCCTTCGTTCTACTCGGCATACAGTTCCTTCAGGGTCTATCCTTCTCCTTTATTTTTTCTAGACGGCGGACGTTCTCTATTCAAAATCACTATCAGACTGTTTGCCTAAAAAAAACATTTCCCTCTGATATTACATCACGTCTGGGGTACTTATATGAAGGGTACATGACGGAGACAAAGCGTTCCCTTTCCATTTGCTATTCCGACTGTGAACGGACAGAGTGCATTAATTCGGAGTTTCTTCAGACTGCCAGAAGACATTGTTGAGGAGCAAAGCTAAATCATAAAGCTCTCTGCTAAAGTCAGTCATTCATCTTTCCTTTAGTTATTGAAGAAGAAAAAAGGAAAAATCAGCATGATTTAGCTGAATATGAAAGACCTCGTTTGTTGACAATTTTATTGTAGTTTTCAATGCAAATGTAAGGGTCAGTTAAGGGTGTCTTCAGAACGTATGTAAATTACAGCATTATGAATTAAATCAGAGATATTTCTATTCCTCGAATGAATGTCTGTCCATCCAAAACTCTTCAAAATGTGTATATAGACAAAAAAAGGAAAAATAAACAGCTGAATGCTGAATGTGAGATACCTCTTTTTGGACAAGATGATTATTTGAAAGGTTTGTTGACATTTTTATTGTTTTTTTTCAATGCCAATGTAAGGGTTAGTTAAGGGTTTGTTTACCTGTGTGTGCTTAAGAAATCACAGATCATATGTAAAGGAAGGTATTTTGAATTAAACCAGAGATATTTCTATTCTTCAACTTGTGTCTGTCCAATGTCTGTCGACCCAAAACTCTTCGAAATGTGTATACAGACAAAATGAAGGTGAAATAAAAATGATTTAGCTGGCTATGAAAGACCTCCACTGAATGTCTGTCCACCCAAAACTTTTTCAAATGTTTGTTGACCTTATTCTTTAATTCGAAAGTGTGCTCGTTTTTGCAATTGTTTTAGAACTTCTAATTCAGCTGCCTATGGGAGAAATGACTAGGAATAATAAACCGCAGAAAACGGTCAGAATACTTGCTCTACAAACAATTGTATGCATGATTATACAGACTATGCAGAATCATATAATAAGAAAATATCAGTTTGCAACATCAAGCAGCAGAAAGAGCTGTTTTTAACGTCTAAAATGACTGGAAGTGAATGATTCAGTTCAATTCATGTTTATTTATACAGCGCTTTCACAATGTAGTTTGTGTCAAAGCTGCTTAACATAGAAGTGCTGGTAAAGTCCAGATTTCAGAGTTCAAGTTCAGTTTAGTTAGTTAATTTTCACTGCTGAAAGTTCGATCACTGAAGAGCAAATCCATTGAAAAAAACTTCAACTGACAAAGTGAAGGAAAAAAACCTAGAGAGAAATCAGGCTCTGTTGGGCACGACCATTTTTCTTTTCCAAACATCCTGTGTTAAGCTGCAGTCTCGGCATCGGAGGCTGGAGAAAGCTGGACGAGAACGAATGAGACCGGAAGTCTCGAGCCAAAAAGATTCAAATGGCAGCTCCATTACA
Organism: Danio tinwini; assembly: GCA_903798205.1. NCBI lineage: Eukaryota > Metazoa > Chordata > Actinopteri > Cypriniformes > Danionidae > Danio > Danio tinwini. The sequence continues at coordinate 15,793,738 of CAIGQZ010000379.1, forward strand.
GCTCAAGGTTAATACAGTGAGAGAAAAATTATTCAAACAAAGTGAGTGGTTTTATCTATGTCTTGCTTAATGTAATGAATATAATGAACCTATTTATTTTAGGTTGTTGTTCACATACAGATGTGGCCACTGAGAATGCTTGTTTCTTCATGTGTAGTGCAGCAATTTGTTACATGCTGTGCTGCAGCTGCAAACTGCCTTTTTAATTAAAAAAACATCATGCTTTTTTAGGCAATATCCACCAGGTGGCGCAATGACAACCTCTTTTCCATTGTTCCAGTGTGAGCGAACGCCCCCAAATCAAAAAGGGGGTGCTTTTTCAAAAACCATCGTTGACCAACTAAAGCCGCAAGTTCTACCGTTATAATAAATAAATATGAGGGAAAGAAAAACATATAGCTGGTCAGTTTAAGATATTCCAAAAAAGTTAGGGGTCTTTTTTTTGGGGTTTTTTGCTTAAGATCGCCCTTATGTTTCCCTTTTAAATTTAAAGGTGTTGCATAAAATAATAAAGTAGTTTTAATTTAATAAGTGATATTTCTTTGCTGCGTCCTCCTTGATGTTTCATTAACGCATAATAATCTTTACACCACATTAAAAACACAGCAGCCGAGTAACTTTCAGTTGTTGAATTTTTGTCACATTTAAAAGGTGTGTTTGTGCATGAAGTATGCACGTTTAGATGCATGTTTATGTGCGTGAGAGACATGTAAACATGTACCTGAAACACCAAAATTTCAATTTTTCAATAGCAACCTCACTCCTTTAAGGGATAGTTCATCCAAAACTCAGAAAATGCTGTCATCATTTACTCATCCTGTGCTTATTCAAAACCTGTTTGAATGTCTTACTGCTGTTAAACACAAAAGAAGATATGTTCAAGAAATATAGAAACCTGTAAAATATCCTTTTTTTTGTAGAATGGAGGTCAATAGTTACAGGTTTTCAGCTTTCTCAAAATATCTTCTTTTGTGTTCAACAAAATAGATAAGCTCATAAATGTTTGGAACCACTTGAGGGTGAGTAAATAGATGCATCTTATATTATGGGTGAACTATCCCTTTAACACAGGGGTCACCAATCTCGGTCCTGGAGGGCCGCTGTCCCTTCAGGGTTTAGCTCCAACATGCCTCCAACACACCTACCTGGGTGTTTCAAGTATACCTAGTAAGACCTTGATTAGCTTGTTCAGGTGTGTTTGATTAGGGTTGGAGCTAAAAATCAACAGGACACCGGCCCTCCAGGAACAAGTTTGGTGACCCCTGCTTTAAAATCATATTTACTAGAAGTTTTTTTTTTCAAAGTTCAAACATGCAATCCCCTTTTTTATACTTTTTTATGAAGCAAAGCCAATCCAAACTAAACCCAAAACAAAAACTCAACCCAAAACCAAACCAAATAAAAAATAAAAATATACTGACAGCAAATACTTTATTTCTAATTAAAGAAAAAAGGTCCAAGTAAAAGTATTACAATTTAGTTGAAAAACAATACTAAAGTTCTGTAACTAAAGTATTTAAGACAAGTTACTCTTATTTAATCACAAGATCTCTGTAATCCTTTCACGATTTTCAGTGGAGCAACAGAAATATCTCAGATTTTGTTCAAAATATTTTCATTTGTGTTTCAAAGATGACCAAAAGTGCTATTGGTTTGGAACGACATAAGAATTAGTAAATTTTATCAATTTGTGTTGACTTGTATCCTCTTTCAGGTCACTGTGGAAAAACATTTGCCATCTTGAGGCGTTTTTTGAGCAGTCACGTGCCCAGGACTGACTGGCTGTTGATTGTGGATGATGATACTCTAATCAGGTAAGGCTTGTTGTGTGCATGCAAGCCGCATACATAAAATTGGTGGTGTTTAGACCAATGGTGGGAGGCATAATGAGTGTGTTTCTCACAGCTTGCCCAGACTGCAGGCCTTGCTGAGCTGCTATGAGTCCAGTGAGCCGCTGTGTCTGGGAGAGCGGTATGGTTATGGACTGGGTCAGGGAGGATACAGCTACATCACTGGTGGTGGAGGGTAAGTAAAGGATTAAATAGCATACTGCTTCTTGAAAATTTATTAGACATCATATTTAAAGTCTGTGTAAACTGGAAGTTTCTACTTACTTTACTTCAGTATTGTGACATTTTCATTTTAAATGGAATATTAAATGGAGATTTGAAAATGCTTAAAAATAACAATGAAACCTTTAAAGTCATGTTGTGAGCTTCATGACTGCAAATTAAATTGCAATTGTGTTCTATACTCACTCAAATGAACTCAAATTAATATGCAGGTTGGTTTGTGCATGAAAATAGTGTTCCACAAATCATGTAGTCACAGAAATGTCAGATGTGTCTGTGACAATATTGCCTTATTTGCTTGACTGAGCTGCTTCCAGTCACATTCGGCAAACTAACAGTTGGTTAAGTGCTTAAGATTATTCTTTCCAAGGCGTCAAATAACTACATATCAACTACCACTTTGTTTTTCTTTTCCACAGACAGTGGAAATATATATCTTTAGCTTTTTTTATTTGTGCATACGATATATCATCAAAAGAAAATGATTAGCCCTCCTGTAAAATGTTCATACTTTTTCAAATTTCCGAAGGTAATGTTTAACACAGGAAAACATTTTATATATACAATTTTATTATCCCCCTTATGATTTTTTTTTCTATTTGAAACTAAATGCACTTCTATTGTCCAATTAGTTAACCTAATTAACCTAGTTAAGTCTTTTAATTGAATACTAGTATCTTGCAAAATAACTTAAATAAAATATTTAAAAATATTTTAGAATAAAATTGACTTAAGTAAAAAATTAAGTATGGCCATCATGGCAAAAATAAATGTTTGGAAGTTTAGAGGTTATTAAAATTTCACTTAAAATGTGTTGTAAAGAATCTTATCTCCATTAAAGAGAGCTTGGAACATAATTTTAAAATAATTCAAATTTGACATGAGGAATAATAATTTTGCCTTCAACTGTGAGTGGTACTGTAGTATTAGACATTTTTCTACTAACTTTAAAATAATACTATTTATGGAATTTCTTAACAAAATAATGGCATAGAATTTTAGGATAAAGCTGTAATTTACAACTTTAGGGAAAAAATTGATTTACCCATTCTAGTTACATTTAAGTAAAAAAGAAAAATTAATTTGTATAGTAGACATTTCATTCCCCCCCCCCCCCCCCCCAAAAAAAAAGAAATGCTATAATTTAGATTATTTTACTAACTAGTATTTTAATTTATAAGCATGCTGAAATATATTTTGGATCCTTATATTATCTTAACATTTTATTTATTATATCAGCACTAACAGTTTGAGAGTCAAAATAGGAGCTTTTGAGTAAAAAAAAAAAGCTTCTGAATGACTGGCTTCCAGCTCCTAAATCTTGCTGTTCCTGTGTTACATCAGTTACTGTGACTAATGGTATGAATACAAACAGTTAAAACTTACAGCCACTAACGACCTTACATTTCACATTGGTGAAGACAAAGTGTGTGTGTAAGCCACAATTGAAAACCTGAGCTTTCTAATTCGGCCCCTTTAAAGATAAATGCCTACATGCTGTGCAATTAGCCAGTGTATTTTGGAAACAACAGATGAGTTTACCGTAATTGAGTGTGTGTGATTCATGTCCTTTCACAAACCCTGCAATGACACAGCAACATTCAAGCAAAGGTGTGTTGAGTTTGTGCATAACCAGTATCCGATTGGTTCTACAAGGTTGCAAATGTTTGTCTTAAAACGCAATAAAGAAATGTAAGTGATGCATTCAACAGTGGCATTTAGATGTATTTCTACAGACTGCTTATAAATGCTTAATACGATTATACTATATATAGAATCATGACATAGTGGAAAAATTAATCTGCACTTAAAAATAAAACTAATAGTAGACGACAAGTTCACTGAACAATTTATTTATCCATTAAATCAATGTATTTTAAAGCCAGTGTACTCAGTATTGACAATATTGTGTCCATATTGTAGGCTGTCAGTTAATGTTAGCTTACCTTGCCTGTGTTTTAGTGTATTGGTTGTTTGTTTATTAATTTTATACCACTTGATTCATTAATAAAATCTTGTTCATGGTCTTTAAAAAAAGTGAGTGTCTGACCAAAGCTTTACTGGATGTCCAAACTAAAACTGGACAGCTGGCCACCTCTTATATGTTATGGTCCAAAAGGAGAAACAGAGCTAGTAAATCAAATATTCAGAACTTAAGCAAGTAGTATGATATGTCAGAAACACATTTTCCTGATGTATAACATACAAAAGAGACCTACAGTGATTATATGCTGACACAATACAGAATAAATGCATAAATAAGTCAACTGAAATGAAAATATATATGTTGAAGTCAGATTTATTAGCCCCCCTGAAATATTAGCCCCCTGTTTGTTTGTTTGTTTCCCCAATTTTTGTTTAACGGTTAGAGATTTTTTTCAACACATTTCTAAACATAATAGTTTTAATAACTCATTTCTAATAACTGATTTATTTTATCTTTGCCATGATGACAGTAAATAATATTTTACTAGATACTTTTCAAGACACTTCTATACAGCTTAAAGGGACATTTAAAGGCTTAAGTAGGTTAATTAGGGTAACTAGGCAGGTTAGGGTCATTAAGCAAGTTATTGTATAACAGCTTTTTTTTCTGTAGACAACTGAAAACAAAATTAGCTTAAAGGGGCTAATAATTTTGACCTTAAAATGTTTTTAAAAGAAATTAAAAACTGCTTTTGTTCAAGTCGAAAAAAAAAAACAAATAAAACTTTCTCCAGCAGAAAAAATATTATCAGACATACTGTGAAAATGTTCTTGCTCTGTTAACAATATAACAGAGTGTATAGATATAATAGAGTGCACATGGCCACCTTATTTAACAAATGAATTTTAACCCCCAGCAGTGGTTAGTTTAATTTTTGTGAATGTGTGTGTTTGCAGGATGTTGTTCAGTCGAGAGGCTGTGGTCCAGCTGTTGTCCAGCGGCTGCAACTGCTACAGTAATGATGCTCCAGATGATATGGTGTTGGGCATGTGTCTCAATTCTCTCAGAGTCCCTGTCACACACAGTCCACTCTTCCACCAGGTAAACACACAGACACACACATGCAGTATAATTAGTATAAACAGTATATTTAAAATACTGTTCCAAAAATACAATATCCCAAAAAGACAGTCAAACAGTTGCAGCTCATTCAGAACGCTGCGGCCAGGATTCTGACAAGAAGTAGGAAATCAGAGCACATGTGTCCTCAGGTCTCTACACTGGCTCCCAGTTACATTCAGAATAGATTTTAAGGTATTATTACTTGTCTATAAATCACTAAATGGCCTAGGACCTCAATACATTACAGATATGCTGACTGAATACAAACCTAACAGATCACTCAGATCTTTAGGATCATATAAACTAGAAATTCCAAGAGTTCAGTCAAAGCAGGGTGAATCGGCTTTCAGCTACTACGCCCCTCGCTGCTGGAATCAGCTTCCAGAAATGATCAGATGTGCTTCAACATTAGGCACATTCAAATCCAGACTGAAACCACATCTGTTTAGCTGTGCCTTTACTGAATGAGCACTGTGCTAAGTCCGACAGATCGCACTATTATTCTTTTCTTTTTATTCTTTTATAACCCATTTAAACACATTTTTATCTGTTTTTAATCATTCTTATTATTTGCTTTTTTATTTTCTTATACTTTTTATTCTTGTTTATGTAAAGCACTTTGAATTGCCACTGTGTATGAAATGTGCTATATAAATAAACTTGCCTTGCCTTGCCTTGCCTATATTTATTGCAAACAAACAATCAAATAAATACATAAATTAAATTTATTTGAATTATAATCACTTTAAATCACAATAAATCACTTTATAACTTTAAATTTGCCTGAGCTCTCAGTGTTTCTAAATATTATGTACAGTCATTTACAAGTACAATAATTGTTCCCTAACTATCAAATTACCGTTGAAACAAAGAATGAATTACATTTTTATTAGTTTTATTTTCTGATTTACCTAAATTCTTAGGACTGTTGCAGCATTTTCTGTAGTAGTGTAACCAAATTTAAATTGTTTTCCAATAAACGTTTTTGTACACATGCAAGGTTGCCTTGCTGTAATTACTGCTAAAATAAATATTAATAATAAAAATTAATAATAAATTAATAATGCATAATAACAATAATACAAATCATTTATTTCTAATTTTGCCAAAGCATCAGAATGTTTTCAACATTTTCCACAGCAGTGTAATTAAATGGTACACCTGTAAATTATCCATTTATAAATAAATGCTTTACCTACTTACAGTGTTAGTGTTGCCTACTTATTATTCATTCATTCATTTTTTTTTCAGTCTAGTCCCTTTATTAATCATGAGTCGCCACAGCGGGGTGAACCGCCAACTTATCCAGCTTATGTTTGTACGCAGCGAATGCCCTTCCAGCTGTAACTCAACACTGGGAAACACCCATACACACTTATTCACACACACTACAGCCAATTTAGCTTATTCAATTCACCTATACTGCACGTCTTTGGACTGTGGGGGAAACTGGAGCTCCCGGAGGAAACCCACGCAAACTCAGAGAGAACATGCAAACTCCACACAGAAATGCCAACTGACTTAGCTGGGGCTCGAACCAGCGACCTTCTTGCTGTGAGGCGATCGCCCTGCCCCGCCTACCTATTATTACAATTAATCAATTTACTTACTATTTAACCAGTTTCATTTGTTGAATAATTGTCTGATTTATCCATGTTTGCTGAGTATTTTCATTCTGTCACTCCAGTTTTGGAGTTCACTCTTAATGATATGCCTGTATGTATATTATACTGTATATAATTTGTCAATATACATTCAGGTTTAAATTTTCTTATTTATAATGTATTTAAAAATGCCCCACCTGGGGAAAGGTGACCCTTAAGGGATTTAACCATTTTGTCACAAAAGTATACAGAGGTACAAAGCACATACTGTCCATCAGACAGACAAAAAACCTTTTAGTATGTGAAGATTGTCAGCACAAAGTGTTTTCCTGGCTTTTTTTTTGGCCAGTAATCAAAAGGGACAAAATGTGTAGCCAGCACACAAGGTGTCCCAACACCTGAGTCATTTTTTTTTTTCAACGATCTTGCATTACATGTCTTTTCGAACTTTTAAACTCCACCTTTTTGTAACCACTGACTTTAAACGAAACCAAATGTTCTAATGCCGATAAAACAACCTTTTGCATGCCCTCTAATTAAAAGTGCTGATCTTTGAAAGAAAGCTGTTCATGTTAATTACGAGTTATTTCCAGACAAGAAGTAATTGCTTGTAAAAATGCCTGCTCTGTCATTTCTAAATTCATCTTCTTCACTGACCTGGAAGAAGCAATTACCAAACAATTGATCCTAAAAGAGGTCTCAAGAGGGTTGGCAGGTTTTCACAACAAAACTAGCTAAATGGACGATCAAAACTAGCCCAATATCGAATCACAAAATATCCCACCATAATTAGCAGTTTGTTCTTTGAAAATAAGCATATATTTTAGAAATTATGAAAGTATCATATATATATATATATATATGCCATATATATGCCATTATGCCATTTTTTACAAGATGTGCTGTAACATAGGTTTCTGATGTTTCTAGAGTGTGTATGTGACGTGTCAGCTCAAAATACCACAATAATTTCTGTTTTGAAATTGAAAACTCTTTGAAACAGCCCCTCTTACGATTTCATCAAAATTGTGCCATTTTGGTGACTGTCGCTTTAAAAGTAAATGAGATTGTGCTCTTTGCAAAAGAGGGTGTGGCTACAAACACCTATGCATCAGCTTCAAAACAAGACTAACGTTTTCTCTGTGGAAAAACTGTAAATGTCAAATGAAATCTATGGAGACTGTGGTGTTCATTCGTGCGTCATAAAACATCTTGATATTATCTCCTGCATGTATGGTGTGAAATCTCTAAAATGACCAACAGCTGCTTCTCACTCAGGGCTGTCTTTGCTAATGAGGAAGAGTTTATCACTAGTAGGCAGGAGAATGTCAATCAAAGTGTTTCTGCAGACTGTTTTTTTGTGTCAGTGTGATTCATAAAGAATAAATTAAAGAGCCCCTATTATGCATTATAAAAGGTCATATTTTGGTTTTGGGGGTCTCCAACAACAGGCTGATATGCATGCAAGGTCAAAAAACACTTTCATTGTCTTATAATATGAATTTATTGTTTACCTAATTATCCCAGCGACTTCCACATGATTCATTCAGTGATTTATTTGTTCCCAAACCCCTCCTTAGCGTGAAGCTAATCTACGCTGATTGGTCTGATGACCCTGTCTGTTGTGATTGGTTGACTGGGTTCAGCGTGAGACAGAGAGAAGCGCCCACCACGGCATATATGAGAGCCCAATGCAGGAATGAAATAAAGCAATGCAGTACCAGCATATTATTCTACTCTTAAACCTAACCCCAAGTAACAATGACACACATTCACTATTAACCCACACAGTGGCAAAAGTTAAACTATTCTGAAAATTGGCCGTGCCAATTTGTGTGTAGAAACAGCTGATGGTGGCCATAGTGAAGCAAACGGCAGAGGATCACGAGTTCAAAAACACATTTAAATCGGTAAAGGAAGAAGCACAAGGTTTTGGACGCAGTATGTGAACAGCCCCATACAGATTTAACCTGAGTGATACAATACAAGCACTGATCTATGATAGATAAGTGATTACAAGCCGCACGGAGAGATGACAAGTTACAACACACATTTAAATGCATAAACTACAGAAAACGAAGCAACAATTTGAATTACTCTTACATGTTATGATCCGGAGGAAGAAAAAAATTATCCATAGGAAACTGTAACAGTTACTGACAAAGTCTGTATAAGTCTGACAAAGTCCCATGCATAATAGTCTCTGCTGCTCCTTCCTTTAATAGCAAACAACCGGCGAATTTCACATTGCAGCATAGAGTATTGTATTAATCATCAGAAAATTGACAGGAGCAAACATAGCACACGGTTGGCTATACTGTGGTATTATTGTGAAAATGAACTTTAAATCTTTATTCTCTGCAGCCGAATCTCCATCTGTCAGTGATCGTCATCTTCATGTCATGATCAGTCCTGTGATCCCCCATGCTTCGTTAATGTCTGAAGAGAAAGGCAGGTTTATGTTTTACCGGAACTGACACTTCATATTTGGTGATGTACCATATCGACGTCGATACGCCAAGCAAATGATCCGAAACCAACACGATTCATTTATTTGATTATGAGTCAACTATTTTGTTAAAGAATCAGTAGTTGCACTTTACACGTTGCACTTTCCGATTTAAACCCCAGCTGGATGTTTTCATTCATCTAGAGCTGTGTTACACACTAAATCGAAGCTCATTTTCAAAAACCCATAATAGGGGCTCTTTAATACGTTTTTACCATTAGAAGCTGGCTATATTCACACACTGTTGCCACATCCTCTTATAAAAGTGATTTTTTTGCATAATAGGTCTCCTTTAAATTGACAGCATAGCTTCATTATCTTAGTACAGTTTTTTTAATCATTGATTGAATCTATATTAGGTAGAGTAAAATATTCACACAATCATATAAAGATATTTAATACAACGTGCGGCAATTAGTTAAAAGTAGCCCAATTCTGTGTGGAAAACCACACACTTGGCAACCTTGGGTCTCAAGTATTGACATAAATAACCGCAGTGCAGTGTAACCAAACTTTTATTTTTTTTACAAGTGCCACTGCTTTATGAGAGACATCTGGTTTCAATCTCTCTTGGTTTCAAAGTAATGTGCCAAATAATAGGAAGTTCGTAACTCTAGTAGTCTCATCTGGTCATCCAACATTGTCATTATCACCAGCGATCAAGGCCTTGCAGATCATTGGAAAGCATGCACTATCAACTGGACTACAATTCTTCCACTGAAATGAACTACAAATCCCATCATTCCATACTCACACACCTGGTCCAGATTTCCCTTGATTGCAAACACACAGTTGAAGCTTGTGAGGACTGCAATCAAGGGGGATCTGGGCCAGGGTTGTGAGTGCAGTGAATGATGGGATTTGTTGTTCATTTCAGTGGCAGAATTGTAGTCAGGGTAGTAGTTCATGTTTTCCAGTGATCTGCAAAGCCTAGATTGCTGGTGATTGTGACAGAACAACGTAAACCGTAAAACAAAGCAATGGCCAAAAACACGGCAAGGCAAGACAAGGAAACGCTTCGTAATGCTCACTTACAGTTCACAAGACTTGTTCTGTGTTTATAGTCTGTGTAATTAGTCCTCACAAGCTGCAGCTGTGTGTTTGCAATTAAGGGGGATCTGGGCCAGGTGTGTGAGTGCAGGGAATGATAGGATTTGTAGTTCATTTCAGTGGCAGAATTGTAGTCCGGATGATGCATGTTGCCTAGTGATCTGCAAGGCTTAAATTGCTTACGATCATGACAAATATTAAGGCAAGGCAAGTTTATTTATATAGCACATTTTATTTATAGACAAATAATAATACTTTAAAGTATATTATAAATGTTACTGGGAGCCAGTGTAAAGACCTGAGGACAGGTGTGATGTGCTCTGATTTCCTGGTTCTGGTCAGAATCCTGGCCACAGCGTTCTTGATGAGCTGCAACTGTCTGACTGTCTTTTTGGGAAGGCCGGTGAGGAGGCCGTTACAGTAATCCACCCTGCTGCAGAAAAAAGCTTGAACAAGTTTCTCTAAGTCTTCACTGGAAACAAAGCATCTGATTCTTGCAATGTTTTTGAGATGATAGTATGCTGATTTACTAACTGCTTTGACATGACTATTGAAACTCAGATCTGACTCCAGAGTCACACCAAGATTCTTGACCTAATTTTTTGTTGTTTGACCCTTAGTGCCAAGGTACGCATTCACCTTGAGAACCTCTGCTCTATTCCCAAATGCAATGACTTCAGTTTTCTCTTTGTTTAACTGAAGAAAGTTTAATGCCTGCAACTTTTTTTTTTGTATTCTCTCTCAGGCTCGTCCAGAGGATTACGCAAGGGACTTTTTATCCCACCAGACCCCGATTTCCTTCCACAAACACTGGAATATAGACCCTATAGCAGTGTTTAACAAGTGGCTGAAGAACAACAAACACACAGAAGGACTACAGAAAAGCACTAAGGAGGAATTATAGTGTTTGTGTTAGTTGGTCTGGTGTGTGAACCTGTCATTGTGCGTCTCTCTTTGTTATGTTTTCTATATTGTGAATCTTGCACAGACATGGATGAAAGGTGCCTTCTGGTCTGTATGAATGTCTTTAAATGTTTTGTTGTTGGTTTTTTTTTGGATGGGAAGGTGCATGTTGGAAAACTGAAATATTTATTTTCCACGGTTATCGCAAACTGCAAGGTTATTTGTACTGTAGGTTGTTTTTAAATGTTTTGTTTTCTAAAATATTTGTGTGGAATTATTCTATGAAATTTAAGATAAACTTCAAATCCCGTTGCCTTAAATCTGTTTTGCTGTGTCTTGATTTCAGTAATAAATGAAAAACCGACTGCCTAATAATTAAACATACTGTTATGAAACTGAGGTATCACAATGTTATTTTATTCTCGCACAGACCCAGAAACGAGAAGAAAATCCATCTCATGAATGAGCGAAAGGAACACTATTTTCTTGACGTTTATAATGTTGTTTCTTAGCTGTTTGGGATTTAAAGTCATCTGAAAATTGTGTCGTCATTTACTCACCCTTAACTTGTTCCAAACCTGTTTGACTGTCTTTTGTTGAACACTAAAGAAGATATTTTAAAGAAAGCTGTTTTTCCTACCATGGAAGTCAATGCATACCTGTTTTCATCTTTTTTCAAAATATCTTCTTTAGTGTTCAAATAAAGTAAGAAAGTTATAAAGGTTTGAAATCACTTAAGGGTGAGTGATTTGTGAGTAAATTTTCATTTTTATATGATCTATCTCTTTAACATGATGTGGATGTCAGCACCAATGGCGTGGTGGTTAGTGCATCGAAACATGCTCACGGCAACCTGAGTTCGATTCCTGCCTCAAGGTCCTATGCCGATCTTTCCCCTTTCTCTGCTCCCTATGCTTTCCTGTCAATACTCTCTACTGTCCTATCCATTAAATGTATAACCCCCCCCCCCCCCAAAAAAAAAAAAAATATATATATATAAAATACGAGATGTAGATATTAGAGCATATTTACATGGTAATATTAAGCTTTTCATAATAGATTATTTACTTAGATGAAACTTTAAAGGTTAAATGCGTAATTTATATACCTATACTAATGACTTAATCCAAACAGTTTCCCAAACACACTATTTACATGGTCAGACAGGTTGTAAATTTACAAATATTTTTTTTTCCATTTATTTCATTTAAACTGTCAATGCTCATACAATAAAATAAAAAAGCTTCAAATGTCCAAAAAACAAAAACAAAAAAAAAACAACAACAAAAAAGCCTTTTGGTGCAACAACACGGCATTCTAATCAGTGTCACTGCTAAATATAAATGTCAACTATGCAAAAGGGGTGTCTTGGTTAAAATGAATAATTCAGTTTACATTTTGTTTATGATGAATAAAACATAGCAGGGATAAATGTCCTGTGCTGGCTTGTCTGCTCAGCAGTTTATCTGAGCTGTGCATTACTCAAAAATATTGGAAATTTAAATCCAACCCATGTAGATGTGACTCTGCACAAATGCTGTATGTAAAATCATTGTGCTACTTTTTGCTTCAAAAAGTAGTGAGCCTAAAGCAAATGAGTTCTGTGTCTGACAACCCGATTACACAAACCGATGGAAATTTGAATGAAAGTGTGGTAGGATGAATAGCTGGATATAATGATGGATGGATGAATGGATGGATGGACAAATTAATGTTAGAACAGGTAGATGGATGCACAGATAGAAAGGTAGATGAATGAGTGGCAGGATGAATAGCTGGATATAATGATGGATGGATGGATGGATGGATGGACGGATGGACGGATGGATGGATGGACTGATGGACTTTAGAACAGCTGGATGGATGCACAGACTGAAAGGTAGATGAATGAGTGGATAGATAGATAGATAGATAGATAGATAGATAGATAGATAGATAGATAGATGGATAGATGGATAGATGGATAGATGGATAGATGGATGGATGGATGGATAAATAGATGGATAGATGGATGGATGGATGGACGGATGGAGAGATGGATGGATGGATGGATAGATGGAGAGATATTGATGGGAAAAGGTGTCTAACTTGTGAGACTAGACCATAAGTGGTTGCAACCGGTCACAGGTCACATAGCAACCACTCAAGATGAGACTGACGCACAGAAGAGTTCGCGTTCTCTCTCTCTCTCTCTCTCTCTCTCTCTCTCTCGACAAACTTTTGTGTCATGCTTTCACCTGTATTACAGTAAACCGACTCTATGGGGAGATACAGACGTCGTTTGCTGCTTTTGAACTGCACGTGGACCTCTTCTTTGCGTGTAAATTCGCGCTAAACCGCGCACTCGTTTATTTTCCTACTATTACCACAGTAGTGTGCACATTTAATTGAAGCAGTCTTGACGGACACCAGGATTTTTAGGAGCCCAGTGTTTTGATAAAATGTAATTGGACTCGTGTGGGCATGACTGGCACAACGCCACAATGAGCTCGCTTCAGTCTGCTGCGACCGCGTCTGCACTGGAGTTGTGTTTGATATGGATATTGTTCACTACATCTATAACAACAGCCAAAGGTAAGACATTACTTTTCCTATTTTGCAGAGTTGGGTTATTTAAAAAAAAAAAAAAAGCTGTTGCTTTGTTGATTTCTCAAATATTACCGGTTTACTTTATATATCAAACACTAACTTATATCTTATATTAAATCTCATATTAGCAAAACGTTAGCCTACTAGGTTTTTTAACTTTAGCATCAATAAATAAAAAAATATGTTTCATAAATAAATTAACTAGGCTACATGTCAACCTGTTCAGTTATTTGTAAGAAATATAACTAATTTAGTAAGACTGAAAACTATTTGCTGCCTTATATTTTCAAATTAAAATCAGGCTGTTTCATATCTAGAATCATAAACATTTTGGGCTATTTTCAATCTCTTGAACAATTGTATATAAAACATTAACTTCATATAAAACATTAATTCTTCAACTCAAGTCAAACTCGCGTTATATGTGTTTATTGTACTTTCTGTTTCGTTAATTTAAAGAACAGGTTGGACCATTGGGAGGAAATGAGAATAAATTGTAAATTCTATCCTCCAATAAAACATATTTCGTTTATGAAACCTGAGGAAACATTTAGATCAGATGGCATTTTTAAGATTCTGTAATGTCTTATATATTTTGAGATAAATAATAGATATTGGTAATCTATTATTTTAAGCACTCATTGGGGACTATCTCAAACAGAAGTGTGTGACTAAGAATAGCAAACTGATTTGAGTGCAATAAATAAAATTAGTTTTTTATAAATAGTCTTTACCAGAAAATTATTTGAAGTAAAGTATCACAGCCCATGAGTTTGTTTGGATTTTTTTTTGCAAAATCACTGCTCTTTATCACTGCTCTTGGCAATATTGCTGTGAAGTGCTCCTGTTATTCTCTTAAAAAACAGGCAAACTGTTTCAAATTGATTTTAAAATATATGATATAGGCAATAATAGGCAATAAAAAGCACCAAATAGTACACTGATATAACCTGCTAAGAACTGTTCTTTTTAAGGTTTTGTGCATAACCCAAAATGGTTCTTTTAAGGAACCTTCATTTTTAAAAGTGCATTTTGACTGACACAGGAATAATAGATATTTGCGTTTCTCAGCTCTCATTCAGTGCTCAGCATAAATAAGTACACCCCATTTTGAAAATGAATATTTTAATTTCTCTGTGAAAATGGGTAATATATATTGGTGCATTTAAACAAAACAGATTTATTAAACAG
>CAIGQZ010000379.1:15818704-15848802 GCA_903798205.1 Danio tinwini
TCTGTCTGTCTGTCTGTCTGTCTGTCTGTCTGTCTGTCTGTCTGTCTGTCCATCTATCGTTCTATCTATTGTTCTATCTATCATTCTATCTATCGTTCTATCTATCGTTCTATCTATCTACATGACTGCAAAATATTAATAACTTATGCATGTGTGTATGTGTGTGTTTTGTGTGAATGTGTGTGTTTGTCTCATCTCTATATCTCTGTCTCCTCGTCCTTCTCACTGAAGGGGATAACAGTGGCTGGGCTGACCTCTTCGACCGGACATTTAAACGGGGTTATCTTCAAGAGCTTGTCACTGACTGCCGTAAAGATAAACCTATTCCTATTACTTCTTGATAGACAGTTACAGCCCAGTTCTAGACAATCTAAAACTTTTTGCATTAGTACAGGCTGTACCTAAACTATGGCAAATGTATGGTTAAATAATGCCACTTGCAGTACACGTTAAGTTGTAACTTTAATTAATTGTTATTTGATTCATATAATTTTGAATTTTAACTGTATTTTGGTTCATAATTGCACAAGACTCTTCATACACTGTAAAAAATATCTGTAAATTATCATGTTTATTTATTTTCCGTTTATTTATGCTTTTGAATTGCATTATGTGACCTTGATCTAACTTCCAACAACTTTTAACCCTTAAAAAGTTACTTTTATTTAAATTTTTACTAGTTTTTAGTTATATTATGTTTGTGTTGATGTTGTATATTGTGGTACAAATATCTTGTAATAAATTTATTTTACATAAATACATTATAAATACATGTACATCGATGGAATTGCTCCACAGTGTTTGGACTCTCGGTAGTGAATATTAAACCACTCTAAACTGAGCTAAACTGAACTGATACTGTTTCAATTTACTATAATATTCTATGTGAAGCTGCTTTGACACAGTCTACATTGTATAAGCACTATACAAATAAAGGTGAGTTGAACTGAATTGAATTACAACTTTTTTTATTTTACAGACTTAATTTTCTCTATATAATTTAATATGCATTATATTATTTCAAACTACTAAAATGTCAATGAAAGTCACTTTGTTAAACTGTAGAGTTGAATTTTAACATCATAAAGTGCACAGAGCAGAAATCAAGCTCCCATAATGCAACTCACAACCGTAAATAAACAGAAAACACAAACTTGGAAAACTGTTAATTAACAGATATATTTTACAGTGTATGTTTGGCAGCTTGCATTGTCAGAGCTTTGAAATCTTAATGTGTGTGTTTGTGTGTGTGCGTGTTTCTCTGTCCTGCAGAAGTGGAGCAGTATCCTGATGTGTGCCGCTGCATTAACACTGAGATCCACTGCGTGCATGCCAGCTTGAGATCCATTCCACAGGTGTCAGCGAATGTTACCTCCCTGTACGCAGCCTTCCAACATTATGTTTATAAATGTAACAAATTATGTTTGATGTTGGTTGTTTAATTATAAAGGCTTGAGCTGAAGGTTCGATTAGTGTTTAATACTTTCTACTTTATTAAATGCATGTTCTGGTTTGCCATTTGCCACTTTAAAACAGGATGGATTATGATTGGCTGTCAATAATTTTATAGTTTTTATGGATCTTCAGCTCTATGGATTCTAATATTCATTTACAATTAGAATTATTTTACATTCCTGGTTTTAGATGATCAATAAGTGTTGCCAGGTCTGCATAACAAAACTATTTACATAGTCAATCCGGTATAGCCCAAAACTAGCCAAGTGGCACTATCCCAAATATCAAAATTGAAGATATGGCACACATTTCTAAAAACTTTATAGACTTTATACAGTAGTTATCATTATCGTTACAATAACCACAATTTCAACTTAAATACAATAGTCACTATGAAGTAGTAATAATAAAAAGTGCATTTTAAATAAAAAAAAACTAAGTATCATTTTTTTCTCACAAAACCTAAAACTCAAACACAATTTTATTATTGGTAGAATGGTGAATATTTCCAGTATTAATCTTTTCAGTCTAATATAATTAATGCATATCAACCCTATAAATCACTGGTGGGGAAAAAAAGATTAATCAAAATGAAGAAACACAGGAAAACCGAGGACTTGGCAACCGACCAGAAAGGAGGTGGCTGTCATCATTAAATAATCATAAAATGGCTCTGATTTATGATAGTTTGCAGGAACTTTCACACCCGCGAATGTTTATTTCACTCTTTAGAACTAATTAATGAGCTAATGTGTCCAAATTTGATGGAAGACCATTCTGGTAGTTATTGTCTGAAAAGTATATTCAGGAAAACTAGAGGAAATGTAAACTTAATGACGTACAGGAAACAGCACTGAATGGCCTTTTCATTAATGTCAAATTAATGGTGTTTTAATACAAAATTTATTCATTTAATAGTTTCCTATGGGATTTTTATAACGGTTTGCAAATTATAGAGTGAAATTAAGAAGAATTGAAATATTTGAAGAATTGTTATACAGCATACTGAAGAGACTTGCACGTCACACCTCAAATCTTTGTTAATGTTATTTAGCCTAATAGATCCGTTTTATAAAATATAACAGTTTACATGAACTATATTAATATAGCTTTATTTTACTCATACATTGATAAAACTCACGTTTGATAACACATTTTATGCAGAATTGTTTTTTAAAGTACTGTCATCATCCCTTTTCCACTCACTAACAAATGCTGGGTTCAACACAAATCGATTAAGTTACAGTAACTGAATCGGTTTTACACATTTTAGTGGATTGAACATAAAACAATTCATTTGTCCCTCCCAAAAAATTAAGAATTGTGTTGTTTCAACTTATTTAAATAAGTTGTTTAAACAAGCAGCAAAAGTCATTACAGTAAGGTTCTTGAAATAAAAAACCCAATTATTTTTATTCTCAATAGGGAAACAGGTTTTTTTTTTTTTTACAATAACCTTTTAAAAAACAAATAGATTTTTTTAAAAACAAAAAGATTTTTTTTAAACAAACAGATTTTGAGCCCTGACATTTTTAGTTTATTGTGCTTTTGTTGGATTCATCTGTTTGCATTAATTCAACTTCAATAAAAAAAAAAAAGTGAAGCAAAACAAAAGTATCTATGATGCTGTGCAAAAATTACAATGAATCAGAGAGAGAAGTCTGGATGCAGACCTAGTGCAGATACAATCTGAGCTGCATTCAATGTTTTTTTCTGCACTCACCTAACCCCACCCCTAAACCCACTCCTCATAGCGACGTCACTTGCTCCATTGAGTGCACTGTGTTTGACACTGAATCTCTTGAGATATGCAACCTCAGCTTGCATCAAGGCTGCATCCAGATACTGTTGGAATCAGAAAGTTGGCGTTAGAGCACCAAATGTGATCTTTGACTCCACTCACTCCCTCAAAGCACAACAAACAACATTGTATAAACATAGCATTTATAGAATCAATTAAAGTTTTATATTTCTCCATAATTATTAATGTGGTTCTATCTCTTACAATGCTTCAAAGTAATGTAGTTCTTTGCTTTAGATTATGGTTTGCAATGTTATTATTTCTCAAAACTGGTGGTACATAACGTGTAAAACTTTCTTAAAAATTCCTTATGGGAAAAATTCTTTGGAAAATACTAATGAAGGGTGATACTAATGCAATCTATTATATTCACCTGCAGTTTACAAAATAAATAACAATCAAAGTGTTAAAAGATCTTTAGTGTGTGATAAGTTGTTTTATATGTGCATTGGCGAAAAGACAATTATATATAACAATTATAAATTATGACACTGAAAAAAATGATGTCTGCAAAACTGTTGCAAACAATTTATTTGTGTTGAATTTAAACAAACAAATTAAATTTAATAAAATTCTACTTAATTTGTTTGTTAGAATTCAGCCCAAATAAATTGTTTACAGCCATTTAACGTAAAAAAATTGAGTAAATCCAAGGAATCATCTCTGAATGATTTTTTTTCAGTGTAGCATTAAAATAGGGTTGCTCAGTGGTTAGCACTTTCGCCTTACAGCAAGAAGGTCACTGGTTCGAGTCCCGGCTGGACCAGCTGGCATTTCTGTGAGCAGTTTGCATGTTCTCCCCCAGTTGGTGTGGGTTTCCTCAGGGTCCACAGTCCAAAGACATGCACTATAGGTGAATTGGATGAATAAAATTGGCCATAGTGTGTGAATGTAAGAGTGTATAGGTGTCTCCTAGTTCTGGGTTGTGGCTGGAAGGGCATCTGCTGCTTAAAACATATGCCGGAATACTTGGTGGTTCATTCTGCTGTGGTGACGCCTGATAAATATATACTATGCAACATAAATATTCAGTGTTTAACTTGTTGTTTGTGTTGTTGTTGTTTTTTACAGGTCATTGAAGAGCAACAAGATTGAAATGCTACCTGATGAAGTCTTCATCAAATATATAAAACTGCAAAGGCTGTAAGTATGAATAAGCCTTTAACTACTAGCTCATCATTATAATTTCAGTCACATGCACAATAAAGCCCTGCCCAGAAATGTTAGTATGCACTGAGCTCAAGTATAGACGCTTTACTAATCCACAAATCAACTTGGAGGGTCATATAATGAAGCTGTCAACCTGTACAGCTATCGCCCTGTTTATGTGGTACAAAAAACAATTGGTTCCTGCATGGAGCTGATTAACGTTTATGATCAGCTTTCTGCTGAATCCACTGAAGCTTTTATGAGGAGGCCATGGTCACCTTCATTCAAATCTAGCTCGATGCTGCTTGTTAATCTTAGTATTGGCAGGTTTCTTTATAGCACGTCATTAAACCTTGGATTCAGTGTGTTGCTGTCTGGTGATTAATGAGCCAATTAAAGAAGTAGCAGATCTGCTTTCTAGTACAGACCGATATAGACTGGATTTAGGAGAGTGCACTTACTGTACGATAGTTGTTTTAAAAAGACATAGAGTAATGTTTGTCATTTTTAAGTGAACTAACAAGTAAATACAACCATTCATAAAAAAAAAAATAATAATGGTCTTATCATAATATTCGCTAACTCTTTAGTTTAGGTCACAATTCATGGCATTAACAAACCATTAACTAACACTACTAGCTTAATATACTACTGATTAGCTATTTATTAATCGTTAGTAAGGTAGAAGTTGGATTTAGGTTTTGGGTGGGATTAGGGATGCAGAATTAGATCATGAACAGTTAATATCTTAATAATGGGCAGGTAATAAGCCAGTAGTAAAAAGCATAAATTGTGACCTAAACTAAAGTGTTGATTATTATTCTTATACATTGACAAAAGTCTTGTCGATCCCAGTTGTAAGAGCAGCAAAAACAAACTTGACTTCTGGTTGATCATTTGAAAAAGTGGCAAGAAGGTAGATTTTTCTGATGAATCATGTGTTGAACTGCATCTCAATCATCACAAATACTGGAATCCACATGGACCCAAGATTCTCACAGAAATCAGTCAAGATTGGTGAAGGAAAAAATGATTTTGGGTTACATTCAGTATAGGGGCGTACGAGAGACCTGCAGATGGCAACATCAACAGCCTGAAGTATTAAGACATTGTGCTGCCCATTACATTACAAACCACAGGAGACGGCAAATTCTTCAGCAGGATAGCGCTCCTTCTCATACTTCAACCTCCACATCAAAGTTCCTGAAAGCAAAGAAGGCCAAGGTGCTCCAGCATTGGCCTGCCCAGTCACCAGACATGAACATTATTGAGCATGTCTGGGGTAAGATGAAAGAGGAGGCATTTATGATGAATTTTGATGAACTCTGGGAGTCCTGCAAGAACACTTTCTTTGCCATTCCTGATGACTTTATCAATAAGTTATTGGAGTCATTGCAGAGATGTATGGATGCAGTCCTTCAAGCTCATGGAAGTCATACACAATATATATTTTTTCCACTGCACCATGTCTTTATATTTTACGCTGTACATTATTTCTGTTTAGTGACAAGACTTTTGTTCAAGCAACGTCAGACCTTACTGTCCTAATTAATTAATTAATTAATTAAAAATCAAGGCATAAAATTATTTTGGGAAAATAAGCATAATCTAGAGACATTTGCTTTTCATATAAGCCACTTCTCATACCAAATTATTAACTAAAAGTCAAGTTATTATTAGTCGTTCCTAAAACTTGGATAGGCATAGGTAGTTTATAATAAGTTATCTCTTTTATTTGTATCTCCTCTTAAATTCTCACAAGGCTGTACAGTAATGTGAACTATTATTAATGTACAATTTAAAACAACTTGTGTATTTTTAATATATTTTAAAATGTCATTGTGATGGCAATGCTTAATTTTCTGCAGCAACTCTTTCAGAAATCATTGTAATAATATATGTTACGATGTGTGTGTTGATGCTTTATATTAAAAACATTAGTTAATTAGTTTATTCATTCATTCATTTTGTTTCTTTGATTAATAAACTTTCATAAAACAGCATGTCTTGACATATATTTTTAATCAATGTAAATTTCACTTTTTATTTCTTAAAAAAATCATTATTCCTACATTTTTAATGGTAATGTATTTAACAAAATGATATTCAAAGCTATAAAAAATTGTAATAACAAACAGCTGAGATGGTAAAAGTAATGCCCATTTCACTCTGCCCATTTATTTACTAAATAAACTATATTCGTATACAATGAACTCTTTTATTTAATATTTCTCTGGCTTTAAATGAGCTTCAATGGAAAAGGCAGAAGCTGATTAGACAAACAATAGCGCTCATTCACTAATGAAAGTCATGCAGCGGGAAATAAGTGCAATATCCAATAATAGAAAACTGCTGCTCTTAATAGAAGCAATTGAACATGTTGATGGACAAATGTTCAGATTCTTTCAGTGCAAACAAAGTTCATTTAGTTCTTTTTCCTTATGCCCTGTGTGAAGGACTGGGAACATCACGGTGTGACATTCTTTTTAAATGCATTTCAAGCTGTGGTCTGATTGTTAAACTCTATGGGAAAGTCTTGTAAATGGCATATTTGATTTACTTAAACCTTGAAATGGCTTTGCCATAAAAACAAATATAAAACAATCAGTCCTAGTATTTTTATAATGACATGGGTATGGCACAGTTTTACAAGGAGAAGGTTTATCTTTAAACAGATTTATAAATTATAGAGAATGTTTTTATTTTTTATTTCAGAAAGTAAAAATGCACAGTTTCCTGTGAGGGTTGGGTTTAAAGACATGGTTAGGGTAGGATGATAGAAAATACAGTCTGTACAGTATAAGAACAATGGAAACCTGTTTAATGTCTCCACAATTCACACCTCAGTTGTTTGTTAATGTTATGTATCCTAATTGATATAAAACATAACAGCTTAAATTATCTATGTTAAAATAGCTTTATTTTACTCATACATTGATAAAACACATATTTTATAACACATATTTAGCACATTCTATGCAGAACCAATGTATACTTGTTCTTTCAAATTTTGTAATCATCCCTTTCCTACATTGTAAAAAGGTTCTTGCAGTAAAAACTCAGTTATTTTCTCTATAGGGAAACATATTTTTTGTGAGCAATAACCCTTTAAAAACCGATGGATGTTTTGACCCTTGATGTTTTTAGTTCATTGTGCATTTGTTGAATCTATCTGTATTAATTCAACTTCATAACAAAAAAAGTGTGAAGCAAAACTACAATATCTATGATGCTTTTGCAAAAATTCAATGAATCAGAAAGTCACAGTTAGAGCACTATGATATTTGGCCCCATCCACTCCCATGAAGCAATACATTGCAATTCCATTATATAAAACAATGGAGCCCTGTTTAATGTCCTCACAATTCAAAAAGTGTATGTGTGTCATTTGAAAGTATAAGCTATAGTTTTTTAGCATCATGGACAAATCTATTTTGTCTTGATTTCATGTTGCATGAATTTGACCTTTAAACCAGTTTATTGCTAAACTTCAGTGTTTGTTCCTGATGTAAATTCATGACTAATTATCAGTGGTCCTCAATTTCATAATTTAAAGCCATTAATACATATTTAATATGTTAACCTAGAAACAAAAACACACTGTACTGTTGTACAATGATGCTTACAGTGCACAGATGCAGGATGTGTGAAACAGTCCTGAGGTAACTATTTAGCACCTCTATTATTCAAATGTTCATTTCAATATTCATTCATTCTTTAATTTTAGATGCAATACTTCAGAGACATGCTTTAACTCTATTTATAAATATTTATTAACTGTCTTTATAAAACTTCATTGCCTATATTCAGTGTGTGCGGTCATTATATATATATTTACAAGTAAGTCTGTGTGCTTCTTTTCACAAAAAGACAGCTCTAAACAATCTTATGTGATAATAGTTTAGAAAATAGGATTTAAAATATTACAAAACAACAGTCAGACAGCTATATAGCCTATCAGTTCTAAGTGTGTAAAATCCAGCCAAATCTTACAAGGAAACGTAACTATTTTACATTTTGTCAGTTTAGTGGCTAGTTCATATGAATTCATATGAGTTCAGTTGTAAAATATACAATTGTATGTAAATGTAAATTTTTAAAAGGAGGCATTGCACCAAACCCTACCCTAAACCCAATCTTGGTTTATGTGTGTGTACAAGCATCCTCATGAAGGTGGTTACGGAATATAGAGTATTATGAACAGTGTCTCAAAAAGGTTCAATTTCGATAAATTGGCACAGTCCTTGATTATAGCATGTTTTGTGTGGTTGGAGGTCACAAAATTGCTTATCATGGAAACACAGATTCAATGGATTGGCCATTGAATTCATAAGTGAAACAAAATTGTGTGTGATTGGCTGTATTGTAAACCTGAGCACTGAAAAAAAATCTTAAGAAATCTGATACTATAATTTTACACTTTTAATTGTTATTTTAAATTATTCACTGTCTTTATCAGCACTTAGATTTAGTTTAAATGTACAGATAGTGTTTTTGCCCCTTTTTTCTGAAATTGTGGGGTGGTTCTGTTTCTTTTAGTGACATTTCAGTTGCAAACTGTCATTAATGGGGGTTTTTTCTCTCCTCTGTGATTTTTTTATCAGTTTAAACATTGTTAAACATTAACTAACTCATAGAAAATGCTTATTGTTTTGTTTTCTTTTACAGGTTTCTCCAAGATAATTGCATCAACACTGTTACCATTCAGGCTTTCAGTGGACTGTATAAGCTACAAAAACTGTAAGTGACTTTTTTTATTAATAAACTTTTTATTTTGTAATGAAGGAACAAGGGCTTTAATTTTCTTTGAGCACATTCTGAGAAAATCTCAGTGCACACTAATAGGCAATAGCCTTTGCTTCAAATGCCAAACACTACATTCTTAACCTTTATCTAATATATAAAAAGTAATTAACTATGACAAATGAACTATTGTAATTGCTGTATGTTGTTGCAGATCTTTAAGCCAGAACCGCATCTCCTTGCTTTCCCCTGGAGTGTTTAGAGATCTTCGTAAACTCAAGTGGTTGTGAGTACAACCATCAACACATCAACAGGCTGTAAATCATGGGTCTCAAACTCGATTCCTGGAGGGCCGCAACTCTGCACAGTTTTGATCCAACCCTAATAAAACACAGCCGATCCAAATAACCATGGTGTTCAAGACTACTAGAGACTATTATGCAGGTGTGAGTTGGGAATAGTTGGATCTACAATCTGCAGAGCTGCGACCCTCCAGGAATTGAGTTTGAGATCACTGTTGTAAACGCTGTTCTTTTGTGAAAATTCTCTTGAATTTACCATCATCCAAAGTGAAGATGATTCAGGTGTTTATACATAGACTACAGCTGTAATGTGCCGAAAAATGTTCTTAAACATGATTTTTGCATATGTGCAAATGCTAAAAAAAATATTATTATTATTATTGTTATTATTATTATTATTATTATTATTATTATTATTATTATTATTATTATGATTATTATTAATATTATTGATTTATATTATTGTTATTATTATTAATAGTTGTATTATTCATATTATTATTTTTATGAGTAACTTTATCATTATTTATTTTAGTATTATTAGTAGTAAAAATAAACAATAATAAAACTACCAATAATGATAATAATTATTATATTATAATAATTAATAATAATATTATCATTATTAGTGGTATTTTTTTGACTAATACTTTTATTATTATTATTATTATTATTATTATTATTATTATTATTATTATTCATTCATTCATTCATTCATTCATTTTCTTTTAGGCCTAGTCCCTTTATTAATCAGGGGTTGCCACAGTGGAATGAACCGCCAACTTATCCAGCATATGTTTTATGCAGCGAATGCCCTTCCAGCCCCAACCCAACACTGGGAAACACCCATACTCACATTGCATTTACACACATACACTACACCTATAGCACATCATTGGACTGTGGGGGAAACTGGAGCACCCAGAGGTAACCCACTCGAACACGGGGAGAACATGCAAACTCCACACAGAAATGCCAACTGACCCAGCCAAGGCTCAAACCAGTGAACCACTTCTTGCTGTGAGGCGATCGTGCTACCCACTGCTTATTATTATTATTATTATTATTATTATTATCATTATTATTATTATTTTTAATTTTTGTGCTGCTTACTGCTTTTTGTAAATTGTGATATATTTTAGTAACAAGCGCAAACAAACAGCATTAAAATAGAAATCTGTTTCCACATTAAACACAAACTCTTCAAGAAAGCATTGAATCCAAGGGTTGTCAGGGTCTAATCAGAGGGTTAAATTAATAAATGGAAATTAAAGCAGTTAAATTAATAAGTCCATTTGCTTGGCAGGAGTTTTGGAAACATTTTTGGTAATGCTTTTAAAGTCTTTTTTTTTTCTTATTTAGAATTTTGGACGACAATCCCATAACAAGAATCACAGCCAACACATTTGCTGGCCTGAGCTCCCTCTTCTTCCTGTAAGTCTTCATCCTTCATCCTCATTAATGATGTGTTGCACGTTCTTCTTTTAATTAATCAAATCTCATTACAAGCATGTAAAGTGTTCTTCAGGATCAGTGTTTTTTTCAATCTTTGGAAATATTGCCAAATTATAGCATTTGAATTTGAACTAAGCCTGTGTGCTGTAGTTTTAAATGTCTGCCGACAGGTTTTGACCCACCTCATGTAATCATCTTCACAGGTCAATGGTAAACACTTCTCTAGAAGAGCTTCCTTCTGCCAGACTCTGTGCCCATCTGCCCTTTCTCAGCTGGCTGTGAGTATCCACTTCTTTCTTACTTACTTTGCATGCCTCAACATGATTATGAATTCAGTTACATTCATTTACACTGTTAGACATTTAATTGTATTTTTGTGGTAGCTTAGTGGCAGCTGGTACGCCCTGTGTGGCTCGGAGGATTAAAAGGGTTAAAAATAATTATGACAACCCAATATCTTTTTAAATTCCCAGAGACATTAGCTGCTATGAATCTCACACACAACAGACGTGGCAAAAAAAAAAGTGGTTTGCTTTATTTACAATAAAGATAGGAAAGAAAAAAAAAGAATATTTAAATATACCTAAAGTATATTTCCAAATGCGTACAATAAATGCAAAAGAAACAAATAAGTAAATTGAAACAAACCTTACAGAGGGAAGGAAATTAAGCGATGAACAAATATAAAATTAAAATAACAAATAAAACATGCTAACTAAACCCTCCCATCTGTAAATAATTGAAGAGAAAGCTGAAAAAACATCTTCTGCATCACACGCTCCTCACTACAACTGTACTCGCTGGAGAAAACATACAGAGGGTAGCACCCACTTCTAACCTAATGTTTTAACAGAGAATCAGCTACAGGTATGTAAAATGTAAGTCATGTGACATAATTTACTTTCACTTCCCTTTTAGCAGATTTAAGCAGATTTAGTTTGGACATTCAGAATAGATGTACAACTCAAAATAATGAAGCGAACTAGAGAACAGGTCATGTCACACAGAAAGAAGAAGAGCAGTGACAAGAGATGAAGGAATCGCCCCAGTCTGGTGTGAGTCGTCACTGGAGCGCTTAAGTGACCCCCATTCCTCTTCTCATTGATCTACCCGTGAAAACCCTGTTAGCCAATCGGAACACCTAGATTTTAGAAGGATAGCAGACAGCAAATAAAAACAGAAAGGGGAGGAGGGAACAACAAAGCAACACCCCCAGGCATGTAACAGCACTGTTGCCAGCAAATTAACTGCCCGTTTACAGTAAAATACATGTAAAGATGTGTATATGCAATAAGTTACTGTAAAAGTTTTAAAATGACCCATAATGCAGTGCATATTACAGTAATGAACTGTAAAGAATATATGTGGTATTTTACTGGGCATTTTTGCAGTAAATAACTGTAAACTTCCAGCAAAGTCTAACACTGTAGGAAGATGTTGGTAGCTCAGGTTCTGTGATGTACCGTTACATTCAGAAACCTCCTGCTATTCTTTACTCATCAAAAATGTAGATCTCATAAGACTTTATAGGGATTTGAGATTTTTTGCCTGATTAAACCACTGAGCTGCCTGTGGTGTACTAGGACCAGTTGTCAGTTCACATGCACGTCTGTGGAAATGGGAATCTCATATTAATACAAGAAAAGTCTAGACTGACAATTCTGACTGATCTCTTGAACTTGTCCCTGAAATTTGTTCCAGCCGGGTTGCGAGTGTTTGACTGTGAAACTAAAGCAAGCTGAGAAACCTGCAAGAGAAGCTGGAGGGCTTGTCCCAGAAATATACTATATTGCATAAGCCAGAGGCATGTGTGTTTTGAAAACTCTCAAAAACCATAGCTTGTTTTTAAATTGCAACACAGCAAATTCCAGGATAAGTAAATTAAGTGTTTAATCTATTAGAACCCAAATAACAAATTATTTTTATTCATGAACATACAGACTCTTGATTGAGTTTTAAAATTGAATATGATCCGTACTAGAGTCCAGAGGGCTCACAGAATATATACGTATATTAATAAATCATATAACAGCATTGAGAATATATAGAGAAGAATTGCACACAGATTTTTTTATGGCAGGAGACAAAGTAATTTATTTCACAAGCTATAGTCAATTTTGAAAAGATGTAATGTTTGAAATTCCTTTAAAGTTTATTTGAAGCTGATTTTTTTTTCAAATATTTCCCAAGTGATTTTAAAGAAAATATTTTTTTCAACATATTATACATAATATAATTATACATAAAATGTATAATTGGGTTAACTAGACAAGTTAGGCTAATTAATACAAAAAATAGCTTAAAAGGGCCAATACTATTCACTTAGCAGTTTATTATTTATTTGGTTATTTATTTGGTTATTTATTTGATTATTTATTTATTTATTTATTTATTTATTTATTTATTTATTTATTTATTATTATTTCAGCCAAACTAAAAGGAATATTGGAAATTTGGTCCTCTCCATTTTTTCCAGAAGAAAAAAATATGATAAGAATACAGTGGACCTCTCCATTTTTTTCAGAAGAAAAAAATATGATAAGATTACACTTCGCAGCCATCTTTGAAACACCTCTCAGACAGTATGCTCGGGCATTCTGTTTGAATGGGGGAACATCTCCAAAATTACCAAGCTTACTCTTAAATTTCATATTAGAATGCACCGATAAAATTAAACAACAAACCGTCACCTTAGATTTATAAGGTTCTACCTGACATTTTTGTCAAAATTGAGTTATTGACATATTCTTATTAAATGACAACTTATTTACATTATGGGATTTTTTATAAGTTGCTTACATTTTAAGACTTTTTATTTAAAAACAAATGTTACACACATACTGTCTGCTATATGGAATGCAAAAACTTTGAAGCCCAATATCTCAAAATCATTCAGAACGCAGAGAGAACCTTATCATTCAAAGGTGACAAAGTGTCTCTTTAGTTGAATTTTTAAATGTTCAAATCACACAAAATCTGCAAAAACTGACGTCTGGTCCAAGCCCCTCCCCCAAAGAATCTTCAGTCTATATCGATCGCTGATTGGCTCAAGTACTAGTAGGCAGGGCTTCATTCGCCATATGACGCCATATGAAATCATTACGAATGACATACGAGTGTCTTGTGTATTCTATAGTCTTTGGTTATAGTTTGGTTTATTCATGTCACACCTCTTCACCTTAGTTCTCCTGTGTCTTTTATTTGTTGTCTTGGTTATTAATTGTGTCAACCCCCTCATCA
This sequence comes from Danio tinwini, assembly GCA_903798205.1. Classification (NCBI taxonomy): domain Eukaryota; kingdom Metazoa; phylum Chordata; class Actinopteri; order Cypriniformes; family Danionidae; genus Danio; species Danio tinwini. Next base: position 15,832,850 of record CAIGQZ010000379.1, read on the forward strand.
GCTTGTTTAGTTATTTCTTTCTTTGTGTATTTATAGCCTGTTCTGTTAGCCCTTTATTGTCAGTAGTTTTCTTAATTACCCCCGTGATGTCTGTGTGTGCCCAGGTTTGGTTTTGTTTGTCATGTTTTTTTTCATTATTTTATTATTTCTGATTTTCTGCACTTCACAATAAATCCACTGGACTGCATTTGAATCTCCATTTTATCATTTCCCATGGCAGATGTAGTAATGAGTTTAATGCTTTAAAAAAAGTCTTTCTAACAATGGGTAAAATCTAATAGTTTGAAGGATAATGACAAAATATAAAATGCATAATTACAATTAAATAGTATTTTGGGACTGTGACCCTTAAATATATTATTTTACTATGTCATCACATTATTCTTGTTTCAAATATGCCTGACACTACTGAGCTATTAAACCATCTTGCGTACATTGATATTCCTGTGTACTTCTTTTCAATGTTATTTATTTCAGTTAACGTAATATATTTTTTCTAACTCGACTCTTTAAAGATCCCAGACAGGTTTAAATGCTACCTGGAGCTTGTCCTTTTTGTCAGTGTCTCTGTGCAGTACAAGAACAGTATGTACTCAGCTGCTAACGCACTGCTTTTTTCTCTTTTGCCATGCTGTCCTTCATTGACAGCCAAGAGCAACAGAACGAGTTGGATTTCACTGAATTGTCAATGTGCTTCTTTTTTTGTCATTGACCTTCAGCTGATACGCTACCTTTTCATACCATGTTTATAAGCAGCATGTGATAATATGCCTGTATTATATTTACTGAACCATGTATCATGATCATGATTTTTATTTGCATTGTACATTTCAACAGTTTAATACGCTTTGTAACTTGTTTTCTGAAAGGGATTTCGAGGGAAATGGTATCAAGACTTTGGGCTTGTCAACTTTGCTAGACTGTGAACACCTGACTGTGCTGTAAGTATTAACAAATGTAGTATTCTAACTGAGAAATGAACAGCAAATTATACTTTTTAATGGAACCAAACATTTAAAATCAATAAATAAATGTTAATTTATTTAACCTTTGTGTATTGTTCAAATGGACTACCCTTTTGTTATGTTTGTGACTGTTTTTGCCCCATTGCCTTCCATTATAACTAAATGTTTTAATTGCAAAGCCTTGACACCAAATAATCATGCATTCTTGATTGTTGGTGTTTTTCTCTATTGAGAAGAAGTCAAATCAGTTATTTTTACTGTTGATAATCAGTTGGCTCCATTTACCCTATATATTAAAAGTTAAAAGATGAAAAGTTTCTGTTTTTATATGGAGTTCTATGAAGTATAAAAACAAATTTATATATAAATTTTTAGGTAATATTTAAGTATAAAAAATACACCAGTATATAGGGTGCATAGAGCCCAAAATACGCCCCTGCACACATAAACACACACATATACTCTATATATACATTTACTCTATATAACTTCTTATAAAAGACTTATTTAATTTAAAAGAAATTAAGAGAAAGTTGTGGTTAAATTAAGACTCAAAATCACGCCAGAGTGGATGACACACAAGGGTTAAGATGTACAGTATAAGTGAATTTTGTTTCTTCAGTAATAGAGCATTAAAGAAGATTTTTTAAATCTTTTAAACATTTTAAAATACATGGTCTTCTTTTACAAACAAACTTAACTTCAGATGTGAGAGAAATGCTTGTGTATCAACTAGATTTTTTGGTAAGAATTTATTTTGATCCCTATTGCACATTTTGTTGACTAAAAGTTGCATTGCAAATACATGTCAATTACTTCTCATTTGAGTATTAGTAGACTGTCTGCTTAATATCTGCTCATATAGCAGTCTACTTATAATCCATTGAGAATTAGTTGGCATGTAGATGCAATGTAGCTTAAATTCAACAAAATGTCTTAAAGGGACCATCAAAATAAAGTGGTACAATTTTTTTTGGGGGGCTGTCAGATCATAGAGAATTCATTCATAGAGAATGGTCTTGTTTTTTGATATATTGTGCTTTTTTGTTTATTCAAATGACATGTCTTCATTATAGGATCTATGACTATTTGGTCACCAAGATTAGTACTTATAAAAGATATCTTGTTTCTTTTTTTTATTTATTTTTATTTCCCCCCTCCCTTTATTTATTTTTATGACTCTTGTCCTCTTCATGTTTGTTAATTGATTAGTTTATGTATTTGTTAGCGTTATTGTTTATGATTCTCTTTTGTAGTACATTTTGGAATATAACCCATGTCACAATATCTTTAAAAGTAACTTCCAATTGATTATATTTTGATAGCAAATTCTACATTCATCCTAATGATTTGAATAAACAAAAAAGATGATTTTTCGGCTGAAACTGTGTTTCTTTCTAATTTATATAATGCAACCCAACGGCTACTGGCGCTTTAAGAGTCAAAGAAACCTACTGAAAAAAGCAAACAAATGAATACCTGTGGTTTTAATGATACATTGAGGTTTCGTGAAGCAAAACAATAGAAAATCTGTGCAAGAAACTGAACATTATTGTCTGTAATTCACAGCTTTTCAAACTGTCCTGCAAAAAGACACTTTGCAGAATATCTCACAGTTTTGAATCTCACTGTATGTTTACTGTAGTTACATTTTTTTTCTGATCCAAATGATTCAGATTCAGAACTGCTATATGTAATAGGTAATATTATTGTTGCATGTTATTTAAACCATCCTCCCTCTGCACCCTTAGAGGTCACTTTCTCTATTTTGAGCTGTGGCTGATAACAGTTATTTTAAAAATGGTAATGATTACAGACACAGATCTTATCACAGAGTGGCAAAAAACAATTCAGGACTCTCTCGATGAGGTTTATGATCAATATTCTTTTCATCGTGCCTCTTTCTAGGTCACTGCGAGCCAATCTTATCAAGAGTTTGCCAGAAAACACCTTTCAATCCCTGCGCATGATGGGGGATCTGTGAGTGTCAATTAACTATCGCTGTGAATGAGTGAGTGCTTGGAAACAATGAACAAGAAGAGGATCAGCGAGTTTATTATCTGAAATGTTGTTTTTTTATTCAGGGATCTCTCCAATAATTTAATAAAGGAACTGCCAGTCGGTATTTTCAAGGATTTACGCTCATTGCAAAGTCTGTGAGTAATCAGATGATTTTACAGCACTTACTGTATAAAGTACACTCACCAGCCACTTTATTAGCTACACATTGCTAGTACTGTGTGGGGATGAGATCTGGTGACTGTGGAGGCCGTGTGAGTATAGTGAATGATATTGGAAAAATCTGAAATTGCAATACTTTGTTATTCTGTGATTTATATTGTGGCATGAATAAAATTTCACCCCATGGCTTGCACAGCGCTATTTGAAAAGCAATCATTAATTCAGATTGAACATAAATAAATATAGAATATAAACAGTGCTCCTAACTAGCAATTTCTGGAGAGTCAAATAGTATTCAGGTACAGAAATGTGGTAATCAAATTAAATGTAAAATAACACTCTGTAGTCTTTATTGTACAAATAATTCCGTAAAATAAATCTTTATTAAAGTTACAAATGTTGTAAGTTTTGTGCCCGAATGCTTTAAACTTGTTTTGAAATTGCCTTAAAATGCCTTAAAAACGCATACAAATGAAAAACTTTGAGCTTTATGACATGGTGACAGTTTTTCCATGTTCACTGTCCACTTTTAGTGAACCTATGCAAATAGTAAGCATAGTTTCATCTGTAACTGACAGGAATAAGCATGATGTGCTCCTCTGCTGCTGTAGCTCATCTGCTTCAAGGTCTGACATGTTGTGTGCAAACCTTGATTGTAACAAGTGATTTCAGTTATTGTTGTCTATCTATCGGCTCAAACCAGTCTGACCTTGCTTTGTCACAGTACTGGAATTTTTAACTTTAATACAATACCTTAAAAAATACTGATAATCCATACCATTTTTGATACAACAGGTAAATATTTCCTCAATAATAATCAAATTACAATCTTTATGCATGAATTTCTTCATTTGACTGGACCATTGCTCAACTATTTAGGCTGCGTGTATGAATGGAACACGGATGTACTAAATCTGCCATTTTGTCATGATCACATGACCTACCCACATCAGTTTCTTCGCTTCACTCTCATTCATGAATTTTCTTATACGGCATCATGGGATAGCATCGGATGCACACTTCAGAATCTTGCTGTACTTCTTACATACTTTTTTTTTTTTTTCTAATTTTGTGTATTTACTGTAGACATACTACTCGGCACGCATACTGATTTTAGCATAATATATGGTATGGAAGTATGCAATTTCGGACGCAGCCTTACTTGCCCTGCCAAAAATGTAATTGCTCCAGCTGGAACATATTTGTTGTTTTCATTGTTTTGAATCATCTAATGTTCTAATAAATCTGTCCACTCCAATTTTACTATTAGAGAAAATAATACTAGGTGAACATATATAGTTTAAACATTACTGAAGAGCAGTAAACAGTTAGTATTAAGCAAATTATAACCAATACCACAAAAAAATAAAGCAGAACAAATATACAGATGAAAACAGCACTAAAAATCATTAGTGAGGTCTATCAGTGGTTTATAATCTTTTGTTATTAATTAATGTTACTGACTGTGCTACTTACAGTACTTGCCAAATTTTTACTTTAGATGTGTATGAAAAATAAACTAACAATTATTTTGTGTTATTTGACATATTCAGGCTATCCATTGAAGTGCAAGAACATGTTAAAGAGAACTCAACATTTGCATACTGAATGAGAGAGAAAGATGCACAAATAATGCATGAATATTTTATTTTTTGCCATGTCTTGCGCTTTATCTTTAAACTGATAAAACCTAAATTACATATGGAGTTAGAAACATCAACTGTGAAATGAAACACTAAGAACATATAAATAATCAAAGTGAAACTGTAGAGGGAGTGTAGCAGATATTGATTGTGTGAAAAAGGATAATGTAATTGCATCTGTGCTAATTGCATATAGTGGTTAGTGCGTTGACATATAATTCAAATAGAACTGTGGGTGTCCTGGGTTCAAGACCTGGCTTGGTGACCTCCCCCAATCTTTTTTTTTTCTCCAACTATACTTTCTGTCATCATACTGTCCTATCAAATAATGGCAAAAATGCAAAAAATATATATATTAAAAAAGGTATAGTTTCAAATATTTCTGTATTAATATTTAGTGACTTTGGACAACACTTGGTCTGACTACTTTTCTCAGATTTCTGGTATTAACAAGACATTTCTGGCCACACAACTGCTTCTCACTGGATATTTTTTATTTTCTAAACATATTCTGTAAACATGTTTGTGCATGAAAATCCCAGTAGATCAGCAGTTCCTGAAATACCCACAACAGCCTGTTTGGCACCAACCGCTATAGCATGTTCAAATCACTTTTCCCAGGATCCTAATTCTCAGCATGAATGTCAGCAGTTGGTCTTGACTATTTATATAAAAAAAAGCTTCCATTTAATTGGCTGATTCGCTTTGCATTATTAAGCACTTGAATAGATCTGCTTAAAGTAATAAAGTGGCCGGTGAGTACATTTGATATGTATGCAAACATCTTGTTTTAAGCTGATGTTGTTATCTGTAAGTACACTTGATTACAAGTGTGCTGCAATTCTTGTATTATGTTTCAACATAAAACGCTCTTCTGTGTTTTCGTATTTGTAGAAATCTGTCCCAAAACCCACTGGACCACATCCACCCTGGCCAATTTAACCAACTAATTCAGCTCCAGTCCCTGTAAGTAACTGAATTACCTGAAGTTATTGTAAGATCATCATAAATCTTTAGTGTTCATAAATGTGATATGTTGACCAAACAGCCAAATGTAGTTTTCCAAATTAAATGAGTTTCACATGAACTTGATTTACCATTAGGCTTGCTTTGGGCTGTAGTGCAGATTGAGAATAAACAAGCAAATAAACAACAGTCTAGGCTGTGTGCCAACATCTGGAATTCACTGAGGTTCAGGGCTTGTAGATAGTGACCGAGAGGTCAGCGAAATGACCAAAGGCCCTTGATAAACAGGCATGAATATTAAAACCTGATAATTCTGGTCTACAGTGGCCTGGATGGAGTGGAGATCCCAAATATCCAGACGAGCATGTTCCGGCCCATGGATAACCTCTCCTACATGTGAATATCTCATTCTGTTTTCTGTAGTTTGAATATGGAATTTAAATGTAAAGGAATATCTTCATGTTTTGTTTTGTGTTCTAACACTTTATAGTACTTTATATTGAATAGCATGCGGATTTCTCTTCAATTTATGTGACATAAAAATATTTAGTGTAAAAAGTACATTTAAGTACAATGTACATATTTGCATTACATTATGATTTTTAAATGGTTTGATGTTTGTTAGTTATTAAGCATCTTATTTATTTTTGTTTTTAATTTACTTTCTATTTATGATTTTAAAAACGTTATTAACAGAACAACACTTCCCTAACAGTTAATCTCCTTACAAATAAGGATCAATGATAAAATCTAATTATTAAAATAAAATAATAAAATAATAGTAATTTTCCACATTTGTTCATCAAATTACACAAGCAGGTTGCATTGATGATTTGTTAATTAACCTATAAACCTGTAGCATATATATGAGCAATATTACACTCGTAGCAGTTCGATATGGCTGTATTTCGGCACTGGTGGGAGGCGTGCATTGGCTCGAGTGCCCTAGTGTACCCCCAGTGACAATATACAGCCATACTGCGCTGCTACAAGTGTGATTTTGCGTTTATACAACAGTTCAACTGCATAATTGTGTGTATAAAATAGAAAATCAAACAAGGAGCCTCAAAAACCCTTTTGTATGAGGAACTACTTTCTTCTGTCATTTATTCACATTATCTGCAGCTGATGTCAGAACAGCAGAAACCATTCAAGTATTTGAATGATCCTCTAGCGTAATATCTAAAGTGAAGACAAAACAGGTGATTTTTGCTCACATTTTAAGATTATAAGACTAAACGGCATGAAATGCCATCAATCTAGAGACATTTCCCAGTATTTTTCTCTTACAATCGGGATGTAACAATAATTAACCCCCGAAAAAGCCAAAGCAAAGCAAACATTAGCAGTTTCTGTGGTATAACTACAGCACTACAAAATACAAAAGAGAGATATCGACTCAGAATGTCACTTACTGTACCTGATTTATAATGATTAGTTCAGCTGTAGTTTAAGACTTACGTTGAGAAAAGGCTGAGTTTTTCTCTCTCTAAGGACTATGCGGTCTTCGTCGCCACTTTGTGGCAGAACATCAATCGTCACTTTATTTGGTCTGTTCAGACCGGCTGATGGCAGCCAATACACAGAATCTCCAAAATTATACATTTTTAAAACAGGCACCATCCTTATAAATAAACTGCATAGTTGCAATCTAAACAACTACATTCTCGACTAACAAAAGCCTCAAAATTACATTATTTTGTCCAACAGCTGCAATATTTGTCAAACTGTAGAGTGTCCTCGGATTGTTGCTGTATGTGGGCAAAGTAATACATAAGGATAAGGATGAAGGGTGAAGAGGCTGTACAAGTGCTGTTATCTGAAGAATATTGCACGACTATCAGCCAAATCAGATTCAAGAACCAAACAGAACTGTTGTATAATTATAACATATCTATATATCGTATAATACTTTTCCACCTCTTTAGAAAAATATCAATCTTTATTGCAGACTTGCTGTCGTTATTATTTCTTGCAAATTATTTCATGCATGAAATCCCTTCAATGTCAAATGTGCTATTCTTGGTGACACAGCTTTATATTGCACACTAATGCAATATCAAATTAAGTTTAATATTCTTTTTTTTAAGATACTTCAAGAAGTTTCAGTACTGTTCTTACGCCCCGCATGTCCGGAAGTGTAAACCCAACTCAGATGGCCTATCATCTTTTGAAGATCTGCTTGCTAATGTGGTTCTTCGTGTGTCCGTGTGGGTCATGGCTTTTATCACCTGCTTTGGAAACCTCTTTGTCATCGGGATGAGGACAGTCCTGCGGGCTGAGAACAACCTGCATGCCTTCTGCATTAAGGTTTTGTGCTGTGAGTACCAGAGGTATACATTTTACCCATGTCCATATTATACACTAAAATATACAATCCAAAGCACACATGCTAAAAAAAAATTATAGAGACATCAGAAGGAAAATACTGTATCTGTTTTAAGAGCTTATTTCTTCTATAACTGGCAGACTGTTATAAAAGCAATATGACGCAAACAGGAGCAGCTGGCTCTTCTGAAAAAAAAAAGCTGTTTTCTAGGACGCTAGGTTCTGAAATTATAAGTGTTCCTGCACCTATAATGTTCTGTCAATTATGCTGAACTATATTACACATCACAAGTTATCTTTTGATTTTCCATTTACCTTAAAATCATGTAGGTTTTGTCCTGCTGAAGACCTCTTGCCTACGCTTTCGGCAATCAGATGTGCGACAGTGGCTGACAGTGTTTAGATGTGAAAGAGCACTGCTTTTCTCCAGGTCTTCCTGCTGTCTGTCCTCTTTAACCAAAGAGTCTTGCTGTTGACAATCTCCTGACTGACATTCCGCTTGAAAGGCTGTCATGATCGGAAGGGAAATCTATAACCCTGTAACAATTCAATCCACAAAGGATTCACTCTCTATTACAATCACCTTCAGTAATCAATTCTAACTCCTCCTGGAGTTTCCAGACTGCTGCCATTAATCAGCGCACCCTGTTTGGCATAGAAAAGACTTCTATTTTAGCCTGCAATGTCATGTGCTTCGTTCACGGACCTGTGCTATATAACGAGTAGAAATTGATTTTTGGCCTGCTGGTATTGTGATTTGTCTTTTTAAAATATTGCACGTCTTATATGTGCAAGAAAATTGTAGACATTCTGGCACAAGACCAAATTGCAAATCAAAGCTTTTAGGAAGCTACGTGCTCATTATTGAGGTCTGCTTTTGGCATCTAGTGAGTAATAGCGATAAACACAATTAGTGGTTAAACGAATCATAAAACTTATGGTTTCAATCCCATTTTGGCTGTAGAGCATGGATTTGAAACATTTTTCAGCAAAAAAAAAAACAGGATTGGACAAATATAATTGTGCCGTATGCCAAGTTCACACTGCATAATTTGTTGTTGGATCATTGTTGTTTTCACACTGCACGACTCTCTGTCTCTCTGCTGGAAACAATTGGCGACCACTGTCTCCCAACAGGCTCCTTAATGTCTAAACAACATTAAAAACATGTTAAATAAATGTCAAAAGCTTGCCATCCATTTGAAATCCACAAATGATGCCCACCAATACACTACCTTACAAACGTCTAGTCGCCTATCCAAGTTTTAGAAACACCAAATAACAACTTGACTTCTAGTTGATCATTTGCTATCAGAAATGGTTTATATGAAAGGCAAAGGCCTCTAGATTACGCTTATTTTACCTAAATAAAATATGATCATGCCTTGATTTGTATTTATTTAATTAGGATATTAAGGTCTGACTTTGCTTAGACAAAAGTCTTGTCATTTGACAGAAATAATGTACAGTATAGAATATAAAGTCATGGTGCAGTGGAAAAAGAATTAATATTGTGTATGACTCCCATGAGCTTGGACGACTGCATCCATACATCTCTGCAATGATTCAAATAACTTATTAATAAAGTCATGTGGAATGGCAAAGCAAGCGTTCTTGCAGGACTCCCAGAGTTCATCAAGATTCTTTGGATTCATCGTCAATGCCTCCTTCTTCATCTTGCCCCAGACATGCACAATAATGTTCTTGTCTGGTGACTGGGCTGACCAATACTGGAGCACCTTGACTTTATTTGCTTTCAGGAACTCTGATGTGGAGGCTGAAGTATGAGAAGGAGCGCTATCCTGCTTAAGAATTTGCCCTTTCATGTGGTTTGTAATGTAATGGGCAGCACAAATGTCTTGATACCTCAGGCTGTGAATGTTGTCATCTACTCTGCAGATCTCTCGTATGGCCCCATACTGAATGTAAGCCCAAACCAAGATTTTTCCTTCACCAAACTTGACTGATTTTGTGAGAATCTTGAGTCCATGCGGGTTCCAATGGGTCTTCTGCGGTATTTGTGAGGATCAGGATGCAGTTCAACAGATGATTCATCAGAAAAATCTACCTTCTGCCACTTTTCCAAATGATCAACCAGAAGTCAAGTTATTATTTGTTGCTTATACAACTGGGCTCGACAACAAGACTTTTTTCAGGTAGTGTATAATGACACAAAAAGTATTATATAAGAAACAGTTTTATTTATCTGAAAGCTCCAATTACAAATTGACACTGGATTTTGTATCCCTACAATGCATGTCAACTACATTAATGTCAAATGACATCAAATTGACATCTAACACTGATTTCAAAAAACACAAAAAATATTTCATGAGTGTCTGTGACATTTTGGAAATTCTTTTTTATAGCATCTTTGAGAATTCACGCTGTGTTATTAATAGGATCAAGCAACTTATTTGCCTACAATATCAGGCATTTGTTGACAGTTTCTTAAAACCTGTTGGCGAGTGAAAATGAGGGCTAAGATTGTGCAGTGTGTGAACTTGGCTTTAGCGTGTTGCTGTCAAATTTATTACTAGAAAACTTGTGTTGATTTTACCAGAAAAAGAAACAAAATTGATAAATATCCTGCTGAATAAATAAAGCATAATAATAATTACCTTAATAACTACAATAGCCTTTTGAAATTCTTTATTTTTGTTATTTGAAGCAACCAAACACATAAAATTGTTTATATATGAAAGTAAAATAGATATTTTTTGTTACACGTACATCTTTCTTTGTTTTATTGCACATTCATTTATTTATTTTCCTTCAGCTTAGTCTCTATTTCAGAGGTCACCACAGCAGAATGAACCCCCAACTATTCCGGCATATTTTATACTGAGCGGATGCCCTTCTAACCGCAACCCAGTACTGGGAAACATCTATACACTCTCATTCACACACTCATACACTACAGCCATTTTAGTTTATTCAAATCACCTATAGCACATGTATTTGGACTGTGGGGGAAACCGGAGCACCCAGAGGAAACTCACCAATGCCAACTGGAGTCCCCGAGCCGGGCTCAAACCAGGAACCTTCTGTGCCACCGTTCTGCCCCTGTGTTATTTTTGTAAACTCTAAACATCAAGCACAAGCTCTTTTAAGGCAGAAGTTGCATATATTATGAACAGTCTTGAAATGGAAGAGTATATTTTTACTCTTTGAATATATAACTCTGCAAGTTTGAAGCAGCGATCTGTTTACCCCTAACCACAAGGCATTTTTTGTCCATAGGTGCAGATTGCCTAATGGGGGTCTATCTGTTTTTTGTGGGGATCTTTGATATGAAGTTTCGTGGCGAGTACAATAAGAATGCCAAGGTTTGGATGGAGAGTCTGGAGTGTCGGACCATCGGGTTTCTGGCCATGCTTTCCTCTGAGGTTTCCGTCATGCTGCTCACTTACTTGACCCTGGAGAAATTCCTGGTCATCGTTTTTCCCTTCAGCCACCTGCGGCCAAGCAAGTGCCAAACATTCACTGTCCTGACTTCTATATGGTTGCTGGGCATCTCTATTGCAGCTGTGCCGCTGCTTAATGAGGAGACGTTTGGGAATTACTATGGACTCAATGGAGTGTGTTTCCCTCTTCACTCAGACCGTCTGGAGAAGCCCGTTGCAAAAGGATATTCCACTGGGATTTTTCTTGGTGAGTTCTAGCGATGGTTGAAAAATATTTGACATACAGTTGAAGTCAAAATAATTAGCCTTCCTTTGAATTTTAATTTCTTATTTAAATTTTTCCCAAATGATGTTTAACAGAGCAAGAATTTTTTCTCAGTATTTCCTATAATATTTTTTCTTTTGGAGAAAGTCTGATTTCTTTTATTTCGCCTAGAATAAAAGCAGTTTTTTTTAAACATTTTAAGATTAATATTATTATCCCCCTTAATCTATATCTTTTTTTCAATTGTCTACAGAACAAACCACTGTTATACAATGATTTTCCTAATTCCCCTAACTTCCTAGTTAACCCAGTTAAGCCTTTAAATGTAACTTTAAGCTGAGTACGAGTATCTTAAAAAATATCATGGCTGTCATCATGGCAAAGATAAAAGTTATTAGAAATTACTTATTAAAACTCTTACAGTATGTTATACAGTATGTAAGGAATAGGATTTTAACTACAGCGGTTCAAACTGTAATTCTGTTAAATGACTAAAAAGTTATCAGTATGATGGTGAAAAACTACATTTCTATTCAAACCATCCTTCTGCAATATTATACCAAAAACGAAAATAAGGGCAGCATGAATAGCTGTGGAAGAGCATTGCTATTATGTGATTGTATTGTATTGCAATATGGATCATTTTAGTGTTGATGTTAAATCAAAAGTAATTCACTAACACTTAATAATTCTCTGTTGTTACAAATGAGTTAGTTACAAAATAACTGTATAAAATGATAAAACATGAAATAATAAAAAAACATATGATAATAATTGTACCCAGCTTAAGAGAGAAAGAAAGAAGAGAGCCAAAGAGAGACTGATAAGAGTAGAGTCAGAGAAGATAGACTCCAGAGCAGGAAAAGAGCAGAGCAGGAAAAGCACAGAGCAAGAAAAGAGGGCAGAGCAAAGTTTACCATCTATTTTGTATCTTTCTTGAGTCCAATACTGAGCTCAAACTGACAAATCAACATGTGACCACATCGTAAAACCCCCACACACAAATTAATCAGAACCTGATCTTATCAGTATTTGCCTTTGGAATCTGTATGAACCTTCTTGGTGGAAAAGACATGTTTTGCAATATAAACAAATGCATATGATTTGCATTCTTACATGTGTTGAAACAGAAATTGGGGAAAAGATATATAGGGGAAAAGGGGGAGTGTAATAATTCATGAGGGCTGTATTTATGAAGATTACAGGTGTTATGTGTATGAATAAATGAATAAGAATAAATGCTAAATTATAAATTAATAATTTTAAATAAACAATTCCATTGTTAATTTACACCTGTGATGCAAACCCTGAATTGTCAGCAACTATTACTTCAGTCTTCAGTGTCACATGATCCTTCAAAAATAATTTGAATAAACAAGGAATGTTTTCTACTATGGCTTATTACTAATAGCTGTGCTATACTTTTATGGAAAATATTCTCTGATTAGTTTTGAAATATAATAATTTGTTACATATAGCAGACCTGTAGCCAGCCTAGTGAAAGGAGTGGTTCTTTTTTCTCAAAAAGTGGATTTGATCCACTTTGAGTTATTCATCTCATTTTCTATTTAATTGTGATATTGAAACACTGCATTTACTGACATTTTAGCATACTTAGCTGGATTAACTTGTTGGATGGTTATCATAACCACATTTTTTTAATATACCAAAACTAATTACAATTTTAATGTCCTAATAAAAAAAATGTAGTCTATTGTAATTTATTAGCCAAATTACAAACTGGCCAGGACATTCAACTTTCTCAGTCAGAATTTGGCCCTTTGAATAATAAAAATTGTAAACATGATAATAATAATAATAATAATAATAATAATAATAATAATAATAATAATGTAGATCTTCATGATTTGTCTAGCCTCTCTTGTAAAAAATGCATTTAAAAATTCATGGATAACAATAATAGCCGTATTAGTATTCAAATTCATTTTAATACAGGCCGCTTTTGGTGCTTCACACTATTTATTGGTCATTTTTTATTTCAAGAATAAGGTCCAAGATTTAGAATAAAATTTACTTGTAAAATTTGTCCTTTATTTAAAAACAATACTTTGGCGAAAGATGACTTCACTACTTTAGATTGAGGATTCCAACAGAGGATTCCGTTTGGTCTTAAAGACTTTTTCTATGGGTTATTATCATTAATCTGGTCTTCCGAAACACCCAACCCACCCCAGGCTATGGGCCTGTATTAGAGAATACCATACTATAACTTGCTGAATTAAAGTTTATTTTTTAAGAAAGCTGTCACAATATAAGCTTTTTTTAGCTTTATTGCTTTTTTTGCATACACAGAAATTAACCAACCCTGACAAACTAAATTTACATATTCTTTTAGATATACAAAAGCTGCCAGTTTAATTGTAAGGCTCAGAAACAGCTTGAGATATTTAATGCAAAACTAAATTATGCAAAACAAATGGGATGCTGGGTTTATGTTATACTGGTATATGTTTGATAATAGCCAAAAATGCATTTTATGGGTCAAAATGATTGATTTTTCTTTTAAGACAAACATAATTAGAATATTTGGTAATAATTATGTTCTGTTAAGATATTCTGCTAATATCCTACTGTAAATATATCAAAACTTTATTTTTGGTTAGCATGTGCATGGCTAGGCACTTACTGTAGATATATTTAAAGGTAATTTTCTCAGTATTTGGATTTTTTGTCAGTATTTATTTAACTCACAGATTCCATATTGTTTTGATATAGTTGTATCTCAAATAAATATTGTCCGTAAAAAGTATACATTAATGGAAAACTTATTTAATTAGCTTTCAGGTAATGTATAAATCCCAGTTTCAAAATCCAAACACTTATGACTTATGATTTTGTGGTCTAGGATTACAATTATGAACAAAAATACAATTATTACAGTGTGAAATATGCGCCACAGACAAATATAAAAAAAAATCATCAAATATCAAAAATATCATGTATCAACTCAATATTCAGAAAAAAACATCTACTTTGATTCTGTGCCACATTCTGTAAGTATAGCTTCTGATGATGTTTATTCATGACACCAACCACACTGAAGAGATTTCAGCTATTTTCCAGCACGTTAAACCTTACCCTCAGTGAGATACTTAAGAAACATCTTAGTCACGCTTCTGAGATGGAAATGGCCCTGACCTGTTTTCATTATACCTAGTGCAGTTGTTCAGAGTTCTGTTTATTCTTGTAGGACTTAACCTGGTGGCCTTCCTCATCATCGTGGTCTCGTACTCCAGCATGTTTTACTCCATCTATAAGACAGGCATCAGAGCCACAGAGCTGCCAGGTCGACTGCACAGAGACGTGGCCATGGCACACCGCTTCTTCTTCATCGTGTTTTCTGATGCCCTCTGCTGGATTCCCATATTCATGGTCAAAATCCTCTCTCTGCTGGAGGTGGAGATACCAGGTTAGATCTTCTTACAAAAATCTATTAATAAAATTATAGTAATGAACTGAAAAATTAATATTATTTTTAAAGGAATTATATTTATGATACATAACAAAATATATGTATTTAAAAAAATTATTGACATTAAATTGTTCATTTTTTATTATAAATCGTGTAAACAATTTTATTTTATTACATTTCATGAACAAATACATATGATATGATGTATTAATTAAAATAATATCTAGCAATATTGAATTATACAAACATTTAAATCCAAAAAAATGCATTTGTAATATTTACTATTAATAAGTACTTATTATTTTCAATGTAATTTATATAACATAAAGTTATGTCTATTAGATAACTTTGAGATAAAATTTTCTCATATTTTTACAAACAAATGCATATTTACTTTAATTGAAATAATATTGAATAATATAAACATTTTTATAACATATTATGTTAACCTGATTGATTGATTGATTCATTTTTTTTTTTGGCTTAGTCCCTTTATTA
Organism: Danio tinwini; assembly: GCA_903798205.1. Taxonomy (NCBI): domain Eukaryota; kingdom Metazoa; phylum Chordata; class Actinopteri; order Cypriniformes; family Danionidae; genus Danio; species Danio tinwini. The sequence continues at coordinate 15,848,536 of CAIGQZ010000379.1, forward strand.
ATCTGGGATCGCCATAGTGGAATGAACCGCCAGCTTATCCAGCATAAGTTTTACGCAGCGAATGTCCTTCCAGCCACAACCCAAGATTAGGAAACACCCACACACTCTTGCGTTTACACACATACATTATGGCCAATTTAGCTTATTCAATTCACCTGTACCGCATGTCTTTGGACTGTGGGGAAAACCGGAGCACCCGGAGGAAACCCACATGAACACAGGGAGAACATGCAAACTCCACACAGAAATGCCAGCTGACCCAGCTGG